>JAULJL010000020.1:2422000-3630500 GCA_030761205.1 Fremontodendron californicum
TTATATCTCAATAATGAAAATTTATCCGATAATCATCCAAAACCTACATAAACCTAAGCTCTAACATGTTTACGAAAAACATCATAGGGAATGATTTGGTCAAAGGATATGCAACCATATATTTATAATTATACCATATATTTATAATTATGGACAATTTATCTCATTATGCAATGATGAATCCAATCATAATACAAACAAGATATAAAAAAATTCCTTTGATAGTAGTCTAATAAGTATGTTCAAGATTGCTCTGATATCTACTAACCATTCCAATAGCAAATTTTGGTTAGTATACATAATAACAGGCATTAATAAATATATAAATTGCTTAAGGAATTAGTAATCATTCACTTATTTTATTCTTCTATTTTAAGACATTTAACTTATGTCGTCTTTTATTGCATCCATCCAAATTTTAAAAAGTTAGTGAAGTGACAACTTTCTTATTGAAAACTAATGCATCATGATTCACAAAAACATATATAAATAACTTCTGTCCTCAATCTCAAAATAATTTCAATGGAATGTTTCACGCTTGCTTTTTCATTGATTTTGAGATTTCCCAACAAGAATACTCACACTAACTTCGGAATTACTCCCACTTACTAAAGGATCTCTTCTACTATTTCAAGTATTCATTGGATAAATTTCTAAATTTCCATCCTCATCCTGATATGATGAAGTGTTCTCTCAGAAATTAGTTATTTAAGTTCTTGTAACTGTATAGTTCAAGATCCATTTTAATTTTACCAAGATTAACCTCTTCTAGTAAATTCACATCTCAAGACTTTATTTCCTTCATTCCCTATACACATCTGAAACCTAATGTTTCAAACCTTCAAATAAGACTTTTCACATTTTCATAATTCATAAGAAGTCGAAGGACCAAACTTTAAATACACACGTTTTAAGATGGATTTAGCACTTAAAATAACATCTTTCTAAAAGTAGTTTAAAAATTAATTTTTTATAAAAAATCTCACAATATCTAAAAGATATGTACAATTCCTCCATCTAGTACACCAATTTTGTTAATGAGTATTAGGAATTATTAATTGCATACTTATTTTTTACATAATCTTTGAAAATGATTTAATAATTATTCTTGAACTTATAATATAAATAATCATTTTATTAAGGTGAAAAAATAATAGACTTTATAGAGTGCCTTCACATTCGTAAGTTTACATTGTCAATCTATGAAATGTCATTTCAATGGCACCTACATAATGTATAAGGCGTCTGACTTCTAATCAGGCCATTGTTGGTTCGAGTCACACTAGATGCGATCTGTTTCAAAAAAAAAAAAATTCTGTAAATGAATAAACAGAATTACAAGTCCATTCATTTTAGCGGCTAAGAACTCTATTGAAAGCTTTTTATGTGATCCAAGAGTTTATGAAATGCTCTTGACTCATCATCCCAATAAATAAGAATCCAAAGACAATCTAAGTGACAAGATTATGGTGAGCGAAAGTTCTCTTTCAAGTCCTACCAAGGAAAATGAAGTTTTGAAGCGTACAAAGAAAAATTCAAAAGGTAAGGACTCTTCACGAAGATGACTTCACTGATTCGGATAATTTGATGAGGGATAACGATGAGGGTCAAGGATCCGGGATACGTAATGATGTGAAAACATCTTACAAAGATATGCTTGTGGGCAACAAAACCTAACAGAGTGATGAATGGGATGATTGGTCTGATGGAGATACATATGATGGTGTAGACTTTGATGATACAATTTCGGATTATGAGGAGCCTGGTGATGGTCATGAACCGAGAATCAATTTTTTCAAAGCAGAGAAAGAGATGCGAAAACCTTGGAAGAAAACTCTTATTGTTAAGATTTTAGGCAAATCATTTGGCTTTCAAGCTTTGTCAACAAGAATCAAACACATATGGCAATTAGAAGGGAGATTCAAGATTGTGGATTTAGAGCATGATTATTTTCTCCTCAAATTTGAAAAAAAAAAAAGAAAAAGATTATAAATATGTGCTTGAGGGGGGACCATGGATTATTGGCGGTCATTATCTGACTGTGAGACAATGGACTCCTAACTTTAATCCATCAACAGACAAAATCACGAAAGTGATAGCTTGGATTCGTTTTCTAGGTTTACCTATGGAATATTATAACCCTATTGCATTATCAAGAATGAGGGGTCTTATTGGCAGGGTAATTCGTTTTGATAAGACTACTGAAGTTTCGAATAGGGGTCGTTTTGCTCGCTTGTGTGTGAAAATCGATTTAACTAGGTCTCTAGTATCAAAGACCCGAGTGGGTAATCATGTTCAGCTGGTAGAGTATGAAGGTTTGCAGATGATATGTTTTGAATGTGTGAAGGTGGGTCACAGGAGAGATAATTGTTCTCCTTTCAAAAATCACCAGGAGGCTAGCGTTCATCATCAAGCCTCTATGCAATCACCAAGTCAGACTGATGAAAATTTTGGTCCATGGATGATAGTTCAAAGACGGGGACGGAAACCATTCGAAATTGGCAAGTATGTTGAAAATGGAAAGGACAAGATAGCAAATGGTACAAGGCGATTTTTTGGTAACAGGTTTGCGGATTTGCCGCAAGATGAATCCGGTGCCGAGAAGATCAAGGACGCGAGAAATAAGGGTGAGAAAGATACGGGTCAACATGTACCATGCAAAGGAGGGGTTATAGGTGAAGTTGAAAATTCTCATCTCATGCAACGTGAGTTGCGCATGTCTCATCATAAGGATAAAAACAAGAAGGGCGGAGAGAGAGATGTTATTATTAATGATAAATGGATAATGTCATGAATGGTTCTTTATCTTGAGGAGGGCCGGCTTTGTCTCATATTTTCTTTGCAGATGATTTGGTCCTACTAGGGGAGGCTTCTGTAACTCAATGCCAAGTCATGGTCGAATGTTTGGAATCCTTTTGTTTTATATCAGGACAGAAAGTAAACTTTCACAAGTCTAAATTTGTTACTTCTCCTAATGTTGGGTTGATCTCATAAATCAGATTCAAGCTTCAATAAACATGCAGCATTGCAAGGATTTTGGGAAGTATCTCGGAGTTCCAATCCATTCCAAGAGAGCAAATAAAGTGACTTATCAATATTTACTTGAGAAGGTTAAAAAAAGACTTTCCGGGTGGAAGGCTAATCAATTATCTCTAGCAGAGAGAGTTACTCTGGTGCAATCGGTCTTTAGTACGATTGCGAATTATACAATGCAATCGTCGAAGTTGCCAATTTCAGTAGCCAAGGAGATAGATTCGGTCAGTAGAGATTTTCTTTGGGGTTCGTCAGATGGGAAAAAGAAAGTTCCTTTACTAAGCTAGGATAGAGTTTGTTGTTTGAAATATTCTGGGGGGCTTGGCATCAGGAAAACCACAACTATGAATAAAGCACTATTGGCTAAACTTGGGTGGAAGCTGGATGAGGGAGATACGAGTCTATGGGCTCGTGTGCTATGAGCTAAATATTTAAAAGGGTCTTCGTTTATCAATGCTTCGATTAAAAAAGGAGTATCACATACTTGGAGGAGTATTTGCGCAACTCGAGCTGTCGTGGCAAGAGGTTGCTCAAAGATGATTGGTAATGGGCGAACCACTTCTTTCTGGTATGATAAGTGGGTTGGGGATAAATCTTTGGCCGATAATTGTGGGATCTCAGTTTCGATGCAGGGCCGACAAGAAATGGTTAGTGATTACTTGGATGAGAATAGAAATTGGAATTGGCATAAATTGGTTTCTATTCCAACGGAGGTGAGGAATAAGATTTTGCTTATACATCCCATTCCTTCCAGGAAGACCAAGTTGTTTGTAACGCATCTTCTTCAGTTGAGTTTTCAGTTAAGTCAGCCTATTACCTTATTGTTCTTGATTCTCATAGTCATTTTTCATGGTCTCGTTTCTGGAAATTGGAGCTACCTACTCGGATTCGATATTTCTTATGGCTTGTTATTCATGGTAGAATTCTTACAAATGAGGTTTGTGTCAAACGAAGAATCACTTCTTCCTCCAAATGTCCGAGATGTAATGCTAATTTAGAAGTTCTTTTGCATGTCCTTCGTGACTATCATGAATCCCATGTCGTATGGTCGAATTGGTTGTGTGGTGCACATTTAGATCGTTTTAACGCTTTATCCTTACAGGAGTGGCTAAAGTTTAACTTGTTTAACCAAGGCAAGTTGATTTATCAATCAATCTCTTAGTCCTTGCTTTTTGGCTTTACCTGTTGGTATTTGGAAGTGGCGTAACAAGAAAGTGTTTGAGACTGCGTTCGAATGGCCGGGTAACGCTGGGTTTTCCATCATGGCATGTGTCATAGATTATTTAAATTTTGGGCTGTCCGTAATCCTCACATCAGTCGACACTTGCTTTATATTGCTTGGCAGTTTCCTCCTCCAAACTTTGTTAAGTTGAATGTTGATGCTTCTGCTAAATCTAACCCAAGTGAATTAGCGGTTGGTGGGTTATGCAGGGATAGTAATGGTAATTGGATCTTTGGTTTCACTAGACAGATTGGTTGGGGATCAATCACCAAAGCTGAGATTTACGCCATTTGTACTGGGTTACAATTGGCTTGGGATAATGGATGCAGGAACATTATTGTAAAATTTGATTCTTTGTTGGCTGTGAATAAAATTTTATAGTTGACCAAGGACACTGACCCTTACTTCCATATTATTTTTTGTTGTAAGCAGCTACTTCAAAAAGATTGGAATTGCTCTCTAACTCATATTTACAGGGAGACTAACTCGTGCGCTGATCGATTACTCACATTGCTCATGATGTTACTTTTGGTAATCACAAGTTAAATTCTCCTGTAATTAGGTCTTTACATGAAGAGTTGTGGGGTATTACTAGGCCTAAATCCTGTTTAGTTTAAACTATTTCATCACTCTCTTGTACCAAAAAAAAAAAAATTATGGTTCACTTTGACCCAATTTCATATTTAATTGCCAAAACTATTTAACAGAAAAGTAAATAGTTTTAAGTGGATAGTCTATTTTTTTAACATGTAAATAACCTAAATTAATGCCACATGTCACTAATAAATTTGTTTGACTTGATTTCACTAAGATAGTTATATTTTGTTGTCTTCCAAATTTATGTTAGTTTTACCTTATTATTTTACTTATTTTTTGAAAATATTAAATATGCAAAAAAATCATCAAATTATTAACCTAAAATTATGCTAATATATATAAACATATAAAAGACAAAATCTCTGAAGAGAAGAAATTCTCCTATGTGAATAATCTACTTTTTTATATTTGGATAGTCTCCTATGTCATTAACTTATATTTCAAAATTCAAAACTAAAATTGAAATTAAATAAATTACAAATATTTATTTTCTTTTTATGTGAAAATGAACGAAGTGTCCATATTTAAGATATTAACTAATCTTATATAATAAATATATTAATGTTCATATTTAAGATATTAACTAATTTGTATCCAAATCTATATTATAAATAGATGGTTCAAAGATTAATTTTCAGTATAATATTGAAAGTTCTGTAAGCTTTTGCCTACCATTTAATTCTTCTTAAAAAAAAAAAAAGAAAGATAAAATCTCTTCTTTGTCTATTTACTTCTAATCGGTTTTGTATGTGTAAAATTTTAATATTGATGGTAAAAAAAAAAGGTAAAAGCCTGAAACTCTCATTTTATTGTATTAATGGTTCAAAATTTATAGAGTTTGTTTTTGCTCATTTTAGGGATTGCATGATGTAGACCTAGGTTGGGCTCAGATTCGTTTTGGGCATGCGAGAGCAATGGACCTTCAGTAGAATTCTTTCTTTACTTTTTTTTATTATTTTATATCTTGTCATGTTTTTACTACTTTTAAACAATGCACTTATATAGTATATTTTCAAAAAAAAATTGGCTATACATTGTTAAGGTTGAGACTATTTTTTTTTTTTTTTGAAATAGTTATTTAGAGTAATGTTGTTTAAGACAGCTCCAATGGTATTGAATATTTTTATTTTGTTTTAAAAGTTGGTATCAAACTGTTTATTGAAAATTTCATGTTCACCAAAATATGTTTCAAAAGTTTCAAATTTAATTTATATTTTTTTATTATTAATTTTTTCTTATTAGTTTCAAAATTTTCATTAATCCCTTTTTCTTCATTATGTATATATATTTCAAAATAAATTAATAGTTACTATTTATTGTGATAAGAATAATGTATATATATATATATATTTCAAAATAAATTAATATTTACTATTTATTGTCGTAAGAATGGTTGACTAACAATGGATTAGATTTCACCATTAACCTTTCTTTACATGATGGGTTATAAGGTTTTAAGTTGTTTTGCCTTTTGTACATTAATTTGTAGTATAAATTTTTTCAAACTGTGATATATTAGAAAATATTTGTGTTGCACTTGAACCTTTGGTTTAGTTGGTCCTACTCAAAAAACAAGATTTGATACTCCTTTCCCAAATTATATATATATATATATATATATATATATATTTGTGTCTTTATGACATTATTGCTTTCCAATTTTTCTTAGTACAGCATTCGAATTTTTATAAAATTTATTAGTTAAATTATATTTTTTATATATAATTACATACTTATACATTGCAAAGACTTAAACTAGTTTTTTAATAATTCAAAAGTTATTTTTTTTTTTATTTGAGGCTATCCATGATTGACTTCTGATTAGTGGAATAAATGTCCACAATTATATAACAAATCACGCAAATATTTTTACTTTTTGTCTTTTATTTTTTTAAAAAATAAATGAAAAAAATAAAAATATTTACCAAAGAAATCCTTATTCAATTTAAATTGATTAGATTCATAACTAAATGACCTTTATTATGTTAATGTTAATATAAAAAAAAAAAACACAACATATTGTAACATTAGTAATAATAAATTGATATAAGATTTTAAAGCTGAAGAAATATCCTATTCTAAGAAATTCATATAAACCATTGTCTTGCTAAAAAAACAGCCCTTAAGCTGTCCCCAAAAGGGCGAGAAACCTCTTTAAATTGCAACATTAGTACCTTTAATTAAAATTCAAAAGGGAATCAAGCGTTTAATTTAAACATGTTTAAAGATTGGGTTATCCGTTTAGCACATATTTAATTGAGTTTAAACAAATAAAAAAATTCGAATCGGTCCAGCCCGATCCGAATTATTATTAATCAATAAAAAAACATTATTTAAATTTAATATAAAATATTATTTTAAAAAGTGATATGAATTTTCGGATCGATCCAAATTCGATTTGATTGAAACTTAAATAAAAAAAAATCGGATCGTGACCTAATCCAACCCATAAATAGATCTAACCCACTTTAGGCTACATTTAGATTTCTCCGAATCTCCAATGCGAAAAATCCAATGCAGCAAACGAGATTAAACGCATTGCAGGGTGCATTTTGGTAGCACCCTGCGATGCAAATATTTCAATTTCTCCTCTAGTTATCAACTGGAGGAGGCAGGGTCCAGTGACTTTCACTGGACCCTGCATGAGGTAAAATTACACTTTATCTCTTTTTTTCTTTTCAATTTCTTTTTTATTTCTTTTTTTTAATATTTTGTATTTTATTAATTTTTTTCATTTTAAATTTGTAATTATTTAATATATATTATTTAATATAATAAATAAATTTATATAATTATATAATAATTAGTTAATTTATTAAAATATTTAAATAAATATATAAAATAACATGTATTAAAATTTTAAATATTAATATTATTAAAATATATATAAAAATAATTTATCAATATACTCTTACATTAATGTTTTTGATGATCATTTTTATTCTCATCTCGCAACTACCGTTATTTTTGCATCTAAATATATATTCTCATCACTGATTTTAATCTCACCGCTACAGTATTCAATTTAATCGCTATCGTTATTTTTAATTTCACCGTCCATCCAAATAACCCTTGATCTCACCACGTCCGGCCAGCGGCCAGCCGCGTCCTTCTCCATCATCCCATCCGTCGCATGTGCACCATGTCTGCCTATCATTTTTTTTTTTTTGGATAAGCAAAGTTTTTATTTATCCAAAAGCAGCATGCACTGCTACATCAATACAGCCAGCATAGCTGGCAAACAAATGTACTATTTTACAATGTCTTCTTTACATAGCTAAGAACCAATTATGCTATCAGTGAGCTTTTTAACCCCCATGCAACATGCAAATCTCTATTAACAGTATCATCCTTTATGGTTTTCATCCCCCCTAGTCTATAGCTAACCTCCTTCTTGATTTTCTCAAGCATTTGCATACATTGCTGAGATTGTTTACCAAACCTGCGGTTATTCCTCTCCCTCCATACATGATATATGAGAGCATTCCAAGCAATTCGAAGCACTGTAGCAATAAGAGATTTACCCTTTAGCTTCCTCTTTGCCCATTGAAATTCAAAGTCCCAGCTTCTGATGACTCTATGAAGCTTACATAGGTGCAGAATCTCCCTCCATACTGCCTTAGAATACTCACACTCAAAGAATAAATGGTCTCGAGTCTCCATTTGTTGATTGCACATATCACAAGTTCCTTTAAGTTCCATTCCCCATTCCATCAATCGATCTTTTATAGGGAGCTTGTTCTGAATTGCCATCCATGATATTTGGGAATGCCTTGGAATATGGTAGGCATACCATACCAATCTATCCCAATCCACCTTTGGCTGCCTTGGCCTGATTTGCTGCCACACTTTAGCCACTGAAAACCTGTCCCCAGGAAATTTCCAAACTAATCTTCCATTATTCTGATAGGTAAATTGAGCTGCTAATGGTCTCAATTGTAGGAGTTTCCTCCAAATCCAGCTACTTCCCTGGGTGATTGGGAACTGCCAGAATGAGGTGCCTTTTAGAACATAGTTGTGGATCCAAGCAATCCACCATGAACCTGCCTTAAAAAGCAATGTCCATATTATCTGCATTATGCTTGCCCTGTTCCAAGAACCTAGATCCTTCAGGCCAAGTCCCCCTTCTGATCTTGGACAACAAATTTTCTGCCAGCTCACCCTTGCTCCTCTGGCTTCTGCATCTTTCCCTAACCAATAGAATCGAGAACAGAGTTGATTAATTCTAGAGAGCACTGCCTTAGGAAGAATAAAGATTCTACACCAATAGTTTTGTATATTGAACAAAACTGATTGAATAAGCTGAAATCTTCCAGCATAGGACAGAAACTTTGATGTCCAGTGAGTGATCCTAGCAGTAATCTTTGAGATAAGTGGGACACAGTCTTTTTCTGTCAGCTTCTTTGTTACTAAAGGAACCCCCAAATACCTCACTGGCAGCTCTCCTAGCTTGAAGCCTGTCACCCCCTGGATTTCCTGAAGCTGAGCTCTACTGATTCCAGAAGAATAAAGTTCACTTTTGGCACAGTTGAGCTGCAAACCAGAAAGTTTATAAAAACTTTCCAGGATATCCTGCACTCCTTGGATGGATTTCAGGTGCCCTTTAGTGAAAATCATCAAGTCATCAGCAAAACATAGGTGAGTGAGCCCAATCCTTTTGCACTTAGGATGGAAATCAAAGACTTTATGCTGTGCAGCAGCATCCAAAAGCTTAGAAAGTGCATTCATAGTAAGCACAAACAGATAGGGGGAGATATGATCTCCTTGCCTTATACCCCTTTCTCCCTTAAAGTAGCCCACCAAGCCTCCATTAATTGATAGAGAGAACCTAGGACCAGTGATGCAACTCTTGATCCATGTTATAAATTCTGTTGGAAAATTCAAAGCTGCAAGAACCAGCAACATGAAGTCCCAGTCAAGTGTATCAAAAGCCTTTTGAAGGTCAACCTTTATAGCACTTCTAGGTGACAGAGTTTTCCTGGCATAGCCTCTTACTAACTCCTGTGCCATTAGGACATTATCTGAGATATTCCTTCCTTCCACAAATGCACTTTGACTTTTGCTGATGATTGTTGGCAGGAATTTTTTGAGTCTTTTTGCCATCACAGATGTAATACTTTTGTAGACTACTGAACAACAGGAAATAGGCCTGTAGTCTTTAATACAAGTAGGATTTTGGTTTTTTGGCACTAGAGCTACAATTGTGGAATTAAAGCCTGCCAGCAAATCTCCTGTCTGGAAGAAATGAAGAATGGCATCAATGTACTCTTCCCCTGCTACTGTCCAAGCTTCCTTAAAGAAGTGAGATGTGAAACCATCTGGCCCTGGAGCCTTGTCCCCCTTGATGGCAAAAATGGACTCCTTGACTTCCTCCCTGGATATTGGCTTTGAGAGTTCAAACATCTCTGCATCCGAGAAGGAGAACTGCAAAAGTTCTCGTAGAAACTCCCTTGTACATCCCTCAACATTATAGTCCTTAGTGCCAATAAGTTTCTGGAAATGAGAGACTGCTGCCTGAGATATCTGTGAAAAGGTTTCAAGCCTATTTCCACTATCATCATACAAGACTCTCATTGTGCCCCTATTCTGCCTAGCTGCAACCATCTTGTGAAAGAATCCAGTATTCTGATCTCATTCTTGAAGCCATTGAACCCTTGACTTCTGCCTGAAGTGACTCTCTTTAGCTTTCCTCAGTTCATTATACTCTTGAGCTAACATCCTTTCCTTTTCTACCAATTCATTAGAAGGATGGCTGAGTAGATCTACTTGGACCTCCTCTAACTCCTTCCTCTTAGTTGTAACCTTCTCAGATATGCTACCATAATAAGCATGATTAAAGTTCTTCAATAATGACTTTAATCTCTTCATTTTGGTATGCAACCTGACCATGGGATTACCACCAGTAGGTACCCTCCAAGAGTTCTCAACAATGTGCATAAACTCTGGATGTCTGGTCCAATAGTTAAAAAACTTGAAAGGTTTAGGTGGAGAGGCACTCACCATATCAAGCTTTATGAATGCTGGGCTGTGATCAGAAATTTCTGGAGCAAGGAATTCTACATGAGACTCTGGAAATGCTGTGAGCCATTCTGCATTAATAAGCACTCTATCTAACTTCCTTGCCAGGAAACCTTCAATTTGCTTGTTAGACCATGTGAATCTAGGCCCTATGAATGTGTGATCAAAACAAGATAGAACTTGTAAGCAATCAGTAAAATCCCTTATATCAGTGCTAGGTGCTTGAGATCCATCATAACTTGAGCTTTCAGAGGGGTCAATGATAGTGTTGAAGTCTCCAGCTAGCATCCATGGAAGGTTAGACAGTGTGCTATTTAGATGAACTAAATGGCTCCATAACCTTCTCCTTTCAATGCCCTCATTAGAAGCATAAATGGCAGAGAATAAGAACTTCTTGCCTGTGTAAGATATGCTACATGTAAGGCTTTGGTCCATTGAAGCAACCAGACTCAACTGCACATGGCTTTGGTAAATAAACCAGATTCTTCCATTATTGGCCTCAGAATAGTTATGGAACATGCTCCATCCTGGAAAACTTTTATCTAAAATCTGCTACATATTCTGAAGCTTGACATGAGTCTCAATCAGACAGACAATGTCAGCTCTTAGCTTTCTTATTCTACTAACTACATCTTTTTGTTTAAGGGAATGATTGAATCCCCTTACATTCCATATGAATAGATTCATTAGGATTGGTTAGGCAAGGAACTTCCTGAGGTAGTGGGATTTACCTTTGCACTGGTCCTTTTTCCTTTGTCAATAGGCCCTCTCCTCTTTGTCTTCAGATTCTTCATAAGATCTGCTACTCCAGCAGAAGCTGCTCTTGGTTTCCTAGGAGAGTGCTCTGTCCTGTTTTCATCTTCAGTAACTGCCCTTGTATCATTCCTGATCTCAGGCTCAATTTCTTCCCTATCCTCTTCCTCAACTACTTCTTCCAAAATGGCATATCGATTGAGAGAACTTGCCTTCCTGGTTTCAATATTTGTTTTCTGGTTTGGCATCATAACTTCCTTATTGATGAAGCTTGACATCATATTTTGATTCTTGGGGCTTACTAATGAAGTTCCAGCATCACATTCAGCTCTTTTGCCATTCTCCTCAATAATTTCCTCTGCTATACATTCTTCCTGTCCTTGCTTCTTTTCCTTTGGCCTCCAAACCTTTGCTACAGCATTAACAGTCTTAGATGGGCAAGCTTTATCCAAATGACCAAAAATCTTACAGTTTGAGCACCTTTGTGGCAGCCAAGGAGCTTCAACTGTTATGGACGCAATGGATCCATTCTCCAACACAACATCTATAGTGCTTGGAATGACAGTTGTGGCTGCAACTTCAATACACACTTTGGCATAGGTCAATCTCTGCTGGCTGGATGTTATTCTGTCCATGTAGAGAGGAGTGCCCAGCGCACTTGCTATATAGCTCAATCCTGTTCTTGTATAAAGCTCCAATGGAACTCGACCTAAATGTATCCAAATAGGGAGTTTTTCCATACTGAAATCCAGTGTTTCCATCCCTGGCTCCCATTTTTTGACAATAAGTGGCTTATTGTGGATATGCCAAGGGCCAGCTTCAAGAACTCGATCTCTTGCCTCTGAGTTAGAGAATTGAATCACAAAAAGATTTAGCCCAGCTGGCTTAATCTCCACAGTGCTATCTTTCCCCCATAGCAGTGTGACCATTCTCTGAAATTGACTAAAGTTTGGAATTCTTCCAATGAACTGATTCACCACAGAGTTCTTCCAATGCTGAATTCCTTCTGCAAAAACCTCACCTGGAGGCTTTACTGTCACAGCTCCATTGCAGATCTGAGGCGGAAAAAACTGCAAAGTCTGATCAGCAGAGGCTGAGAAAAGTTTCCTCCAATCAGCTTTTGCCACCTCACCAGAAGTTGTTGTAACTGCCTCTGTCCTTTCCCCCCTTCGAGCTCCCCTCTGCTCTTGATTTGATTGTGTAATGTCACCATGAACAATCGCGTGATCTGAATATTCCATCCATGTCCGCGCCTGATCTGAAGCCATTGAAGAAATTCGGGCTTTAAGGGATTTTTGGGTTTGAGTCGATTTTGGGAGGGTGAAACCTTGAGGAGGACCAGGAGAAGCTTTTGTGAGAATTCGGTAGCCGCCCGACGGTCGTCGGAGAAGATCTGGAGGGTGGAAAGTCACGGGTTCGAGCCTAGATCTAGGCTTTTTCGGGTTGATTTTGGGAAAACTAAGTGGGTATTGGGGTTCAGGAAGCCAAAAGGAAGATTTTGGTAGGAACCGGGAATTTTCTGGGTTTTGTCGGCGACAGTGAACGGTGGTGCACGGCGGAGGCGACGGACGAATTCTGTGTTCTGTTTTTGGTTCTCAGCTCATCTCTCTCTCCTCTTAACTCTTAAGTGAAGAAAAAAATTCAAAAAAAAAAGGGGGGTTTGAGACTAGATCTGTTGATTTGCAAAGAGAATATCCGACGTCATAGCAGCAATTACTTAGAAAGGCGCAAAAACGGCCAATCTCCACAATTCTATTTCCACAATTCTATTTCCAGAACAGTATCAAGAAATGGCCAACAGAGAAAAAAAAGTAGGCCCTTCTGCCTATCATTTACCACCCGCCCACCCTGCAAAATTCCATAATACTAACCCATCATACTTCAACGAATTTGATTGAGCCACGTATTAAGGACCCACATAAATCACAATATCGAACGGCTAAAACCAATCGAAAACCATGAACTTCGACACAAGAACCGAGGCACGCGTTAAAATGGAGCATTGATGCAGCACAGGCACAGCTGTAACCCAATCACCTCTCTGCACCACGTGACCCCATTGTTCCCTTAACCAAACCCAAAACTACTTTCATTACAGTACTTCACTTCATCTCCTTTCTCTTCTTCAACAAAGCCCTCCCAAGCTTTGCAACTTGTTACTGACCATGGCTGCTTCTTCTTCTTCTTCTTCTTCACTTCTTAGCAAGCTTTTTTTACCCCTTTTCATCGCTTACATTGTCCTGTCAAGCTGGAAAGTTGAAGCTCAAGTTGAAGAGACAAGCTTGAAGCTGATGAGAGATGCTTTGGAATGGCCACTTTCAGTGTCACTTTACAGTGACTTAAACGACAATGAAGGTGATGAGGAGATAGATGATGAAGATCAGGAAAATGGGTATAGTCGTAGATCTTTGTTTTGGAAGAGAATGAGGTATTACATTTCATACGGGGCGCTTTCTGCTAACAGAATCCCATGTCCACCAAGGTCAGGCAGGTCTTATTATACTCACAACTGTTTCAAGGCTCATGGCCCTGTCCACCCTTACTCTAGGGGATGTTCCAGGATCACCCGTTGCAGGAGATAAGGTTATTAATTTAGGCTTTGAAAACTTGGGTTTTTTTTTCATTTGGAAGGGGGTAAAATTTGGGTTTGTAATTGTGAGAATGTGGAAGATTTGAGTGTTATATATCTAAAATATCAGGAGCTTTGGAATTTTGGGTGCTTTTTTTTTCTTCTTCTTTTAATGGTTGAGCTAGTATCTTTTCTATATGGATTAGCAATGGCTTTCTTTGTTTATTGTTTCTTGAATTTCAGTCGCTTTATTATATTGTAGAGCAATCCCGTTCATGACATCTGTGGTCTGATTATAAACTTACATGCAAATGCTTGAAGACTTGAACCCTACTAGTTCTTAATTTGTCGGTGTCAGCTCATGCAAGCTTGGCTTTGCTTTGCTTTTTGTTAAGGGACTTTAATTGGGCTTCAGATCATTGTAGAAGATTTTGATGATGCAATTACCTACTGTCAGTATTTGAGCTTTGGGTAATTTCTTGTGAGTTTGGTTTTGGTAATGGTTTTTGTAGATTAACAGTATGATTAACTTAGATTGATTTGTCATAGCTAGCTAGTTACCAATGTAAATGGATTGCTAGTTGATTCACATGTATATTATATGTCATAACTAGCTATTGAAAATTTTGCTAACAGTGATCCTAGCATACT
Source organism: Fremontodendron californicum (assembly GCA_030761205.1). NCBI lineage: Eukaryota > Viridiplantae > Streptophyta > Magnoliopsida > Malvales > Malvaceae > Fremontodendron > Fremontodendron californicum. Next base: position 2,436,844 of record JAULJL010000020.1, read on the forward strand.
TGTTAAGATTAATTAAGTTATGATTTATAATAATATTTTATATTAAATATATAATACTTAATAGTTATTTTTGATTATTTTCGATATATCGAAAATAATAAGATAATATGATAATTTTAAATACGATAATTTTAAAGATAATATGATAATTTTAAATACGATAATTTTAAAGAATCACATTTAGCAAAACCCTACAATCAATTGAGCTTTGCTTTGGTTATGTGGTTGGTTGGATGGTTGGGCTAAAGATTCTAGAAGATTTAAGTTGTGATTATGAGATTTGAGAATTTGTTTCTCTTGCTTACCTTTGGTTGGGCAAAACCTAATGTTTATGTTAGTGATTAGTTTTGGTAGCATCAAGATAATTATTAAGTAGTAGCACATTTCATGTCAAAAAGGAAAAGAAAATAAAAAAGATCAAACACTTTCCCATTCTTCAATATCTTAACATACACTAGCCTATGCTGTCTCAGCTACTTTCCTGCAACTTACTTTACCATCATTAATGTAACAATTTTAAATGGCATCCCTGGGCATAGGATGGATCATGAGTGGGTTGGGATGGGACTTTACTTGACTTGGCATAGGTGTTTAAATTTATCTAAAGGAAAAATTGAGGTTTTCTTCTGTTTTTTCTGGGTTTTTTTTCCCCCCTAAACAAAAGAAGTGATGAAAGGTATTTATTTGGAACAAGCTGTGTTATCCTGTTATACACAATTAAGCATCTTGTTTGATCATCAGTGGTGATTTCCTAACTCAAGTATTGAAATTCTTAGCTGGAGCATGAGTTTTAAGTAGAGGTGTTCATAGATTAGGTTGGATTTGAATAGAATATTTTTTTGTTCGGGTTCAACCTAATTTAAAAATCTATTTTACTATTTAAAATATAATTAAATATTATAAAAATTATTTTATATTAATATTTACATACATTTATAATTAAATTTAAATAAAAAATATTTTATTATTTGAATAATAATTTGAATCGACTCAAATCGAATCGGTTCAATCCGTGAACAGATCTAATTTTAAGTCTCCTACTTTTAGAAGCCGGGATGAAAGGAAAGCATTCTATAAATATATATATGGCTATGTCCACCACCACTGATGATTTTCTTGGTTAATTGGCATCAATCTCATGCAAAATGTAATGAATTTCAAGTCATGACTGACTGGTTATAATATTTTATTTTTCAATAAACGAGAAAGAGATTTAACTTCAACTTCAAGTCTTAAGAATGAGTCTAGGCCCACTCGTAGAGTGGGATACATATTGGTAGGTGCTGCTGTTTAAATTTTAGGCAAGGTAATATTGGGCCTGATCCAGACTTTAGCATGAAACTCGCCTTCTGTTTAATTTAATATGTAAATAAGGGAAGCCGCTTAACCCATTATAGGATTTTTTTTTCCCCCGTAAACAAGTCAAGTTCAACTATGAAGACGTTAGACGCCCTGCTTAATATCACTTCATACTAAAAATTCCCGTTTTAAAGTTGAAATTGAGATTTGATAAAGATGTTAGGGTTATATGCTTGAGGTGATTGGATTTAATTTCAATTTTAAACTTCAAATTGAGCTCAAACTTGAACTATGTTTAATTTTATCATGATTTAAGCTCGTATCAACTCAAACTCAAGCTGAGTTTCTTCAGTCAAATAAAAGCTCTATCATATTTTTAAAATTTTGAATTAATTTTAAGCCAAACTCAAAACAAACCAATAATAAAGTTAATCAAGTCAAAAACTCGAAGAAATCACTATTCAAATTGGCTTGTTTTTGTTGTTACTTGCATAACTAGAGTAGAGAGTAGAGACCAATCAAATTGAACCAGATATATATCAAGCAAGAAAAATATGTGCTGGAGCTTCTACACGACATTTTGTTTACCAATTTTGTTCAATAAATCAATTCAGTTGTAATTAGTTGGGATAATGTATTGTATAGCTCCTGAACTATTAGAAAATATCTAATATGATATGTGAATCAGGAATTTAAATAGCGATTGCAAGTCGCAACGCGAATTTATGGCTGTTATTTTATGATTTCGACTTTTTCCGTCATCGATATTCATGATTAATATTTATTGCAATTGACCAGGGTAACATTCATTATGTCTGCAACCATGATAAACATTACGTTATCGAAAAAACGTCCACGAGCGCAATTTAAATCATTGATCTAAACTAAAAAAATATCTAATTAAGTACTTCAACTTTCAATTCATGTATCAATCTACCCAATCCCCAATCGGTTTTTTGAAGACTGGGCTTGTGTAAGTTAGGTAGTATTCCTCGGGAAAAAAAAATCTGCTGTCTGATATATTGGAATTGATATAGTCCCTTTGAATTATAAATCAGGTTTTCACTTCTGAAACTTTTTAGCTCACAAGTATCAAATTAGTAGGCAGTAATTCAAATGATTTCGGCATATCGTCGACACAAATGAAACTGCGGCATAATTTATGCAGCAATCACAGGAGTTAGAGCAACCATGGCTTAATAGAATTTGAGCAGTAGGTAGGGAACCATGCAACTTAATTAAGATATGAAATCTGTTTCAAAATCCCAAGTTGTAAAATTTCTAATCTGTCTGACAGAATTAGACTAACGTGTCAATTCTTTGAAGATATGAAGAAATCTTAGTATCTATCAGTAAAACATTGCACTTGTCATTACCTACAGTTTAACTTTGGATGCCAAAGTTGGGCAAATACACTTATTTTCCTTGGCAAAAGTCATATCAGGCTAGATTTGAGCCTAGTGGAAGAACAGCCTAAAATTCCTATGGCAAATTCCATAAAAATCTAAAAGATTTAATCTATTCATTCATGCAATTACTCAACATCTACAATTCATTTTTTTTATCCTTAAAATGTGATTTTTTTGTACCAAAAAAAATCTCCATAAAAATCTAAAATACAATAATCAAGAGATTTGAGTCTAAACCCAAGCTTAATCATTTCCTGATTCTTTGTTGGAATGATTAGAGCTGATTCAAAATCAATTGGTCAAGTGACTAAAAAGTTGGAGAATTGCAGTCCCGTTGGTGTACTGTCTTTCAATAAAAAAATTGTTGTTAAATAGTAGTCCTGCGGGCCTTGAATCTTTTCTTGATTTTGACAATTAGCTGATCCAACTAATAATAATTAATTAAATATCTTCTTCAATCAAAAGAGCATCCCCCCCCGGTGGGTGGATTGGTATCAACTTGACAACTTTCTCTTTGTAATTATACCTAACAAATTGTAACTAAATTTGGTGTCCTTTGTGATTGTCCCTATGACTAATTGCTGAGGTAAAGATTACATTAGACCTGTTAGGTTTATAATATATTTTTTCTGCAGCCACTGCTCACATTCACATCCACAAACTTTTAACAATATTTGACTTTTATAATATAATTAAGAGTTATTTTTTATATATTTATGATAATTTTTTTTTAATTTTACAAATAGTATTAAAATTTTGTTATATGTTTGATTTTTTCAATTAGTTTTTTCTTTAAAAAAATTTAATATACTTTAAGAAAGTATGTATCATCATATTAACTCCGCTTATAAAATTTAAAAATTTCATTAACGATGAATAAGATAATTTTTTATAATTTAATTTAAACTTCAAAGTTGAAATGTTTGATTTGAATTTTACTAAAATTTAATTTTCTTTTCAATTTATCAAGTACAATTTAGGAAAAAAAAAATCAAATCCGAGAAATTTTTAAATAAAAGAATACATGCATGCATCTAGCTATTGTTAAACTAAATAACTTAAAATATATACATTTTTACATAATACTCCTATTTTAAGTAAAGGGGTAGTGACTTAATGGCATTAGACAAAGAAATTATTGGCAAAAATTATTTATTACAAGAGTACAATTTTTTTTCTTTTGGCCAAACACAGGAGTAGAATAAGTAACTCTCTAAATATATAATGATTTGAGACTTGAGTTTGAAATAGAATTTTAGACGTCTCAAAATATGATTTTCTATATAAAAAACTTAAATTCATATAGAAAAATGCATGTACGTGGTTAGAATAAATCTGTTTAAGAAAAAAAAAAGTATTTTTTTTTTTTTTACAAAAGAGATTGCAATATAAAAATAAAATAAAAGATTGTAGATGTTCGGATTCAAACTTCAAACTTATTGGATAACGTCTCCTAAAAATAATTGTATGAACTAGGTTAAATATGAATTTAAAAAAATGATGTTGATTCTCTTAGAATAAAAAAAAAAAAATGAGAGTTTAAGAAGATCCTAAAATAGCAGCTTTGATAAAGTGAGGATTCAAACCATTGGACTTTCAACTCCGACTATAACTTTAGTGGACACTTTAGAATAATGGTGTGAAGTAACCGTAAACTTGAATGTTAGTTAGGAATTGTTAAATTAATGTCACTTACCAAAACAGTACATTTTCATTGAACCAAAATTTCCTTTTCTAAAATTTTTCTTCCAAGTTCAGCAGCTGATAAATTTGAGTTTGACCAAAGCTTAATTTTATGTAGTTTTTTTTTTTTTCTTCTTTCTAAACATGGGGAATTGTGAACTTGCCTTGTTCTTTGGTTCATGTGAATAGTCTTTCTCAAACATTTGCCAAGTTCAAGTCTAAGCCATTGAAGAGTTGCCAACTAACTTGATTTCTAACATTTAAGAGGGAAATAAAAATCTTATGGGAGAATCTCCCATGATTGATGGATCAAAATCAAATTCATTTATGTAGGTCCAAAAGCTGATACAAACAAGATTAAGATCAATTTGGGTTCCATTTTCACAATATACCCAAATGATTAACTCCAAAAAAAAAGTTAAAAACCCACCAATTATAATGTAGCCGAAAGCAAACAAATTTGGCAATTTACAATGGAGCAAAACCAACCGTAAGCTAATCCCAAAAGGGTCAAAATCAAACAAAGCTGCCTGGTTGTGGCTAGCCCCTGGTCTCTGACCCTGGCTAGTGTGGTCAAGATTCCATGAAACTTTTTGAGGGTTACATTTGCATGAGCTCAGGTAGGAGGTCCCCATTAAAAGAGGCTGTATTTTTAATGGATATTGACTAATAGAACACTCAAAGCCGCACTTGGTGCATTGCATAATCCTTCTTTATGGACCGTCGAGGTTAATTAGACGCGGTCGCACCGTCGGCTTTCAGCTACAGTTCGCAGGATCTTTTGAATCACGTGGGTCGTGGCCTAATCCAAGAGACCGACAAAGTCCCACTATTTCAGTATTTTTCTTCTGTTTCTCCTAAGAAAATTGACGTTCTGGCGGCAAGTTAGATTTTTTTTTTGGGTTTAGATTATTATAATAATTTATGTTAGCTTATCAAATTTTGGGCCGTTAAAACATGTTCGATGAATTTCATGTTGCGTAAAGTAGGCTAGGGTGGTACCAAAAGAAGTAGCTAGCTAGGGCTCGTTCCATGCTTTCCATAAATTAAAAAAAATAATGTGAACAACTTGAACGTCCCAATCCAAGTCCCAACTCTCAACTTTAATAAAAAGTTTTTTTTTTTTTTTTTTTTTTTAAGGAAAAGAATTTGTTAAATGAATGTAGACGACAACTCAGTTACACAATTTGTCCTTGTAGATGAATTTAAAAATGATCCTTAATTAGTTTATCTTATCTCATTGAATTTCATCAATAAATAGTACGAAATATAATTAAATTTTCCAATGCATTAAAAAAAAAAGTCCACACATATAATAAATTATATCATTCATCGTTACTGAAATTTTTATTAATAGGATAACATATTTTTTAAAAATATATTAAAAAAATAAAATTTATGATAAATTTTTAATATCGTTTATAAAATTAAAAAATTTCAGTATAAAAAATAAATATATATATATATATATATATATATATATAAACGTGAGCTAAGCGGAAAGAAGGGAAATGCAAATGCTTTAGCCTTTAGATTGAGCGTTCTCCTACCTATACCTAATGAGTAAATCACACCCATCTACCCTCCCAACACTTTCATACAAAGAAAGAAATTGCCCCCCAATTTTTTTTTTTTTTGAGCTAACGACTGATAGAGGCCAAAAATTGACCATCTTTTTCATGCAACCTTTGATTTATTGCATATTTTTTTGAGTATTGTTGACGTGATTTTCCCTTTTTTCAGTTAAATGACTTGAAAATCACACATTTAAGCAAAGCTTGGCCCCACACTCCTCCTTCCCATTCATTTACTTGGAGTGATGATAAGAGACTTTCTGGTTCACAAATTGTCTGCCTGCCTTTCAAGTTATTCATCAGCTAAAATTTAACACCAAAAAAAAAAAAAGCATTGCCTTGAAAAAAAGATGGGCAGGAAATGGTAGGAGCACGTGAGCCAAGGCTTTGGTTCTTGGAATTTAACTGCAAAAAACGTCTAGTATTGTGCTATAATATATAACTGCATAAAGTACTCACAAGAGTTGATTCAATTGATAAAAATAAAAATAAAAAATTCTTTTTTTTTTTTAACAATCTGAGTTTGATCATTGTGAAAGCATTTCGATAGCAAAATTTTGAATATACCATGTCAATATTGGGAATGCGCCTTTAAAATCATTCAAGAAAAAAATTAATTAGGTTCAGACAAAACTTGAAAACATCTTGAATATATTTTTTAAAAAATTAATGTTATGTGTTGAAAACATGAATTTGATATAATGGATTTGAATTTGATTTACTATATAAATTATAATAATAAAATGCATACATTATACACAAATTAGTTAAAATTTTATATAACGATATATTTGAAAGATATAAAAAAGATAAATTTTAAATTCACAAATATCTATAAATATTTTAAATTCACCACTAAATAAAAATTATATTTACATATATTTATCATACAATTTATGCTAATTTGGATACCAAACGCAAACTAAAGCAATGCAAACTTTGAAAAGTAGAAGAAGAATAAAAAACATGAATTGTGAAGTAAGCAAAAGCAAAGAAAGAGCAGAGGGCTAAAAAATGATTGGGTGCTTAAGAGAAGAAAACCGGTGGCAACAGACAGGGTGGAGTAAGGGCTGGTTTAGCATTGCTGTTGGAAAAAGCTTGGGTTGGAAAAAGTTCGAGTTGAAAAAAGTGTGTTTATAAAGTGTGGTGAAAAAGTGTGGTTTAAAATTTTTTAAGTGTTTAGTATTGCTGTGAAAAAGTGTTGTAGGAAATTGAAATGTCAAAAAAAGATATGTTTAAAATAATAAAAGTGTAGAGATGTGAGGATAATAAAGTCATTTTATTCAAAAGGCAGCTTTTAAAACCCAAAAGCTATATTTTTTCGCTTTTTGGTTTGGCTTTTCAAACCATGATTTCAACAGCATAAGCCAAATTTTTTTATCTGTTTAGCATTGCGTTTGCGATGAAAAGCAGCTTTTGACCTCAAAAGCTGTGCCAGAAGCAATGTTAAACGAGGCCTAAGTAATATAATTTTCAGTTAGAAATTTAAAATTAAATTAATTGAAGTTATATATTTTATTATTGAATCGATCAAATTTTATGAATTAACCAAAATTTAATCAAAATTTAATTTGAGTCTAAATTCTTAAATTTAATTTAATTTTAGACTACTTTAATTAGAATTTATTCAATGGACATAACATCATGAACTTACAACATAATGAGTTTATTTATTGGATTATATAAACGATTAAATACATAATAAGCTTTATCTATGAAGGGTTATAGTTTATGAAAAAAAAATATTAAATCGGTTAATCAATTAAAAATATTCAAAATCGTAATTGATCGAACTATTTGAATTAATCGAATCTACTTTAAATTTAACCGAATAGATGAAATAACCAAACTATTTTAACCAAATTTAACCCAATAGATGAAATAACCAAACTATTTTAACCAAATTAATTGAGTTAATTTAATTAATTCGGTTTTAGTTAATTGCTCAGTGCTCACCCTATCCAGGGTATAGAACGTGCCAGCATGTGATGGCTAAGGTTTGGATTCGAACTTCGAAGCGAATGCTATTTGATTTGATGTGCAAACATGCACACAGACTTTAGCTAAAAACAAATTGATCAAATTGATTGTGAAATATTTTTAAAAAAAAATATTAATCGGTATTAAGTGATATTGATTAATGTGATATATATAAAAATAAAAATATAATTAATGTATATATATTAATTTTTTAATTTAATAAAATTAATATTATTAAATATAAAAATTTTAAAAACAATAAATAATTCTTAATGTTATGATAGGATGATCTGCAACCCACACCGCCTTCTCATGACAGTTATGGGATATTAATTGTCTTATTTCACCTTCATTTATTTTATTATTAAGATTAAAAAAACGAAAAAAGAACTTGTATGCATTGGCAACTTGTTAGTCTTGATGCTTGAAAAACAAATAACCAGAATGTTTTAATAAAATAACACAAATCGAGAAGATCTTTTATTTAAATGTGTATTATAAGAATCATAATTCAAAAGTGACCCCTAAAAGAGAACATGCTTAATTCAAGATAATTAAATCCAAACATGCTATAATTTTGATTAAAAATTTGAAGGAACATTTTATGCCTCTCAGTTCAAGTCTCATATTATACGGAATTGGTCCAATTTTATGTTGATTTCTTTTTTCAGTTATATACTGATTTGATAATCAGATTGTTATTTATTTTATTTTGTTAAATTTTTATATAAATGTATAATTAATTATTATAGTAATTTTTATTTGTATTTATAACTTCATACAAAACTATTTAATTGAAAACTTATACATTGATATACCATTTCATTATTATAGGATAAATGGATTTTTTAATGGTTTTAAAAGATTTATGCAACTAAGAATTATATTATAGAAAAATAAAGAAGAAGAAGTAACCCTAATTTACATGATTTTGGATAATTATTGGATTAACTTTAAAATAGTTTAGTCCATTGTCCATACTTTATGAGCTGGGTCAGGTGGTCACACCAGCAACATTTGGGAAACCAAGGTGTTTAATATCAAGATCTCAAAAAAAGAAAGGCTCAATATTATTTGCCCTCACATGGACCATGGATGGTAGTAAATTAAATACAAAAATCAAAGTATCAAATTATGTGTAATATTATCTTTTTCATTAAATAATGAAACATACTAGCTTTCAAAAATGATATGGACATTGTTAATAGCACATATTAAACATGGGTTTGGAGATTTTGTGTCTAAAGTTAGCAGCATCAATTGAATTTAGGATCACTGCCAAATTGAATAAAGATAATTAATCAATCAAATGAAAAAGGAATCATAAATTGCCAACTCTATATAGTTAGGCAACCCAAAAAAAAAAGTTAATTACTACATTTCTTTTTCTTCAAGTGACATATAGAAATTGTGTACCTTACTCTTGAAAAATGAAAGAGAAAGAGAGAGGGACACAATCACCAAACCTCCCATTTCAGGTAAAACTAAATCATTTCCAAATGAAGGTTAGAATCTTTTCAATGAATATATATATATATATATATATGAGGAGCGATCCATTTATATTAGTGTAAAATTAAATTAATTTTACACATTTTCATAACTTTTTATGCGATTTATATTTTAACAAATCGACCGTTAGATTTAATAATATAATTGTACTCGTCGTGCAAGTAAAGTTTCGAATCGATCCGATATCTTTATCATATCTATTTGGGAATACTAAATTTTTTAATATATATTTAACGGTTGAATTTTTTTTACATCGAACAAATAGTTAGACATTTTTAATTTATTCGAAACTCAAAATGCATGATTTACGTGAATAGAACATGAAATACGACGATCGGATTAACCTACTATAAATCGTTTAAAAAGTTATGAAAGTGTGTAAAACTAATTTAGTTTTACACCAATGTAAGTGGATTCTTTTTCTATATATATATATTGTTTCATCTACCGGCAATGAAGTTTTTAGATTTCACAAACGAGTTAGTAGGATGACACATACCCCTTAAAATATATTAAAAAATAATTAAAAAAATAAGACATGTGATAATATTTTAAATCAACTCACTAAATAAAAAAATTTATCATCAATATATAAAAAACGAATTTATATATATATATTTATTTTCATGTAATAGAAAAGAAGTTGATTTTAAATGTCAAGTTATCTAAGTAACTATTAATTGAACAGATTAATGAATGCTCATTTCGCCAAGTTTAGAAAAAAAAAATCAATTAGAAAGAAGTTTGCTCATGATTTGGTTAATTTTTACATTTTCCTCGATAACTCATCATCCTATACTATGAGACTGTGAAATATAAAAACTTCATAAGCAGTTGAAATTTTTGTTATAATAATTTTTTTGATTTGGTTACTTTTATAATTTAAAATCTTAATCACCTAGCTGATTGAGATTTTTTCTTAATCTTAATTAATCAGTTACTAACATCATATTAAAAGAGGACGGTGCCTCTCATGACCTAACACTTTTAAGTGTTTAACACACTCATAAAAATCTTGAATTCAGATTTAATCTAATTGATTAATGCAATTATTTTTAAGAAGTAATATTTAATAAGTTTGAAATTCAAATTATAACATTTATAATATTTTTTATATTTTCAAAATGCTATCTCTTTTATAAAAATATTTATATAAAAATTTTACTCAAAGTAGGAATAGGGAGAAAACAATGGCAAATTAGTGAAATTGAAAATTTTGTAATATATATAAATAAAATAAAAAAACAAATCGCGTGGGTACTTGGTATTGAGTAAATATCTTTAGGAATTTGCCATATCGACCGCGTTTCAAAAGCTGGGGTTAAGCTGTTTTTTCATATCCAAATTTGGAAAATCAAATAAAAGAAACAAATAAAATATCCTTGCCTATCACGTGCATTAATTATAGGAAAATTGAATTTTCATACTTATTAAACCCAAAAAAAAAGTCCTTCTCCTATATATAAAAGGACTTTGCGCCACTATAACGCCCTGTGAACCCTGTTTTTCTACTTTTGCATTCCTTTCTTTCTCTCAAAGAAACAAGCAAAAGAAAAAAGGCTTCGATTTCTTCCGAACCCAAACTGAGAAAACTAAATTCTTGAGTGAAAGTTGGAAATTCTTGAGTGAAAGTTGGAGTTTCAAATGGAGTGGGTAAGAGGGGATACGATTGGATGTGGAAGTTTTGGCACTGTCAATTTGGTGGTACCTAGAAAAGGTTTTCCAAAATCTCCTGTAATGGCTGTAAAGTCTTGTCAAACTATTGATTCTGTTTCTCTCAAGAACGAGAAGGAAGTTCTTGATCAACTTGGTTTTTGCCCGCAAATCATCCGTTGTTTTGGCGATGATTATACCGTTGAGAATGGTGAGAAGTTGTATAATTTGTTCTTGGAGTTCGCTAATAAAGGAAGCTTGGCTGATCAGGTTAAGAAAAGTGATGGAAACTTGATAGAATCCGATGTTAGAAGATACGCGAGATCGATACTTAAAGGGCTGCGCTTTGTTCATGCCAAAGGGTTTTCTCACTGTGATATTAAACTTCAAAATATTCTTTTGTTTGGTAATGGGGATGTCAAGATAGCTGATTTTGGTTTAGCAAAAAGAAACGGGGAAGGAGGAGGAGAAGAACAGAGGAGGATGGAAATCAGGGGAACTCCTCTCAATATCGCACCAGAGTCTGTTAACAAAAACTTGTATGATTCACCGGTGGATATTTGGGCACTTGGATGCGCTATTGTTGAGATGTTTACAGGGAAACCAGCCTGGAATTTCAAACCAGGAACAAACGTGGCAGCTTTGTTGATTAAAATTGGGGTTAGTGATGAATTGCCTGGAATTCCTGCAGAGTTATCAGAGGAAGGAAAAAATTTTCTTGGTAAGTGCTTTGTTAAGGATCCAAAGAACAGATGGACGGCTGAGATGCTCCTGGATCATCCTTTTATGGCTGTTGATGATGAGACTATTGCAATGAATCGATGTGAAGGAGAATTATCAACATCTACAAATTGTTCGTTTGAAGAATTTTCAGAATCACCAAGATGTCCTTTCGATTTTCCAGAATGGGTTTCAACTCAATCAACAGCTTCTTCTCAATCAATTTTCCAACACAATTCAAGCCCTGTTTCTTCGTTTTCGAGTTACATTTCATCACCTTTGGATCGGATTCGTCAATTGGCTTGTGATCAGGCACCCAATTGGTTAGTTTCCGGGAGCTGGATCACTGTGAGGTAGAAGAAGAGAAAAGTAGTTTAATTGTCTTTCATCAAATCTGACGGCTTTGATCCAATTGGTTTTCGTTTTTTTTTTTTGGTGGCAATTGGTGATGATTTTTATTGTAAATGATTAGGAAAACATAGATTGACTGACTTTTTGTTGATGAAGAGTTCTGATTGGCTACTCAGATAGCCACAGAGTGTACAGGCCATTCTTTATTTTAATTTTTCTTGTAATCAGAAAATTTTGCAAATTCCTTTCCCAACAAATATTGAAAACTTAGCATTTTGCAGAAAATTAAACCCGAGTTGTTAAGAATTTGTTGGGCTGCTTCAGTTTCAACTTTCAAGTTCCAATTTCAATCAAAATTTACCTAATCATTCAATCTTTTACAAATCCAGCGGTGGGTAATTGTTCATTTAACTTTGAGACTTGAGACATTTTCAGTCTACCAATCCGTGTGTTGTATTCTGAAATTAAATCCTAGCTTAGACTTGTTAATTTCAAAAGTACTTCTCTTTGATGAATATCATGGATGACATATTGGCAGTGTGAATTGAATTCACGTGTGAAACTTGTGCTTGTTTTCCTGTTGAAGCTTATTATTTTGTCCAAACTCCAATTCCAGATAGGTTGGTGGGAACTAGGCAGGGCAGTCACCTTGGCAGCTCAAGTCATACAAATCAACTAATTGAATTTCAACTTTCGAAGTTTCGGTTACATTTGGTAATATTAGACACCATACCAAAATACAGCACAGATATGATACATCTAATAAACACGACACAACACATTTAAACATAATTAACATGATATGTTTCATATATGAATCATATTCGTGTTAAGAATTTTTACACATTTAATATATATATTTTTTCTGTTTATGTTTACACGATTAATATAAAAAATATATAAGATACGACACGCATATGAAATATCAAATTTAATTTTGATGATTGACCCACATTAATTTAGATTTTACAAGCATGCTATATTGTTATTACCAAAAAAAAAATGAAGGAAATGTTTTTGTACTACTTTCTTATTCTTCTTCTTTTTTTGCCCTATAATCTCAGTCTTTCATTCAAAATTAAACAATCAACTTTATATAATGAAGTATCAATATCATTGTCCTTTAGAAAAATAAATTCATAATTAGTGAAATGAATGATAAACACTTTCCTTCTTTAAGCAATAATGATTTCTCAACACCCAAAAAAGCAACAAAAAAACAAAAAAAGAAAATAGGCAGGTTGCAGCCTGCCGACACCTCTGTTTAGATTGTCTGTCCCAACCATTTTGTAAAACAGCCCGTCGGTGCAGGATTTTTGAAGATTTCTTCACCTAATCATGTTTCTGGTTCATGTTAGATGTGTGTTGCAAACCTTCATTTCATTTTTTCCCCTTTTTTTTTAGGATTAATTTCATATTAGCTTTCCTTTTTGAACAAGTGATGCACATTAGTTTGTTGTGGACTTTGATTATTATTACAAAATCACACTTACACTAACTTTGATAGAATGAAAAAGTATAATTAATTAAGAGTGGTTTAATACTTTAATCATGATTCAAATAACAATGGACCTCTCCTCTCTGAAAATTGGAATGGCTGGTAATTTTTCTTTGCCACTATGATGACTTTGAACTTTGAAGCAAAGGGCGGCTAATTAAGGCATGGGTTGGCTAGTTGGTTACTCTTACATGGCTAGAACTAGAAGAGTTAGGCCCTCAAAGAACTTGCCCCACATCCATAAACTGGCATATTCTTTGTTTTTGAACTCAAAGATGCTTTTAGCTTCATTACCAACAGGAAAATTAGGAAAAATGAATAAACATGTTTGTATTTGGACTCTGACAAATTCAGGGTTGTGATAAAAATATTTTAGTATGTAAACGTATGCCATGGGGCAGCTGCCTGCCTCAAGTGCACGTGAGGAAATGGAAGCTGTAATTGTTTTGAAAATTGATTTAAATATAATAATTGAATTATTTTTTATCAATTTAAGTTTTTGGAATAATTAATCATCAAATTTAATATAATATCATAATTCTCAAGTTTGAATCCTAAGAACTATTTCTTTGGCTTAAATACTAAAAAAGTATCTGAACTTTATCATTTTATTTAGATAAGTCCTTATATTTTTATTGTACTTAAATAAACCTTTATCTTTTGATTTGCACCTAAATAAGTCTTTATTTCAAACGAAAGGTTGATTTCTGTTAAACTTGCTCATGGACCGGGTAGCCCGCCTGACTCGGTAGGTCTGACCCGTATTAGACCGAGAATGGGTATGAATTTTGGTGATCCGGATCTACCCGGCTTGGTCCAGATCACTGTTCATGTATTAAAAAACTAATTTTTATTTAAATTAAAAATGATTTTTTAATTTTTTATTATTTTTTGAATAGTGATCCAGATCAGGCCTGGGTAAGGTAGAAAAAAATTCGGGCGCGGCTCAGTCCATGAGCAGGTTTAATTTATGTTAAGGGTTTGTTTAAATATAAATTAAAGGTTAGGGACTTATTTGAGTAAAAATTAAAAGTTAAGAATTTATTTGGGTGTAATAAAAATATAAGGGCTTATCTAAATAAAGTGATAAAGTTCAGAGGTTTTTTTTTATAATTATTTTAGCCTATTCCTTCTAATAATTATTTATCCAGTATCTTATCTTATTACTCATCGATAGATCTATTCATAGATCAGACTGTGACCCGATTTTTTTTCGTCTTATCCAAATCCGGCCTGAGCGGATCCAAACTGATCCGGATGACTAAAAAATCTGTTTAAGCTTGGCCCGTATCTACTCATCGGGCTGCGTTGCCGCTTTAATATTTTTTTAGCTTACACCCTTCTTTTACACTTCTTAAATATAATAGTGTCTAGTGAGGCAATTTTCTATCTTAAGCTTTTGGATAATTGATTACCCAATTTAACACTTTTAGCTCTCTTCAAGTAAGTTCTCGGAAGCTCCTTGTCTAAGCTGCTAGTTTTTGTTTTTTATGGGAATTTGGTTTCTCCACTTCTCTTGTATATATAAATCTTTTCCAGACTTCCAGCTAAAAGGGATTGATGGGATTGATTCCAGGCATACACCAGCAAAGAACATAAATTTTGCATCCCCATTCACGTGTTTCAAAAGGCAGATTTAAGAGCAATGGAGGAATTCTGTAGTCCACTTATTGACCACGGGCCTTGGACCCACTGGTCTGCCTGGAGGTGGTGGAAATGTCCAGTTTATGACTCAAAAGCCCTCTCTCTCTTTTGGTCCAGGCCCCAAATTTAAAACTTTATGTTTAAGTTTACAGTTACACGTGAACTTCACTTTTATTTTAAATGTATTTAACAAATTAACGTAGTTTATAATTTAAAATTCTATAAATATAAACTTTTAATACTAACATAATAATAATTACACTTTTTTTTTAGCAAATAATTTCAATTAGATTTAGTAACATACATTTTTTATTTAATGAAACTAAAAAAAAATTCGCTCGTTGCTGATAATATTCAATGTTAAACATACGATAG
Source organism: Fremontodendron californicum (assembly GCA_030761205.1). Classification (NCBI taxonomy): domain Eukaryota; kingdom Viridiplantae; phylum Streptophyta; class Magnoliopsida; order Malvales; family Malvaceae; genus Fremontodendron; species Fremontodendron californicum. Next base: position 2,452,542 of record JAULJL010000020.1, read on the forward strand.
TAACATTATCTGTTTATTATTATTTTAATTTTTAATAAAATAATTTAGATTTGATAACTTTGAACACAATGCGATTATACGACACGAAAAAATAACTAAATTAACACGACACGAAATAAAAAAATAACGCGAACACGACACGAATACACGAACATGTCAAAATCCATATAAAACGAATTATTAACGTATCAAAATTTATATAAATATATAGCTTAAACACGATTATGACACATGAAAATATATGAACACGACATGAATACACGAATTATTAAATCTAAAATAACTTAAAATTTTCACCAACTTCCTACCAACTCCTACATTTATCTCCATCACATTTTTTTTTTATTTTTTTAATCTTTAATAAAATAACTAAAACTTAAATTTAAAATAATAAAAAAAGTCATCGAAAAATAATCAAAACACGACAAGAAACGAAAAAAATAACACGAACTGGACATGGATACACGAACATGTCAAAATTTATATAAAACGAATTATTAACGTATCAAAAATTATATAAATATATAATACCTTAAACGCTATTATGACACTTATAAATATATGAACACGACATAAATACATGAATTATCAAATCTGAAACAACTTAAATTTACTTTTATTTTTTATTTTTTAATTTTTAATAAAATAACTAAAAATTAAATTTAAAATCATCAGCTCCAGAATGTTCAAAATTTATTGTAAGGATATGTTATACTAAAATTAAATAGGTTTCATAAACGTGTTAAATGTATCAAATTATATGTGTCTACACGCCAAAGACATGTTTAATTAATCGTGTTTTAAACATGTTATTAGACACGGTTGATACGATAACACGTTTCAAACAATTAATTAATCATATCTTAAATGTGTTATCCATGTTTAACACATTTATAACACAAAAATTGTCGTGTCTTAAACGTGTTGACACGATTAAGATACGAAACACGAGTAGATTAAACCCATACACGATTTATTCGTGTTATTCGTCTATCATATTTTTGTATTGTATTTAAAATTATCAAGTTGAACGTTTTACCTACTCTATCTTACCTATTTTTTTTTTTTTGAATTTTTATATTTAATGTAAATTTTTTAAAAAAAATAATTAATTTAGGTAAGAGATAAAAAAAAAAAAAAAAAAGATATAGAGGGCTGCAACGTGAACAGCCTCTCTTGTCTTGAAAATATTCAATATTTATAGTATGGATAATGACTTCGGTCAAGTCAAATGATAGCCCAAAGAATCCTTACTCACCCTTAGCCCAAAGGTAAACATGGTAATTTATATTTTGGGTAACTGAATTTAGAGGGCGTTTGGTATGATGGAAAGTGATCACTTTTCATGGAAAGTAATTGGTGGGAATGTGATTTTCATGTTTGGTATGCTAAAAACTGCTCACTTTCCTGGGAATGTAACTTTCCTTGAAGAGTTACTTTCCCACAAGCATTTGAATGTAATTCCCATGAGAAGTGGTGGGAAAGTAATTTTCCCATGTAGTTGGAAAGTTAAAAAAATATTAAAGATAACATTATCCTCTTTCTATTTGAGTCAAAATTATCAATTGAAATATTATTTTAAAATATTTCGTACAAATATTTATTAATAATAAATATTACTGAAATATTTAAATAATATTTAATTTGCATTCTGCTTTTTAATTTTCCAATTACTTGAGAATAACTTCGAAAATTTATTATTAACAAACATTTTTTTATCATAAAAATAACTCAAATTACCAATTGAAATATTATTTTTAAATATTTAGTATAAATGTTTGTTAATAATAAATATCATTGAAATATTTAAATAATATTTAATTTTTATACAACCTTTTAACTTTAAAACTACATGAAAGTAATTTCAAAATTTTATTATTAACAAATATTTTTTATCATAAAAATAACTCAAATTATCAATTAAAATATTATTTTTAAATATTTAGTACAAATGTTTGTTAATAATAAATATCATTAAAATATTTAAATAATATTTAATTTGCATATAGTCTTTTAATTTTTTAACTACATGCGAGTAATTTCAAAATTTATTATTAACAAATATTTTTTATCATAAAATAACTCAAATTGTCAATTAAAATATTATTTTTAAATATTTAGTACAAATATTTGTTAATAATAGATATCATTAAAATATTTAAATAATATTTAATTTGTATCCAGCCTTTTAATTTTTTAACTACATGAGAGTAATTTCAAGATTTTATTATTAATAAATATTTTTATCCTAAAATTAACTCAATTTAAAATATTATTTTTAAATATTTAGTATAAATATTTGTTAATAATAAATATCATTGAAAAGTTTTAAAATTAATAAAATTTACATTTTTTTGATAAGGGTAATTTCGAAAATTATCATCACATTCCCAGGATTTTAATTAGCACTTTCTCATGTATACCAAACGCTGGAAAGTTACATTCCCAGGAATCACATTCCCAAGAATCACATTCTCAGGAATCACATTCCATGGAATGTGATTCCTGGGAAGGTACCAAACGCCCCCTTAGTATCAATTTTCATGTAAGTTACAAACCTTTAATTTTATCAAATTACATCACTAAACTTCTATTATTAATAAATTAGGTCATTTATGCTAATTTCGTTGAATAATTCTAACGAAAAAGTTGGCCCAACATGCATATATTTTTTATATCTCATCAAGATAATGCATAACTGGTATTTTAGGTATAAAAAAAAATTCACGTTGAGTCTGCTTTTTCGTTAGAAATACTTAACGAAATTAGTATAAGCGATCTAATTTATTAATAATAAATATTCAATGATGTAATTTGATAAAATTAAAGGTTTGTGACCTATATGAAAGTTAATGCTAAGTTCAGTGATTCAGAATATAAATTACCCAAATTTATGAAATTCCATATTAACCAACTTTGGTTGGTTAAAATGGTAAAATAATTTCAACTCTTAAGATAAAAATTAAGGTTCAAATTTTGGAAGTTATCAATATTATGAGGGTTTTACCATTGCACTCCCTACCCGACAAGGATTAGTCTTCCATCAACCATAAAATAAGGATGGGGAACACTCTGAGTTTAAACCAAAAAAAAATTCCATATGAATATTTTTTTTTTATGAGCATAAAAAAAGGTCCATATGAAATAAATTGTTTTTTATGAGCATTAACAAACAAGCAAAAAAGAATCCGGAATATAATTTAGTAGATTTATGTAGTCAATTTTAAAAGGTGACATCTAGTAAGTTTAGAATTTGGATCCCATTCCTTGATCCCCAAATTACGACTTCTTTTGTAAAAAAAAAAAAAAAAAGCAAATCCTTAAGTAAATTACAAAGTATAAACTAGCTCAAGCACATGAAGATATCTGGAAAGCCAATATCAAACTCAACTCATTTATTAGTGGATATAATCTAAAGTTCAAAATTGATACATCTTCAAACAAAAAATATCATTCAATGTAGCAAAATGTAAAATTGACATGAATTCCAACTTCACTGGACTTGCTAGTAATCATATTTTACATCTTAATTCCTTTTGGAAGGCAAAAAAGATAAAGCAAGGCATTCATCAAAATGTCCAAATATTTCGAGCAAAGCATCAAACCTTATATATAAAGGCCAAAAACTTGCTTAAAATATAAGTGTAAACAAATCTTATAGAGTGCCAAAACTATAAATATTTAAACCACCGACCACTGCTAGATTTCCAATGCCCTTGATTCTTACAGCGAGAGAATCCTGAATCCGTCCCGGAATCCAAGCTACTCAGTGTGAACTTGCCTGGCCACTCTAGTTTATCTCATTGTACCATTTTTTTTCTATCAAAATAATTTCAAGCCATCAAATTAAACAACGATAAAAGTACAGCTGATATATTGAATTATTAGCTGTAAATGCATTTGTTTTTTAGTGAAATAGCCATATTCATCTTTTTGGGGTCCATGGTGACCGAACATTGAATTCTCTTATAGAACTTGGGCTTGACCAACTTGCCCAAAACATAAGCCCTAGAACGAACCATGAAGTTAAGTGTCAATGGCACTGGCTGAGTCGGTGCACCATTGAGACTAGCCAAGCTAGCCCCTCCTCCATACAAGGGAATATGACTCCCTTTCATCATGACAGTTAATGCTCTTTGGCTCTTTCTTGATTGATAAAACTTGCGTATCTGCAAAATAAAACCATATAATAATTTGCTTGGGAAGAATAAATAAATTAACCCCCCCTTATGAAAGAAGACAAAGTGCATAAAACATTTAATATTTGTGGTGGGGTCATGGCTAGTTTACCGATCCGGTGGCCACAGTTAGCTGAGAGTAAGAGAGATCTAAGGGTGTTGATGTTACATGAACCCCAAAAAATGTAGCTATGTTTCGATATGTGAGCTTCACCGTGCAGTTCATCGACACCATTTCAGTACTCACTCCTGAGAAATCCGAACCAGCTTGAACCACAAATTCATTGAACGAAATGCTCTACAACAAAATCAATCCATATATACCCTTTTCACAATGTTGTAATCTAAGCTTAAAGGAACAAAAAAGAAAATAAAGACAATGCATGTCAAATCTAGAAATGATGCGGGTTTCTATGATGAGAAAGATATGCAAAAGAAAAGAAAATCTTAAGTTTCTAACCTTCATGGTGATTTTAGGTTTTTGAGGTCTACTAGCACCCCATAGGATCAAAGAAAACGTAGTGAAAAGCACGAAGAAGCCAACAACAAATGCGAGGAAATAGCAACGTCGACGATGGAGGCCATGATGGGCACCTTCACCATCAAGCAAACCTTCTTCTTCAATGGCATCGAACTCTTTCCATGGCTTACGACCCTTGCGAGATCCCTCGTGTTTTCGATGTGGTTTGAGGGATCCAGACAGGCGGGTCGAAGAAGACTCACGCGAGGAATGAGGGCCTAATGAAGAGTTGGAGTGAGAGTGAGGCGGTGAGCCCATGGGGCTGAGCACCGGCGTGGAGTGGAATGAGTTTGTAGTCTTTTCACCATCATGGGAGTCCCTTGATGGACTCTGAACATAGTACACTTGGCGACGAGGGGACCTTGCTGGTGAAGATTGACTTAGGCTGCTCACCTCTGAGTCTGTCTTGGAGAGATGAGCCGACATTTTCTCCTACTTTTGGTGTTGTTTTAGTTGAAGAAAGAAAGTTAGTGAAGAAGATGAAGAAGAAGAAAGAGCAAAGAGTAGAGGGGGTTTGATTAATTTGTTTACTTTAATGTTTACTAAATGTGTAGGATCTCTCGAACGTACTTCTTGGTGTCTGCACGTTGCAATTGTGTTTTATTTATTGTTATCGAAGTCATTGTTTGTGAAAGTAATTAATGAGAGAAGGTGGGACTTGACAGAGAGAGCAATGGCAGTTGTCCAGTTAAATGCTTTCTCTTTTTGTATATATTTGTCAATTTTTAACTATTTTTACACCAAGTAGTTTCACTGCAGATCTCCAGCCTGAGATTTTATATGATCTCAGCGAAAGAAACTGTTAAGATGAGTCTATTGTGAGTGAATCAAGATCAAAGTAACAATCACTTAATTTCCGTGACAAGATCAACCTGGAAGGATATGGCGGTGCGGTGGGCCTCAAAATCTCACTGCATCTTATATTCTAAAATTGTAAATCAAGGGGATGAATTATGAAGCAAAACTTAAAGCTTCTCCTTTAGCTTTTCTGGGTGATCATTTGATAAATTGTTCTTATGGGCCAAGGCCCTGTCTCGAATACATTTTAGAGAAAAGTTTCAGGGTTTGGTCAGGGTTAAATTCATCAATTCAAGCAATATTTCTAGTTAACCATATATTATGTTCACTGGATGGTCAGTTGGTCCCTTGAGAGGCCTCTTATCATGTGCCTAATACAGCTAATTAGGTTGACTTGAGGGCGCTAATCAATGCACCTTTCCTATCTTCAATTTGTCAAAAAAGTCTACTGATTTTTCGCCTGGTTTGTTAGACTTTGTATTGTGTGGGTTGGACCTTGGTGCATGGACTCTGCGGGTCTTATGCCTGAGGAAACTACTAACAGCCGACCATGCAAGATGACAATCTAATCTCATATTGACACCAAAGCTTGAATATTTCACCAGCTAGAATATCCAAGTGTGAAAAAGTATACAAAATCTCGATAGATTGACCAAAGATTAGAGGATGATTCTGGTGGCCAGAGTTGGATCTCTGGACCATATACTTACCTTCAACAACTGCCCAAGTCAGGGAATAGTGAACTACTAAATCTTTCATCACTTTTGGCCCCCTTTAATCTGAGTTTATAGCTTCTGTTTTGGTACTTATTTTTTGAAACATTCAACATCTTTTAGAACAACCTGCACCTTGAAACCAATAATTGGAACCAGCTGTGTTGTAGTAGTATAATTTGTTTTTTCATGTCCTGCATTTGATCACTGTTCTTTGGAAGTTCTCGCTTCTTTTGGGCCCAAAGATGTGAGTCTCTAGCATTAGAGAAGGCAATGAAAGATGCGAAATTGGAGCGCAAAGATGGGTTTAAACAATTTTAAGAAGGTGATCTTGTTAATTGTGATCATTAAAATTTGCTTCATAGTATAATACTAGTAGTAAACTTTATACTACAGAAAATTCTTAGTCTTTGTTCAGTGGTGTTTCAAGTTATCCATTGTTCAATGCCTTCTTGGGATTGATATGAGCTATGTTGCTTCGATTTTTTTTATTTTTCTTGAAATACTCATGTCCGACGTATATTCAGACATGGGTATGAAAATATGATCCCCTAAAAACTCTTCAAATACATGAAAAAACTTAGAATAAATCGAACATACCCGTATCCGACACTCATACCCGAGTCCGAGTAACATAGGATATGAGTACTAGCTAACCAGAGGACTCGTACTTACTGATTTCGTTCTAGCAGGTAGGCTAGAAGGGGTTGCTGATTGCATTCCCTTAAGGGTTAATGTAAAGCAAACTGTGAAAGGAAGAAAACAGAATAAAAGAGAAAAGAACAAATAAGGGAAGAAGCTAGGAAAAGGAGCTTAATTAACATCATATTGCCTTGTTAATTGTTATTCATTAATAATACGTGCATAATAGGCCAAACAGAATTCCAACTTTGCCTTTGAAGTAGATTATGGTTACGGCAGGATGCTTGTGGCCACAATTGGACTTCTTACAATGTATTTACCATCATCATCCATCCAACTCAAAGCCCCAAAAATCAAGTCTTTCTTTAATGATTTTGGGAACTCCAACCTGAGCTTGTAGCTTTGCTTCTCATATTTCTGCTTGAAAACCAACTTCTGAGGCTCCACCATCACCTTTGTACTATCCATGCCTGTCAGCTTTACTGTATAAGCCATTCCTCCCTTGCCTACATTCGTTACAGTCCTTTGAAATTCTTGCACAACTTTTTCATTTGAAGTTGAATGCTCATCATTGAAGAAAGCTATGAAAGATGGGTAATTAAGATCCAATGACCGGCTCTTGCAGTTGTAACTTGACTTGGTAAAGATACGAATTTGTGTTGATGTGTAGTTCATTGCACAGAGAAGCTTTATGTAGTCTTCAAGTGTTGCATCATACACAAGACCGGGATCAAGAGCCTTGGTGGGATTGATGTGGCCAGCTCCAATGTCTAGAGGACTAGCAGGCAGGTTGTAATTTGAAACATCTTTAATGGGGCTTAAAGTGTTGTCTGATAAATTTGCAGTGGTCATAATGGAAGAACGGATGGCTGCAGGGCTCCAATCAGGGTGTTCTCTCTTTAGAATTGCTGCCACCCCAGCCACATGTGGTGTAGCCATGGAGGTGCCTGAATCAAAGTTGAAATTGCTAAACAATGGATGTGATCGGACGGAAGTAACTTCACTAATCGGAGACCATGACGCCAGCACTACAGAGCCAGGAGCCAAAATGTCTGGCTTTAGAACATTGGGGCATCTTAAATATGGCCCTCTAGCGCTATAACCATCTACTTTTGGTGCTGGCTTTGTACCAATAGTAGTTTTCTGAAATTGAAGCCTTCCTCTAGGATTACTGTTCTTCTTTATGTAGTCTATCAGAGTTTTTCCATCATGAAGGCCAATAAATGCTGCTGGAAATGAGCTTCTAGTGTAAAGCTCCGATAAAGAAGAATGATTGGATATGAAAACGGCTGCAGAAACCCTTGCAGATTCAGCATTTTCAACTTGATCGCTTATACTTAGATGATCCTTGCAAACGATAATTTTTTCTCTCAATTGCTCTACGCTTTCACATTCATCGACGTAAACCAGGGATATTTGGTTTAGAGAATAATTACCTGGATATAAAGTTTGAAAGGTTATTTGAACTCCATTTCCCAAAGTTAAAATTCCATAAAATTCACGATCTATAGAACCAGCACCGACAGTTAACATCCATGGTGCTCCATTGATTAAAGTCCAATACAAAGGGCCACCATTTCCAGCTGATGCTGCTACAAATACACCCTTCTCCATGGCTGCAAAAGATGCTACAGCTATTGGATCATCTTCCAAAAAATGTTCTTCCACATTAAAACCCAAGGATAAAGACAATATATCCACTCCATCATCAATTGCCTGGTCCATTGCAGCAAGTACATCAGATGCATAGATTCCATATCTCCAAATCACTTTGTACATTGCTATACGAGCCCGTGGCGCCATGCCTCTGGCTGTGCCCAAGGCATAGCCAAAATAGGAAGCACCTTTCACATAGTTGCCTGCAGCAATTGATGAAGTATGTGTCCCATGTCCATCAGTATCTCTGGTGGAGTTCATTGGAATTTTTAGTTTCGGATATTTTGCAAGCAAACCCTTGTTGTAAAATCGAGCCCCGATGAGTTTCTTGTTACACAAGGAAGAATTGAATTCGGTGCCAGATTCACATTTTCCTTTCCATCTGGAGGGAACTTTAGTCATTCCTTCATCGCTAAAGCTTTCACTCTCTGGCCAAATTCCAGTGTGAAGTAAGCCAATTATGACATCTTCACCCTCATTTGGAGCTATCCATGCTCCTGATGAAGCTGAGCTTAAACCAAGGAATTGGGAAGTATGAGTTGTATGAGCCTTGAGAGGAACATCTCGTGTAAAGGAAATGTACCCAAAAGAATTCTTGATTGCTTCAAGCTCAGATAAAGTGAGAGTGACACTGAATCCATTGATAGCATTAGTGTAAGTGTATAAATGTTTAGAAGTAGAGGTGTTTGATATTGAAGAAAGCAATGACAAATACCAGCTGTGATGACTGGAGAAGGCTTTAGGCATGGCTGATGAGTCCATGTGGAAGATATAAGTATCAGATATTGCTAGGGTGAAGGAAAGGAAGGAGACAACGAGCAAAAGTATGGAGATCATAACCTTAAGAACACTCATGGTTGAAGTTAAACTCTGCCCTTCTCTGAACATGTTCTTGGCTAATAAATAACAATGATGTTCTTTATATTTTGTCGCCTCTGATGATAAAAGAAAGCGACCACTGAAGAAGTGAAACACCAAAAGATTCCATTCTTCACAGTTGCTCCTTTATCACCACAGTGAAAAAACCTTGAAATTATAGTATATAAACTTTTCAAGGTCCCCAAAACCAAATTTCCTTTTTTTTTTCTACTTTTTCCTTTTATACAAAGCACGCGTAGGCGTAGTACTTGGAGACAGGCCCGAATAATGGCCGCCCTATTTGATTTATATGGCTAGGCACTCAGGCAGCCAGCTTGCAACAAAGCTTCATCCCTCACTATGTCACTTCCCTGTAAAGAACTTCAGTATCATGGCTTTACTAAAGGGATTTTTTTTAGTTTAACTTTTGATTTCTAATCTGATTCTGCTATTAGTGCTCATTTTCCATTATCCAAGTTCGATTATTTTATTTTCTAATTTCTATGGATATATATATATATATATATATATATATATATATATATATATATATATATATCAACATGATGGCTTTTGCTGATAGAAACCACTTTCATTTACAGTAGTTTCGAATTTCTAAAAAGAAGAAAAGAAGCACAAAAGCAAAGAAAATATGGTTTAATTTACATCATGTTGCATTATTAGACAATCATATATAGTAAAGCCAATCTGAACTTTCAAGTGTGCGTTACTGCTGCCTGATGCTTGTGCCCATTATTGAACTTCTTACCACGTATTTACCATCATCATTCATCCAACTCAAAGAACCAAAAATGACGTTTTTCTTCAATAATTTTGGGCCCTCCAACCTGAGCTTGTAGGTTTGCTTCTCATATTTCTGCTTGAAAACAAGCTTTTGAGGCTCCAGCATCACCTTTGTACCATCCATGCCTGTCACCTCCCTTGCCTACATGTGTTACAGTCCTTTGAAATTCTTGCACAACTTTTTCATTTGAATTTGCATGTTAATCATTGAAGAAATTAAGCTATGAAAGATGGGTAATTAAGAACCGGCTCATGCAGTTATAACTTAGTAAAGATTCGAACTGTGTTAATGTGTAGTTCATTGCGCAGAGAAGCTTTATGTAGTCTTCAAGTGTTGCATCATACACAAGCCTAGGATCAAGAGCCTTGATGGGATTGATGTGGCCGGCTCCAATGTCTAGAGGAGTAGCGGGCAGTTTATAGTTTGCAGACTCAGCATTTTCAACTTGATTATTGCTTATACTTAGATGGTCCTTGCAAACAATTATCTAGTTTCTTAATTGCTTTAGTTCCTCCACGCTTAGACATTCATTGACATAAACCAAGGACATTTGATTTTGAGAATAATTGCCTGGATAATACAAGTATTCAAAGGTGATTTGCACTCCATTTCCCAAAGGTAAAGTTCCATCAAACTCATAATCTATATAACCAACGCCATCAGTAAACACCCATGGTGCTCCATTGATTAAAGTCCACTATGCCAATCATTTCCAGCTAATGCTGCCAAGAAGATACCCTTTTCCACGGGTGCAAAAGTGGCTACTGCTATTGGATCATCTTCCAAAAAATTATCACACTTAAGCCCAAGGATAAGGACAATATATCCATCCACTCCATCTAGAATTGCCTCATCAATTGCAGGTTCCATATCTCCAAACTACTTTGTACATGGCTATATGAGTCCGTGGAGCCATGCCTCTGGCTGTGCTTGAGGCATAGCCAAAATAGGAAGCTCGCTTTGCATAGTTGCCCGCAACAATTGATGAAGTATGTATATCCCTGGGGGAGTTCATTGGAATAGTTAATTTTGGATTGTTAGCAAGCAAACCCTTATTGTAAAATCAAGCCCCTAATGAGTTTCTTATTGCAAAAGAAAGAACTTGTCATGGGACCATTACCCTGCAAAACCAACTTATTAGGGTGTGCAGCGCCCACGTTTATATAGCCGAAGATCTTTCCTTTCCTTTTCGATGTGGGATTGAAGCACCCTACCTATCCTTTGGGTGCTAGACGTAACATTCTCCCCCACCCAATCTCATGACGTCTTCGTCACGGTGACCCAAATGGCCCCGTGACAAGTGGTATCAAAGCAACCTTTGATTGCCCGACTCCACGCCGAGCACCCCAGCGGGGTAGGCAGGGTGGGCCATCTTGAAACCACGCTGAACGCCCAAAGAAGGGTAGGCAAGGTGGGTCAGTGACACCACAACAAGCACCCTAAGGAAGGGCAGGCAGGATGGGTCACGGTGACGAGGACGTCACAAGATTGGGTGGGGGAGAATGTCATGCCTATTACTCAAAGGGTAGGTAAGGTGCTTCAAATCCACATCGGAAAGGAAAGGAAAGATCTTGGGCTATATAAACGTGAGCGCTGCACACCCTAATAAGCCAATTTTACAGGAAGTAGATAGTGATCCTGTGAAAATTGGTGCATGACTCACATTTTCCTTTCAATTTGGTGGAAACTTTAGTCATTCCCTCATCACTAAAATTCTCACTCTCTGGCCAAATTCCAGTGTCTACTATACTAATTATGACATCTTCACCATCATTTGGAGCTGTCCATGCACCTGACACTGAGCTTATACCAATAAATTGAGAAGTATGAGTTGTATGGACCCTAACCGGAAGATCTCGAGTAAATGGAAGTGTAACCAAAACATTTCTTGAGGGATTCAAGCTCAGATAAAGTGAGGTTAGCACTGAATCCGTTGATGGAATTAGTGTAAGTGTATAAATATTTAGTGTCAAGAGTACAAAGAGACATCTATTTGATTATGAATAGAACTCCTATGATTTTTGAAAAATACAGAAAAACAACGATTAAAGTATTTAGGTAGTCCTTGTACTATAGTCAAAAGAGTATTTTAGTTCCTGTACTATAGAATTGAGTACTTTAATTTTTATACGTTTAAAATTGGTGCAAAGAAGTAAAATTGGTAACAGTATTAATGGAAAACCGTCTAAATGTTTACGTGGACATATTGAAACTGACAGAATAGACAACTTGAAAAAAAATGATGACATGTCAAAAAAATTTCTCAGATGAAATTTAAAAACTGACAGAATATATGACTTCGAAAAAAATGATGACATGTTTTTACAGGTAAGGGAGAGATTTGGGTAAAAAAAACAATTATGTTTTTCTAAATTTCACTTGAATAAGAAATTTGACACGTCATCATTTTTTTTTTCAAGTCATCTTTTCTCTCAGTTTCACATGTCCATGTCAGCATTTAGATGGTTTTTTATTAACACTGTTACTAATTTACTTCTTTACATCAATTTCAAACGTATAAGGATCAAATTACTCACTTTTATAGTATAGAGACTAAAATGCACTTTTGACTATAATACAAGAAATATTTAAGTACTTTAACCGAAAAACAACTTACATTGAATAACTTTTTGTACATGAAACATAAACAGAAAAAAACACAATTTTTTTTTAATCCAAATTAGATAATTTTGTTCTTACGTCGGTAAATGCTTTCGTCAGTGCAAAACGCAGTTAATCACTGGACTTTATTATATCCTCGAAGTTTATACATTTGTAATCCTTTTGCATAATCCTTTTGCACACCAAATAATTAATTAGTACGTGCGAATAAAACCTTAAAAAAAAAAAATATTGATATACCACCTTGAAACCTTTCCTTAAATTTTCGTTATTATCCGATCTCATGTTTTAACAATATTAAGGTTTTACTTTCACAATTTCATCAGAACTTTTGATTAAAGGCGTGGGTGGAAGACAAATACATAATCATGATTTATCACCAAAAAGTTTATACTCAAAGTTCGGGGGTTGAAACAAAGTTTCATTCAGACATTTTATCTGAGGATTCAAATGAATTCTTTTATGATAAACCAAGGATCATGTATGTTTTGCATTATTAGATTTCTTGAATTAATTTTTGTTTAGAGGGTGAACGTCACACCCATAAATGATCATTTCATCTCTAAAAATGGATCCTAGACCCGATGAAAATTATTTCCAAATCTAACATCTAACAAAAAAAATAAGATTGACTACAGAAAAGGAAGAGTGGGGAAGCTGCATTTTGGCAGTATAGATAGAGACAGCTCCCAATGGACACCAGATGCCAGATCTAAAAAAGAGAAGAAAAAAAAGAAAAAAACAACAACAACAACAACAAAAACTGATACAGAACAACAATAGACTCTTCACTTTTCTTGAAGTACCCGTGTCCGACACGTGTTCGACACATATCCAGACATGGGTATGGTGATATAACCCTCCAAAGACCCTCCAAATACATGGTAAAACTTAGAAAAATTTGAACGTACCCGTGTCGGACACATACCTGTATCCGACACTCACACTCGAATCCGAGTAACATAGTTAGAAAATCTCCTTAAGACTTAGCTGCTGGCTACGACCAGCTAACCAACCATCAATGAAGGAAAGATCCAAAGTCAGGCTAAAGAGTTTCTCAGGTCAGAACATAACATCTTTGTTCATGAAGATTGGACTAACAAGATGTGTTGATGGAGGGACCTTAATTATATGAATACAAAACCATCCAACTACACCCACTCAATTTCTAAAGACTAGTGTCTTAAATGCACTCAATAACTTTGGTGCTCAAGTATTGCTCATCAGATGGTTACTGATACTAATAATAATCCAGAATTTAATGTATATGTTGTTGAAAATGAATTTGTTGAGCTTAGATTCTGAATAACATGACTAAACTTAATGTTCAATGGCTCTCCTAGAAAACAAATTGATCAAATAATAACTTGATTTAGACATTCTTTTGAAAGGTACATCATATCTGTAATTTAGAATAGACGACACCTTCAAGGCAACAAACATGGAGGAGCAAATAGCCCCCCAAAAAAAAGAAATGCATCATGAATTGGCATTGCAAAATATAGAATAAGGAACTTAGAATTTGCAATTCACCTCAAACAATTTCAGCATATATTCAGTGCTTTTCTTCTCAATATTCCTGATGTCACCAATTCACCATTATGCATCATTAGCATGTACTGCACCTTCATAGCCACCTGATTCTGCCACCCTTTTCTCTATCAACTCGTTCTTTCGACTGTCACGATGTGCCTGTTCTGCTCCTGCATCCCTTCCAGCTCTACAATCCTGAAATAAGTTGCTTAGACCAATGAATCAATAGGATTCCTTTAGCTTCAAAATTCAAACTAAATCAGGTGGCCATTTTCCTCTACTTCTAATGGCCAGAATACATCATGAAAAATGTTGGCAAGAGGAGGGAAAGGCATGAAAGTTCATGAAGATAAACCAGATAAATCAAATGCATGAAGAGGGAAATTGAAATATATATGCAGTATATTATCCACAGCAAGGAAACAGGAGAAACAGTATGAAATTCAGTTTCTGAAGCTGAATTCATGTGCATTCTGCGCCCAGCTCGGATGTCTACAAGATGACTTTTATTGTGATTTTTGGAGAAAACTCCTTCAACAGTTTAAAATACATGTATTTTCACTTAAAATTCTTTAATGCAAATATGTATATCCTGTATATTTTAAAATTTGTAAGGTACTACTAAATTCATTAAATTTGATATGACTACATTACTTATATGCAGAAAGTGCTGTATTGAACTTGAACAGAACTTATATGCAGATTTGTATACATACATCTTTGAAGGGGGATTCTTCAGCATCAAGCATATGTACAAGATGACCCATTTTAGGTCGCTTTTGTGCATTTGGGTCTACACAACGTAAAGCGACAAGTAGAGCTCGCTTCAATGCTCTTGAAGTAGGCTTCTCAGGTAGCTTGGGATCCAATAATCACTCTGGATTCCTGTTAGCAACCATCTTCTTAAGCCACTCAACTAAGTTGACCTGGAAATTCTTGACTTTTAATCAAAAAGCAACATGGGAGAGCAAGAAGGAAACCTTAATAGCAATTTTCTTTCGGAGAAATAAAGAATCTTTTGTATATACGACCAGTAAAACAATATATATTGGATTAGCTATGTGGTGCAAACCTCTTCTGGAGGCCGGCTATAATCAACCGGATTCCTCCCGGTAATAATTTCCATAATAAGAATCCCAAAACTATACGCATCACTTCTTTCATTCAACATGCCTGTGCTAGCATACTCAGGAGCTACATAGCTACAAAAAAAACATAAACTAAATGGTTAGAAATGGTCAAGTACACAAAATCACACCTGCAGGTAGAGTAAAAAGGAGGCATTTTACAAACCCAAATGTTCCCATGACTCGAGTTGTAATGTAGCTGCTCTCAGAGCCCAAGAGCTTGGCGAGGCCAAAGTCCGAAACCTTGGGGTTCCAAAGCTTGTCAAGTAAGATGTTGCTTGATTTAATATCACGGTGAACAACTTTAGGTTCAAGTCCCTCATGAAGGTAAGCTAACCTAAACCAGTTATGTCAAATCAAACAATGCAGGAAGAAAAAACAGCATAAATAAAGCCAAAATAAAGTTTCATTTGATCTCAATCAAACCCTTTGGCTGTTCCCAGGATTATATTCATCCGAATATCCCAAGTAAGAGGACTCCAAGGCCCTACATCTCCATGAAGCCACTGCTCTAAATTTCCATTATTTACATACTCGTATACCAGCATCCTAACAATAAGGAAACAAGAAATTGTCAACAATTTTCTTAGGTTTTCCATATAAAGTGCCATTAAATTATTAAGACAGCAGCACTTAAGTAAAAAACAGAGTACCTGTGAGCTCCTTCAGCACAGTAACCCAGCAACCTTACTAAATTCTTATGCCTAACTCGTCCAATTGCCTCTACTTCAACTTTAAACTCCTTCTCAGCTTGCCCCCTGTAGATTACCAGATATTTCATTTCACTAATTAGTTCAGAAATTAAGAATGAAACTTATTGATTTAACCAATATATATCATATCAACAACAAAAATTACTCTACCGTAAACTCCAATTAATTAATCCAAATTGACATAGCAAGTAATAGCACCTGTTATTGAGCAAATTCTTAACAGCAACCTGAGTGTTATCTTCCAAAACACCATGGTAAACAATCCCATACCCACCCTCACCTACTATTTTTTCATGAATAAAACCATTTGTTGAAACCTCAAGCTCCCTCAAAGTATACCAATGCCCCCATCCCAAATGTGAAACTTCAGGCACCACTCCTGCCACGTAATCACCACGTGCCTCACCACTATTTGTATGTGGAGACAACCCTGGGTATGAAATTCTATGATCTTTCCCAATCTCAATGTGAATTCCATGATGATGATAACCAGTTGGGCTCTCCTCTTCCAGAGGCAGAAGCAAAGCCTGTCTTTCAATGCCTGTACTTGGGTCAGGGTCAGCTTGAATTTGAGTCCTGTGAGGCTTTGGATGGTCGATTTTGATCTCCTGGATCTCTTTGGAAACAACTGGGATTCTTGGTTTTGAGGCAGAAGGTTTCTGTTTAGTTCGTTTTGAAGCAAACCAAAGAGAAATGAGGAAAAGGAGGAGAACAAAAGCTGCTCCTACACAAACTCCAAGAACTACCCATAAACGTAAACCAAAAATTGAGGTTGTCTTTGATAGTTGGTCTGCCATAAACCCAGTTTTCCGATCAGACATCTGTGTCTGATCCAAGGATTCAGTTAAAAAAGTAACAGGGCAATTACGAGCCGATGCATTTACAGCTTTTAAGGAATCAAAGTGAACAGTTAAAGCCACTTATATGCGTTGTATCAAAGTGCCTAGAGAGAGAGTAAAGGGAGTGATAGTGATGAAAACTTGAAAAGAAATAGCAGCTGGCATGATGGAACCCTTTTACATTGTCGAATCGACAAAAAACCCGACAGTCCCGACTCTATAGTTGTTTTCCAAATGGTAACATTTAGCAGTGTTGGAGTTAGAAATTATACCTTGGAAACTACTACTATTAAGCAGTAATCAAAGTCCAAAAAAAAGAGATATTTTGCATGCTAAATATCCTTATTTCTTGCCACATGAACAGGTAAACCAACACATTTATTTGCTTTTTTATTGACTATAAGTTGGACACGCTCATTAAATTTGATTTGGTTAATAAAAATAAATTTTAATTGAACTGATCGAACGAACACCATGCGAATGGTAGAGGATTTGAACATAAAACAATCTTCTGTTCCATAGAAATGTGTCTAAATTATATTCTATTGGCAAATAGTTTAGTTTTATATTTAAAGAATAGCATATCACTATCTTTGTTAGAAACCAAAACATTTTTCTTATGCAAACATTGCCAGGTTACTGTCCATTTCCAACAACATTCAATAAATTTGATTGAAAATGATGGTGTAGTGGTGTTGGTGGTTAGATTTTGGACACACTAGCATTGTCTGAGACTGAAACTATGCTCGGTAGTTGCCCATCCCATCAGTAATAACTTACTAAGAACCTGCAATTCTCCTGCTTGGAAGGTGGTGGTGCTGCTCTTGGTTGTTGGTGTTAGATTTTGGAGCCATAATCTTGGATCTTTACCTTATTTGTAGTTCTAATAGAATCCTACCAATTTAGATTTCTTGTCTGTACAATGTTGTTTCATCAGATTTTCATGGCAATGATATATAACTTGATTAGTTTTTATGTTTTGAGATATTATATCATTCATTGTTAATGAAGTTTTTAAATTTCATAAACGGTTTAGTAAGATAACATATATCTTTTAAAAACATATTTAAAAAATAAACAAGACATGTAATAGTTTTTTAATCTCGTTTGTGGAGTTAACAAGCTCTATTTTCAATGTATAAAAAATGAACTTTTATGTCTTTCAGCATAGTCTTATTTACTATGAAATTATTTTAAGTATAAGGGAGAAAAAAAAATTCAAATTAAAACATATTACTTTATCAAATGCTATTCAATTTGTCACCAAAAATAACACAAAAAACTATCATGAAGACATACACATGAAACAAGACAACTCAAGCTTAGCCCAAGGCTTGAAGTTGGGCCAATTAAACTCCACAGACCACAGCTCATTCTACCATTGTCAAAGGCTCAAAGCCAATGCAAAATTTGGAGATTGTCAAAGCCCAAGGCATGAAGTTGGACCATAAATTATCGGTTGAATCACTTGATGGGTGAGTGACTTATCTTTTGGAAATTTATATTGTATGCAGTGGCTGGTTTTGTCTAGAATGCGTTTGTAAAAATGCCTATTAGAAGCTTTTTCTTGTAAAATCATTTCTTTGAAAGCTGTACATGCGTTCCGCCTTTCTTTGTGAGATTTTGACTCATTGGGCTAAAGCTCGTGGTAGCTTTTACTGATGACGTTATTTCTTGGTTTCATTTGTATCAATTATTGTAGGCTTAGTTTTATGAGCTTTGTCTTGAAATTTTTCCATTTTATTAGGAACTCTGTAAGTCTGTATACTTCAAACTTCACAAAACCTTTTTTCATCAATTAATTTTTCCTTCTTTCAAGAAAAAAAAAAACTTCAAAACACCAAAAAAAAAGTCTGAACACATGATCCCTGGTTCGAAAGTTTTTTGACAAGATTCTTAAACGAGAATTTTGGACAGAAGAAAAAAGCAATGATTCATTTTATTAAGCATAGCAAAAAAAAATAATGGATTATTAAGCATAAAGCTAAGACAATAATGTGATGAATGAAGACTAATGTTAAAGAAGCTCCTCCAACTCCTTTGGAATCATTACCTTGTACTTGCTAATTGTACTCTATTCCATGCCTGTTCATCTTGGATTCTCACTGCAGCTCCCCGACAGGCGCCTCATTGAGCCATAGGAAATGGATGAAATCATACAGTTTTGCACTTACACTCACCTGTTTTAGTGATAAGAAAAATACTTTTAAACTAGTTACAAGTTTGACAAGGAAAGGGATATTTTCATGAGGTTAATTAGTCTGCAATACCTTGTATGGTGTTGGGTTTAATCTCCTGATGTGATCAGGCCTCATTTGCTCAAGCTGTTTGCTGCAATGGTCCCTAATGTCCTTGAGAGCTGGTAACTCTTCTCTTACTTTATCTACAAGAGCGGGAAACCAAAAAAAAAAACTTGTTTCAGAAAGTGGGAATAAACAAATTGCTCAGGAGCCTCTCTTCGGCTCAACAGTAAGTTAAACCGAAATACAGAGACTCGAAGTGACCCAGTATTTGATGTGGCAAGGGAACAGGGAATAGTGTTTTTCACATGGTTTCTTCATGTTCAACAAACAATGCTAAATGCAAGTATAAGATAAGGAATAAAAGAGACTATTGAATTGATAAAATTATCAGTTCTGCCCTTGATAGGAGCTGAATTATACTCTTCCATAGTGAAGATGGATATTCTGAGCTCCTACCTGATTTCCCAGGCCAGTAACACTTCAGAAGCTCTTCCACACGCTTTGGTACCACATATGCTCTTTTGGATTCATTAAAAGGGTGACGGCATAGAATTCGTTCTCCAACCTGCAAAATCGAAGAGAGCAAAAATGAGGTCATTCGGCCTCATCATTGTAGCATCTATGGAGTTAAGTCTATATACTGGTGTGGTGTGGTGCATACAGCTATTAGTGGTTGGTGACATAACAGAGGAATGAGAAACAATCCAAGTGAAAAAAAAGATTATTTTGTAATCAAAACTGAACCAGCTGCTTTAATGGGGAATTTTAGATCTCACAACAAGTGCACTGTAACAATACTTAGTCAAAACTGTTACAGGTGAATATTAAATAAACATTGATTTTAGGATGTGGATAACAGATCATCAACTATATGCTGTCCAAAACTTGGACTGGCGTATTAGACTTTAATATGTAGATAATAATGCATAAAAGTTAAGCATGCATTTAAGTTTAAAAGATAAAATAATAGTATCTTTCTAAGTTGAATTACATCTAAAACAACTGGCTGCAAAATATTTCTACGTTCAAATGCTCTTAACTACACATTTTATGATACTAAAAATAAAAAAAGGGATGAGAATGTTGGTAGCTAATCACTGAAAAGCTTTGGAGCCTTTACAACAAGAGTTAATACCTTTGGACATGGTTCATTTTCCCCTGTCATTATGTCCACCAGGGAATATCCTTCCTTGCCATACAATCTGTAACATCGTTTTTTGCATGGTATAGAGACCTAGCATTTAAAAAATAAATAAATGAAAAGAAGAGAGAAAGAAAGAAAGAAAGAAGGAAATGTGTTATATGATGTAGAAAGCATGCTGCTAAAACTTCTTGGCAGCCAGGTCAAACCTTAGATACATCCTCTGAAAGCTTGATGCGTGGCTGATTATTGATCTCAACAAGCTTGAAAACACAACCTAAAGCTGCTTGCGCATAGCAAGTTACCAAATAGGTTCCTATTCCAAAACAATCCACCTCATGACCCTGAAGAGAAAAAGTGTGATCCCTCATGAGTAGATGCGCACAAGAGTGAATAATGTACTATATTGGAGGCATTGTCATCCTGATACAGGCCTTTAAAGAGTCGAAAAAATTATTCAAAGAAATTTTAGTTTAGATATGCCTACCTGCTTTTTTAGTGCGTCCAAAGTTTCCTCATTCAAATCATTACTAGCAGTAATGCTCGTCTTTCCAAAACCAGGAACCCCAAATTCTTTCTCAATTGCATGAAAGATCTTTCGGGCTTCACTAGACAAGTATGCTAGATCACCAGAGTCCAATCTAATGCCAACTGCTCTATACCTGCATTTTTGCATATCTAACTTATCACTGGAATTAAATATCACCAAATGCTAACTTGTATGGATGAAATCCACAATAACATAAGTCCTTCAGATGTTATGTAGGCAAAAGTATGACCTACAAACTATATGATCCATCATGAATGGAGAAACTGAACAAATAAAAGCCTTTAATACCACTATAATGATATGCATAAAATGAAAAAGAAAAGCAGTAGAGGCAGCATCTGTTGATGCATGCACATAAAGCCATGTTACTTCGTGCCTTTCTTCATATGACTTTGATTTCAATTTAAGTTTAGCCATACACAAAGTCAACATATAATCATTCATTAATTCATTTTCTTTCAACCCAACAAGCAAACAATGCTTCTAATTCAATCATTCAGCTTGACAACATAAATTCATGTTTGAAAGTCATTGGAAGGACGACGAGAAATTACTAAACTGAACATAAGCACAGATAAAGTATCAAATGGGAGCAAAAGAATTCTTTTGACCCAATCTTGTGCAAGTTAGGAATTGTTCTTATAAGAAACGAAACTTCTATATGTATAAGCCTTTGAGACATACCCCAAGTCATTAAGTGCCAAAGCAACTGCACAATAGTTGGGGACTCCACTCCTCATTACCTGGTAAAATGGATGTCAAAACTGCAATGTTAGTGCTGATATATGTTATGACAGAATAGACTACATCAAATTTGGTTTAAAGCTAACACTCAAGGAAGGTCTACTTACATCATATGTATCTACAAGAGCAAGAAAGTTGTTAGGAAATGCCAAGGCATATGACATGAAAGCTGCTAATTCACTCTGATTGGTCTCACCAAAAATGCCACCAAGTGATTTCAACCACTACAAAACATGCAACAATTAGATATAACTAAAGGTAGGTGAAGCAACAAGTAATCAACTAGCAGCAATATTGCAGAAAAGAGAACAGAATAAGAAACGCATTGGTCTCTCTCTCAACTAAATTCCTATATATCATACTCTAAAAGGAATAAAAGCTTCATCTGCCATTCCTCCCACCAATTTCTGGAGTATGGACAGAAAGGCTACTAGTTAAGCAATTGCGGTCTCAAGCCACTGTCAGAGATGTGCATAAGATGAACTCACTAGTCTGAAAAACTAAGCTTTGTCTGTCTAATGCATGTGATGTAGGTATAGCATGAATGACTATCTCCATTACGTGTGGAATCAAAGTTGAATCACTAGTATGATGCTGAAAATTATTCATAGTAGATCTGTATAATTACTATTATGGGTAATCCTTTAAAATTAGTCATTTTGTTATGACAAATATTAGTCAATGTTGTCTCAAACAGCAGAACAATAATTCAATTCTGAATGATCAAATCTATCTATATATAAATATAACTTGGGTTCTGAGAACTAAATGGAATTAAATGCTACAATAAATGCTTTGCACTTTCTATTGTGAAACTTTGTTTTCTAATGGGCTTTGAGATTATTGTTGGCTTTTGTCTGAAACTGCAATTGTAGGCCATTGGGGTTCTTGGGAGAAAAAAATGTAAACTTGATTACCCGTTTTTGATGAACTTGCACATGTAGCACCGATCGATTTTGGTTAGCGTACTTTGACAGAAGTAATAGCATAACATATATCTCTAGCTAGACATGAAAAACACATTAAATTTTTTTTAACAAAATTTGTAAAGGGCCATCCACAACACCTGTATTTTGCTTAACCATGACTGAACAAGACTGACAAAGTCCTCACAAGTCCTTGAACCATCAGAGCTACATAGAGATCTCTCCAGGATCTCATCAGGGCTCTGCAAATTAAAATTTGAATAACCTCATATTCAAAGAAGCATACAAAACTCCAATGAAGACACCATAATATTCAATGCATGAAAACACCATAAGACAATGGTCAATAGAACGGCATACAGAAAACTGAAAGAAATAATAAGCAATTCAAAAGGTCGGTATCAAATCTATGCTCGTCTCCAAACATTACATTTTATGGATTATGGACCCATTCAATAAGTGACAAAAAACCAAAGTATCAATCAAATACCATTTAGATATAAACACCTATAGCCAATAGCAAGGGTTAAACTCAAGCACATTATAGGAAACTAATAACTATATTAGTCAAATTAAAAGCTCCATACAAATAAAAACTTTATTTGCCACTCAAATCTCGTCTCTTGCAGTCACTTCATGTCATACATAAGTACATAGGTATTACTTCACATATAATAATATTCGAGTAATGTTCAATGAAAACAAACAGGGTCAACAACGAAGGCAGAATTTAATTAGGCTTTGCTATTTTGGAACTAGTTTGACCTCAAAAAGTGTCAAGTCATTCATGTGGAATATTCTGATAATGACTCTAGTCTACAAGTCAACATGCCCATATCGTATGTCGTTGCATAAAACACAATACTTATAAAGTTTAAAGTCTTGTTTTTATTTTCTTAATTAGATATATTTGGAGCAACCAAAGTTGCACTAATGCAATTTATAAAACACTACTTATTGATATTTTCTATGAGCGAGTTTAATAGAAAAAAACATACAGATATTTTCAAATTGATGAAAAGAATACAGCCATACAGGAGCTCCCTTAGAATAAAAGCAAATAAGATCCTATAGATAACAGATATTTAATGTTTCTGTTTTGCTAAAACCAATGCGTTTCATGACATAATTCACATAACAAAGGTTCCCAATTTATGAAAATATATAGAGATAGACAGAAATTTAGGAGGAATAAAACATAATTTATGACCAAGAATAGTCCTGCAACATAGAAAGTTATAGAATATCATACAGGTATGCACTTGACTAGAGTATATGCCACCTAGTGAGTGTATGTATATAAACAAAATATAAATTAAAATCTTAAGTTAATTTCCAGAAAAATTTACTGACCATAAATGAGCTAATAAAAGCATGGGAATGTGTCCCACGAAGAGGTATACCGAATAACCTCCCAGCTGCAACATTGCTGGTCAAGACACAAGATAAAAACAGAAACAAACCAAACAAAATATTAGCTTAGATCAAGAATCCACATTAGTGAAGAATAAACAAGAATCATAAGCTCTGAGTAGCTTCAAGATCAAGCAGAGGACAAATATTAACTTTACTACATTTCCATCACTTGAAAAAAAAAATGATATAGGAAAACGTGAAAGCAGTGCACAACAGGATACAAATATTCAGCAAACCACCTTGTAGCATCAAAACCTCCAATATAGCAATACTTTGATGCCCCTATAGCACCATCAGGTCCCTGCAATTAACATGAATGGATATATTTCACAGAGAGAAACTCAAATATTAACACTTCAAATAAGGAGAAAAAATTCATTAACCTGAGCCCTTCGAAGCCCAAACTCGAGCAACATTTTAGATTTTCCAGCAACAAGTCTATGTCTAGCCGCATTTGTAGTCACTAAGGATGCAAAATTCACAAGATTTAGAACTGGAGTCTCCAGCAATTGAACCACCTAAAAATGACAAATTCACATACAGAGAAAAGGTAAGATGTAAAACAAAGGAACCGAAAACGAATACCAAATTCAAGACAAACTGATGTGGCAAAAAAAATAGTTAGATGGTACTCACAGCGACTGGCCCTTCAACTCTAAGCAGGGGTACCTTAGGGAAAACAACTGTTCCTTCTGATATAGCATACACTTCAACATCAGAACAGTCTATTTCTCTTAGATATTTCAAAAAGCCTTCCTGTCATTTGCAGAGACAATGAACGAGTTAACCATCAAATATACAAGCACAGTTCGGAAAATAAATGAACTACAACCAGAATATTATTACTTGAAATGAATCCTCTGTAAATTAGTTTGGTTTACCTCACATGAACCAGGCAAGCTTTTACAGATGAAGGAGATCTCTTCCTCGGTTAACTTGAAATTAGCAATGAACTTTATGCATTCTTCCAAACCAGCAAACACCGTAAATTCACCACCAAACGGATTCTTCCGAAAATATAGATCGAACCTGAATGAATGTTTTAAAACGCTAAGCCAAAGCTCAAAACATTCAATCTTTCAAAATCGAAATACTCTCAGTTTTTCATTTCTGAAACTAGCATGTACCTAAATGACATTATTTAATACTAAACTATCCAAATACCAACTTGAACTTCAAATAATGAAGTTAAAAAAGAAAAAAAAAGAACTCTACTGGAAACAAGCAAATATAACTAACTAACTACAGACCAACTAACTAATAACTACCTAGAAACAAAACTCTATTTTCAGTCCGATTTTCGTAGTAGCCAAACAAAGCATAACATAAGAAAGCGAGAAAAAAAAAAGAAAATTATTCAAAATGATATGAAATTAAAGGGGAAAAAAAGAAGAAGAATTCAAAAGTTACACGGCTCGTTCGTTGTGTTTGCCGGCTTTCCAATAAGCGTAAGCCATGGTGAACTGATAAAGATCGGTTAGAAGAGGGGTGACCATCGGGTTCGTTGGCCCGTCCATGACCCGACCCGCGTTCTTACTCGCCCCTTTCGCTTTCGCTTTCGCCTCCATTATAAATCCTTCCTTCCTGGGCCTCTTTTACCAACTTCTCAGTTCAGAACCCGCCTGCTCCTGATTTTATAATAGTGGAGGAAAGCAAGCGTGTGGCTCACGAACATAAGAAAAGAAAGAAAGTTGGAGAGATCGTTAAAATTGAAGCGTATTTCGGTCTCTTTTTTTGAGAGAAAGAAGGAAAAATTAAAATAAATAAATAAATAAAAGGATTTGAATTTCATCCAAAACTGGAAAATTGCGAAAAGTAAGAGAAGTTTTTTCGGGGTTCGCTAGCTTAGTCAGCCTTTAAAGAGCGTGACGTGTACAGACCGGAATTCGGTCCCCGGTCTGAGTTGTTAATTATAATACCCAGACTTTTTTTCCGTGGACCATATAAATTTTCACTATTTTATTGTCTATATTTTTTTTGGCTAATTGTAGGTCAATTTTTTATTTTTTATTTTTTATTTACTTATGGTTGTCGTGATTTCATTTTGTCATTTTCTTTTTTGTAAAATAGAATTTGATAAATTATTTAGTTTTTTTTTTTTTAAGATCTTACAATTAAAATTAACATTAATGAAAACATTTAAAATCACTTATTATTGTCGAAATAAATGAGCTCACTAACTTAACTAATTCTTTGTTAGTATTGGTATCTTTGGTCATTTTGATTAGTGTCATTTATGAGTTGGTTAAGATTGAATTAAGTTCGAATAATAATAAAATAAAAAATCGTCCAAAATTTTATTCGTTAAATTCAAAAGTTTATTTCATGGTTTAAAATATTTAAAAATATTTTTACATCAATTAATCGTAATTCGAGATGGATTGGATCGGTCCGGATTTAAAATATCCTATCACAGACCAACTCAATACAAATTAAGTACGTCGGATCGGACGAATAACTTAACTTTTGAACAAATTTACATTTGATGTATAATGATATTTTTTATTTTTAAAGAAATTAAGTTTATGAGATTGGCATGTTGTAGCAACTTAATTATTGACGGTAAATCTTTTTTTATTTACTATAAACAGTTCTTTGAATTGGTTGATTCAAGTGATACGAACTAGATAAATTTGAATAGCATTGTTAAAAACATAAAAATAATAATAAGAAACAACAAAAAATTAAAATTACAAATTTCTTTTGAAAAACTAAATAATGTCTTTGAATCGTGTGATGTGGTTCTAGCTTCTTTCACCCCGTCAAATACGTCTTTTTGGAAGAATGACAAACAAAGCAAACCCATTAATCACGACTTTGAACATATTTTTGGAATAAAAATGGTGGAACATGTGAACCATGTTAGTAGTTTGCAATGTTGATGGATACTATCCCATATCACTTAGAAAAGTCAAGAGAAAAGAATATATAATAAGCTATTCTTCTTAGCTTAGACAATTGCACTAAGTGCCAAAAGCCCAAGGTGGTAATGGGCTCACCTAGTGGGCTCACCTAGTAGGCTACTATTTATTAATTAAACCGAAAAAATTATATTAAAAGTCAGTTGTATTGAATGGTTGTGTTTCTTAACAATACTCTTATGTAAAGACATAACACTTAACTAAACAGACACTTAACTAAACAGTTCTTGTGTAACATTTGTTATGTAAAAACATAACTTATGCCAACAGACAAGTTACTAACAAATGTAACTTTACATTGTTTATAAAAGAGACTTTTCTATTCTGCCATTTTCACTATTATGTTTGGAACGTTTATGACTTTGTTGTATCCTGGAGGCATTATAAAGCCTTAAGGAAAGTGTTTCTCACGCCTCAAAGTCAGCATTTAAATCTTTTATATCTGTTATTTTTTCTATCAAACCATGCCATGCTTCACAATTTTCCATTTTGATTAAGATTGGACAACATTCGAGTATCAAATTCAATGAATTAACAATTTTTTTTTCTTTTGGTGTAGTGGATTCTATATTCAACATTTTACCTCTTTGGGTTTCTTAACTAATATTTTTGTACCAAAAAGAGAGAAAATATATATAATTTTTTTTTAAATGAAAGATTTGAAGTTTGTGACCATCTTATGGGATTTAAACATATATGCTTGTTTATAGATCTGTTTATTGATCGGGTTACTCGTTTGATTTGATAGGTCTGATTTGATTTGGATTGATCAAGTTTCGAACAAAATTTTTAAAATTTGGGTCCGGTCCAACTAGAGATATTAATTTTTTATTTAACTTGAAAATATTTTTTAAATTATTATTAATAAAAAAAAAATAATATTTTTTAAATAATAACAGTTTTTTTTTTTAAAATTCGATGAACAAAATCGAGCCTTCAACAAAGATTTTGAGATGTTAACTGAGCTCCACCCGATCTGATTCATGTGATCACAATATAGACAAATACTATAATTTTATTGTCTAGGATTAGAAGTTTAAAAATGAAACTAGTACTAAATATTACAGTGGGAAACAATAGGAATATGCCCATAAAAATTGGATATATACACCGACCGAATATGGTACAGTCTTCTGCATTTGGACACAACATATAATGACATGAACCATGTTGTTTTCTCTTTCTTTCCTTGACCGAAACTAACCTTTGTGTGGATTCACTCATTTGTTTTTCTTCCTAAAGAAATTAATTTAATAA
Organism: Fremontodendron californicum; assembly: GCA_030761205.1. Lineage (NCBI taxonomy): Eukaryota > Viridiplantae > Streptophyta > Magnoliopsida > Malvales > Malvaceae > Fremontodendron > Fremontodendron californicum. Next base: position 2,480,744 of record JAULJL010000020.1, read on the forward strand.
AAGATTATTCTAATCAGATCTTCATATTCAATTCAAGCAGCTGTTTTAGTGTGTATTTTCAAGCAAAGAACCTTAAAAAACAAAAATAGATTTTCCATTAAAGTAATGCAAAAATATGTACTAATATGTTTGTTCTAATTATATAATTCAAGTTTACTGGTGGAGATGTGATGAATCAATGTCGCTTTTGCATTGTTCATGTTGCAAAAATTTCTTCAACTAACGTGGAAAAAGTTGGCAGACAGCAAGTCAAGGCAAAGCTGGCAGAGAAAAATAGATAAGAAAATTGATGTATTCGCTGTCACAAAGTGAGGAACCGTCCAACTCGGCGGCTCCTGCTGGTCGAGGGAAAACTGGCCGGTCACCTTCATTATCTTTAATCTAATACTAGATACAGTGGCACTGATTTCTATTTGTTTTATTCCATCCCATGAATTTCAATTTCTTATTCATTGCTTTTTTTTGTTTGTTATTTTTTTTTGAATAAGTAGTATGAAATTCCATTTATCCAAGAAAGCAGTGAAACTGCTACAGAGTGACAGAAGCAATTACAGCACTTGGCTATTCAGCAAGAAACAGTTAGTTTCCATGCATTACAAAGCTCAATGTTAACAGAATCCAGCTTGACTTTGTTGAGATCATGCAAGCGTACTACTGTGTCACGAATGAGTGCTAAGAGCCTTTCCTCTGTGGATTCATCTTGGCCATACAATCTATTGTTTCTTTCTCTCCATACAAAGTAGATCAAAGCATTCCAAGCAATACGAATGATGACTGAAAGCAAGGATCGACCTCTCAGCTGACTGACCCAACGCAGCTCCCCTTCCCAGCTGACAACCCCTCTCTGAATGCTGCAAAGTCCCAAAACTTGCTGCCAGATCGATTCGGAATACCTGCAGCAGAAGAATAGATGGTCCCTTGTCTCCCTTTCTTGGTGGCAAAGAAGACATATCTCCTCCACTTGCATCCCCCAAGACACAAGTCTATCCCTGGTTGGTAATCTGTTAAGGATTGCCATCCAGGCTATTAACGTGTGCTTGGGAATAAGGAATTTGAACCAGAAAAGCCTGTGCCATGAAACCTTCTCCTTCCTTGGCCTAATTTCACTCCAAACAGCTACAACAGAGTATTTAACACCAGGAAAAGGCCAAGTGGTGCCGCTTTCACCCTGTCTAACCACTCGAGAGGCTATAGGCTTTAACTGCATAAGCTTCCTCCAACTCCAGCTACTGCCACTAGGAATAGGGATCTGCCAGATATCCCTTCCCTTTATCACGTAAGCCTCAATCCATGCGATCCAGAGCGAACCTGCTTTCATCATCACAGACCATAGGTTCTTGAGAATACATGCTTGGTTCCAAGTGAGGATGTCTTTGATTCCTAACCCTCCCTCAGACTTGGGGAGGCAGACTTGGTTCCAACTGACTTTGGCACCTCTAGCCAACCCATCATTCCCCTTCCAAAGGAAGCTCGAACAAATCTGGGTGAGTTTCCTAAGACAATGCTTAGGAAGGATGAAATGCCTGCACCAAAAATTTTGCAGGTTGAAGAGGACAGATTGGATCAGCTGGAGCCTCCCAGCATAGGACAGGAACCTTGCAGCCCATCCATTCACTCTAGCACGAACCTTGGCAATCGGTGGTTCGCAATCTTTCTCAGTCAGCCTTTTGGTAACCAGAGGCACCCCCAAGTACCTGACAGGAAGTGTACCAATTTTAAAACCAGTAGTTTCTCGAACAGCCTGCAATTCCTCACTGCTCATACCAGAAGAGAAAAATTCACTTTTGGCATTGTTAAGTTGTAGCCCAGACCAGTTGTAAAATTGGCTCAAGACCGACTGTATGCCCACGACATAGTCGATTTTGCCTTTGGCAAAAAACAGTAGATCGTCAGCAAAACTCAAGTGGGTGAGATTAAGCTTTTTGCATTTTGGGTGGTGCTGGAATAACCCAAACCTTGCTGCAGTGTCCAGGAGCTTTGTCAAGACATTCATTGCAAGGACAAAGAGGTACAGAGAGAGATGATCCCCTTGTCTGACACCTCTGGCCCCCCTAAAATATCCCATCAAGCCACCATTGATGCTTATTGAGAACCTGGGAGTGGTGAGGCAACCTTCAATCCAAGAGATGAGTTGGTTAGGGAAACCCAAGGCTGCTAGAATAGCCAAGATAAAGTCCCAGCTCAGAGAATCAAATGCCTTCTGCAGGTCTATCTTAATAGCACATCTAGGAGACATGGTTGATCTTCCATAGCCCCTGACCAATTCTTGAGCCAGCAGGACATTGTCAGTGATGCAACAACCGAAAACAAAAGCACTTTGATTGCCACTGACAATAGTTGGGAGACAGCCTTTGAGCTTGTTAACAATGACCCTGGTAATACATTTGTAGAAGACTGTGCAGCAGGATATAGGCTTGAAGTCCTTGAGGGTGGAAGGGTTTTGGCATTTTGGGACAAGAGCAACACTGGTGGAGTTAAAGGCTGGGTGCATAACTCCTGTCATGAAGAATTCTTGAGCTGCCTCTGTAACATCCTTGCCAACAATGGCCCAAGTGGTTTTGAAAAAATGTGTTGTGAAGCCATCGGGGCCAAGAGCTTTGTCACTGTTTTGCACAGACATCGCGTTCTTGATTTCCTCCCCTATGACTGGCAGGATCATAGCAGTCTTTGCCTCCCCAGGAACAGATGTTTGGAGCAACTCCACAAGGAGCTCTTGAGGGCAAGGAGAGAGGTTAGGATCAGGGAAGCCAATAAGCTTCTGAAAATAGGACACTGCTTCTATAGAAATTTCTGAGAATGATTCCAGCTTGTTCCCTGCATCATCATACAACACCTTGATGGTATTTCTGCTTTGTTGTGCCTTTACCATCCTATGGAAATACCCCGTGTTTTGGTCACCTTCCTGCAACCAATTAATTATGGACTTTTGCCTAAGTAAGCTCTCCTCAGATTTCACCAGTTCATGGAGTTCCTGTGCCAGTGAAGCTTGAGAAGTGACCAGATTTGCATCATTGGGATCCATCAGGAGAGAAAACTGCACATTTTCAAGTTCCTTTCGTTTTTCCTGAACCCTCTCAGAAACAATTCCAAATTTCACCAAGTTGAACTGTTTGAGCACCTGTTTGAGCCTCTTCAGTTTCAAATGCAAGATGGACATGGGGCTTCCAAAAGCTGGCATAGTCCATGAGTTCTCAACAGCTTGCATGAACTCACTATTTCTTGTCCAAAAATTGAAGAACTTGAAAGGCTTGGGAGGAGAATGGGTCACCAAAGCAGTTTTGATCACTGCAGCACAATGGTCAGACACTTCAGGTGCAATGAACTCTACATAAGAGTGAGGGAATGAGAGTAGCCAGTGCTCATTGATAAGCACTCGGTCCAGTTTCCTTGCAAGATGGTCAGTTTGATGATTGGACCAGGTAAACTGAGGTCCAACATAAGCATGATCCTCTAGCAAATTCTACTCTAGGAACTGCTGGAATTCTTTAATATCTGGAGAGAGGCCACTAGGTCTTGAGCTTTCAGTAGGATTAGCAATGACATTATAGTCACCAGCAAGTATCCATGCCTGCCCATTTTGAGATCCACTGAGGAGGCTTAAGTGAGACCATAATCTTCTTCTGCTTGCTCCACCATTCGACCCATAAATTGCTTTCAAGTAAAAGGACTGAGAATCTATAGTTACATGGCAAGTTATGGACTGATCAGAGGGGACCACTTTGTCAACAGTCAAATGATTCTTGTAGAGAAGCCAGATTCTGCATTTTATTGCTTCTGAATAGTTGTGTAGCAACTTCCAACCACCAAAAATTTTGTCCATAATAGACTGCAACTTAGAAAATTTAATTCTAGTTTCAACTATACAAACTATATCAATATGCAGGTATTTAATCTTATTTACAACCTGCTTTTGCTTTAGAGGACAATTGAGTCCTCGAACATTCCAAGCTAGAATGTTCATGAATGTGAGGGTCCAGGTACCTGACCACCCAAGGCAGTGGAGCTTGCCTTCACTGTGTGCCTCCCCTTGTCATAGGGCCCTTTCTTCTTGCTCTTGAGGTGACGCATTAGGTCAGCAACTCCAGCAGCCGCAGCCCTAGGCTTCCTTGGAGAATTACAGATAACTACTTCAATATGCTCCTGTGGCTCAAGATCATTAGTAGCAGTACCATCCTCATTCTCATATACAGTCTCTAGCAATGCAAATCTGTTAGCCGAGGACAGAGATTCTGCAGCAGCAGATGGTTTGCTTACAACTGGCCTGACACCCTCACTGATTGAACCATCTGGGACTGTACCAATTGAGCCCTGCTCCAAAGTATCCTCCTTATGAGCCTGTTTTGGAACCCATATTTTGGTTGCCACCTTAGAAGGATTGCATGGGCAATTCCTTTCAGAGTGTCCAAAAATACTGCAGACATTGCATTTGGGTGGAAACCAAGGAGCCTCCACTGAAATGAGGACCAAGGACCCATCACGCAGCTCAACCTCAATAAACCGGGGTATTTCCATCTTCGCTTCCAGTTCAACACAGATCTTGGCATATGCAAGTCTTTGTCTGCTTGCCGTTATCTTGTCCATATAAAGAGGAGAGCCCAAAGCACTTGCAATGTAACTCAATCCCTTCACAGTGTACAGCTCAAGAGGGATGTTTCCCAAATGAACCCAAATGGAAAGCTTACACATGTTAAATTCAAGTGATTGCACCCCAGGCTCCCATTTTCTGAGGATGATAGGCATGTTTTGGATATGCCAGGGACTATGTTCAAGTACCCAGTCCATAGTCTCTGTTGTAGAGAATTGAATGATGAAGAGATTTTTACCTGCTGGCTTAATCTCAATCTTCCCTTCCTTTCCCCAGAGCAGGTTGACCATCCTTTGGAGCAAACTGAAGTTGGGTGGCCTGCCAATGAATTGCGCCACCAATGAATTCTTCCATTGAAGAATGCCTTCATCAAAGACATCATTAGGTGGTCTCACTGTAATTTTCCCATCAAGATTCTGAGGAGGGAAAAACTGCATTGTTTGGGCCTCAGATGCAGCAAACAGCTTTCTCCAATCAGCGGCTGCCACGTCATTGAAGTTGGTTATAACTGCTTTCTGATTTTCCGGCCCTTCACTCCCAGCTACGGCAATGGAGTTCGCACAATCCGTTCCAGAGGAAAAGCAAGAATCTCCATTGACAGCTTGCTTGAAGGTCATTCTCGAGAGATCTGATCTTTTCGAAGTTGTCGACACAACACGATCTGAGCTGAGCTTCAAGAGTGTTCGTTGTGAATCCATTCAGGATCAGAGAATCGGTCAAATCAACTCAAAAATCAATAAGAAGAGCAAACAAATGTGAAATCAAGTCAAGAATCGAGTCGGGTGGGAAATTTGATGAAGAATGGTGAAATTTGGGAAGAAAATCTTCAGCTCAAGAAAACCGAGTTATCGTGAGTTGAGAGCATTTTCAAAAGGCCCAGAATTTTTAAGGCCGTTTGTCATTAGTTGTTTCCATTGTAAAGAAAAATTGACATTTAGTTGAGTTTCTTTTGGCTACTATTTGTTGATCCGTCAAATTCAGAATGGTTACCTTCAACATTCCAGAAAAACAAGGACATGAAGAACACGACCAAAGAAGGTTTAGAAAGACTATCAAACTAGTTAAAATGCGGCTGCCCCAGAAAATCAGTGTTTATGAATAGTGGCTATCAAATAATTTACTTTTGTAATGAAATGGCATACATTACCAGGTAATCAGATATGGTGATAGATGATTTTAGCATGACATATACCCAATTTAGTTCAAGACGACAAGAACTATAATTACTATCAGTTAAGAGAAAAATTATGATGAAAAATTATCAGAAGAGTAAGTGGCAGCTGCTAAATTTACCCAAGAAAAAGGGTAAAAAGGTTTACTTCAGTTATCCCAAACAGCTGAGTCTGATGTTGCGTTTGCTGCTGGGATGCTTAAGAGGTGTGTCAAGACACTGCCTTCACTATATAGTGGCCGGCTTTGTGAGAAATACAAAAGAGACACAAAACCTGACAATAATTGTTGCTATACTAAATCCAAAAGGTTAACATAGTAGCATCAGTTACGCAGCCAATTCAGAAGTTCGGTTTTTCTATCTTGATTTCATTACTGGTGTCACTTCTTCCTGCTTTGCCTGCTGTTTCAAGTTTACATTAAAAGACATAGAAATGAAATGATGGAATGATTTTGTGCCTGTGTGTGGAAACAAGGGGGGCCGGGGTTCTTAGTCAGGAAAGCTTATTTACCCAGTCAGGTGCTGAGAAAGTATAAGGTCATGCTCCATATTCTTTAAGAGCACACTGTTTGATTGGTCTCTTCTCATCATGCTTGCATCAAGAGAACCACTTTCGTTTAGATCAGATTCTCGTGTAATGAAGGGCAGCGAAACTGTACTTATAGCTGCTGAATCAAATTATGTTGACAGATAAATATGTGTCAGACAAGGGACTTCTCCGCCTTTTATTCTTCATAGAAGGAATGAAATGGAAAATGGCATTCGAAGCAGCAGCCTCAGGATTCTATTTTAACCAAGTTGAAGAATGTAAGCTTTTGGATCTACCTGATGTATTTGTCTTCAGTTGATGATGTGGCAGAATGTCTTCCCTGCAAATATCCTTCACAATCCCTTAATGTAAGATAATTGGTAAGGATTATTCCCCATATATACCTTTTATGCATTGTTGCTCATATGACTTATTACCTGAGATGATGACAGGAGCTGAAAAGGCCCAAACTGGGCCTCGATTGATTCCAATCCAAATGATGTTTCTGAAGTAATTATGTTTGACATGTTTAGTACAGATGCAGGGTTTGAGGAACTGCATTGGTTGGGTAGATCAAAAACCATCTGCGCCGAGGTTTCTTGATTCGCTGGCACTGTGCCTGACACATTCATGGGTAGAGAACCATTTTCTTCGCCAAAGTCTGTTCTTGTTTGGGAAAACTGGATTGGTTGCAAAACTCCAGGCAAGCACATGGGATGCAAGCTTAACCCATTTCTCATTGATAGCATCTGATATTTGAAACACAAGGTAAACAAATCAGAAGTGAACTTTTTGCCCATATCTTTTATTATTGTTTCAACTTTCACTCGTATTTCCGTTTTTTATTAGCAATTCCACATGGATGACAAAAGGATAGATTAAGGCTACAAAACAAACATCCTGCATCGGAAGATAGAAATGAGGTCCACAGTCTTTATGATTGAAATTTTACTAAACTACAGCTATTAATACGTAATCCAGGGCTTAAACGCAGGCATATTCCTTTGTCGTGTTAGCCTTATCTTACAACTGAAGAAATAAGCACCATGAAAACGCTCATAAGACAATTTCCTTCTACCTTTGCCATTGATTTCTCATTCGATGTCCTCTTCCCTAAGTCATCTTTAGTCCTATTATAAATTTGGTAGCAAATCTAAAGCAAGTTTTCAATGAAGTTCTAGCAGCACAATGTCAAGGCTGTCAGTGGATTAATTAGGAGGCAGTTCTTTGTGAATGTCAAAGACATAATTACATACACTAAATCGGTTTCTTAAAATTCAATTTTGTATTGCTTGTGGATGTTAAATTCCTCTAGACATATCAGTCTACAATTAAGTTATGATTTTAACTTTAATCATCAACAAGCTAGATTAGCAAAGAATCAAAAGGATCGTATATTTCAGAACATGTTTCACACTGAACCAAATCAGAATGATTTTAACTTTATGCTTTTGAAAGAAGACAGTAGCTTATGAACTAGAGTTGGATTCATCCAGAAAAGAAAACAAAAATTGTAAAGTTGTTGACATACCCGAACTTGAAGCTGAAGCTGCTTCAAATACTCGATAGCTTCATCGAGCATCGAAGCCTTATCTGTCTGCGACGAATGGAAAATTCAATCCCTCAATATATTACCCAAATTAGTAATACTAAAAGTTAGAAGTAATCAAATGAAATTGGAAGATGAGAAGTAAAACATGAATACCTTGTTAGAATTTGGAATCAGGTTTTGCAATGCTCTCATTTTCTCATTAATCCTACTCCTCCTCCTCTGCCTCATACAAACCCCATAAATAAATTAAAATAAATAAATGAAGAAACCAACCAAATAAACAAGAAAATCAAATCAAATCAAATAAATGCTGCCCCATTATTATAGATTTAAACATACTAACCTTTTCTGACAAATTATGAACCTCCGCAGCTCTGCTTCTTTTTGAGGAACTACGAGATGGTGCTGCCTTATGTGGTGCCCCATCAACCAATGCTTCAAGACCCTCCTGCTTATGATAAATTTTAAACTATCGAGAAGAAAAATCGAATCTTTGCTCAATTTGATCTGTAAACTTGATTTTGCTAGAGCTAAAAGCAAAAAAAATTCGAAAAATAATCTTGAAATGGTCATTACTGTTTGCTTCATGTAATCAAATTTAAATGCATGTAACTATCTTTGTTAAGATCTTAACTTTCTTAAACAAAATGTCTCAAATTCTCTCCCTTTGCCTCAATTTTTCTCAGCAACAGATAAATCATTATTTATAATGATAATAAAACCGCAAAACCAGACACTTACCTCACTTTCACAGTCATACTCATCAGTATCATTCTCAGCAGCAGCTCCAACCATATTACCCGACCCTCCACTCCCTCTCTCACAAGAATCAACGGTCAAGATCATCCCTTGGTTCACAGCTCCACCACCAGGTGGTGCCTGTGACCGTGAGAACCGCCGTAGATTCTCAGTTGGACCCCCAAAGTGGGCCATCCCAAAAGACGACGAAGAAGAAGAAGAAGGAACTAGAATTTTATGAAGAAGATTGGATATATCATCTGAAGAAGAAGATAAACACGTCCCATTATTATAATTATAATTACAGTTATTATTGTTCTTATAATGAAACATGTTAAGGTTAATGTTATCTCCCATTTTTTTTTTTTTTATAAGTAAAGTTTTTATTTATCCAAAAGTAGCAAGCACTGCTACATCAATACAACCAGCATAGCAAACAAATGTACTATTTTACAATGTCTTCTTTACATAGCTAAGAACCAATTATGCTATCAGTGAGTTTTTTAACCCCCATGCTACATGCAAATCTCTATTAAGAGTATCATCCTTTATGATTTTCATCCCCCTAGTCTATAACTAACCTCCCTCCTTGTTATCTCCCATTTTTAGCTTCCCTTCTTCTTCTTTTTTTCAGTTTAAAATGTTTCTTCTTTTCATGTGTTTCGGTTACTGTCTTTTTTGGCTTTTGGCTTTTATTGCTTTTGCAAAAACAAAGTTGCATTAATAGGGAGGTTATATATTGTGGGCGGGGGTTTTTTAATAAAAAAAAATATACTAACAAGTGACTTAAGAACACTTTTTAAAATTATTATATATAGTAATATCTTCATGCATTTAAAATAAAAAATAATTAATAAAATTATCAATTTTTATATTTAATACAATATTTTTATTATAAATAACATATTAATTAATCTTAAAAAATACTTTAAAAACATTCTATAGCAAAATTCAAAAAAAAAAAATATGAAAGAAAATGGTAAAATGTGGTAAAGTGACTGTCGGTGGGGATACTGTGGTTTTTACGAAAAATGATTGGGCGGTCAAATTACAATAGTGACATATCCAGGTGAGATTAAATAAAATTTTACTACAATGTCAGGTGAACTCGCACTCACGATCACGGGCGCACGTGCGGGACTTTAAAATTAAATCATGGTTTTATCCTTTAATTACTGAATTAATCAATTAATTAATTAATCCTTGTAATCCTTACTATCTAAAGATTTTTATGTAAAAAATGTTGTAATCGTAATTTAAAATAAGAAAAGAGAACGTAGGGTTGAAAGATAAATCAAAATTTATTAAACGTTATTTTTTAAAAATGATTGTATTAATTAATTGAATTCATTTTAAAAATAAAATTTAAATCTTTTTCTTTTTTATTTATTTCTTTACATAATTTAAATCTCCTACTTTAGTCTAATTAAATTTGATTCAATCGGTTGATGCATGCTTTCCTTGTTCAAGAGAAGGTTCGAATCCCCTTCCCTCAAATTATATATAAAAAAAATCTAATTTATTAGAATAAGCTAAAGTTGAGTTAATTAGTCATTAAATAAATTTATTGAAAGAAGAAATGAAAAGTGAAATGGAAGAAAGAGGAAAGATTTCTTGGTTGGAAAAACCAAATAAGCCTCACCCATCTCTCCAAATGAGGTAATCTTTGTAACCAGTGATTACCAGTTGGTGATGATTGCATAAACATTTTGATTCAAGATGAGAAAAGTCTGGTCCCAAATGATGGCAACAAGTATAGCCCCATTTATTTTTCTTTTAATCTATTTTTCCTGCCTTCTCGCATTATAATGTTGGATACTGACATGCACTGCAACCTTTTATTTTTCTTCATTTCAGTTTGCTTAATTTTCATGTTTTTAAATTTCAATTATACCAAAATAATAGATTTTATTGGAATAAAGTTATAAACAAAATTAATCCGTAATTTAATTCATTTTGCTCATATAGCTATTTTTAGGAAGTGACATTCAACAAATCTTGTGTTCGAATTCCGACATTTGCAACCAATTTTTTATTCAGTTTCTTTGGTTGTAAATTGTAATGGCATAATAAAGTGATAAATATGTTAATGTATTAATTGTATAGTCAACTGTAATTAGGTTATTAGAGTAATTTTAGAGATTATGATTACGATTTTGATATTATTCAGATTACGGTTCTGATCTTATTCAGATTACGATTATGATATTATAAGTATTACTGTAGTTATTCTTTTTTTAGTTGGTGAGAACTCTCATGTATAAATAGAACACTCATGTATAGACTCTTTACACAATTCAATACGAGAATTCATTCTCTTGTAACATAGTATCAGAATCCAAGTTCTATTGTTTTTACCTTATATCCCTTCTGAATTTGTCACATAATAAACTCTTCGATATCCGTTTACACGTAAAGGGGGCCTATTAAAGACAAAATCCGCCTCCAAAGTCCAAAGGAAGGAGCTGGTTTGCTAAATGCTTGGCCATTTGGTTGGTGTTGACTGTTGAGATTCTATTGCATTTGATATATACCTTGGAATTTGCTAGAGAGTTGAGTAGTCACAAGATTTGCAGGCTTTCCCAGAGCTTAATCAGTTAATCCCAATGTATTTGTACGGTACCCTTTGCTTAATTTTCAGTAGATTTTAGTCTCTGACTAGAAATCATACCACTCAGTTCTCACAGTCACTGACACAAACTGAAGAGAGAAAAGGCAAAAAAACACCAAGACATAGATTAAACGAGGATTAATGTAAGTTCAAAAACTATTTTTTTTTATTCATCATTTTTAATATATTGGATGAAAATATTATTATAAGTAATAATTTTAAAAAGTGTCCTAAGAATACTCGTTAACAAAACGCTTTTCTGAATTATAATTATCTTAACGTGTAGTTGATTAGTTGTTGCATGAATTTTACCAGTTTGACAAATGGAGTCTCCATTATTGTTTTTCTCCATTTCTAGGTTTGGAGAATACAAATAACTTTTAAGTATCAAAATCGAATGATATTTATAAAATCGAAATAATTCGAATCTAAATAACTTGAGTGTCAAATTCGAATAACTCGAATCCGAAATAATTCGAACCCAAACTAAACCGAACTCGTAACGATTTGAACCTGAATCTATTGAAAACTGATATCTGGCACAAGTTGGCAAGTTGGTTGCTCTTTGGTTAGGCTTAGAAATTTGGTTCCTGCCTGCCATGATATCTATACGCATGCACTGCAACCTGGCTAGCTACCATGATCATCATCTGCTGTAATTATGAGACGCCTAGATATTGTTTTCTTGCATTGTGAAGGTTGCTTTAAACGTTTATAAACTTCATCCCGAAAATTTAAACCTCCCTTTTCGTGGTTGTAAGTTGCCAAACTTAAGAAATAGTAATATTTTGTCGTACAAAGTTGAAAGGCATCGCAGTTAATCATAGTGGGTGTTAATATATATTCATGTAACCAAGTAAATTTGTTGGGTGAAGGAGGGAAAAAAATTAGAAAGGTGACTTGAAAGTTGAAACAACATAACGTGGATTGGGGATGGGTTGTGGGGCAGAATAGCAAACAATAAATTGGATAAAGAGTTTAAATATTAAAACTAGAATGATTAATTGTATCTACTAAAAGTAAATCTGATAATTTTGAACACGGCACGATAAAAATAATAAAAATATGATATGAAATATGAAACGATAAAAAACAAACATAACATGAATACATAAATGTGTAAAAATTTATATAAATATATAATATCTTAAACATAATTATAATATATAAAAAAAAAGGCACGAATGCAAAAATTATCAAATCTAATTAAAAGTTAAGGGTACACTTTTTTTAATTTTTAAATTCAAACTTCAAAGTGAAAAGAAATACAAGTACCATACTGTATTGCAAGGCTATAGAACATTCAAAAAATTAAAATACTTACGAAGAAAAAGCGTTACATCCGTAATTCGATAATTGATACGATAGAGATTAAAGATAGAATTAAAAATAAAATAAATAACAAAATAAGATCAAATTTATCACTGTATCATAGATCCAATGTTAAAATTTATTATTTTATATATATTTTAATCTATTTCAAATTTTAAACAAAAAGTACTAACATAATTGACATAAATTTGTCATATGCATTAAAGAAATATTTTAATTTTATTATTTTTATTTAAAATCAATAAAATTAAAATATATCAACAAAATTCAATATCAAACTATATAACAAATTTGATCCTAATTAATCACAAAAAAAAAAAAAAATCATATAAAATTTAGGCACATTGCAAAATTAGCCCATTATATAATTTATATTAGCAAAGAAAGAAAATGAATTAAAAATAATAATTAATAGTAGAATTAAGAAAATCAGAGTAGTTAGAAAGTTGAGACTTGAGAGACTCTCCTAGTTTTGTCTTTTGTTCTTAACGTATAGTCTTAAAATTCAAAGTTTTACTTATCCAAAGAAAAAAAAAAAAAAATTCAAAGTTTGGTCAGAGGATTAGACAGAGCACTCACAATCTGTCCCTTTCACTGTCTCGTCCGACCAAACGTCACCTTAACCAACCTTTTTTTATAATTACTCTACTTACGTGTCATATCATCATTCGCCCAATAGATCTCGTAATCAAACCTTCCTGAGTCTACCCTACATGCGGGACCACCAGAGTATCTGCGTCTCTATCATCGACGTCACACATTGAAGGATCAAAAAACATCCAGACACGGCAAGTTAATATACGCTCATTATGTCTATATTATTTTGGGGTGGGGTCCATGAGGGTTGGATGTGGACGTGTCTAGTGGATAGGGTTATGATGCATAGGGATGTGAATTGATCCGACGGTGGAGGATTTTTGTAGAGTCAACTTTTGAGGGAGGGTGATTTGATTGGTAAACCGAGAAATTTATGGAAATCGTCTGTTTCCCAAGGTTTTGGATACACGTGCCGTGTCCTAGTTTTCTGTTCCTTGGATGATCTTTTTCTGATGGAGTTGAATAAGGAAGACCAACGGCTCAAGATTCAGGAAGCTGTACTCTCGAGTACTGCTATGAGTCGCTATGTTGCTTTCTCTTTGACTCTGATTCTGGTGGCAGTAACGGATATATCACGCGCACTTTGGGGGCGTGGGGTTTCAGTACAATTCCTTCTCTTTTCTTATTACTTTTTTTCTTTTAAACAAATTCTCACTATTTATATTAAAAATTTATATTTGATGCATTATTAATCTATAACATCAAATATTTTCATCTATTAAAATTTAGGTTTAAAGTTTAGAGTAGATCTATCCATGGGCCGGGTCGTGGTCCGGAAAATAATTTTCCTCTTGCCCAAGCCCATTCGGATAAGGCTCGGGTCGACCCGTATAGGCTTGTTTCACTATTCAAAATTATTAAAATATTAAAAAATTATTTTTATTTTTATTTTTATATTAATATTAATATATACTTTATAATTAAATTTAAATAAAATAATATTTTTTATTTAATAAATAATAATTCGGGCCGGCCTGAATTACTAAAGACCTTGTCCAAGCCCGGCTCAATACGGGTCAGGCCTATTGGACGGGCTACCCGGCCCGTGGACAGGTCTAGTTTAGAGTTTAAGTTTTAAGATTTAGTGTTTTAAGGTTTAGAGTTTATTTTTTAATGAGATATTACGTAAGATTCACTGTCAATGTATAACTATACACTGATAGTGTATCAAATAAAAACTCTTATACTAAAATAAAATAATACAATCTCTTATGACATTATTCATTGATTTAATTGGAAATCTTTCGATGTAATTCTTGTAATTTTTTGTTAACTAACAAGCTAATTATTTTTTATAATTTTGAATACAATATAAAAATACATATGATATGAATACAACATGTTTAATAAGCATGATATGAAAATTTTAAATACGATTAACTCAGATATATTTAATTTACGTATTATATTTATATTTAAAATTTGATACATTAATAATTTATATTGTATTATATTTATACATTTAAAACGAAAAAATACAAAATACGATACACTTATAAGTAACACACATTGAATAAGAAATAAGAAATAAAATACTTTAATGGTGATAGGTAATTTTCTTGACACTAATAAAAGTTATACGGGTAAAGCTAATATTTTCTTGACAGTAATGTAATTATATTGGAACAAAATTCCACCATTAATAATTGCATAGTGATGGATTAAAAAATTAAATAAGATGTAAAGTGTACATCAGGCATGGTGAATTTTATTGGGTAATATATTTGTTAGCATAAAATCACCGTTTATAATTATTTTTTTAACTCTAAAAGTATACAAATCAAACATTTTCCTGAAAAATTGATGTGGTAAGTTTAGCATTTTCTATATGTCAGACAAACCAAAGGCTAGGCTCAAGAAGAAAACAATAGTAGTCCAAAATTTTAGAAATTTAGAAGGAGGAGTCCTTAGTTTAACAATATGGCCCAATTTGAATGTAGTGGACCACAGACCACTGCCTTCCCAAGTAGAATGATTAGAGTTTGAGTTCTACTCGAGACTCGCGGCTTGAAATTTAATTTAAATTCGATCGGTTTTTATTTTTAAAGTTTGAGTTTGATTTAAGATAAGAATTGAATTATTCGAGTTCGCTCAATTAGATTCGTTTATTTAGTAAAAAATAAGTTCGATTCACATGCTCGACTTTAAACTTGATTATTTATGTTCGAACTTGAACTGAAGCTCAAATTGACATTTTTCATTACTAACTAAAAATAATAAAAATATATATTATTAAAATAAAAAATTTGAATAGACTCGCGAGTCACTCGAGTTGGGCATTAGGATACTCGAACTCGATTGACTCGATAACTCGAATTGGTCGATGAATCAAATTCAAGTTTTTTCCAAACTAAATCTAAATAGTTTGCGAAGACAAATATCTCATTTACACCGTATTAGTCCATACCTCTGTTTTTGTTGATAGCATCCAATAATGATCGCTCATTTGATGCCAAATTGTCAAAATATATAAATATATTATCTGTGGTCGGGAATTAAGCCCTTGAACTCAGATTAAAAGGGATTTTTTTCAGTTGAAAACTTGAAATCAGATTAAAAACCAAATATTGAGCCCTGCAACAAAAGGCTACTTGCCACCAGCAAGAATACAAGAAACTAATGGAACCCATAATCTTCTTTTTTTCCTTCTTTTTTCCTGGTACCAAAGTCCAAAAAATGGTAGCATATTTCTCATTTGCAATGCTGCATCATCTGTCAATTAATTAACATCAACTGGTCTTGGCTCATGATTAATACCAGGCTAGCATTGCCTGAAGAAAACTGAGGTGTTTCATTCTCATAGACTTGGCTGTTGCAAATTAACATGAAAAACCTTGCAATGAAAGGAAAAGTAAATAAACAATGTCTACAAAGATATACTGAGCCGATATATGATCTTTTGTGAGATTAAAAGGAGGCATGTGACAATGGTGATCATCCAGCTCTCAAATAGCCAAAGCTGTCTTTTTGCAAACGGGGCATGAATTCTTCTGCACAAGCCATTGCTTAATGCAATTGAAGTGAAAGTCATGACCACAGTCTAGCTTACCAAGCTCTTCTCCATTAGCATAATCTTCCTGCAAACAGTTTCCAAGCACAATGAAATGGGAAATTAATTTCAGTAATCAAACATCTATATTAATCCATCCAAACTCCAAAGAATGCGTAGAAATCTAATTACAATATTCCATATTTACTCTTTATACCTATTCTTGGAATCTACGAAGCACGGACACTTCTGTTAGGAGAGTGTCCAAGTGTCCGACACGTGTCCGATATGGACACGACAGAATATGTGTCGGATACGCGAGAAGAAGTAAAAAAAAAAAAAAAAAAAATTGGATACGGTCAAAACATGATCAAGACACAGCTCGATACGTCCGGACATGGCTGGACACGTGATAAAAGTTTTTCTTTTTAGCATTTTTTTCCCCAAATATGTAATCAACAATAAGCAATTCGGTTCTAATAGGTTTTTTAAGGTTCAAAATTTTAAATTCAAAAATAATTTTAAAAAATTGAAAAACTATTTGCACATTAATATTTAATTGAAAAGTATCAATTTTATTTTTTTAGTGTATATTATTATACAAAAAAAAATTTTTTATTGCCGTATCATATCCTAATTTTTTTAAAAATTCTCATGTCACAGTCTCCATATCGTATCGTACCCGTATTACGTGTCCGTGCTTCTTATCTTGTAATAAGAAGAAATGAAGGATTACCTGACAGATACAGCATGATTCAGCTTCTACGGGAGGTCCGATTGTGATGGACTGATATTTTCGCCTCCTCAGATTGGCCAGAATAGATTCCTCGCTTAGCCCGGTGCAAACGTCCCCAATTTGCTCTTCCAGGTCCAGTAGTTCCTGAAGCCAAGAATTGCTATTCAGGATTAAAATAAAAAAAAAAAAATCCTAGAAAATAAAGGTCAGCTCTGAAAGAAATCTTCTCATTTTTTAAAATCTGAAATCAATGCCATTCAATTACAAAGATATAAAAGGTTACCTCATAAGACATATTATCAACATCAAGGCGCATATCGTCTTGAATATCTGCTTCCTCAGGCATACCATACAAAAATGAACGATCGATTACCATGACATCCTGGCACAGCATACCACCATTGGTGCAAAACTAAAGTTAAAACTTTGATATGGCAGCAGTTTCCTTTATGTAGAAACTAGAGAAATGAATATGTAACAATATGGAAAAATGTTGTATCCAACTGAAATAAAGCTTCAAGCTTACCTCAAATCGTAAGCCACCAGCCCTACGTACAAGTCCTAAGGCATTCCGAACCTGTTATGGCAAATTAAGATAGGGAAAGTTAAAACTTATGAATCTACTGAAGGTTGTAGCAGCCCATAAGATAATTTAATTAAATACAAATTACAATAAAAATATTAAACAAAATTAGTATTTAGTTCCCAAATCCCAAATACACTCCGAGAACATTTACAAACATTCTTCCCTGACTAAGAAACTCTGACTAAGAAACTATTTAGTAATGGCAGATTAGCTAGTTTACATTTACCTCTCTAGAATCTCATTTTTTAGAAACGACTTATTTTATAGTCAAGCATTTCTCGAAAATTTGGTATACTGAACAACACATTAGCATCATTTATATGAAGGGAAGCTATACTTATGAAGAAAATAGTCTATTGAGCAAACCTCAGATACCAGTCTACTTCTCCTTTGAGCAGCAGTTTGAAATAGTACTGTAGGTGAGACTTCAGAATGATGACCAGCTTGTCTCTCAGCTCCCAACCTCAGAGGAACCTGAGCAGGCCTGACATTACCACCTCTCACTGTGACATCCATGTCTCGGACAGCAGAAGAAGCACCAGAATGTATTGGGCAGTAATTCCCCAGCCTCCAGGCCTCAGACCGGTCGACAAAATATCGCATTCTCTGTGCATATTGTTCAGCCATATTTGGTAGATGCATGCCTGAACCGGATTGGATTCTCGAAGAGGAGGCATTGTTTCCAAGAAAGTATGCATTCCCATTGGCCAAGTTCAGGTTTTCTTGCATATTTGCTGCCAATGGAATCATCATAGTCCTTCTGTTGTTTCTTACGTTCACTTCCTGTCCCAAAGCTTCTCTTACATTTACAGTCTGATGAGGAGAGAAAGATGAAGAACCAACCAGTGACATGGTTGTCCCATTCCAATATTGGGAAGGTTGCGGAGTTTGCAACGAATTAGAGACTCGTAAAATAGGCTGCATGGTTGGGTTTACCAGAACCGGCGCTGGTGCTGAACTTGTAATTATAAAGGGATTAAATGGAGAAAATACTGACCGTTGACCAGTTGCTTGTACATTACAATTGCTTGAGTTCCATGTCCGCAAGTAATTTGCTGGTGCAGGGTTCTGTTGACTTGCAGTTCTTCTCAAACGGGTATTTCTTTGAAAGTTGTCTACTTGTCCAACTTCATTTGGGATTTGATGGAAGTTAGAGGGTGTTGGATTATTGAAGGAACTAGCAGCATTTAAGCTGTTGATGACCCCTGGCTGTTCAGAAATCCCTGCTTGCAATGCGGAGCTTGAACTATCACCAGAAGTAACTTGTCCAGAAGGAAATTCAGGCGCCCTTCTTTTGCATAAAAGCCTTCTCCGGCTATCAGTTGGAAGACCCTCTAAGTTGATATTTTCTTCTAGAACATATCCCGCAATTCCTGAATAAATCATGACTGGGCTAGAGGAACCTCCGGAGGTTGGGATTTGATCACCTGATGATGTTCCTGATCTTAAAAGGTCTAATGATAAGTATGGCCCATTATCCTGACTTGCATCGATTCCATTGCCTTCAGGTACAGCATTCAGGTCTAAGTTATGCTGGAGATCAGGACCAGAACCGGCCTCTTGCTCCGGTGAAAGTGATGGGCCAATTGGGACATTCTCACTACTGACATGACCAATATTACCGGTGTTCATGCTAATGTTCTCTAGGAAAGGATTAAAACCAAAAACGACATGGTTTTGGGTTTCAAGATTAGAACTGGATTGACCATTCCATCTCATAGAAGTATGTCCATCATGAACTAAAGCATCAGGAACCACATTATGCTGATTAGATCCAAGACCACCATTGAAGTAAATGTTTCCTGGGAAGGAATTTGAGCTACTGCCTTGACCTTGCATTATGGCCAACAAATATTTCCTTCAGCGTTAAGCAATCACTAGAAGAAAGCCCCCTAGGGCTGCCTTAGGGATCTGAAAACAAAAGACCCGAAATTGACTTAGAAGCAGAGTAAAAATATTTTACTAGAGTCCAAGTGCAAGCTGACAATGTAAAATATGCATATATGCTTTATATAAGCAAGGAAGTTTAAAGAAGTTAAAAGTTTAATGCACAGATATCTCTATGAATGTTCAAATTACTAAACATTACGAAATTTAAAGATCTTCCGTATGTGCTTTATAATTTCTTTCTCTGTTTGTTCTTCCTCTTAAAACACTTACATTTAAATCAATGTTTAAAAAATCGAACTAGAAGTTGAATCGGTGAGATACTTTTGATTATCAATTCAACCGGTCATTGCATTAAAAAAAATTAAATATTAAATAAGTACTAAATATAGTAAATTTTTAATAAAAATATGTATCTCGCTAAATATGATTTTTAATATAGATTCAAGAGCTAAAAGTTCAATTCTAATCACATACAATAATTTTTAAAGAAAAAAATTAAAAAAATTAGTATAAAACCGATTTTTTCAGGTTTTTTACCGATTCGAAGAATTTTCGATTCTATAATATGCATCAAACCGGACAGATCACCGATTCTCAATTCAATCGGCTCGAT
Source organism: Fremontodendron californicum (assembly GCA_030761205.1). Classification (NCBI taxonomy): domain Eukaryota; kingdom Viridiplantae; phylum Streptophyta; class Magnoliopsida; order Malvales; family Malvaceae; genus Fremontodendron; species Fremontodendron californicum. The sequence goes on from JAULJL010000020.1 coordinate 2,500,673, forward strand.
TGACCAATCCAATTTTTTTAACACTAACTTAACCTACTTTTACCCTTTATTGGCCAAAAAAAAAAAACTACTTCTACCCGGACTAATACTCTAGTGATATCTTAATACTTGTACATTCAAAACCAAACAACAAGGTTACTTATATATTCACATTATGAAAATTAATAGAATCTGTATTTTTTCTTCTTAAAGATGGAAAATAGGTGATAAAAAACAGAACAATACATCGTCAGGTATAAAAATATTAAGAAGATTGCTGATCAGGTAAAAACTTGTTCTAGTCTAAGAAACAAGTGATCATACAAATATTTTACATGCATGCAACCATGTTTTGAAGTAGTCAATTCTAACAGAAGTTGATCATAGTATCTTTCTTCATGTTCAGTTCGTAAGAATTTTTAATTACTTTTATGGCTGTTATATATGTTGTGCGGAACTAGATCGATATTACTAAAACCGATTTAAACACACTGAAATAACACAGATTTTTACGTGGTTCAGCAAGTGTGCTTACATCCACGGAGGAGGAGCTTGAAGCTTTGTATTAATGGAGATGGAGTACAAACAAATACAGAATTCTAAGTGCAATACAAGCACTGAACTCACAACTCAACACAATACCGAATTTACTCTATAAACACAGAGTAATTGCTTCAACTCTTAAACTCACACTAATTTTTCTCTCTTACTCTACATGGCTATTTATAGCCAAAATATCAAGGTGTGAACACCATCAAGTGGCAGCCACCATAGCCACCATCCACCACCTATCTTGGTGGGAACACATTGCAAGTGGTAGCTAAAGTAGCCACCATCCATTTGCAAGTTGTAGCTTCCATTATTGGTGGTGCAAGTGGTGCAAGTGGTAGCTCCATTAATGGTGGTGCAAGTGGTGCAAGTGGTAGCTCCATTAATGGTGGTAAGCCACCATAGGTGACTTTGAGCCATATTGAGCCATATTCTAACAATCTCCACCTTGGCGAAAATCCACAGAGAGAATTCACAGATCAGAGCTTCCTCCTTCAGATGCTTTAAACTCGAGAGATATTGATCAATTTCAAACAATGTTGAAACTTGATCCCAGAAACTAATTTTGTTAGCATATCAGCGGGATTATCTGCAGTCCCGATCTTCTGTAGTAGAATGTTTCCTTGATCTACTATTTCTCGGATAAAGTGGTAGCGAATATCAATATGCTTGGTCCGACTGTGATGAACTTGGTTCTTAGCTAGGCAAATGGCACTCTGACTATCGCAGAAAACATCTACCTTTTTCTGTTCTATCCCGAAATCATCAATCAATCTTTGAAGCCAAATTGCTTCCTTGAAAGCTTCAGTTACAGCCATGTACTCTGCTTCTGTTGTAGACAGAGCTACCGTTGACTGTAAAGTTGATCTCCAACTTACTGGTCCTCCTGTTATGGTGAACACATAACCAGTAGTTGAACGACGCTTATCAAGATCTCCAGCATAGTCTGAATCCACATATCCAACAAGATGCTTATCAATAGTTTTTCTTCTCTCGAATTTTAAGCCCGTTTCCACAGTACCATGAATGTACCGTAGAATCCACTTCACAGCTTGCCAATGGCCTTTACCAGGATTATGCATGTACCGGCTTACCATACTGACAGCATGTGAAATATCAGGTCTAGTACACACCATTGCATACATTAGGGCACCAACTGCATTGGCATATGGAACATTATCCATTTGTTTCTTCTCACCATCTGTATTTGGTGACATCAATGCACTGAGTTTGAAATGTGCCGCTAAAGGAGTACTTACAGATTTGGTCTTATCATTAATGCCAAATCTCTGAAGTACTTTGCTCAGATACTGAGTCTGGGTCAATTTGATCACACCATTTTTTCTATCTCTGCTGATTTCCATCCCAAGAATTTTCTTAGCTTCTCCAAGATCCTTCATCTCGAACTCTGAGCTCAGTTGAGCCTTCAGCCTGTCGATCTCCACCTTGCTTATAGATGCGATTAACATATCATCAACATATAAGAGCAAGTAGATAAATGATTTATTTTGGAGTTTCCGGAAATAAACACAGTGATCAAATTGACTGCGTGTGTACTTCTGATCTAACATAAAGGTGTCAAACCGCTTGTACCACTGTCGCGGTGACTGCTTCAGACCGTATAGAGACCTATTCAACTTACATGTCCAGTCTTCATGACCGGGGACTCTAAAACCCTCTGGTTGAGTCATATAAATTTCCTCCTCTAATGAACCATGGAGGAATGCAGTTTTTACATCAAGTTGAACTAACTCTAGGTCATACTGTGCTACTAAAGCCAATAATATCCGAATAGATGCATGCTTAACAACAGGTGAAAATACCTCATTGTAGTTTATTCCTTCTTTTTGAGCGTAGCCTTTGGCTACCAGTCTGGCTTTGTATCTGATGCTGTCTTTGCCGGTAGCACCCTCCTTTTTGGCAAAGACCCATTTGCACCCAATTGATCTTTTGAGTGTTGGAAGTGGAACCAACTTCCAAGTCTGATTCTGATGAAGTGATGTCATCTCTTCATCCATCGCCTCCTTCCACCGTGCATGCTCAGGGCTGTTTACAGCTTCTTTGTAATTGATCGGGACATCATCATCAATTACTGGAAGGGCGTATGCCACCATGTCTGTGTACCGAGCAGGTTTCCGAATATGTCTTTTCGGTCTGCTGGTGGCAATAGATTCAGGTTGCTGAAATATTTCTGGTGATGACTCCTCCACTTCAGTTAAGGTGTCATCAGATTCTGGTTCAGATTCATCGAATTTTTGACCAGCATCTTCTGATTCAAACTCCACCTGCTTTAGAGAATCATGGTTCACATTCTCTGGAGTTGACAGTTTCAGCATTACAGATTCGTCAAAGGCAACATCTCGGCTTACGATGACTTTCTTTGACTCAAGGTTCCACAGTCGGAATGCCTTTACTCCTTCACTAAAGCCCAAGAAGACAGCTTTCTTGGCTCTAGGATCCAGTTTTGATTCACTTACGTGAAAATATGCTGGGCATCCGAAAATACGAAGCCGATCATAATCAGTAGCAGAATGACTGGACCACACCTCTATGGGAGTTTTCCCATCAATTGCAGTGGAGGGTAGTCTGTTGATAATGTGGGAGGCGTACAGTAAAGCCTCCGCCCAAAATGCTTTGCTCAAGCCTGACTGGGATAACATGCAGCGAACTTTATCAACCAAAGTTCGGTTCATCCTTTCTGCAACTCCATTCTGCTGGGGAGTGCCAGGAACTGTGAAGTGTCGGATTATCCCATCATTCTGACAGATTTCCTTCAGTGGATCTGATTTGTATTCTCCACCGTTGTCAGATCTTAGTCTCTTGAGCTTTCTCCCGCTCTGGGTTTCGATCATCTTCTTCCATTTGACGAAGATATCTAGTACTTCATCTTTGTGCTTCATAGTATAAACCCAGACATATCTAGAGAAATCATCAATAAAGGTCACAAAATAGTGTTTACCTCCCAATGAAGCAATTTTGGAAGGCCCCCAGACATCAGTGTGTATGTAGTCCAATGTTGCTCTCGTACGATGAATTGCAGTGCCAAATTTGACTCTTGTTTGCTTGCCTAGGACGCAATGCTCACAGAAGTCAAGTTTTCCAGTTTTGGCATTCTTCAGTACACCTTGCTTTATCAGGTTTTGCAAGGCCTTCTCTCCAACATGACCTAAGCGCATGTGCCAAAGTCGAGAAGTGTCAGATTCATCGCCTCCATTGTTGTGGGAGACTGCTGCTCTGCCGGTCACAGTTTCTCCATCAAGGAGATACAGATTTCCCTTCATAGAACCCTTCATGGCTAAGAATGCTCCACGTACAACCTTCAAGACTCCGTTCTGAATGGTCATTTTGTAACCATTTGAGTCTAAGACCCCCAGTGATATGAGGTTCTTCTTGAGATCAGGGACATACCTTACATCTGTAAGTTGTCTGATTGTACCGTCATGCATTTTTAGTCGGATTGTTCCGATGCCTCTAGTGTGACAAGTATTGTCATTGCCCATAAGGACAATCCCTCCATCAAACTCCTTAAAGTTTGAGAACCACTTCCGGTTCGGACACATGTGGTAGGAACATCCGGAATCCAGAATCCATTTATCTGAAGAGTGTGTTGTTGTGGAAATCGTAAATGCAGAGTCTTCCTCTCCCTCAGATTCTTGAGCTACATTCACAGTCGACTTCTTCAAGTTAGGACAGTTTCTCCTCCAGTGCCCTTTCTCATGGCAATAGGCACACTCATCCTTTGAGAGTCGTGTTTTTGATGATCCCCTCTTTGAACGGGATTTACCTCGCTTGTTTTCTCCGGCTCCTTGGTTGCTCGTCCTGCCTCTGTACACTGTTAAAGCTTCTGGTGCAGTATTCTGGTGATCATGTTGATCCATTTTCCTATACTCATTATTCACCAGAGCATTACTAACATTAACATATTCTATCTCATTTTTACCATACAACAGTGTAGTGGTTAAATGATCATAGCTATCAGGCAAGGAATTTAACAGAGTAAGAGCCTTATCTTCATCAGAGATATTTGCATCTAGATTTTCAAGATCAGCGAGGATTTTGTTAAAACTTACTAGATGCTCTTGCATGGTGATACCTTGCTTATACTGGAAGCGGAACAGCTTTTTCTTCAGATAGAGTCTGTTCTCCATGCATTTTGTCATGTACTTGTCCTCGAGTAGTTTCCAGAGAGTTTTTGCATTATTCTCTCTCATGACAAAGTACTTCTGGTCCTTGGCTAGGCATAACCGGATTGTGCCACAAGCCTGACGGTTGACAAACTTCCAGTCATCTTCCGAAATATCTCTGGGCCTGTCTTCCAGAGCGATATATGAACCCTCTCGGAATAACAGATCCTGAACTTCGCACTGCCACATGCCAAAGTTGTTGGTGCCATCAAATTTCTCCACCTCGAACTTTGCAGTGGTCATCGAGTTCTTTCTGTTGTAAGAACTTGATGGTGCGCTGCTGGTTGTTTCATGTGTCTCTAATGATTCTGCCATGGTAATAAAAAAAAAATTACCAACTCAGAGTTTTTCCGTTACCTGTATGGAAAAACGGATGCCGCGGTTGAGTCCGGAATAGTCGAAATAGCCAGGAAAGGGTCCAACTGTGTAAATTTTGGACACACGGTGAATATTCTGCGAATATTCTGCTACAAGTGGCTCGAAATGGACTCGGTTTAGCTCGACCGGCTCGGAAAAGTCTCGGAATAGTGTTCTGAAACGGCTCAAAAAATAGCCCGAAAAAGTTGGTCGGAGCTGCGGCGGCGCGTGGGGCGCGTACGGCGGCGCGTGGGGCGGCGCGTGGAGCGCGTGGAGCTGTTTGGGTGGCCGGCGCGTGGGACGCGTGGGCTTCACGCGTCTTCAACCTCTGGAGGCGCGTGTGGCGCGTGCTGCGCGTGGGTGTCACGCGTCTGCAACCTCTGGTGGCGCGTGCGGCGCGTGGGGCGCGTGGGGCGCGTGGGCGCTTCTTCTGGTGGCGCGTGTGGGCGCGTGCGGCCTCCTCTGGTGCTCCGGTTGATTCTGCTGCACTCCTCTCGACGACCTCTTCAACCTGGTATTTTCAAAACACAAATTGGAGCACTTTTGAAAAATGGACAGAATCGAACAAACTCGGTTTTACGTAAAAATTGGCTCTGATACCAATTTGTTGTGCGGAACTAGATCGATATTACTAAAACCGATTTAAACACACTGAAATAACACAGATTTTTACGTGGTTCAGCAAGTGTGCTTACATCCACGGAGGAGGAGCTTGAAGCTTTGTATTAATGGAGATGGAGTACAAACAAATACAGAATTCTAAGTGCAATACAAGCACTGAACTCACAACTCAACACAATACCGAATTTACTCTATAAACACAGAGTAATTGCTTCAACTCTTAAACTCACACTAATTTTTCTCTCTTACTCTACATGGCTATTTATAGCCAAAATATCAAGGTGTGAACACCATCAAGTGGCAGCCACCATAGCCACCATCCACCACCTATCTTGGTGGGAACACATTGCAAGTGGTAGCTAAAGTAGCCACCATCCATTTGCAAGTTGTAGCTTCCATTATTGGTGGTGCAAGTGGTGCAAGTGGTAGCTCCATTAATGGTGGTGCAAGTGGTGCAAGTGGTAGCTCCATTAATGGTGGTAAGCCACCATAGGTGACTTTGAGCCATATTGAGCCATATTCTAACAATATATATATATATTCTAACAGAAGTTGATCATAGTATCCTTCTTCATGTTCAGTTCGTAAGAATTTTTAATTACTTTTATGGCTGTTATATATATATATATATATATATAATTTTTTCCATAAAGTATATACTAAACCCTAGCAACCTAGGATAAAGTGGTAGGGCTTGTAATGAAGAGTTCTACACTACTTAACCAGAAAAAGGAACAGGATAAACATACAATAAAAACTTAACAATTTTTTCTTTCGATTGTATTATTACTTCTCTGTCTAGGGCAAGTCTCAGCCCGCATCAATAGCAGTGAAGGCCTTCTACAACATAGATATATAGTATATACTTGCTGATCGAGTAGTACGACGAAAGAACTACAAGCCAATGCATGAGTATTTTGTCCAATGGAATGGACTACCTAACAGTGAGGCAAGTTGGGAATCAGTCGAGTCATTGTGGCAATTCTAGGATTAGATTGAGCAGTTTCGTTCAGAGTACGAGACAAGGGCGTCGATAGAACAGGTGGGGGAGAATGTCACAATCCGCGCACCCGTTCGGGTCTGAGATGCACACAGCAAGTTCAAGACCGAGATCTGAGTTACCAAGATAGGTTCAATACCTATAGCATTCTAAAAGGGCCTGAAAAACAAAATCTGCCTGGAGTTTCTAGAAGCTTGTAGACCAAGTCAAACACAGTTACAACCACAATTTCCAGCTTTATGAAAACTCTAGAGTTCAAGTTTCAACTTCCTTAAGACTTTAGATATTTTGTAAACAATGTATCTTAGGCGTACACTTATCAATAGATAAGAGAATTGTGTAATGAGATTCAACTATAAATAGAGATTTCCCCCAGTTTCATTTGTATCATAAACTCATTTTGAGTAATATATAAGAGTTTTCTTTTCTATTTTTTCTGTGTTCTGTTTTATTGTATTTGCTTCAGTAACTTTGTGTTCGTCTAGACGAACTGAGTGTTCTTCTAGACAGACACTCCGCACTTTTATACAAGGAAGCGAGTCATACAGGAATCGATTTCCAGCTTAAGGTGTTTGTCTTCCAATTTAAGGTGTTTGTCTAGCGATACAATCGGAAGAAAAATTGTTAAGCATAACACTACTTTAACAGACCCATCATGTGTAGGTGAAGACAAAGAAAACAATCACGTGACAAACTCGAAAAGACAATTATAACACTATTTTAACAAATCTCGTCACGTGTAGGTGAAGACATGAAAAACTATCACGTGACAAACTTGAAAAGACTCGGAAGGGGTAATAAGAAAAAGTAATGTAAGTCTCGGAAGCATCCAATGATAACTTTAACTTGCAAGAATGAAAATTGGAAAGCAAAACTTGTCTTCCAGGAACATCAACCAACTATTCAATCTAAATTAACACTAAATTGTTGAATGTACTTATAAACATGATTGTTTATTTTCAAACAGTTTTAAACCATCTAGCTAGTCCCAAATTAGTACTTATAAACATGATTGCAAATTTTCAAACAGTTTTAAACCATCTAACTAGTCTCAAATTATGATCAAATCATTATACATATAAAATTATAGGGTGCTGCCTAATTATTTGTGGCGAATCCTTATACACTAAAACAGAAAGATATGCTAGTTTCCTAATTCCATCAATGTTCAAAATCCTAAACATTACAAAGTTTAAAGATCTTACATATGGATATTATAATGTCTTTTTCTATTTGTTCTTCCTCTTAAAACACTTTAACTTAATCTACTTCTACCAAATATTATCTTATTACTTGTACATTCAAAACCAAACAACAACATTACTTATGTTTTCACATTATGAAAAACTAAAATTAACAGGATTTGCATGTATTTTTAAAAAAAAATAACAAATGCATGATATCATAGTTAGGTATAAAATTAATAAGAATATTGCTGATCAGATAAAAACTTGCTCTGGTCTAAAAAAAATAAGGGCATATTGCATTATTGCAGTTCCAATGCAAATGATCATACAAACATTTTTAATTATTCTATTGCTGTTATATATATATATATATATATATATATATATATGAATTTTTTTCCATGAAGTATATATTAAACCCTATCAACCTAGGATAAAGTGGTAGGGCTTGTAATGAAGAGTTCTATACTACTTGACCAATAAAAGTAATAGGATAAACATGAAAGAATGACTTAACCCCTAGACTCAGAAATTATAATACAATCGGAAGAAGAAATTGTTAAGCATTCAACCTACAACTAATTAGTAACAGATGGAGAAGTTCAATTTGAAAATGAGACCACAAAAAACTTAAAACTTAATAGATGTGGGATAACACCACTTTAACAGACTACATCACGTGTAAGTGAAGTCTATCATGTGACAAACTCGAAAGACATAATAAGAAAGAGTAACATGTAAGAACAACAAAATACTATATGACTTTTGATACCACGTTAAGCATCCAACGTGTCATCATACCACTTCAACAATAATTTGCAAGAATGAAAATTGAAAAGCGAAACCTGTCTTTTAGGAATCCTAAAAACACATGATTAAACAACTATTCAATCTAAATTAACACTAGATTGCTGAATGTACTTATAAACATGATTGTTTATTTTCAAACAGTCTTAAACCATCTAGCTAGCTCTAAATTGTGATCAAGTCATATACATATGCAAGCAACAGGTTATACAATTATAACATGTTAAAACTGTTAACGTGACACGTAAATGTACCTAATTATTTTACTTGTCCTGAGAGTAAACGTATGAAGATTTCTTTAAGCAAAAATTTAAAACATAAAAAAAATAAGAAAAAAAAATACTATAAAATAAACTATGAGAAAAAACATGGCGACTATATATTAACATCACCTTTTGTGATTATTCACAAAAGTTTATATCTCAAATCCCAAAGACTTAACATCAAATTGGGAGGAAAAAAAATGAAGTGGGATTTTAACAAAAACAAGGAATCAAAACAACAACAAAAAAAAAAAAAACAAACAATCAAGTATTAGAATGAAGTAAAATTAAAAGAATGTACCCCAAAAATTGGTCCTAAAGAACTTGATCCCACAAACAACTACAAAGAATGTTGGAGTACAAAGCTATAGGTAAAGAAGGGAGGAAAGAGAATGAAGATGAAACTTCCTACTTTTAGTTATAAAGGTCTAGTACTAAGAAACAATGATCTTTACCAAAAGACTTCACCAGAATTTAAGAAGAAAGGAAGAGAAATGAAATAAAACCAATGATCACCCTGGCCTCCATGATCATTTACAAAGATGTTCCCTTAAGATTTGAACAATTGAGGAAATTTTTATTAAATGATTTCATAAAGGGATTGTAAGGGGGCAAAACTCTCAAGGATGAAAATTAACAAGATCAACATACATTATTCTTCATGTCACAGATAAAATTTAGCTGATAAAACATCCATGAGATTCATATATCAATTAAGCCTCATTTTGTATTCTTTTGTTTTGAGGAATTAGACATGACTAAAGATTTTTTATCCACCATTAATTAAAAGAGTGGTATATTTTTTTTTTGTGACATCTCAAAGAACTGCATTTGACTAACATCAATTTGCACTAGTAGTAACTCCACAAAATTAAAAGACCCTGTAAAATCAGTCCAAGTTAAACAAACAGCAAGAAATTAAGGATGAAAAAGGGCAGATTAAAAACAAATAAAATTTTAACAAAAACAAAATCTGAAATTTCTGGACCATGCATAAAACCAAGCCTCTCAATGAGTCTTATAACTGTTAAAAAATCAAACTCAAAAAACAAAAATTCATAGGACACCATGAAAACCAAATCTGAATTCAGAACAAATTACACAAAAACAAACATATAAAAAAATAGATTAAAACCCTCTGACTTTGACACAAAAGAAGAGCAAAGAAAAGGGTCTATACCAAAAGAGATGAAAACAGGCAGTGAAGTCTATAGCAAACAGACACAATTCTAACCACCCACAGCCACCGACTCTTTTAAGTTCTTTTTGTTTTTTCTTTCTTTTCTACTCAAACTTATCTGTGAGACTTTAAATTTAGTGCAATATGACAAATGCAAAAGAAGTGGTTTTATATAGTGTATTGTTATTACAAAAGTGAAAAAAAATTGGGATGTTTTTGGAGATATTTAAGCGAATTTTCCAATGAAAGATTGGAATCATAATTACAAATGAAAGAAAAGACAACTATGGTAGCAAGCAGGTTTTATGGATGGCCGCTGACCAATTGTTTACTCTGCATTTTTGACTCTTTCAATGGTTCAGCCTCGTGTCTGCAATTACAAAGGAAAATGCGAAGAAGCATATTTTTGCATTGCACCTTCTCATGTACCAAATTGCACCTTTTCTCTCTAGATTTCTAATTAATTGTTTGTGAAGAAGAATTTGTATTTGATATATGGTGAAATTTTTTAATTTCAAAAGCAAATATATGTCACCCTATTAAATTTGCTTTTGAGGTCTAAAAACTCTAGCGACCGTGAATCCAATAATTTTTTAAATAAAGAAAGTCCAATTTTTAGTTATAACAAACTCTTTTTGTTTTAAAGCATAGTTTTTTATTTTTTTGCCAACACTGTAATTTGTTCGTAAATAAAAAATTTCACCCTCGACATTAGGTACCCAAAAATTTCAAGTTGAAGAGACTAAAGCTATAACATGTCTTTGGCATTATCATCCAAATTTCAGCATTTTTTTGGGTCTAATAAAGAGCAAATAGGTATCCACAAGGGGTATCCCAGCCAATAAAACTTATATAAAGTTTTATTTTAGAAGTCTCGAGTTTGAACATTTAAATAAAAAACTTTGATGCCAATTGAGTACTAACTCAGATGGCATGATGCAAAAAAAAAAAAAAAAAAGACTTCGATGAAATGTATGAAATGAAAACGAATTATATATATTATTTGAAAAGAATAATAAAAATAAAAGAAGAAATATGCATATATATTAATCTTTGTGATATGTGTGAGGGAATAAATTGAAGAAATGCAAAATATAGTGCTTAGATTATGAAAATGTTAGCACTCAATATATCTTAAAATCTTGCGAAATAAAGAACTCATTCATCATTTACAGTTGTGGAAACAAAGTGAATATTGAATTCGTCTAATATTGTTTCACTATTTTAGTCTAATTTTTCTAACATTGGCATTTTCACTATTCATATCCAAAATCATAATTATACCTACCACCACCCTGCAAGGAATCCATAGGACTGTGCCTAATTTGGTATTTCATTAATTGTCATTATATATCTTTTTTAATAAAAAAAAGCCAAAAGATATCTCTTTTGGCCAAATGCATGTATGTAGAGATGATAAAATGAATTCGAATCTGAAAACTTGTTCAGTAAAATTCGAATCCGAACTCGCCCAAATCCGATTTGACCAAAAACTCAAAAACCCGAACAACCCGAAAAAATCCGAACCCGAAATGGCCCAAGCCCGAAAGAGCCCGAACCCGAAAAGACCCGAACCCGAAATTACTTGAACCTGAAAAAACCCGAACTCGAAAAACCCGAACTTGAAAAATACCCGAGCCCGACCCGAACCCGAACCCGAATTTAATACTAAAAATAAAAATTATCAAATTGTAATTAAATAATTTTTTTATAAAGCAAGAACTTTATTTATCAATTTTATTATAATATCTTTTTTAATAATTTAATTAAAATTTAATTTAATTTAATTTAATTTATATTATATATATATGATAAAATAATATTTTTATCAAAAATAAAATTATATTTTGTACTTATAACTTTAATGTCCCATATCTTTATGAATCCACTATCTAAAAATTCTAAACTCATGAAAATTTTAGAAATGTAAATATTTTTGACATAAAATATTACTTGTCCTTTATTTATGTTATTTTAAGAGCACCCTTATTATAGTATAATAGTATTTTCTATATATTAAAATTAATTAATAACAATTCATTCATTTTAACTTATCTCAAGTATAATAGTATTTCTTATATTAAAAAATAGATAAAAACTACTTTTAAAAAAATGTGTTGCTCTTTGCAACATATATATAGTTTTCTTAGGCATATTATTAAATTAAGTCATTAACACCATATTCACTTGCCCAAGCACGGACCGATCCGAAATATAGGCCTCAAATTCTGCTCAAACCCACCTATATTTGTAAATGGGTAGTCCAAACCCGTTTAGGCCTCAAAGTTGAATGCCAGGATTCGTCCCTAAAAATCTCTTATTTTGTAGTGAATATAATAATGTATTTACATGTTAAAATTCGAGTTCATCAAATCAATTATTTTAAATATTAATATGATTAATTTATAATATATCATATTTTTTATAATAAATTATTATAAAATTTTATTTTATATAAAAAATTAATTTTATATTCTTTTGGTGCTAACAAATATTGATTTTAATAAATAAATATAATTAAAAATATCATATTATAATAAAAGATTATTTTTAAAAATAATAATAAAATTATTTTAAAAAGTATATATTTAAATTATGTAAAAATGATTACATCTAATATAAAATAAAAATGATGTAAAACAAACTCGAACCCGAACCGAACCCGACTGGGCCCGAACCCGAACGGATCCGAATCCGGACAGACCCGAACCTGATCGGACCCGAACCCGAATGAACCCAAACCCGAATGAGCCCGACCCAAATCCGCCCGAACCCGCCCAATTGCCACCTCTACATGTATGGCGGGGGTGAAAAGTTTTAAATTTGATACTTCAATATTCAGCAATTAAGTCCTAAATAGATTTATATATAATCTTTGTGGAAAAAATCCATTGTTCTTAAATTCTACTACCCTTTTTGGTATCAAGTTAAGAAAAAAATTTTGAAAAAAAAATGAATATATGCAACAACACAACCAAGGCTCTTCTTATGTATATAATATATATATATATATATATATATATTAAAATCCCTATAAAATAATACTGTTGAAACTAAAAATATATATTATTTTTAAGGAGATTATTTAATTATCAATAAATTAATAAATTAATATTTATTAGTTATAAAAAATTTTATGTTTTCAATATTTATGCATGCATATTATTATTTTTACTAAGATACATGAATGATTTATAAATGAAAAACATTAGATAGAGTCAACAATTAATATTTACATAGAAAAATACTTGCTACAACATTAAATGTGGAATGTGCATTGTAAAATATTAAGGATGAGGTTCAGTTTAATTTAGGTACAAAAAAAAAAAAAACTTTAGATCATTGATTAAAAAACGGATAGAACAGGCCGATTGAACCGGTTCAATCGGGAACCGGTGGTCCGTCCGGTCCGATGAGTATATTAAAATTAAAAATATATCAAACCGGTAAAAACTTGATTCAACCGGTTAAAACCCTATAAAAAACCAAATTGAATCGGTAAAAAACCGATTTTATATGTATTATTATTTCTTTTCAACAATTTATTTGTAATTAATGAGATTTAAATCTTTAACCTCTTAGTTATATATTAAAGACCATGTCATTAAGCCAAATCTATTTTTTTGTTAATTATTAACTATATTTAATATTTATTTAAGATTAAATTTAATTTTTAAATATTAAAAATTTATCAAACCGGCTGGTCCAACCGGTTGAATTGAAAATCGAAGGTCTGATCGATTTGACCTCCGGTTTGATTTTTTTAACCTTGCTTTAGATGCATATTTTAAGAAAGAGCATAAATGAGAAAGTAAAAATTGTTAAGTGAAATTTTTTTATGGTATTATATGAATTTTTATGTATTTCTTTAGGAATTATTAATTTATATATTTGTTGGCCTTGAAGAATTATATAAAAAATTATTATCTTATGCATTTGTAGGTTATTATCTTAATACACTAGCACGAGTCGAGACTATGCGATTTTATTAATTAACAGAGATTATTAAGTTATCGAACATTTATTTATCGAGGTTTTATTGTATATATATATATATATATATTTTTAAGAGAAATGTTAACCAATGTCTAATGACACTGGTTAAGATAATATTTAAAATATATATAATTAATGTATTAATTTTTCTTGAATTCAATAAATTTAATGTATTAAATAAAAAAATTCTAAAATAATATATATATTTTTTGAAATAAACATTAAATGATACCTATAGATACCTGGACCCATATTTTAATACTATTCAATAGTCATCAATATATCCAAAATTTGTCAATTTGCTATCCAGCCTCAAACGTTATACATAATGAAACTGTATAAGGAAAAGCCTGTAATTAATATTGTTACATGACAAAGAAGAAAAGAATCAGTTGACAAACCTTAAAGGACAATTAATGTCAATGAAGTTGAACAAAATATATATATATATATATATTTCAGTTTAATTTACATATGTAACGCATGCATGCCCGATCCTTTTTGCCATTTCAAAAGCTCCCAATTCTAATATGATTTTGCATTTATGAGAGAGTTCCAATTTTCATATATATGTTCCTCGAGGAAAAATCCATTTATATTATTACAATATTATCATGCATTTAAACGTTGAATTGCTTTTCGTTTGGACTGTGGGGGTTTAAGGACCGAAACGACTCGGTAGTCAGAAATTTGCAACTGGGAGGAACTAGCTAGGAAGCAACCTAGACAACTAAATAATAAATTTGGTAGCAAGCAAGGATAAGGCAAAGGCTGGGATTAAGTTAATTTTCAGGGTAGGTATGGCCTAATTAAGCTTCAGTTTATTAGTTGATTATTCTATTGCATGAACTGATCATTAATTTCATGAAAGTAATGGTATTAATTTAAGATCAATGTAGAAGATAATGTTTGTTTCGTCTACCTTCTGTTTCTCTCTACTCGTGTTGGACTGTCCAAGTTTTCTCCTATAAATAAAGCTACAAAAAAGCTAGATAGATTATCAATAGAATGGCTCCCATGCACTCAGGAAGGATAGCAAAACCATGCTGGTAGGCACCAGGGGAAGTTGGCCACAAGAGTTTCTTACAAACCGCCTGAACCTATAAACGACCTCCACGAGCTGACAGCAAAACCTAGCTCCATCGTTGGAACTTTGTTTACTCTCTTTCTTTGGCTTAGATATATGGTTAAATCAATTTGCTTTGCCAATAAAAACAGGAATGTTATAGCTGCAACGGCTAGTGAAGGACAATTTTTGAACATGCTATCTATAGTCAAGATTATGAATGCCAAAAACACCATGGAAATTGGTGTTTCCACTGGCTATTCTCCCCTTGGTCCTTGGTACTACCCTTTTTCTCCCAGGCAACCACATCCAAAGGCAAGTTGCATATTAGGGAGAAAAAAAAAAAAGAAAGAAAATGCAATGCTGCTCAGCAAAATAAAATTTAGGACCCTCAAAAGAGTTGAGACTTTATTTTCCATTCTTCATTAATGTAGTTCAAAAGTAAATTTGCAGGAAAAATATAAAGGACGTTTGATTTACCTTTGTTATGGTTACAAGAAAAACTACCTAAACTAGAGGCTCATCGGTCTGGTAAACGTTGGAGAGTCATTGGCTGTGACAAAACATAGGGATTTCATATCTTAACAGGATGCTGGCTGTGATGGGATTATTACTTTGTGGGTCTCCGCATTAGCTGATCTAATCTCATTCTGCTTAAAGGGTAGTTTACTCTATTGAGTTTGACATGCAAAGAGTTACCCTCATTGTTTAGCCTTGCCATTATACCATGTTCTAGTTTTATGTGATTTGGTTTTTCCTTAATTTTCAAGATTTCTGCTAGGAATTCTTCACCGGAAGACTTTCAATTTTCAAATATAAAACCGACAGTTTAGGCAACAATTACCCTTAAGCAAGTAAACTAAACCTATATAAGCAACTCTAATCATTGCCCAAGTCAACCAACCCCTCTCGCCCTCTTCTCAATATCCAGGATTAATGATCCCCAAATATCTTAAGCCTTGCCATCATATAACAGGAAATGTTAAATCTGAAATTGAAATCCATTTAAAATCACTTGAATTCTCCCTTGTTATTTTTCCCCCTTCTCTCTTTTATCAAGTTAAATGTAGATCACAGAGCAGAATTCAGCTTCAAATTAATTGTCCATGGCCAACGTCTGGTGACAATGTTATTGTTAATATAAATCGAACACAATGGATTTCAAATCTTAGAATTAATCCATGGTTAATTCAATTTCAAACCCACCCCTTCTCTAGATTACATGTCGAAGATAAGTATTTGCCTTTTTTTTAATGCTTTCATTTGCTCCCAAAGTATTACCTCCAATGCAGATACAGAAATTTAGTAGTGGCAGCCTGAATATAATATTGGGTCAATATATATATATATATATATATATATATATATATATTTATACATTGCTAATGAAGTTCAAAACTCTCACCAGCAGGTTTAATATTACACATGTTCTTATATATAGATTATGGTAAAATTACTAAAAAAAAAATATTTTTCCAATTTTTAACCCGAGTTTAAAAATCCCACCGACTATTTTGAAAGTTTTTTTTTTTTTTTTTTTTTCTTTGTGGAATGAAAGTTATTACTTGTACGTAACAAAATTGACTACTCAACATAATCCTAGTTTCAGCGTTTAATTCTAATTCTACTATGTTGAATAGTTTCAACATAGAACACTGATTGATTTTTTTATAAAAAATTTATAAAATTAAACTTAAGAAATTTTGCTTAAATTTTAAATTTATTTGTTTGATTAAGTGAAATAAAAACAAAATGATAGTGTAAGTCATATACCTTTATCAATTTGGTAATTGAGATATAAATGGTGGTATTATTATTGAAAGCTTCATGATAAACTTTACTAAAGACTTCCTTTCATATTCCTTTTTTATTAAGGAAAATGACAACATTTAAAGAGAAAATGAAGGATGTTGAAAAATAGAGAGAGAGAGAAGATGAAGGATGATTGATAATGATAGTGATTTTTAAACAGGAACAGGCCAGCATTAATAGATGCCTTTTAAATCAAGACACAAGGAATGAGTTATTAATAGAATTAATATTTGTGTCGTGTTTATATTATAATTATATTTAAAATATTATATATTTATATAATTTTTGACATATTAATATTGATATATTCGTGTATTTATATTATGTTTTATGTTATTTTTATTTTATTTTTATAATATTTATATCGTGTCTAAAATTATTAAATATAATTAATAACCAATAAAAAACTAAAAAAGCCTAAATTAAATCTTAAAATTAAATATATATATAGATTATTATCCAGTATATTGACAGTGGAGTTTTTTAATTCCATAAGCGATGTGTACACACTTTTATAACTTTTTATACGATTTATATTTGTTTAATCCGACTGTCTTATTTCATGTTCTATTCACGTAAATCATGCACGTCGAATTTCGAGTAAATTAAAAATGTTTAACTATTTGTTTCAATGTAAACAACTTTCAACAGTTAAATATATATTTAAAAAACAATATTATCGATCAATATGATAGAAATATCGGATTGATTCGAAATTTTACGTGTACGACGAATACGATTATATTGTTACATTTAACGGTCAATTTGTTAAAATATAAATCGTATAAAAAATTACAAAAAAGTGCAAACCTTGAAATTAAAAAAATTTACTGTCATATATATATATATATATATACACGAAGGAAAAAAAAATCCGACTAGACAAGAAACGGATGAGGCGGCCCAGGCCACGTGGGAATTACAAAGACATACAACACACGAAAAGTACACAAACGTTAATGACAGCTAATGTAAGAACTTAGCCAAGCAAAGGCCAAAGAAATAATAATACCATTGTTTTTTGTCTTAATCTTTAAAAAGTTACTAAAATTGAATCCAAATTAAAGTATAGATTCTGAATCAAATTACTAAAATATCACTAACCCATTACTTTATTTTACAATAGATTCATGAAATTATGACAAAACAATGACCACATCTTTTCCCTTTTTTTGATTATTTTAGTTGTATAAAATTACCGGTAACTTTCAACAACCATTTCTCAGTTTCTTTTTAACGTAGTACGAAACTCCAAAACCTCAAAAAAAAAAATATGTTCTGTTCCTATCTGTGTCTGAAAGAGAATGGAGCAAGAGGCAGAGATTGATCGGTTGCCAATAGACTTGTTGGCTCATATATTGGTGATGATCACTTCTTTCACCGATTTAGCCCAGTAAGTTTTTTTTTTTCTTTGTTAATTGGGGTTTTTTTTTCCTTCTATTTATTATGTGTTGATAATCAGTTTCATTCAAGTAGTAATCGTTATGGGGATGGATGGATGGATTATATTTTAGGGCAAGTGGGGTTTGTAGGAAATGGAAACAAGGGGTGAAACAGGCTCTGGCTAGAAGATAGACTCTTAGTTTTGCTGGTTGTAAGATGGATGATGATTCCACTGCTCGTCTCGTTCGTCATGCTTATAGCCTCAAAGAACTCGACATGTAATCATTTCTTCTCTCTCTTTTCTTTTTTCTTGCTTTGTTTGATGATTTAGCTTTAAAATATGGAAGAGAAATGTGTTTTTGAGGTTACTTAGTTGTAATATTTGAGGGTTTTTTTTGTAAGAATTTTTTTAAAAGGATTGAATTATGGCTATGTTGCTATGTTGTCCATGAACCTGAAAATTCATTGTGTGGACTAGCTAGAACTTGAGGGAAATCCTTGGCATTTTTCTTTTGGAAGTTTCCCAATTAGCAATCCATGACACTAGTGGTTATTGATTGATTCTAAAGCACAATTAGTTCTTTTAAAAACTTAACCTAATAAAGAAAGGCATTTTTTCAATCATTTCATTTGTCATTCATCAATTAGGCAGTGATAAGGATCAACAAACTATACAGCCTGATTCATACCAAGTTATCAGATGACCTTTATCCTAGAATTATTAAGTTTAATCTATTATCAGGCACGAAAGAAAGATGAGCCTCTTTTTAAGTTTAAATGCCTGAAATTATTTCTTGTAGTTTTTGTAACAAATGCCACAATACTACATCAAATTGGTGATAGCTAATCCTTCCATATGCAGCTGAATGAGAAAAATATTTGTATCAGAAATCTCAATCTTGATGTTGATATCAACACATGATGATACTCATTTTCTTGTACTAATTAATTCTTTATTATAATTACAGTTCAAGGAGTCGTTGGGGTTGTCAAATAACTGACAATGGACTATACAAAATCTCATTAGCAAAGTGTGTTAGCAACTTAACATCTATTTCCCTTTGGGGTATGACAGGGATTACTGACAAAGGTGTTGTTCAATTGGTATATATTGTGAAGCCTTTTTTGCCTCATCAAATTACTCAAATCTCCTTGAATGTATATTTTGCTTTTTTCTTGATGAACTTGATTTCCTTTTTTTTTGGTTCTCAATTGATTTTTCTGAACAGATAACAAGAGCCAATTCCTTGCAAAACCTGAATGTTGGTGGTACATTTATCACAGATGAATCCTTGTCTGCCATTGCCAATAGCTGTCCACGTTTAAAGGTGAGTTCTATGCTATGTTGCTTGGACTCAAGTGTGAGTGTCCGACACGGGTATGTTCAATTTTTTTCAAGATTTTCATGTATTTGAAAGATCCTTGGAGGATCATATTTCTATACCCATGTCCGGAGATGCGTCGGACACGAGTACTTTAAAAAAAATGAAGAGTCGAAGCAACATAGATTGTCGATTTCCCTTTTTTTCTGGAAAGTTTATTCTTCAGAAATGATTTGAGATACTGAATTTTGGTTCCATCACCATCTAATCTTCAGAGCATTGGCCTATGGAGTTGCCGTCATGTTACAGAAAGTGGGCTGTTTGTTCTTGTAAGTAAATGTCGTAAACTAGAGTCGATCAATGTATGGGGAACTAGAGTTCCCTTAGATTGTTTCATTGGTTTGCTTACTATCCGTCCAGCTCTTCAAATAAAACCACAAGGTTTGCCATTAAATGTACCTGTTCTATAAGGTGCTCATTCTTGTGATCGGAGATTTAAATTGCGGTAGCGAACGCGTTTTCGATTGCGTCATGTTTATCACGGTTGCGGATGTAATGAATGCTACCGCGATAAATATCGATCGTAAATATCGACGGCGGAGAGAACCGAAACCACAATATAATGACTGAAGCATCACATTGCGGTCACTATTTAAATTGCTGCTTGTGATTGCTTTGTACATATAACATTCTTCTGGGTATTTCAATTATTATCATATGAATTTGTGGATTCAATATATTGAAAGTTGCCGTCAAAGTCATAAATCTTAACAGTATGAAACATCTTCTGCTGAATTATTTTGTGCAAACTTAAAAGTAGTTTTTTTCAGAGATGACAACAAATGATTTCATCAGACAAATAATATAGTTTAACTTAATTAATAATTATGCATTTAACTAGATAAATCATACAATAGTCAAGCAAATTGCATACCTGAACTACAACCATTTGATTTAGCCTCTTAACAGAAGAATCTCAAGAGATCTTTGATTGTAATCAAATTCTATGAACAAGCATTCCTTGACCTTTCCACCCAATAAGGCAAGGATGCAGTATACCAAGCCTCAGACTCCAAAATTTACTTACTGACATATTATAAGCCCTCCTAAAAGTGTAGATGTTATCCTGCAAAGTATCTATTCTAAGATTTGTAGTCAAAATAAAAAGATTATCCATGAAAATGAAAACAAGCCAACAATCAAGCGGTTAAGATGATAGACTGTTGAAGCAGATTTTGAGAACTGAACAGATCCAGAAAAGCTTCCAGCAGTATTGGTCATTGGACTTGGAGTAGGTATAGAAATGTTCTTGCAAGATCCAAAGGGTGCTCCTCCAGCCTGCATAAGAACAAAACAGAGATTTCAAAAATGTCATCACAAGAACTAGACCCATATTGATAAAAAGATAGGTTTTCAAACCAATCCCATTACACTGTCCAAATTGCTAAGGAACAACATGAAACAAAGTTTTCAAAGGAAGAAAGAGATTGCAGAATCAAGTTCAGTAGTGTTGTTCTGCAGGCATGAAGATTTTTTTAGCTTCTTTCAACAATAAATTTATCAAAAGATATAAACCTTGACCAAATTCTCCACAATTCCTCCATACATCCTGCCTTGAACTAGATTTCTCATGTGAAAAACAGCAGAAAGAACAAGGCATGTTTCTGTGCTTCAGAAAATAGTTTTGAAAAGTTGGCTAATCTAAATGCAAAATTAAACAAAATCATGTATGTATATGTGTGAAATTTGGGTGAACTATAGCTAATTCTAAATGTGGAACAGCACTCCAAAATGAGCACCTCCAAAATTCAGCTTAAAAAAAACCAACACCATACATTGAGAAAAAGTTACAAAATAGATGTCTCAGACTTTGATAAGTGATAACTGATAACCATTGGTGAACATTTGGAGTAAAAGATTTTCAAAGTTGTAGATTCTTTAGGCCGTGCAATGCTAGATATATATAATGTTAGTGTCAGTGGAACAAGGGCTTGTTGCAAAATAAGCCCTCAAACGACTTCGATGAAAATTGGAACTCAATTGGCCAATGCTTTCCAGACAAGTAATTTTGAATTTGGACAAACCTGGCAGGCTGCAATAGTTCTACATCCACATAATCTCTGGCCATTCATGCTATCCAGATCATAAAAAACACCACCTCCATCACTCCTCTGCATGATTTATCTCGCATTAGTGCTTTGCATATTTTAAAACAAATTTATAGATATAATTTACAACTGAATACCATGTAAAAATTGACGGCCAAAAAGTTTGGCATCGTACTCCCTGCTGCTTTGTAGCAGGTGCCAATCATGTCAGCAAGTGGTGCTGAATGCTCTTTGCAAGCTTCATCTTCAACTGGGTAAGTTGGAAAGTAATTCATAAGGAAAAGAGAGGCACTTTTTGAATTAAGTGGCCGCGATTCTTTTCTGTTTGGGCATGATCCTGGCTTTACCCCTGGATCTCCAGCTGAAAGGCAAAACATCATGAAGGTGTTACTACATAGCAATTAGCAAGAATACAATATGAACCCAGAAAAAAAAAGTATCATATGTACATAATCGTTACCTTCATTTTCCAATATGTACTTCCACTGATAAGCTATTCCTTCCTCTGCTTCCTTCGAAGCAACTGAAGTAAAGACCAAAAGCCTGTGATTCGCTTGCACCATTTCATTCACAGTAGGCCACTCGTCGCCCTTTTTTGGCATCTTGGATACAGGAAACTGATACTTGTCCAAACCAGCATTCGTGAAAAGCTTAGTCAGTCCTTTTGGTGTATGCACATAGTCCTCAATTATAATGGTTACAATCTCCGTTGGATTCTGACTCAAGAATGCTTCCACTTCCCTCAAGGTGTTAATTGCAGGTTGCTGAATAAGATCCAATGAGCACATTGCAAATTATCTCATAAAACTTGAAAATAGATATTACAAAAAAAAAACAAAAAAAAACACAAGATAACTGCTAAATTTGTAAGATGGAAAGATATATTACAAAGGCAGTGAAATTGAAACATTGCCCCCGGAATGAATGGCAGAGCCAAATATCACCATCAAAATCGTACATGTCCAACATCAGCCCCCTAACTCCATTCTAAACAATGAACAAAAAGCAAAGCAAAGCAAAGCAAAGCAAATTAGTTGAAAAAAGAAGAAGTTTATTGTTTTATCAGTTTCTCTAAGGGGTAAGGAAAGAATTAACCAAAAATACTCTCATACTTCGGCTGGCTACAACAAAGAAACCAAGTAAAGGGAAGAAATAACATAATCGAATTTTACATTCACTTCTTGTTAGCACCAAACAGATAAAAAGAACCAAAAAAATGAAACTTCTAAACTACCAACCAATTAATCTATAGGTCATTTAGTATGGCATGTCACAATTCCTTCTCTTACAGTTTCTTTTAGATTCTCAATTAACTAAGAAGGTGATTTAAAGGTGATGCAATTGAACAGAAGTACACACCATCAATTGATTAGTAACAGTGTCTTCTTGATTGTAAAATGTCAGTCTTTGAACACCTGGCAAAGATGGTGCATCCACTATGCTGAAGGAGTTGTGAGTCACCAACCATGAATACTTGTTGAAAGGCAATCCACCAATCTGCCACCCACAATTCACACCAAAAACACGAATTTCCATCACTAATTTGCTTAAAATCACCAAATGAAAGGACAAAAGAAAAGAAAAAAAAAAAAAACCGAATTGCTAAAACCAATCACCAAAATATACACAGAAATGGAAGCAAAGAGCTTTCTTACCAAAAAGGAAACAAATTTACCACTATGTTAGCTGAAAATAACAAATACTCATCATTAAGATGCAAAAAGAAGCTTACAACAGAAGTGGGTATGGTAGCTTGGCCTCTGGTACAGTAAGGTTGAGTCTTACCCAAAGCAGGGCAGTTTCCACAATAAAGACCTGGACCACAATCTGTAGCCTGTGAACATGAATCCAAAACCTGCAAAATTCTCTAACAATTCAGTTCAAACTGTACAGATCATACAGAAAGGGAAAGAGAATGTGAAATGAGAAGAAGAAGAAGAAGAAGAAGAAGAAAGGAACCTGGCAGTTTCCATTAGAACAAGAAGTGGAAATCCTGATGAAGAAAGAGATGAGTAAGAGAAAAAAATACCCAATTGCAGTGGCTCTGCATAAGTCACGGTGGTTCGTGAAACACGTCAACATTATTTGTATTTCTCTTCTGCTTATGCAGAGCTCGAGAAAGCTAAAAAAATAAAAAATAAATAAACAGAAGAGATAGAGAGAGAAACACAGAAAGAAAGGACTTAAGAAACCATGGAGAGGTGTACTAATTTACTAAAATAAAAGCTTAAAGAGAACGTTTTACTGTGGATGTGACGGTGACAAATGACAAAGGTTTTTGGATACTTAAAGCGGGCTTTATTATAACCTTTAATTTTTTCTCTTATTTTAAGGTGACATTCTTCACTTTTAGTCGAGGTTTTAACTTTGCTTACACCATGTCGTTTGCATCATAGGTTCATGTTGATCTGTTTTTTTTTTTTTTTTAAGTATTTGTATTTGATATATATTTAAATATAAAATTAAAAATATAATTTTTAAAAAAAAATTAAATATACAAATATCAAATATGAAATAAATATTCATATTCAATATTCATTTTCGTACCCAAATAACATGTTACAAATTAATTGATTTGGACTGTCTTGTCGTTATAAAAAAGTTTACCCTGCAAATTATTACATCTTTTTCCCTTTAAAATTGGGTATTGCCCCATTGTGGAGGGTTTATACTGGCAGGGTCTCTCACGTGGTGGGGTAGGTTGCCTCTGCAGAGGGACATGCACTTTCTTAGCATTTGTTTGAAATTGGGTGCTTTCTTTTGTTTGGGGTGCTGGATTTTTCATCTTTTGAGGAAAGTAGAAACTTGCACCCTAAAATGGCAGAGTTGGTTGAAGGTTTAGATGATTGATTTTGGACTTTGCCTGTTGTCATAGGCGGTTGGAAATGGGAATGCCTGACTTGTTTATGCTACACATAGGGGGCTTAAATTTTTTGGTCAAAACAATATGTGGCAATTGTTAAAGGAAGCAAGTAACAATTTTAAATGCCTACTTGAAAGGTAGCTTTGCTTTAGTTGGTAGGAAATGGTTAGTCATTTAATGTGGTTTAATAAGCTGAAAGGTAAAGAATATACCAAAAATTGAGACATTTACGTGTTCGAAATAAATTTGAATTCGAAATTTAATTCAATTGATTTATATAATTATTATAAAAAAAAAAAAATTAGTATTCATCATGTTTAGATTTGAACCAAACTCTTTTTTTTTTTTATCTCTAGATGCAACAATAATTACCTTCCATAACAAAAAGGAGGTCAGCAAGATTGTATGTAAACATGAATTAGAAAGGCAGAAATCAAATAATTTATCAGTGGATATGAGATGACAATGGCCTGTCCAACAAAATGGGAAAACAACATTCACCTTTTTTTTTTCTATCATCTATCAATGAAAATGATCCTTCTACCTGTGAAAGAATGGCAAAAAATTGAATTTTAGGATGTAAATAAATGGTCAGGTTAAGGAAGCTTCTTAGCTATCGTCCACTTGGAGGATCAGAAAGCTTCTTAGCTTTCTAGCAGCTCTGTCAGGCTTAGGGATGGCAATGGAGAGGACTGAGACGAAGATTATCTGATCCGTTTTCGTCTCACTTTTGTATTGATGTTGGAAAATTCATTTTCATGGATGTCGGTTAAATCCATAATCGCTTCACGGTATTCCACTCCGCTACATTCCAATTTTTATTAATTATTTTTTATTTAATATTAGAAAAAATTATATTATGATTTATTCATGAACATAATGTTAAAATATAAATTTTTTTAATATATATAATATACATATATATACTAAAAATATATATATAAAATATTAGTATATATATAATTTAGTATATATATCTAATATATATACTAAAAATATAAAATATTTTAAGGGGTAAGATAGTAATTTCAAAAAGCGGGGTGGGGCGGATCAAGCATTTACCAAAACCATCCCTCTTCACCCCGCTTCGCTTTTTAAAAAAAAAAAAAAAAACTTCCCCATTCGGAGCAGATCGATGCAAAATCCATCGATCGGATCGGATTTTGCCATCCCTAATCAGGCTCATAACGATAGTCAAAGAAAAGTTCCTCCCCTGCATTAGTTCGTTGCAAGACAATGGTTCAGCTTGAGCATGAAATAAGATATATGGCAAAAACACCTAAATAGAACTCCAGAGACGTTCTATACAACCAATATGAAAAGAGCCAAGACAAGGAGGTCTTTCCTGCATGCAAAAAGGCAGTCTTAAAGTGTACCTTTGCATATAGCAATTAGTATGGGAAGAATGGTTGGCAAACTTCAATTTGTCATCTTTTCGATAAGCATCAAGAACAAACTGAAAATGACAGAACAAGGAAAAAAAAAAAACATTTGCTAAGAATATAGAAAGATAGAAGGGGTCACATTTTAATAGGAAAAAAAAATAAAAAAAGAAAGAAAGAAAGATGAAAGGCAATGCATGATCATTCAGATTGAAGAGAAATGAAGAATTTTCATGGTGAAATCAGCTTCCTGATGTACTCACCAAGGTATTCATTCTTGTCAAATTATATCGTTAATCAAATACATATTTTTATTATTTATTTAATATTAATATTATTTTTATATATTTAATATCATTTTAATAAACGATCGATGCATTCGAATTAAATCAATAATCGAAAGTTTTATCGGTTTTAACCTTAACCCCCTTATATAGCAAAGGCCTAACATATAGGCAATTCAGGCTTCGTTTAGCATTGTTTCTGATACAGCTTTTCACCCCAAACGCAATGTTAAACAGATAAATAAATTTGACTTCTGCTGTTGAAACCATAGTTTGAAAAGCCAAACCAAAAAGTCAAAACATATAACTTTTGGGCTTTAAAAGTTGACTTTTGGATAAAATGACTTTATTATCCTCAAATCTCTACACTTTTATTATTTTAAACAAATTCTTTTTTTGATATTTTAATTTCTTACAATACTTTTTCACCTAAACACTTAAAAAAAATTTCACCGCATTTTTTAAACAAATTTTTTTCAATCCAAATCTTTTTCAACCCAATTTTTTTTCAAAATGCTAAATTAGCCCTCAATCTAGGTTTCGAGCCGTCTGCTCTAAAAGGCCCAATAAGGATTGAAATTCCATGGGCCTAATAAGCTTGATCACGGGTTAACCGTGTCGCTGCAATTTCAATCTGAGTTGGAGTCGTTCGAACTTTTCGAGACTAATAATCACCGCCCACCGGCATCATCGCTCCCTTTTTTGTGGGAACGAGAAATCCTAGTAGTTGATCGAAGAAGAACAATCTGGTGAACCAATGGTAAAAACTAGACAACAAAAATCCAAACCCAAGAAACAACATCCCCAAGTAAGTTTTAGTATATGACATTTGATCTCCTTTTCTTTTTCAATTCAGTTCATAGTGTATTTTTGTGTTTATGAAAATTAATTTCAAGTATTAAGTACAAGTTTATTATTAGAATAACGAATTCTATGGATAAATTGTGAAATATATGAGGAGCAATGCACTTAAATTTTGCTTTTAGATATCAGTGTCTAATAATAAAAGGGGGCTGATAAAGCATTATCTATAGTTGAATCAACATAAAATGGTGGGTGCTTTAAATGGGTTTGGGTATGCAATTAGAGAATGTCACTGGTAGATAAGCAACCAAAATCTGAATGATAGTTCAATTTAATGCTTTTCATAGTTGATTGTTTCTTCATCCTGCAAAATTAGCAGACAAAAATCTGTTTGGTGGACAGGGAAAAAAGCAGGGAAAGCAGACAGATATTTCTCAGTTACTTTCTCAGCTTGATGCATTGGGCCTACAAATCATCCAAGTGACTGCAGATGGTAATTGTTTCTTCAGGTTTGTGTCTTTTTTTATTGTACTTTTTTTTCTTTTGGAAATACCTTCACAACGTATTTTGTAGCATTTATGTCATTTGCATTCGTTAAATCTGATTTCTGTTCTTCATTGTCATTATAGAGGTGTGCATTTTCTTTGATATTGTTGAAGTTGTTCACTCTTGTTAGTTAGCAGGGCTCTTGCTGATCAGTTGGAAGGTGATGAGGAGGAACATGGAAAATATCGCAGTATGGCGGTGCAATATATAGCGGTAAATGATTATGATAAATGGAAAAAGGCTTGGTTATTGTTTTTGTTATAGTTTTCTTTTTTTAAGAATCTTCGAGTCTCTTTTCAGACTTATTTTATACTATTTGTTTTATTATCTAAGTGCATCAAACATAAAAGATGTTTGCATTGGGAGTTAGAAACATATTAACTGTCTATAAGGACTGTTGTTTAATTTTATTAGTTCATGTACCTAGGAATATGCTATAGATGTGTTGTTATTATCAATTATGAGAAATGGTAGATACAAGTACAATAGCATGTTGAAAATTGAAAGATAAGGTTAATGAACTTAGAAGTTAGAATTTCAGTTACTTTTAGTTACACTTGTTCCACACACACAAAAAAAAAGAAAGAATCAGGTTCGTTAGATTCTTTGCCCCTCAAAAGGATTGATGCAAATTAATTTGACAATTTCATTTTAATTGTTGAATAAGATATTTATTCTAGCACATAACTCTAGTGAGCACATGCGACTCCCTCATGTGTGAAACAACCTAAATGTAGAAACAAATGATGAGCAAATTTTGCCTAATTGCCTGAGTGTGGCATGATATGCCATATTTTAACTGATTTTTTTTTTTTTTTAAATAATATATTACAGGAAATCAGAAGGATTGCTAATTTCTCTTTAGTTAGATGATATTTCACAAATTTTGTTGCTTACTTGGATGGTTGGATGATTTATGATTTATTCCTCAATTTCCCTCTCTCCCCTCCATGCCTCTCCCATCTTTTCTTCTTATTGAAGATTCAACTTGTAGACAAATCTCACTTTTACCTGATATTAACAGAAGAACCGTGAAATGTTTGAACCCTTTATTGAGGATGATGTCCCATTTGATGAATACTGTCAGTCCATGGAAAAGGATGGCACATGGGCTGGACATATGGAACTGCAGGCAGCTTCTCTTGTTACTCGCAGAAATATATGCATACACCGGGTAAGATCTTATCTTTTCCTCTCTTCTAAGGTCAGCCTTGGGCATCGTGGAACTCATCTCTCATCTCTCATTCTATACATGGTATATAGAACATGTCACCTCGCTGGTACATAAAGAATTTTGATGACAGAGGAGCTCGCATGGTCCATTTGTGAGTGATATAGAACTCCTTTCCTGTTTGCAGTGTTCGTTTTGCTTTTACATTCTTTGATAATAGTCTATAGTTTCAATTCTGCTGTATGAAATACAAATGTTTTTCAGATCATATCATGATGAGGAACACTACAATAGTGTAAGATTGAAAGAAGACCTCTGTAATGGGCCAGCAATGCCAATTATAATTCAGGTTTGAGTTTGTATTTTTCACTGTGATGATTCCTGTATTTGTTCTGCTTTTGAGTTTGAATGTCTTAATTGGTAACAATAGTCTACTAACTTCTAGTTTGTCAAAAGGCGGATGCTGATATCTCAGAGTCATCTAATCAAGCAAAAGCTGCAGTTAGTAAGTCAAAGGGGGCAGCTGGTAAGGACAGTATCAATACAGGATCAATCAAATTAGTAATGGCTGGAAGTGGTTGTGAAAGTGCTGAAAAAGTTGAACAGGTGATGAATTGAGCAAGATTTTTATTTTATTTTTATGTGGTGTCTTTTATCCCCTGTACGGCTATGGTTATTCAAAGTTATGGCCTCAAAGTCCCCTATTTTGCATGCTTAGGAGTCATGACATGCTTGGAATAGTTTTTCCTCCTTTACCCTTACTTTGCTTACTTGTACTTCTTCAGGTTTTGCTACAAGTAGATGGTGATGTTGATGCTGCTATAGAGTTTCTGGTAGCAGAACAAGGGACAGAAGAATGTGCAGCTGCAAACGATTCACTTACTCATCATGCAGATGGTTCTTATGGTAATGGCCGGTCAGTACATAGGCACATTCTAGATATTTTGTTAGGGTTCACCCTACATTGATTTTTTATTTTCTTCTTTATAATGAAAAGTCCACTTTTTTGTAACATCTTATGTACTTGGTTTTTTTGAGTTAGTAAGACAGTTGTTGATGAGATTAGAAAGATCATTACAAGATGAAATATGAAAAACCTATTCATATAATATGTATGGGTCCTAACTTTTGAAAATGCAGTGGCAGCAATTTTCTCCGTTGTGCCCATTCAACACCATCCTTGCCTGTATTAGTGGATTTACGAATCTGTCTCATAGATTTTCGTAGCAGACTTGAGTAGGAAAGTTTTTTTTTTTTACTTCAAATAAAACTGCACTAAAACTGGTAGAAGATTCATGTTGCATTCCTCCTTTGCTTTTAGTTTCTTAATGATTAAAAACAGGAAGATAGATACGTTTTCATTATCTCTGTTAAATCTGATTCATTTTGCTTGGTGCCTACCTGACATTTGGTGAGGTTTGGCTTTGCTTTTGCTTTCTATGATGTTTAAAGAGATTATGTTTTGACATATATGGTACTTATCTATTTTTAAATATGGTATCCAGGTAATGATGAAAATGGAAACAGTGAACAACACAAGGAAGAAGCTGTAAAGAAGACCTGTGAACAGGATCCACCTAGTGATGGCAATGGCATCAAAACCCTTGATGGTAGCACTTCTCGGCCAGATGAAAAGGTTTAATGCTATGATGAAAATAAGAAATCTTTTTCTTTTTTAATAAAATATTGTTCAAAAGTAAGATTTTCACTTTTTTTTTCCTCTTCACAAACTGCAGAAGATTCCAAGAAACAAGTTATGCCCTTGTGGATCAAAGAAAAAATACAAGGCTTGTTGTGGATCTGTCTCGGGGAGGTCCTCGACTAAGTTTATAGTGTATATTACCTGAACTCTATTTTGCTTTTGGATCTATTTATGCTATTTAAGCTAAATGCAGTATTTACTAGTTCTAGTACTCAAGTTCAACTAAACACCCGTGAGCAGTGAACATTCTTTTGCAGCGCATGATAAGGGTACCAACATGCCTTCTGTTAATCTTGATATTAATCAGAACTCGAGTGACTCTCTCTCTCTCTCTCTCTGCAGTTCAGATGCTTTTCTTGAGTGTCAAGTTTCTCAATATTACAACTCCTAAGAAGAAAGAGCTCATTTTTTTCCAATATTACCTTTTGCTGTGTAGTAACCAAACAATGGAGGCCAGAAAGGGTAGAAAGGAGCGGAAACAAGGCAAGAAGGGAGTATCTGCTAAATCTGCAGCATCCTCTGGATCTGATGGAGGGCCACCTGACATGGGTGCACTTTGCATATGATCTTAGTATATCATGTGAGTGCTTTTGCCTCCTCAATGAAGTTTTCTATATTATGTGAATTGATGCATGATTGCATATATTTCTTCATTCTAGCACTTTATTGCTGAAAAATTTAAGCCATCTTAAATAAGCGCATCTTGCTGATTATTTTGATCTTTACTTTTTTAAATCTCCTGCATACCATATATTGGGATCTTATCCTCACATGCTTCCAATTTGCTTAGAACTGTCAGACAAGGACTTATGCTGGCAACCTCTGCAAAAATGAATTTGAGTGCTCATGACCTCAGTTTGATGCTCATTCTTTATTCTCATGATTCCTTACCCATCCAAATGTTAGCAGGACAAACAGCTTCTGCTTTTCAACTCCAGTTTATTTTGAGATTCCCCGTAAACGGGTCTAAGTTTTTCTTGGCGATTATACAACAGATCGAGATTGATGATGATAATGAAAAAGAGAAAGAATAGAAATGGGTATAGATTTTTGTTTAAAGATGCCTACTATATTGTTTAACATTCAATTTAGCTTTTTCAGAATACGAGGCTTTGGCAATTGTGAGAGGTAATGACAGAATGCCAATGGTGATGGGAAACATTTGCTTCTTTTAGAAGCATAGAAGATATAATTGTATTTGTAGGGTATATAATTGTCTTTGTGTATGCATATGGAAGACTTACAATCAATGGTTTGAATGTTTTATTCCTTCTACAAGTCATTTTTAGACTACTTCTCCTCTTAGAAGTCAAGAAAAATGTTCCAACTGGATATTTAAAGGAAATTAAATGTTCATTGGATTGGATTCACATTTTAAATGCGTCTAAAGTTGGCAATTCATAATAATTCAGAGTTATGGCTGTTTGCTGTGCTTGAACATTGAAGCATTTATTTATATGTTTTGGATTCTAGTTTAGATTAAATCAATTTCTTCAGGGCTTCAAGGAAACTGGTTCATGGAGCTTGCTTGAAGACTGACTGCTGAGTTAAACTCAATGCTCAATTTAGCTTGACAAATAAGCTTATACATATAATTAGAAAGTTGGTAAATGCTGAAAAACTTTGCTTTGAAAACTAAGAATTTTCAATTAAGGTAAAGGGTTCTTTACAAATTCCGTAACAAGCAAACTATGCTTAAGTCATAATCAAGAAACCATAATCAGGATTAACCATTTAAAACGTTTTAAATGAACCTATTTGCTTATCTTAGAAAAGGGTTTCTAAAGTTTCTATTTCTTGGGCAGCTGCTTTTTGCCATTGCCGCCACTATTATTTCTCATCCTTTTTTAGTGAAAACTGAAAACCACCCATTGGGAAATAAAAGCAAAGTCTTTCTTTATTTGCTTAATTTGGAAATTATTATTTCCAGCGTGGGATTAGACAATTTTGACAAAAGCATGATGATAATTAGCACCAAAGCCAGTCACGTCTTCATCACACATTAAATTCAGCTTAGCTCTTTGTTTTAAATATAAATATATAATATAACATGAAATTTCTTTCTTTTTCCTTTTTAGCAATCTTTGAAATGCTTTCCATTGTAGAAAGAAAGAAAAATGGCATGGATTCATTAATAGGAAAACTTTTTTTTTTTTTTGGATAAGCAATAGGAAAACTTTTTTACAGATGTCATTAACATGGAATCATTAAAAACTGGTGAGTTTATAATTTAAGGAAAATAATAAATTGTCCAATGAAAATGTGATCTTTAAACTTGAAGTTCATTTTTCAAATAATTATAGCATTAGTTTATTTATATTGCTAATATGATCAGGGATATTCTTATATTTTATCTGAATTAAAATTTTTTTGGATAATTTTAAAAATACATTTTCTTATATTGATTTGGTACATTCAAGATTTTACTTTTAAAATACTTTTCATGTAGATTATATATATATATATATATACTTCGTTTAAAGTAATTCTTTAATTAGAATTAGCTAACAAATCAAATTTTGAACTTATTTCTTGTACAATATGGGTATACCAATAACTAAATAGAGAAATTGGTTTTTTTACCCCCATTTTTTAAAAACTGAAAATCAAAAAGTAAGGTGCTGTCAACAATCCGAAATTCTTTATGAAAAAGGAGGGGAAATGGAAAGGGATAAGAGAGGTATAAATAAAGCTAATAAGAGGCATGATCATTTAATGAAATAAAACCCACATTAATTATCCAATAAATAAATAAATAAAACCCACATTCCCATTAATAACACCAAAAGGAAAACGAATGGCTAAAGATGATTGGTTTGTCGTGGCCACTTTCAAACCTCACCACACACAAAACACAAAACTTACATGAATCTCAACAATCTTTCCAAACCAGGAAAGACTCCAAATAATCTTTAATAATTGAAATTATAAAGACAAAACAAAGTCTCTCAATTGCAATTAGAGTTGATAATTGAATGAATTTGGGTTAGATTATTTAGAGTTCGATTCATGTCAGATTTGAATTTTTTTAGATTTGAATAATTTTAAATTCGAATTTGAATCGTTTTTAATTATCTTTACTTGCCTGCTCCTTTGACAGAATCAGTGACAATAATGCCACGTGCATACAAGCCTGTAACATTCAATAAGTTAGTACTCAGAAAACCCCACCATTGATATTACTCTGAAAGCTCAGAGATTTACAAGATTTCATTTGATTTTGTTTTATTCATTCCAATTTTTTGTATGAAAAAGAAAAAGAAAAAAGAGTTGTATATACTAAGAGATTGCATGGTCATGGGTGTCGGCAGATTTCACATGATTACTTTAATAAGTTTATGTTGTTGTTGTTTATTTGATTTTGAAAAGGTTGTTTTTCTTTTTTCTTTTTCACTGAAAAAGGTGAAAATAACAGCCATATTTAATGTTTATTTGGTGGACCAAAGCTTAAGAGGTTCCATATTCGGAAACTGACAGAAACTAGACATGAAATTCATGAAAGAGTGGGCTAACCCCTTCGATCAATTATCTCAAATTTTCGTAAGTTTGATGGATTCGTATTAAGCATAGCAAACTTGTAAAACACGTAAAAACAGCATTTGATAGACAAGAGATTTGCATTTCTAGGTTTTCATGTTCTTCATAACTGGTCCAACTGCTTAACGCAAGTCCAAGGAAAATAATATAAACTTTTTATATTTCATTAAATTCTTGAGCTGGAGAGAGCTAGTTAGGGCTAGCTCAATATAAATTGTAATTTATATTAATTATTTTTTATAATATACAGTCAAAATTCTTCGTATGTTGACCGAAGCTAAAATATTTTTTTGAACAATCTTAAAAGACAGGATCTTCAAATCGGTTTGATATATTTAAAATTTTATTTTCAAAATGTATTTTTTGTAAAATTCGAATTTGGTTGACAAGAAAAAATGTTTTTTTTTTTTTTCTAATTAAATTAACCCGTATTTTGTGAGCGCAATTTATTTATATTAATTATAGCATGAACGAGTACGATATTACAATTTAAGATGCTTGAGTTATTAATGACCCAAAAATTGTTAGGTTGTGAAAGGAACAAGACATTAATTAATGTAGTTATACATATCTCTGTGGTCTGAAAAAGGACATAACAGTAATAATATGAAACCTAGACCTGGCTAAAGAGACAGTAAATTAACCGGTAATCTTTTTTTTTTCCCCATAGGAGCAGTGTTTCTTTGCATTATTTGGAGAGAAAGAAATCGTTTGATATGATGAAAAATGATCACTTTTTATGAAAAGTAATTGGTGTGAATGTAATTCTCATGTTTGATATGTTAAAAAATACTCACTTTCCTGAGAAAATAACTTTCATTGGAGAATTACTTTTTCACAAGTATTTGAAATGTGATTCTCATGAGTTGAGGTGAGAAAAAGTAATTTTCCAATGTGATGAAAATTAAAAAAATATTAAGATAAAATTACTCTCTTCCTATTTGATTTAAAATTATCAATTGTAATATTATTTTTAAATATTTAGTACAAATATTTGTTAATAATAAATATCATTGAAATATTTAAATAATATTTAATTTGCATTCAGTATTTTAATTTTTCAATTATATGAGAGTAAGTTCGAAAATTTATTATTAACAATTTTTTTTATCCTAAATGTAACTCAAATTATCAATTGAAATATTATTTTTAAATATTTAGTAGAAATGTTTGTCAATAATAAATATCATTGAAATATTTAAATAATATTTAATTTGCATCCAGTTTTTTAATTTTTCAACTACATGAGAATAATTTGGAAATTTTATTATTAACAACATTTTTTATTCTAAAAGTAACTCAAATTACCAATTGAAATATTATTTTTAAATATTTAGTATAAATATTTGTTAATAATAAATATCATTGAAAAATGTTAAAATTAATAAATTTTACATTTTTGATAAGGGTAATTTTGAAAATTACCATCACATTATCAAAATTTTAATTAGTACTTTCCCATGTATACCAAACGTTGTAAATTTACATGTTCAAGAATCACATTCCATTGAAATCATAACATGAGAAAATACCAAACGCCCTCTAATTGTTTTGCAACATGTGGCAATAAAAAAAATTATGCATGATTTTCTTGTAATTTTAAATATGATATGAATATAATATATTTAATATATACAAAAATAATATAATAAACATGATTTTTTTTAGTTGAAGTTCAAATTCTTTGACTACTTCAAATAATGCCTTTTTGAGGTTGAAGACAACAGATGGAAAGATAAGCCAAATCCAAATTCTAATTGCAACATGTAAAAGCAGTGTATTTTTATTGTTTTTTTTTAAAGATATTATATATTTATATAAATTTTGATATGTTAATAATTCGTGTTATATATATTTTAATATATTTATATTCATGTTACTTTTTTATATTGTGTCGATTTTAATTAATTTTTTCATATTGTATTCATGTTAAGTAATCATATCGTGTCTAAGAATAATCGTGTCTAAGCAAAAGGTCTAGATAGATAATGCTTTACCAACATTATTTCATGATCAAATTGTTTGATTAATCCCCATATTTAGGTAAAAATGATCGATTTAATTCCGATCAACCCGTCGAAAATTGTAAGACTATATTTTAAAATTTATAAAAATTAAGCGATTTGATTTCACCGAATAATTTGAGAGGATTAAATCAACTATTTCAGTTAACTACAAGGACTGATGATACAATTTAACCTTATTTCATTGTCCATGACAGCCACGCCTCTCTAATCTCTCAGCCTCACCTTGGCTTAACTTGAATACTAACCTTTTCATAAAAAAAAAAAAACTTGAATACTAACCAAGAAACAAACCAATCACAGCCAACCACCTGTCTAATCATCCCAATAAAAGTGATATTAGCTTTAAGAGTTAAGACAGATCTTGAATTATATATAAAAAAAAAAAAAAAAAACCCCAAAAAGCTAAAAGAATAGTAGACAAAGTGACAAAAATAGGCGTGTGTATATAACAAACCCAAATTAGAATTCCAAAAATAGAAAGTGTTTCCAAAGAAGAGAGAGATAGAACGGGAAAGAAACGAGTGGAAGTGTTAAGAGAGAGAGAGAGTAATGGCAAAATGGGTAAAACAAAGTACTATAAAGGGAAACCCAAAGGATTAGTTTGTCTGAATGAATGATGAAAGCTATCTAACACTTAACAGTACCAAAATTTTTGTCTTTTTTTTTTTTTCTAAGTAAAAAAAAATATGGGTTGTTTTTTTTTTTTTTTTTAATTTTTATGAGGAGGGAACCAGACCAATGCCTGCAGAGTCAAGTCCCAGTCGGAGTCAAAGTCAACATTCATAAGCCAATAAAATTAGATTTCGTGTATTCATTTTTGTATTTTTCTTTTTTTTTACGTATTATAATTATATTTAAAATTTTAATGTATTAATAATTTTTATTATATAAATTTTGATATGTTTATATATTTATATTGTATTTGTCTTTTTTTTTTGTATGATATTGTGTTATAATTATTATTTTTGTATAATATTTATATAGTGTAAACGTATCATGTTTGAAATTATCGGATCTAACTCAAATAATACTAATCAACAAATCGAAAGGAGAAAATTCAGTTTTTTTTTTTTTAAAAAAGGGTGTTTGATTGATTTTATAAGAGAGTATTTAATTCCAGCCGTTGAAGAAATCCTATAAATGGAATGCCACAACTTTTAAAGGCAAAAAAAAAAAATAGTAAACCCCACAGCAAAAGGCAAACCCCTGCGATTGTTTTTTTTTTTTTTTTTTATTTTAACTTTACTCTTTTTGATTCCCTGTAGGTTTGCTTTGCTTTCATTTTGCTGGACTTTGTCGCCACTATTCTCAATCACTAACTAGACCCTCCTTTTTTTAACTTCACATGATTATGAAAGAGAGTTTCCTCAATTTTCTCTTGTTTTGTAGTTAGTATTTAAAACTTAAAATCCGTTTCTGTTTTAGAAAATAGCTTTCGAAAAAATAAATTTTTAAAATAAATTTATTTTTGAAATTTTTGAAATTTTATGTTATTTTGAATGATTGTGTGTAAAATATTTTTTGTTATTCAATTATTTTTTAAAAATCTGTATTAATATAAAAAAATATCAATTTTTACATTTAAGAGATTGATCCTTTTAACTTTTATTCTTAAGAGATCGATCTTTACACATAAATATCGATTTTTTTTTTATTGTAAGAAGATGTCGATCGCTGTATTAAAAAGATTGATTGATCCTTCTTACTTTGTTTTAGTTTTTGAAAAATATTTTACGCTTTGTTATAGTTTTCAAAAAATTAATTAATTTTTAATTGATCCAAAATTATTTTTTATTGATCAAATTATTTTTTTGCGAAATAAATATCAAAACATACTTTTCGAAACTTATTTTTCTTAAAAAACAAAAAACAAAAAGAGAGAGAGAGATTTTAAACTGTCTGTCTGAGGATTTGGCAGTGTTTCGTAGATCCGATGCAAAGAAAAGGATAAAGAGAAAGAGAGAGAGAGTCTTTACTCTTTAAGCTGCTACAGAACAGACTTACTTTGTTCCCATTTGCATTTGTTTCAGCTTTTATCCACTCTTTACCAAAGGCGCGTGGAACTACTCTTATTCCCTAGCTACATTAACATTGCTTACACCTTACAACTTACATTGCATTCATATTTTACTTTTCTTTATTTGCATAGATTTTTTTTTTTTTAATTTAATTTGGGATTTTGCACTGTAATTTTATTCACGTAAATAATGCACGTCGAGTTTCGAGTAAATTAAAAATATCTAACTATTTGTGTAAAATTAATTTAATTTTACGAAAATGTGTAAAATTAATTTAATTTTACACTAATGCTAGTGAATTCCTCTTTATATATATATATATTTGATCATGCTTTACTTGGGTACATATCAATGTTAAAAGGAATGTAAAAACCAAAAAAAGAAAAAAGAAAAGAAAAATAATTGGATCTATCTAAAAAAAGAAAGGGAAAGTATTTAGGAGATTGAAAGAGCTTGAGAGGATGATTCTTTGCTTGAGAACTTGTCAATGCACCCATTGACATTTTTGCAGCAGGCTGTTAAATTGTCCAATACCAGCCCAAGGAAAAATAAAAGCCTAACAATGTGTGGTTGCAATTGTGTGGTTTAATGTGTGGTTGCAATTGTGTGGTTTAATGTGTGGTTGTAATTGTGTGGTTTAATATGTGGTTGTAGTTGTGTGGTTTAATGTGTGGTTGTAGTTGTGTGGTTTAATGTGTGGTTGTAGTTGTGTGATTTAAATGTGTGGTTGTTATTAAACAACAATGGGTGGTTGTAATTTATTTAGATTTTATATTTGTGTGGCTTGTGTTTGTCTTGGTATTGTATAAATACCCCCCTCCCTTGCATTTGTAAATCATCAAGTAGTAAGCTTCAATAAGCAATAAAAGTTCTAAGTTTTCCTAAAGAGTTCTTCTCTAAAGAGTGTAGTCTAGAGTGAAGTGTGAGCATTTGTGAGTTTTCCTAAAATCTAAACTTTCTTCTTTGAGTGGTAAAATTAGAGTTATCTACTCTAAGTTTTTCTCAACAATTGGTATCAGAGCTAGGTTGTGAGTTACTACCATAGTTACTATTCACACGTGTCACTATATACTTTTATAGTAATTGTTAACATATACGAGATTTATTCAAGTATATGGTATACGATACTATTCACGTATACGGTACTGTTCACGGTGAAATAGTTATTCAGGTACTATTTTTGGTTTGAGCGTTCTTGAGTCGTGAGGAGTTTGTACTCTACAAGTTTGTGTCTCAAAATCAAGCTTGTTCGGTATTGTTAGTCTTGCCGACACGATGGGTGATCTTCAAGTAGTTGGAGGAATCAAGAAGCTCAATCACAAAAATTACAACACGTGGAAGACGCGTATGATGTCTTACCTACAAGGTCAAGACCTTTGGGAAGTCGTTGGTGGTAGTGAAGTTACGAAGCCCGAGCAAGAAGATGCTCAAGGAACCTTGCGCAAATGGAAGATTAAAGTGGGTAAAGCCATGTTTGCCCTTAAGACCACAGTTGAAGAAGAAATGTTGGAACACATACAAAAGCTAGAAACGCCAAAAGAAGCGTGGGATACTTTAGATGCACTCTTTTCGAGAAAGAATGACACAAGACTTCAACTTCTTGAGAATGAATTGTTATCAGTTGCACAACGAGATATACCGATTGCTCAATACTTTCACAAGGTAAAAACGTTATGCCGTGAAATTTCTGATTTAGATCCTACAGCCGCTATTGGAGATACCAGGGTAAAAAGAATAATTATCCATGGTTTGAGGCCCGAATATCGCAGCTTCGTTGCCGCTATACAAGGATGGCCAACTCAACCATCACTTGTAGAGTTTGAAAATTTGCTTGTTGGTCAAGAATCTATGGCCAAGCAAATGGGAGGGGTCTCGTTGAAAAGTGAAGAGGAAGCACTCTACACCAACAAAAGCAAAGGCAAATTCAAACAGCACGTCGGTGGTGGATCTAAAAAGTATGGTGACAAGACAAAAAGTCATCAAGGAGAAGGGAGCTCTCGTCCAGGGGGAGCTTCAAAGAATCGTAGCAACAATAAAAGATTTGAAGGTAACTGTTACAACTGTGACAAGAAAGGTCACATGGCAAAAGATTGTTGGTTTAACAAAAGGCCCGCTGAGAGCAATGCTGCTACTTCTAGTACAAAGGAGAAAAGCGAAGATGATTGGGACGCTGAAGCATTTTTTGCTATGGAAGAGGAAGAGTTAGCTCTCACAGTAACAACGGCTGACCGAATTGACTATGAGAATGACTGGATTGTCGATTCAGGTTGCTCAAATCACATGACAGGCGATAAACAGAAGTTGCAGAACCTGTCAGAATACAAGGGAAATCGCATTGTTGTGACAGCTGATAATTCAAGATTACCGATTACTCACATCGGTAAGACGGTAGTAGCACCTCGATATAGTCATAATCAGGTACCACTACAAGATGTTTACCATGTCCAAGGCATGAAGAAAAATTTGCTTTCAGTGGCACAATTAACATCGTCAGGTCACCATATTCTGTTTGGTCCAAGGGATGTGAAGGTATATCGTGATCTCAAAATCTCAGGACAGCCGATGATGGAAGGACGACGTCTGGAGTCAGTCTACGTGATGTCAGCAGAGTCAGCATATGTAGACAAGACAAGAAGGAGCGATACAGCAGATTTATGGCACATGCGGTTAGGTCATGTTAGTTATTCCAAGCTAAGTATGATGATGAAGAAGTCGATGCTTAAGGGACTTCCTCAGCTTGACATAAGAACAGACACAGTTTGTGCAGGATGCCAATATGGTAAAGCACACCAATTGCCATACGAGGAGTCAAAGTTTAAAGCAAAAGAACCATTAGAGTTAGTTCACTCTGATGTATTTGGACCCGTTAAGCAACCATCAATTAGTGGAATGCGGTACATGGTGACGTTTATTGATGATTTCTCCAGGTATGTGTGGGTTTTCTTTATGAAAGAAAAGTCTGACACTTTCTCAAAGTTTAAAGAGTTCAAAGAGATAGTTGAAGGAGAAGTGGGAAAGAAGATATGTTGCTTGCGCACAGACAATGGAGGAGAATATAGCTCAGGCGAATTCTCTCAATACCTACGAGAATGCAACATACGTCATCAGTATACTTGTGTCAATACACCACAACAGAATGGTGTAGCAGAGAGAAAGAATCGGCATCTTGCAGAAATTTGTCGGAGTATGCTACATGCAAAGAATGTACCCGGAAGATTTTGGGCCGAAGCTATGAGAACCGCAACCCATGTGATCAACAAACTTCCTCAACCAAGGTTAGAGTTTGTTTCCCCCTTTGAGAAATTGTGGAAAATGAAACCTTCAGTCAGCTACTTTCGAGTATTTGGTTGTGTATGTTATGTATTTGTTCCTGATCATTTACGTAGCAAGTTTGATAAGAAAGCAACTAGGTGTATCTTTGTGGGATACGACAACCAAAAGAAAGGATAGAAATGTTGTGATCCTACAAGTGGAAGATGTTACACTTCACGCAATGTGGTATTCGATGAAGCATCTTCTTGGTGGTCCTCAGAAAAGGAGGTGTTGTCAGATTCAAAAGAATTTGAAGACATGTTACAACAGAAAATGGGAGAGTATATTGTCCAACTTCAATCAACTTCAGATGAAGTAGAAGACCTATGTGATGATAACGATGACGAGCAAGTGTTAGTCCAGAGTCCTTGGCAAACTGGTGTGTATCAACCAGATGTTAGATCGAGTGAAGTGGAAGAACCATCTCCACAATCACAAATCCGAAGGACAACAAGAGCACGGAAGCCAAATCCCAAATATGCTAATGCAGCCATAGTGGAAGAACCAATTGCAACAGAACCTGAGACGTTTGAAGAAGCATCACAGAGTTCTGAGTGGATTATGGCTATGAAAGAAGAGATCACTGCGCTTGAGCAGAATCAGACTTGGGATCTAGTGCCAAAACCAAGAGATGTGAAACCCATATCCTGCAAGTGGGTTTACAAGATAAAACATCGTCCAGATGGGTCGATTGAAAGGTACAAGGCACGGTTGGTGGCTCGTGGTTTCTCTCAGAAGTATGAGCTAGACTATGATGAAACATTTAGTCCGGTGGCAAGACTTACAACCGTACGAGTCCTACTTGCCCTTGCAGCCAACAAAGACTGGAACTTGTGGCAGATGGATGTGAAGAATGCATTCCTTCATGGAGAGCTAGATCGGGAAATCTACATGATTCAACCATTGGGATTTCAAAACCAAAATCATCCTGAGCATGTGTGTAAGCTGCGAAAGGCACTTTACGGATTGAAACAAGCACCTAGAGCATGGTATGGTAAGATTGCTGAATTTTTAACTCATAGTGGTTATTCAGTGACACCTGCAGATTCCAGCTTGTTTGTCAAAGCTAATGGAGGAAAGCTAGCTATCGTATTGATATATGTGGATGATTTAATCATAACTGGTGATTATGAGGCAGAAATTCTTCAAACCAAGGAGAATTTATCAGTTCGTTTCCAAATGAAAGAACTTGGACAACTCAAGCACTTTCTTGGTCTAGAGGTTGATCACAGACAAGAAGGAATATTTCTCTGTCAACAAAAATATTCTAAAGATTTGCTAAAAAGGTTTGGAATGCTCGAGAGCAAGCCAATTTCAACACCGATGGAACCAAATGGCAAGATGTGTGCACTTGAAGGCAAAGACTTGGAAGATGCAACTATGTATCGACAATTGGTAGGTAGCCTGATCTACTTAACCTTGACTCGACCTGACATTTCTTATACAGTTGGTGTGATGAGTCGGTATATGCAAAATCCGAAGAAGCCTCATTTAGAAGCAGTTCGACGAATACTGAGATATGTGAAAAGTACAATAGATTATGGTCTTTTGTACAAGAAAGGTGAAGACTGTAAGTTAGTTGGTTATTGTGATGCTGACTATGCAGGAGATCATGACACCAGGAGATCAACAACTGGGTACATGTTTAAACTTGGTTCTGGAACAATTTCTTGGTGCAGTAAGAGACAACCAACGGTATCATTGTCAACTACCGAAGCTGAGTATCGAGCAGCAGCAATGGCAGCTCAAGAGTGTACGTGGTTGATACAACTAATGAGTGATCTACATCAACCAGTAGATTATGCAGTTCCGTTGTATTGCGACAACCAGTCAGCAATTCGTTTGGCAGAAAATCCAGTCTTTCACGCAAGAACCAAACATATAGAAGTGCATTATCACTTTATCAGAGAAAAGGTTCTACAAGAAGAGATTGAAATGAAGCAGATCAAGACAGATGATCAAATGGCAGATTTATTCACAAAAGGTTTGAGTATCAACAAATTTGAAATGTTTCGTCGTCAACTCAACATGGTGCAAAGAGGAAGAGCTGGTATTGAGGGGGAGTGTTAAATTGTCCAATACCAGCCCAAGGAAAAATAAAAGCCTAACAATGTGTGGTTGCAATTGTGTGGTTTAATGTGTGGTTGCAATTGTGTGGTTTAATGTGTGGTTGTAATTGTGTGGTTTAATATGTGGTTGTAGTTGTGTGGTTTAATGTGTGGTTGTAGTTGTGTGGTTTAATGTGTGGTTGTAGTTGTGTGATTTAAATGTGTGGTTGTTATTAAACAACAATGGGTGGTTGTAATTTATTTAGATTTTATATTTGTGTGGCTTGTGTTTGTCTTGGTATTGTATAAATACCCCCCTCCCTTGCATTTGTAAATCATCA
The DNA here is from genome assembly GCA_030761205.1 of Fremontodendron californicum. NCBI lineage: Eukaryota > Viridiplantae > Streptophyta > Magnoliopsida > Malvales > Malvaceae > Fremontodendron > Fremontodendron californicum. Next base: position 2,544,522 of record JAULJL010000020.1, read on the forward strand.
AGTAGTAAGCTTCAATAAGCAATAAAAGTTCTAAGTTTTCCTAAAGAGTTCTTCTCTAAAGAGTGTAGTCTAGAGTGAAGTGTGAGCATTTGTGAGTTTTCCTAAAATCTAAACTTTCTTCTTTGAGTGGTAAAATTAGAGTTATCTACTCTAAGTTTTTCTCAACACAGGCAACTCACAGTTCATCACATGCAAATATATGATAGAGATTCTGACATGAAACCTAAAACCGATGCTTATAATGCTTCTTTTTTCAGTTATCACTTCTACATGAAATTTGCCTATAGAATTTTGTTTGACTAAATATATGTATATATTCACCTTGCCAACTATTAATATTATTACTTAAAACAAAAGTTTTCATTTTTTTTTTTACAATGTATAAACCAATGATAGCAAACTACTCTTATATTATATTACGAAACCAAAATTTAACTCAATTATTTCATACAATCACATTAAAAAATAGTATTCAATAAATTTAAAATTCGAATCTGTTGTTTACAATCTATTACTTGCTTTATACAAAAAAAATACTCTTATATTATTTGATTACTTTGTCAGAATATTAAAATTTTGATTTTGAATGAATCCCTCTATAAGTAGAGAGATTTTGTTTTTTTTCTTTCAAATAATATTGTATATTTAATTCTTCAAGATGATGATGACAAAAGAAGGTGGCCTTGACCTTTCTCCATATAGAAAATGTTCCTCTTTTAAAAAATTCTATGCCCCCATATGCAACTGATAAAAAAATTGAACAATGACGACCCAGATGACGATTTTATTCAATTTGGCACCTTTATCTTAATCATTAACAATTGGACTGATATCAAATAACCTGCATAACTTTCTTTCACATCCAAAATAAAATAAAGTTGATGGAGGGAATTTTCAGCCATATTTAAAGCCAAAGACACACCCTTTGTTCCTCGTACAGTTCTCGCAGGTTTTATCATAGTTTAGAGTTTGAAAATCCATGGGAGATGTGGTAGAAACCCCTCAGGTCTTAGCCAATGAAATGAAATCTCTCTCTCTCTATATATATATATATATATATTGTTATCTATATATATATTGTTAACGAATGTTCTTGAAATACTGTTTAAGATTAATTAATATATTAATTATAATAATATTGAATTAATTGCAAAATTTGATAATTTTATTTATTATTTTTAATACACTAAGAAAATATATTATTACATTTAATAATCTTAAAGAATGCTCTTAAAATATTTGTTATCAAAATCATATATATATATATATATTTCTATTTCTTTTTTTCTTTTTCTTTTTATCTTCTGTATGGGGTAAAACCCAAGATATTGAACCAGTACTTGGCTTTACCCTTTTAAACTCATAATTTTCCTCTTAAACTGACAGCATGGGGTTAAACCCAAAGTGAACACTTACCCCCCTTTTGGTTCTCTTCTCTCCATTGATTGCGTCCCTTATAAAATGTTTTTTTAAAGCAAAATGGAGAGGATCGTGTCATGAGTATTGTATTTAAAACATTTTATATTTTTATAAATTTTAATATATTAATAATTTATATTATATAAATTTTAATATATTTATTTATTTATATTATTTCGTATTTTAATTATCGAGTTTAATATTATCAGATTCGGTTAAATTGATAAAGCCCCTCTCGTAATTATAACCGCACATGTCTGACTGCTTTTGGTTTGAGGGAACTGATTCAAAGGACACAAATGATGGTGACTATTCATCACCATCCAGTGATAATTTCCAAAATCAATTCAATTTTCCCAATTTTGTCATACATGTATTTTTCTAACCTTTTTGATTCAAAACATTTAGCTACATTTTCCATGGATAAGAAAATTATGCAGTCATGTTAGTCCATTAGGGAAACTGAAGTTTTTCATTCAGGGGTCAAAGACATGGCGAAATTATAAAAGAGAAGCACCAACCAATGTAAATGACGATAAACTTAAAGTTATATTATATATTTATATGGTAGTTATAGCAAAAGAAGGTACAATAATACCAATACCAATACCAACTGTATAGGGCGGCAAAGCTATGCATTAAAGACAATAGAAAAGATCAGCAGTTTTAGTCGAAACATCTAGTTTAAACTCGATATGTAATCTAATTAATCTAAACTCACTTTGTACTAGAAAAATATATCTAGTTCAACCTTTTCATCGGTTTCTTAGTTTGAACGACGCCCAACAACTCGAGAGATGGAATTTCCTTGTAATTTTTTTCCTTTTGGCGCTCTAAGAAAGTTGTAGAGGGAGGGGGAGAATTAAAAAAAAAGGATCGTATCTCAAAGCATTGATCTTTACATGCTTACAAAACCAACAAGGTGAGAGAGATAGAGAGAGAGATTTTAATTAGCGGAGAAGATTTTTATGGCTACATTTAGATGGGTGAGTGGAACCCATTTTTCTGCAGCCAAGTTTGGGAAGGTCTAATCTGCGATGGGAATCCTGATGATGCTGCAGAATTTCCAAACAACTGGTGAGGACTTGATTGCCATTGTTGATCACTAGTAGATAGTGAAAGCTCACTCCCAATTCGGCCTCCATTGCTGCTTCTTGGAAAATGAATCTAAAAATTAACAAAAATATGATAAAAAGTAAGTTTGATGGAGTTTTCTTGGTATATATAAATCCCCAATCAAGCAGAATAGAAACCTGATAAGTTGATGGATTAATGTGTGGAGGAATAATGTGAAACATATTGTTCTCTCCAAGTCTCCTAAACTGTCCATATCTTTGCATTTCATTAGACTTAATTGAGGCTGGAGATTGAATGTGGGTTTGGCTCAAAAGCTGCATTGTTTCTGCCTCGCTATATCCATTTTGCCTATCAGCTACAGATTCCAGATTGTTTTGCTTTGAAGTTGAGTTTCCCAAGCTCAAATCAAGGCTGTGATCTCCAGCAATATTACCTGAAGTTTCTAAACAATAAGGGTCTACAACAAATTTAGGATATAAATCTTCAAAGGGATAATTAATGAATAATGATTGAAAATTAAGGAAATTTAAATCATATCCGCATATGGGCAAATTTACTTTACCAGCAGAGTTAAGCTCATTGTCGTATATGCTGAGATCAAAGTTAGTAACAGCATCTTTGCCATTGCACTTAATTGCAGCTGTGTCATAAGCCCTACAATAAGGGGACCAGAGAATTCAAAACCCCACCAAACTTTTTTTCAATTTAAAAATCAAAATTAAAAGGAAAAAAAATGTAAAGCACGAACCTAGCTGCTTCAATCTCGGTGTCAAACAAGCCTAAATAAACGTACCTGTCAAAAAAAAAAATTCAACAACTCAATAAAGAAATGAACATTGGAAACAGACCAAACAAAAGGGTAGTTGAGAAATGGATTTGCTAAGAATAAAATTAAGGAAAAAAAGAAGCTGTTACTTTTTGCCTAAAAATTGGCCCATTCTAGCTTCCCATCTCCCACACTTGTGCAAGGTTACTCCTCTATATTTGGAGCTTCCTCTAGGAAATCCGGTGCTTTGACGGCGAAGTACATGCACAAATTCTTCCTTGGTTAAGTTAATCATCTGTTTATACAACAAAAAAGAATCTACCCTTTTGTAAACGATGTGATTTCCATGTGTTTACATAGCAAGAAAAAAAAAACTGTACAAGATAAGATAGAACTATTCAAGATAAGATAAACTATGCAATTCTTTCATCTTCTTTCTTTCTCTTTCTCTAGCTCTCAGTCTCTCTCAAGTCTCACCTGCTTTATGTCTTCCTCATAATCTTCAATACTAAAATTTATATCTGCTTTCACTCCCCGGAACTTGATTGCTGCCCTATCATATGCACTGCCAGAAATAAAGGAAATTTTGTTAAACCTTTGTTATTCTTTTCTTTGAAAAAAAAGAAAAGAAAAGAGGTTTAGACTTGAGAGTTCACCGAGCAGCTGCATGTGCTGTGTCAAATCCACCTATCTCAGCCAAGAAAAAAAGAGACCCATCTCATCCACATCAGAAATATTAAAATGTAAATATAAAATTTGTCTGAAAAATCAATGACAAAAAAAAGAGAGAGAAAAGAAGTAAAACTGATGTGAGAAAAAAGACAGTCATACCTAAATAAACTTGTTTTCCACAATCCCTGTACGGCAAATGACAAACCCAAAACACCTTAAATTCTGATTGGCTCGAGAAGAAGGAAAAAAAAGTTCAAATATAGTAAAAAGAAAAGAAAATTCAAGGCTTTGTTGTAATAAAATAAGAAAGAAATATAAATTAAACTAACCAAATATGAGACTCCCATCTGCCAGTTCTTCTATAAAAAGTAACTCCTCTATACTGAGAGCTTCTTGACCTGGGTCCTCTCCTGCTTTTCTTCATCGGCTGTGAAACTTCAACAGATTTAGCAGAGGCGAGAGACTCCGATTGACAGAATTTGACACCAACCCAGTGAGCCTGAGGGAACCCTGGTCCACTTCCGCCAGAAGTGGCGCCCATTTCCGGGTCTTGATCGAGAGGGAAAAACTGACGGGTCACAGGATCCGGGTCACTCTCCTCCATGGACTCTTCTTCATTAGGCACTGAGAACCCAAAAATCTTGCTGCTTCTCTTCTTTAAAGCTGCTTTAACTCTCTCTCTCTCTCCATCTTCTTCTTCCGATCCATCCTCGATCACCACAGCTGAAGAGCTTGAATTCGACACGGATCCGACCCTTTTACCCTTATCTTCTTCTCCATCTATGGAAGTTTTCCGTGATGAACACTCCTCGGATTTATCGTCTCTTGGCTGATCAGGAGAGTCATTAAGATCCCACATTTTTTTCCCTCTCTTTTCACAACTTTCTCAGCTTATAATCTTGATGAAATTTTTTTTTTATATATTTCAAAAGACAAAACTTACAAAATTATGATCACCATCTTCTCTTAGAATAATAATAATAATAAAAAAAAAAAAGACCAGAGAATTCTGAGAGAGAGCTAAAAACTCTGTCTTTATCTCTCTTTCTCTTTGTATATATAAAGTTAAAATAAATAAATGAGTGAAGGGTTGAGTAATATTCAAAGGAGGAGGTTTTTGGTTTAGGAAAAGAAACGAAAAAAGAAAAAGGAAACCTAGGAGAATTGTGAGTTAGCTAAAAGATAGTATAGCTAGGAAGGAAGGAAATAGGGGTTAGAGAAGTTAGAAGATCTTGTAAAAATCTGACTGCCCAATACAGAAAAGACGATGCCATTTTGAGTTAAGCTTATAGCCAAAAGCATCCACAATCTCCCTTATTAGTATTTTTTTTTCTTTTTTGGGTTTTTTTCTCTCTCTCTCTTGCCACTTGCCTTTTTTTATTTTTTTTTTGTTTTTCATTGATGCCATTTTTATGCTTTGTTTCTTTCTTTCTCTTTGAAAAACCAAAGGGCTCTTGTTGGGAAGTTTTTTATTTCAACAATGGTATTAAATGAATGAATGAAATAAATTTCAGCTGTCTCTATTTTTTTTTTTTTGAAAAAATTCAGACACATATGTAACCTAAATAATCTCTATAAATTTAGGTTTTATTCCTCTCTTTTAAATTTTTTTTTTACATAAAATGGGATAAGCGAGAAAGAGCCATCTCTCTCTTTCTCTTTTCTTTTTCTTTACTCGACTTTCCCACGTTAACTAAATCGAAAAGCATTCCTCTTTCTTTCCTTCTTACCCACTAATGGAAATAGACAGCGGAAAGATTTAAAAGAATGCTAATTATTCAATTAGCTACCACATAAATAATTCACACACTCATTATAACTTTATTAGTTTATTTATTTACTATTAATCTTTCTTTTTTTTATAAAAGAGATTAGATATACAAATGTTAAGATTTAAATTTAAAATCAATAGAATATTACCTTTTAAAATAAGATTATTGCATATATTAATTGAGTTAAATTTTAAATTCATTAAATTTTTTGTTTGTTTATTTTTTTACCATAAAAAATACAAAAGAAGAGGCGGATCATAATGATAGCCACAGAGGGCCTTGGCTTCCCAAAATTTTAAAAATTCTTAGTTAATATATATGTTAAATAAATTTATTTGGTTGTCAAAATAAAATTGTTAACTTTATTTATTATTTTTTGGCCCAATAATCTAATTTTATGTCTATTTACTTATTTATTATTTATTAATCTATTTATTATATTTATCAATCATTATTTATTATAAATTCTTAAAATCAACAAATTTGTCATAGTTGTTAAATCATAACTATGATCAAATTTTATGTCTATTTACTTATTTATTATTTATTAATCTATTTATTATATTTATCAATCATTATTTATTATAAATTCTTAAAATCAACAAATTTGTCATAGTTGTCGAATCATAACTATGTAAACTTAACAATAATTAAATTAACTTATTAATTTTTTCAACGATTAATTTACAATTCATCAACGAGAGATTAATTCAATATAAAAATTTATCGTCTCAATATAAATGATTTTTTATTCGAGTTTTATCAATTGCCCTTGACATTAATCTCAAATATATTTTACTTTTATTTTGATTTTTTTCCAACCAAATTATAATCTAGTTATCCCTTAAATTCAAATGTCAAAATCTCTCACTCCATCGAGGGCATTAGATTTTGATTGCAAGGGTTAAAACGAGGGGGCAAAATGAAAGAGCCAAGTTGGTTTTGGATTTTTCACCCCCTTTCTTCCTTCTTCACTCTCTTCCCTTTCGCGCGTCTATTTTCTGTTATTTTATTTTAAGGTTTTACACTTTTACTTGAGTAGACGTTGCCATACAGTTAAGACTTAAGAATCCAATAAAGTTTTTTTTGATCGACTGTAGTAATGAAGATGTTAACGAGTGCAACTACTTTGTGTTATTTAACTCATTTATTATTAAGTTGAATTCGAGTTTGAGATATTTGAGTAATAAATTAAAGCGAATGTAAGTACTTTAATGTCTGAAGAGCTCACGAGTTCAATAGAATTTAATTTAATTTTTATTTTTTTAATATATATATATAAGTAAATGATGAAAATATAATATTTAATGTCAATATTTATAATTTTATGAACCAATCAAATCTTTCAAAGCCAAATTCAAGGCACTCAAGTAAATTATGAGTCGAATTTAAGCATGATGAAACATGAAACTCGATTTTTATAAAAATTTAATTAAATTTTTATTTTTTTAAATATATATATAAGTAAATGATGAAAATATAATATTTAATGTCAATATTTATAATTTTATGAACCAATCAAACCTTTCAAAGCCAAATTCAAGGGACTCAAGTAAATTATGAGTCGAATTTAAGCATGATGAAACATGAAACTCGATTTTAACTTATTCAAAAAATGAAATTCAACTTTCGAATTTTGTGTGAAGCTCGACTTATAAATAAATAGAGTTAAAAAAAAAAAAAAAAAAGGCGTGAAGCAGTCTTTTGTCAACGGAAACAATCATATCAATATTTTTGGCGACTCCATTTTATCCATCTCACCCGCCACATCACCTACACTAAAATCTTCCCTCAACACTTTTTAGACTTCGCTGAGAATCAAGCAATATTTTCCATTGCAGATTCAAGTACTAAGCATTTTTCTTACTAACAATATGACTCGTTTCACATGTTTTAAAAGGGTCAAAGTATCTAAAAAGTTTTTGTATTATATTATTTAGTATAAATTAAGTTTTTTATTATAAAATTGAGTAATTTAATTTTTGTATTTTTAAAATTGAAACAAAAATAAAATAAAATCACTAATTAGTATAACAGAAATTGTTAAAAAAACTGACGTGACATTTAATTTTGTGTTTATTTGATGACGTAGATGTCAAATGCTGATGTGACATCAATAAAATATATTATTTTATGCTGATGTGGATAAAATAACAAATTAAATTGGTAAAAAAGCACATCAAATTATTTTTTGCCAACTTAATTTATTATTTTGTCCACATAACTTAAAATAATATATTTTATTGATGTTATATCATCAAATAAACATAAGATTAAATGTCACGTCAATTTTTTTAACAGTTTTTGTTACACTAATTAGTGATTTTAACTTTTAGCTTCAATTTTAAAAGTAAAAAGATTAAATTACTAAAGTTTATAATAAAAAAACTAATTTATATTAAATAATATAATACAAAGACTTCTCAAATACTTTAACCGTTTTAAAACTGATTGCATCATTGTTTGACTGCAAGATTCTCATGAAGCTCTCGTTGAAATCCTCTTCAGCCAGTAAATTAATCTAACCATCATTTTCAATTAACTTCAATATTATTTTTTGTGCTTTATTTTTATTCACCTTTCATTTAATTTTAATTCTTATTTCTTATTTTTCTTCCTATTTGTTTAATAATGTAGACAATTTTCATGAGAAATCTAAACTCGAAGAAACTAATCAAGTAATCAATCTTCGCTGACAGTAGATTATTTTCACTCCTTTTTTTAGCAGCGCCGGAGTATTTTATTTTGTATATTACAGCTGACATTAGCACCATGCTACCGGAAAAAATTGAAGTTTTTTTTTTTTGCTTTCCTGAAAGTACCGTTCTTAAATCAAGCTCCATCCATACATGGGATGAAATAATCTAAAAAGTTCATCAAAATCACTTCCAAGAAAGGAGTAGTTAACATTTTTATTATTTTTATTAAAAAACAAAATTTTAAATTTTTTATTAAAATTTACTTACTAATTTTCTTAAGAACTTTAAAATATTGTATTTTATTTACTATGATGAACATGTGGATAAAACTCATTGAAGTCAACAAAATAAGCTAAGTCTTTCGATCTTTACTATTTTTTGGATAATCTTTTATAGTCTTATTTATTTATTTTTATCATTAATTATTTGATGATATTACTTAATTCTTATGTGTTTTTGTAATCTTAACTCTTTGTTTCATTGCCTTTTTTTGGGGTACTTTGTGTTTTATGTGCCATTGGATTTTATTTTTTTTTTTTGCTTTTTTTTTTCTGTTGTTTTCCAAAATTATAGTTAGTGCAAATTCAAGCCACAACTTTTGGTTTTTTGCAAAATTGCAAGGCGGATATATAGTAGTATATATGTGTTGGGCAATATGGTTTTTGTTGTGTAATTAATTGGATTGAAAATGATCAGTTGACTATTAATTAATATAAGCCAAGTATTTGTTTTCTTCTTTATTTTTTAAACTAAGAATTATAATGAAAATGATACTCACCCAACAAAAAACAATGCAATGAAATTGAGCTGGAAATTAATATGTCAATTAGGGTTTTTTTTTACTAAAAATGATAGCTTTGATAACAACCAAGGACTCAATAAATGGGTTTATTTTTGTGATTATTTTTTTATTTGAATTGTATAGTACTCTAATTAAGAACAACCAGATAATAGAAATGGGGACCAGCTTTGGAGCTTATTACTTTTCTATGTATATAATTAGATGCAAGGACTACATTAAATTCTATAAGAGGCAAGCTTAAAAATGAATTTCTAATTCAATTCGGCTGTTCATTTGGAAATGGAATAGATCGTTGTAAACTTGACTTTTAAGCTACTCTTTATGGTTTATCTAGACAATTTGGTTTATCTAAACAATAATCTCTCAATTCATAATTAGGTAAATGCAATGTTAATATAGAAAAAAGGGGAAAATGTGTTTTAAATGTATTTGGACATCAATCTAAATTTAGTTGTGTTGTCAAGCACTTTCCTATTCAATTTTCCTATTCAATGGAGGAGGAACTAAATCAAAGAAAGAAAAAAAATGATAATCAGTGTATGATTAAGGTGATATTTAAGAAAAAAATGAAATTAATGAAGGATTTTGCTAACGAATGTCCTTATGACATTTTTTAAGATTACTATATAATAATAATATATTCACTCAATGCATTAAAAATAATGATTAAAATTATCAGTTTTTACATTTAATACAATACTATTATTATAATAAATAATATATTAAATAACTTTAAAAAGTATTTTAAGGGCACTCATTAGCAAAGCTCATTAATGATTTTTTTTAATTGAATTCAGTAAAAATAATATATTAAATATAAAAAAAAATTAAAATAATAATAAGTTAATACCTATACGCATTTTTAACCAGATAAAAAAAAATTGTATTTGATTAGGAGCTAGAATAAAGATTACCACAATTAAATGACATGGTTGGTGTAAATGATCATTCTCTTAAAAAGTGAAATCATAATTAGATTGATGATAACGGTCTCATCAGAGTCTCTATAACAAGTTTTTTCTTTAATGGAAAATCCCAATAACCAAGTTAATTTAGGTCTAATACGTGTTATTGGTGAAATAGTGATTTATTATAAAGGGTTGCTTAATTGGTGCATTAATATTTAATTATTATTTTAAGAAAAAAATTATATTTAATATATTATTTTTATTGGATTTAAAAATAAAAAATGAAAAATTCATAATACTTTATATGTATCATTTATTTTCCTATTATAAATTGTTTTTGGTTTGCTAAAGGAGAGAGCACTTGCTACACCTAACCAAGAACTATAACAAAGGGACCCGTTTATGCAAGTTGTATATTTAGGTTAATTTTTTCCTAAAGCTACTTGAATAAATGAATTAAATCAAATTGGTTCAAATTAACATGAGCATATTAATTATTGCATTATAATTAACCAGTCCTAATTTAAAATTGGATAAGGTCAATTAATATTTTGTATGGAAGTTACGCAAATAAATCCTTCATGTGTAAATGAGAAACAACAAAATAAATAAATAAAACATTAAATGCAAATTCAGTAGCAGATGTTCCCCTACAATTCAAACCAGTAAAATTAATTACTATATTTCATTTAGAAAAGTTATGTAATAGACCCTTCATGTGTACTTGCTAGAAATGGGAAACATATCCCAATATCATACTATTACTATTATTTTTTAGTAGATCCGATTAACTAATATTTATAAGTATTGATTATATTTTTTAAAAATATATTTAATTTAGAAAATGTTAATCGGTGTCTAATGACACTAATTAAGGTGATATTTATAAAAAATATATATAATTAATGTATTACTATTATTTTTTATATTAAATAAAAATAATGTATTAAACGTAAAAAAAAATTTTAAATGATAATTAAAAAAACTATAATTGGTATCTATAAACATCCTTTAAATCGTTAACTGAACCTTTTAATTTATTATTTTTATTAAATTAAAAAAACCGATTAATTATATTTATAAATACTAATTAAAAGTTATTTGATTATTATTTTTTAAAATTATATTTAATTATTATTTTTATTAAATTAGAAAACAATATATTAGTTATTTTGTTATATATTACGTTAATCAATGTTATTAAATAATAATTAACATTTCTCTTTTTATTTTAATAATTATTGAATTACTAGTATTTTATATATAAAAAAAGAGTTTGGGTTCCCAAGGAATCCTATAGATTTGAGATACATGGCCCTGAAAATATTTTTTACAAATGATTATTACAAAAAATGAGTTTCTTTCTTATGATTTTAATAATTTTTTATTCTGGACAAGTTTTTTCAAGATCTTCCTAAGATCCCCCCTCGGTCCATCAATCAACTTCTAGAAAGAGGTTGGCTCGGATTGATTATTATTTTTTGTAAAAAAAAAATAAATGGAGGGAAGACTCCATTTAATTATTAAACAGGCCAAAATACCCTGCACAATCAAATTAAATTCTACTTCAACCCCCCCTTTTTTTTTTGTTGAGAAACTGTTTATTACTAATTGTTTCTGCTTAAATTTTTAGTATAAAAATTAAGAACAAAGTTTTAAATTTAATATTTTTATATTAAACATTTCTCTTTTTTCTTTTGCTATGAACATAGTAAATGACCACTTTTGATATAATTTTAAAGTTTGGTAATTTGATTGGTATAAATTGAAATTGGATGACCTAAGTTGGAACTTGGAAGTGTATATGTAAGTTTAGTGATGAATGCTGTATTTTACTCTGATTTCTTAATACTAAAAGATAAAAATTGTTAAAAGTAATTATACTATATTATATGATATAGGTAACTCCAAACAAAAAAATAGACTTTTTTTTTTTAATAAGAAACTGCATTTCATTTATAAAAAGGAATAGGCAAAAACATCACTACAACTTATTGGAGTCCTTGCAAATTAAAAAAAAAACTAAAAACTAAAAAATTACGATTATCTTCCATCCAAACTGAAAAATCCTCCACAAAAATGAAATATTTCGCAAGGGCATGGGCTAATAGATTGCCTTCTTTCTACATCTCGAAAGGAAAGAGGATATTTTATTTTAAATATATAAAAAAAAAAAAAAAAAAACTCTTAAGAATACAAAGTCTTAAATTTTTTAAATATTAGTAATAATTCGACATGACATAAAAATAAAAAAAAAAAAACTCAAAAGATAACATATCATAATTCTTAACGGAATATGGCTTTGATATTTTGATTTGATTAGTTGATTGATGATAATAATAATAATTAAAAAATCCTGCTCAAAGTGCTTTAATTTTTGCATGTGAGGGACACTTCACAACTAGAGAGAAAGGTAAGCTTTTTCATCATAACAAGATTGATCAACTTTCTTTTCGAGTTTTGAAATGATCAATTGTTGAGACATGGCAACTAAAAATCTATAGTGTTATTCATTGATGAATATGCCAAAAGATCGTTGACTAATGGAAATATTAATTCAGATCTCAAAAGATTGGATAAAAAATTTGTTTGAGATATTTTTGAGATTGGTTAAATATTATTTACTAGATAAAAAGATTTGGGAAATAAGTATTTTTTTTAAAAGAATTTTTAGTGAATAAATTAGTGAGCTTATAAATAAAAAAGTTTTCATATAGTGAAATTTGAGAGAGAGAAAAATAATATAAGAAGAGTCGTGAAATTTTATAAGTAAACATCTCATGAGATTAAAGGAGATTGAAAGTACCTATGAATTTCGTGTTTAAATGTTTAACCTATAAATACTCCATAGGATTAGAAGAGAATGCCTATGGGTATGTGATCATGGGTCGGGCCGGGCCGGGCCTAGGTTCGGAAAAAAATATTTTTCTTTGTCCAAGTCCGTTTCGGACCTGTCCCGACCGAGCCCAAGCTAGCTCATAAACCCATTTCACTATTAAAAATTTATTAAAATATTAAAAAATCAATTTTATATTAATATTTATATATATTTTATAATTAAATTTATTTTTTATTGTTGATTAATAATTTGGATCGAGCCGATCCGAATTATAAATACTCTTATCCAAACCCATTGACCGGACGGATTACCTAACTCATGAGCAGGTCTAGGTATGGGTATGGATATTTGATTTGGATTACTCCATAACACTAAAAGAGAACGAAAGTGTCAATAGATGTGATTGTTTGATTTTTAAGTTGAGATTTTCACGGGATTGAAGGAGAATGAGAATTTACATGAATTGAGATTGAGATTGACATTGATTTGTGAGTATTTGAGTGGTGATGATTTGTTGATAGTTGATATGATTGTAATTCTTTACAATTAAGAGATATTTTCTTTCATCTCCGTATGTAAGTAAATTGAATGCTGAATTATATTAAATTGTTTTTTATTGTGTGATGATTTTTTTTGTTTAATTTCAATTGGATAATTGATTGATTGGAGCTTGTCCTAACAAAGGTTTCATTTCAATATCTTCAATAAGGTTGATTGATTCTATATATGTTCAAGATAATGATCTTGGCACTTCCTTTATAATCCTTTTTTAGATTTTTAAAAATTAATTTGAGTCATATATACATACATTGTTAAACATGTTTTCAATTTCAAATTTATTTTGACTATGATTTTTAATTATGTAGATCGTAATCATTTTTTATATGTAATATTCAATTTTAAAATTTAATAATAATATGAATGTTCCATTGAAAACAATTGGTTGTATCTTGAAATTTGAAATTATTAAAAAATTTAAAATATACTCCTTTTGTAAGAAATTAATGATATCCCTTAACGAGTTATAACTTCTGTAAGAAATTAAGAATTTCTCTCAATGATAAATTCATGATTCTTCTTCTTAAAAAAACAGCATTCAAATCCTCTCTTTTTTAAATTAAAAATATATTTCTCATTTATTAGATCTCAATTCTCCTTCCACAAAGCATTTAATTTTGAGGGGTTCGGCTCTTTTTATTATTTTTAATATATTTTAATTATTATTTATAAATATGATTTTTACAGTTTATGAGTTTTTTGAATAATAATATTATCGGTGTTTGCATGTTGAGATTAGTTCAATTGTGAGATTGTCCTACTCCTTTGTATCAAATAAAATTAACACAATTGGTATTGAAGGCTTAATAAAAACAAATACTATTCACCAATTTTTACTTACTAATTTTCCATGAATAAAATTTTTATTTTTGTCATATATATAAAAATAGAAAATTTATATCTCCAAAGAGACATCTTAATGATTAAGATTAAGAATCTAAAATTCAAGCAACGAGATCTCAAATTGAAATTTTGAAAAAAGAAAAAGAGAAGACTAATGAGATGAGAGAAATTATCTCTCTTTGCCCAAAATCATATGTTTAAAAATGAAATTCTGTTATAGAATTGATGTAGGTAGTTTATAAAATTACCTCTCGTGGAGAAAATGAAATTTGATCAAATGGATATTAAAATTAAACCCCGTCTTATATCAAAATTAAAAATTAATATGGTATTTTTTGGGTATTTGAGATTAAACTCTGATCATTGAAATTAAGAATCGAACACTTTATCAACAAATCACATGATTATTGACAAAAGTAATATGTTATTAATGGGTGAAAAGTAGGGCAAATTTATTAGAATATTGCTAAAAAAATCAAATTAACGATATTTTAAATTTATTCATCAAAATACGCTGATTTGTTACGGGTTTTGAAAAAAAAAAATACCAAGGGAAGTCGCCATATCATATGGCGACTTCCCTTGGTATATTTAAAAGAGTTAATAGTATCAATGGTCCCCAAACTATAGAGCATATTTTATATTGGTCCCTAAACTTTAAAACGTATCAAATTGGTCCTTGATTACAAGTATCATAACAAATTGGTCCATTCCGTTAGTTTTTCCGTTACCTTTATTGTAGCAATCAGCTAGTGACACGTGTCACCAGCTGATTGCTCCAACTTGCCTCTTCATTTTTTTCCTTTTTCTTTATTTATTTATTTATTTTTTCTTTGATTTTTTTTATAAATAAATACAAAGAAAAAATAATTCATATTATAAATTAAAATATATTTTTTAAAATATAATTAATTTAAAAAGTATGAATTTACTTTAATTGTATAAAAAATATTTTTAATTTTTTCGTTTCTTCCTTTTTTTTTTTGGTTACTTTTCTCTTCTTTATAAATAAATATTAAAAACTAAATAATAATTTACATTATAATTTAAATTAATAATGTAATAATCAAATAATTGAAAAAAATGTAAAATTATTTATTTACATTAATTTTATAAAAAAAAAAATTCTTCCCTTTCTTCTTTTTTCTCTTCTTTATAAACAAATACAATATATATATAAGTATATTATATTATATTTTAAATTAAATTAACTTTCTAAAAATTAAATAATTTATAAATATAAAATATTTATTTTATATTTATAAGTTTTTTATTTTTTTCCTTTCTTATCTTTTCCTTTTTTCTCTTGTTTGTAAATAAACATAAATAAAAATAAATAAATAAATAATAATTCATACTATAATTTAAACTAATTTTTAAAATATAAAATATTTTATTTACATTAATTTTATAAGAAAAGAGGAAAAAAAGGAAAGAAAGAAAAGGAAAATAAAAAAGTAAAAAATATATTTTTAATAAATGAATGTAAATAAATATTTTATATTTATAAATTATTTAATTTTTAAGAAAATTAATTTATTTATAAAAAGAAAAAAAAGAAAGAAAGAAGAAAAAGAAAAAGAAAAAGAAAAAATATTTTTTATAAAATTAATGCAAATAAATATTTATATTTTATAAATTATTTAATTATTAAGAAATTAATTTAAATTATTATTTATCTTTTATATTTATTAATGTTTTCATTTTCCCTTTTTCTTTATTATTCTTTATAAATAAATACAAAAGATAAATAATAATTTAAATTACTTTTTTAATAATTAAATAATTTAGAAAATATAAATATTTATTTACATTAATTTTATAAAAAATATTTATTTACATTTATTTATTAAAAAATATCAAATAAATAAATAAATAAATAAATAAAAAGGAAAAAAAATAAGAGAAATGTGATGCAATCAGTTGGTGACACGTGTCACTAAGCTGATTGCTACAGTAAAGGTAACGGAAAAGCTAACGGAAGGGACCAATTTGTTATGATACTTGTAAGTAAGGACCAATTTGATACGTTTTGAAGTTTAGGGACTAATATAAAATATGCCCTATAGTTTGAGGACCATTGGTGCTATTAACTCTATTTTAAAAAAAATGAAAATAAATATGAAAAACTAAGGTCAGAAGTCGCCATATGATATGGCGACTTCTGACCTTGTTTTTTCATTTTTTTTTTATAAATATGAAGGGAAATCGCCATATGATATGATGACTTCCCTTCTTTTATTTTCAATTTTTTTAAACAATTTTTTTCATATGGCGACTTCCCTTGGTCGTTGAAAATCAACGTATTTTGGTAAATAATTCTAAAATATCGCAGTTTGAAAATTATTTTTTTTAGCCATATTCGAATAAATTTGCCTGAAAAGTAGACCTGGCAATCGTTATTTTTGTGTGTGTTATAATCGTGTTTAAGGTATTATATATTTATATAAATTTTTAACATATTAATAATTTGTGTTATATAAATCTTGACACATTCATGTTTTAATTATTATTCTCGTGTTGTATTCATATTCTGTAATTTTATCTTGTTCAAAATTATGAGCTTAGCTGAAAAGTTAGTTGATAAAATACATAAAGAGATAAAGCTCATTATATAGACGTAGTCTTTAATTACCCTTGTGACTTGTGATAGATATAATTAATGTATTCCACATATATAACTTTTGAATAACCAAGATTATTTGGCAACTTGAAAAACTTAATTGTATGCTAAAAGTCTAGGTCTCTGCCAACTTGAAGAGGAATTATATGATTTCAATTTTCAAGGCAATGAAAACAACTACATTTAGCAACCATATTCTTACATTCCAACAATCTAACTTCTAGGTTTGATTTGCTAGCAATATTGCACAACAAAAGTTTAATTAATTTCCACATAGTTTGAAACTTTATACTTCGATTCCTTTGCATTCGGTCCAAATTTGTGGTCCCAAAACTCTTGAATTCATCACTATATACAATTATACATATATGGTCCCAAATCCTCGATAACTGACCATCCATTAATTTCTCGGATTTTTTCTGACCTACCTTATAAATTATAATTACAACTTGCTCGACATTTTCCGGGAAAATGAAGTTTTTTTTTTTTTTTAAAAAACGTTTGAAACCAATTAAAAGGTCCAGATTTTTCCCAGGAAAAAAGTTAAATTGTCCAATACCAGCCCAAGGAAAAATAAAAGCCTAACAATGTGTGGTTGCAATTGTGTGGTTTAATGTGTGGTTGCAATTGTGTGGTTTAATGTGTGGTTGTAATTGTGTGGTTTAATATGTGGTTGTAGTTGTGTGGTTTAATGTGTGGTTGTAGTTGTGTGGTTTAATGTGTGGTTGTAGTTGTGTGATTTAAATGTGTGGTTGTTATTAAACAACAATGGGTGGTTGTAATTTATTTAGATTTTATATTTGTGTGGCTTGTGTTTGTCTTGGTATTGTATAAATACCCCCCTCCCTTGCATTTGTAAATCATCAAGTAGTAAGCTTCAATAAGCAATAAAAGTTCTAAGTTTTCCTAAAGAGTTCTTCTCTAAAGAGTGTAGTCTAGAGTGAAGTGTGAGCATTTGTAAGTTTTCCTAAAATCTAAACTTTCTTCTTTGAGTGGTAAAATTAGAGTTATCTACTCTAAGCTTTTCTCAACAATTGGTATCAGAGCCATTGGTTCGTGGTCCTTATTCCGCTGCAGTGAAAGTGTTGGTTCTTAGTATGCTCTGTGGTTGCAGTATTGTCTGATCTTCCACATCAGAAAAGAATTATTCTTGTTGCTGGAAATAAAGTGTGGTAGTGTGAAAGTGTCTAGGGAAGTTCTGGCTAGGAAAGACTTGGTATTTAAGTGTGTCTATCAGTGACCCGCCTCTCTTTCCTGGGAACCTACCTGGTGCACTATTCACGGGCTACGGTCACTGTTCCAGTATACGGTCACTATTCACAGATACGGTTACTATTCATACGTGTGGTTGTATACTTTTGCAGTAATTGTTAACGTATACTGGATTTGTTCTAGTGTACGACATACGTACAATACTGTTCACGTATACGGTACTATTCACGGTGAAATAGTTATTCAGGTACTATTTTTGGTTTGAGCGTTCTTGAGTTGTGAGGAGTTTGTACTCTACAAGTTTGTGTCTCAAAATCAAGCTTGTTCGGTATTGTTAGTCTTGCCGACACGATGGGTGATCTTCAAGTAGTTGGAGGAATCAAGAAGCTCAATCACAAAAATTACAACACGTGGAAGACGTGTATGATGTCTTACCTACAAGGTCAAGACCTTTGGGAAGTCGTTGGTGGTAGTGAAGTTACGAAGCCCGAGCAAGAAGATGCTCAAGGAACCTTGCGCAAATGGAAGATTAAAGTGGGTAAAGCCATGTTTGCCCTTAAGACCACAGTTGAAGAAGAAATGTTGGAACACATACAAAAGCTAGAAACGCCAAAAGAAGCGTGGGATACTTTAGATGCACTCTTTTCGAGAAAGAATGACACAAGACTTCAACTTCTTGAGAATGAATTGTTATCAGTTGCACAACGAGATATACCGATTGCTCAATACTTTCACAAGGTAAAAACGTTATGCCGTGAAATTTCTGATTTAGATCCTACAGCCGCTATTGGAGATACCAGGGTAAAAAGAATAATTATCCATGGTTTGAGGCCCGAATATCGCAGCTTCGTTGCCGCTATACAAGGATGGCCAACTCAACCATCACTTGTAGAGTTTGAAAATTTGCTTGTTGGTCAAGAATCTATGGCCAAGCAAATGGGAGGGGTCTCGTTGAAAAGTGAAGAGGAAGCACTCTACACCAACAAAAGCAAAGGCAAATTCAAACAGCACGTCGGTGGTGGATCTAAAAAGTATGGTGACAAGACAAAAAGTCATCAAGGAGAAGGGAGCTCTCGTCCAGGGGGAGCTTCAAAGAATCGTAGCAACAATAAAAGATTTGAAGGTAACTGTTACAACTGTGACAAGAAAGGTCACATGGCAAAAGATTGTTGGTTTAACAAAAGGCCCGCTGAGAGCAATGCTGCTACTTCTAGTACAAAGGAGAAAAGCGAAGATGATTGGGACGCTGAAGCATTTTTTGCTATGGAAGAGGAAGAGTTAGCTCTCACAGTAACAACGGCTGACCGAATTGACTATGAGAATGACTGGATTGTCGATTCAGGTTGCTCAAATCACATGACAGGCGATAAACAGAAGTTGCAGAACCTGACAAAATACAAGGGAAATCGCATTGTTGTGACAGCTGATAATTCAAGATTACCGATTACTCACATCGGTAAGACGGTAGTAGCACCTCGATATAGTCATAATCAGGTACCACTACAAGATGTTTACCATGTCCAAGGCATGAAGAAAAATTTGCTTTCAGTGGCACAATTAACATCGTCAGGTCACCATATTCTGTTTGGTCCAAGGGATGTGAAGGTATATCGTGATCTCAAAATCTCAGGACAGCCGATGATGGAAGGACGACGTCTGGAGTCAGTCTACGTGATGTCAGCAGAGTTAGCATATGTAGACAAGACAAGAAGGAGCGATACAGCAGATTTATGGCACATGCGGTTAGGTCATGTTAGTTATTCCAAGCTAAGTATGATGATGAAGAAGTCGATGCTTAAGGGACTTCCTCAGCTTGACATAAGAACAGACACAGTTTGTGCAGGATGCCAATATGGTAAAGCACACCAATTGCCATACGAGGAGTCAAAGTTTAAAGCAAAAGAACCATTAGAGTTAGTTCACTCTGATGTATTTGGGCCCGTTAAGCAACCATCAATTAGTGGAATGCGGTACATGGTGACGTTTATTGATGATTTCTCCAGGTATGTGTGGGTTTTCTTTATGAAAGAAAAGTCTGACACTTTCTCAAAGTTTAAAGAGTTCAAAGAGATAGTTGAAGGAGAAGTGGGAAAGAAGATATGTTGCTTGCGCACAGACAATGGAGGAGAATATAGCTCAGGCAAATTCTCTCAATACCTACGAGAATGCAACATACGTCATCAGTATACTTGTGTCAATACACCACAACAGAATGGTGTAGCAGAGAGAAAGAATCGGCATCTTGCAGAAATTTGTCGGAGTATGCTGCATGCAAAGAATGTACCCGGAAGATTTTGGGCCGAAGCTATGAGAACCGCAGCCCATGTGATCAACAAACTTCCTCAACCAAGGTTAGAGTTTGTTTCCCCCTTTGAGAAATTGTGGAAAATGAAACCTTCAGTCAGCTACTTTCGAGTATTTGGTTGTGTATGTTATGTATTTGTTCCTGATCATTTACGTAGCAAGTTTGATAAGAAAGCAACTAGGTGTATCTTTGTGGGATACGACAACCAAAGAAAAGGGTGGAAATGTTGTGATCCTACGAGTGGAAGATGTTACACTTCACGCAATGTGGTATTCGATGAAGCATCTTCCTGGTGGTCCTCAGAAAAGGAGGTGTTGTCAGATTCAAAAGAATTTGAAGACATGCTACAACAGAAAATGGGAGAGTATATTGTCCAACTTCAATCAACTTCAGACGAAGTAGAAGACCTATGTGATGATGACGATGACGAGCAAGTGTTAGTCCAGAGTCCTTGGCAAACTGGTGTGTATCAACCAGATGTTAGATCGAGTGAAGTGGAAGAACCATCTCCACAATCACAAATCCGAAGGACAACAAGAGCACGGAAGCCAAATCCCAAATATGCTAATGCAGCCATAGTGGAAGAACCAATTGCAACAGAACCTGAGACGTTTGAAGAAGCATCACAGAGTTCTGAGTGGATTATGGCTATGAAAGAAGAGATCATTGCGCTTGAGCAGAATCAGACTTGGGATCTAGTGCCAAAACCAAGAGATGTGAAACCCATATCCTGCAAGTGGGTTTACAAGATAAAACATCGTCCAGATGGGTCGATTGAAAGGTACAAGGCACGGTTGGTGGCTCGTGGTTTCTCTCAGAAGTATGAGCTAGACTATGATGAAACGTTTAGTCCGGTGGCAAGACTTACAACCGTACGAGTCCTACTTGCCCTTGCAGCCAACAAAGACTGGAACTTGTGG
Source organism: Fremontodendron californicum (assembly GCA_030761205.1). Classification (NCBI taxonomy): domain Eukaryota; kingdom Viridiplantae; phylum Streptophyta; class Magnoliopsida; order Malvales; family Malvaceae; genus Fremontodendron; species Fremontodendron californicum. Next base: position 2,565,937 of record JAULJL010000020.1, read on the forward strand.
CAGATGGATGTGAAGAATGCATTCCTTCATGGAGAGCTAGATAGGGAAATCTACATGATTCAACCATTGGGATTTCAAAACCAAAATCATCCTGAGCATGTGTGTAAGCTGCGAAAGGCACTTTACGGATTGAAACAAGCACCTAGAGCATGGTATGGTAAGATTGCTGAATTTTTAACTCATAGTGGTTATTCAGTGACACCTGCAGATTCCAGCTTGTTTGTCAAAGCTAATGGAGGAAAGCTAGCTATCGTATTGATATATGTGGATGATTTAATCATAACTGGTGATTATGAGGCAGAAATTCTTCAAACCAAGGAGAATTTATCAGTTCGTTTCCAAATGAAAGAACTTGGACAACTCAAGCACTTTCTTGGTCTAGAGATTGAGATGAAGCAGATCAAGACAGATGATCAAATGGCAGATTTATTCACAAAAGGTTTGAGTATCAACAAATTTGAAATGTTTCGTCGTCAACTCAACATGGTGCAAAGAGGAAGAGCTGGTATTGAGGGGGAGTGTTAAATTGTCCAATACCAGCCCAAGGAAAAATAAAAGCCTAACAATGTGTGGTTGCAATTGTGTGGTTTAATGTGTGGTTGCAATTGTGTGGTTTAATGTGTGGTTGTAATTGTGTGGTTTAATATGTGGTTGTAGTTGTGTGGTTTAATGTGTGGTTGTAGTTGTGTGGTTTAATGTGTGGTTGTAGTTGTGTGATTTAAATGTGTGGTTGTTATTAAACAACAATGGGTGGTTGTAATTTATTTAGATTTTATATTTGTGTGGCTTGTGTTTGTCTTGGTATTGTATAAATACCCCCCTCCCTTGCATTTGTAAATCATCAAGTAGTAAGCTTCAATAAGCAATAAAAGTTCTAAGTTTTCCTAAAGAGTTCTTCTCTAAAGAGTGTAGTCTAGAGTGAAGTGTGAGCATTTGTAAGTTTTCCTAAAATCTAAACTTTCTTCTTTGAGTGGTAAAATTAGAGTTATCTACTCTAAGCTTTTCTCAACATATATAACTTTTGAATAACCAAGATTATTTGGCAACTTGAAAAACTTAATTGTATGCTAAAAGTCTAGGTCTCTGCCAACTTGAAGAGGAATTATATGATTTCAATTTTCAAGGCAATGAAAACAACTACATTTAGCAACCATATTCTTACATTCCAACAATCTAACTTCTAGGTTTGATTTGCTAGCAATATTGCACAACAAAAGTTTAATTAATTTCCACATAGTTTGAAACTTTATACTTCGATTCCTTTGCATTCGGTCCAAATTTGTGGTCCCAAAACTCTTGAATTCATCACTATATACAATTATACATATATGGTCCCAAATCCTCGATAACTGACCATCCATTAATTTCTCGGATTTTTTCTGACCTACCTTATAAATTATAATTACAACTTGCTCGACATTTTCCGGGAAAATGAAGTTTTTTTTTTTTTTTTAAAAACGTTTGAAACCAATTAAAAGGTCCAGATTTTTCCCAGGAAAAAAGTTAGTATTAGTCAGCAATCCTCTCGCCTCTCAATTTGGTAAAGCTAGCTAGAAATATAAGAAAGAGGTTGTTTTTTATTATTTATATATATATATATATATATTAACTATGTTGTAAACTTCTATTACTCGAAATTGAAAATGAATGTCAGATACTGTATATATCTGACATATCTGACATAAGGTATGTTTAAGTTTTCTTAATTTTTAAATTTTATATATTTAGAGGATCAAACTTTCATAATTATATTCGTTGGATATATATGTTAAAAAAATACTTCAAAAATTGCAAAGTCGAAGCAATATAATTACAAAGAGCAAAGAACAATTCTGATATATTAAATGAAAATATTACTATATATAATAATCTTAAAAAATATTCTTAAAACATTTGTTAGCAAATTTTTTTTTTTTTTTTATGGAAAACCAAAATTCAATCTTTACCTTACTAGTGGAGTGGAGGGATTTAAATCAGACAAAGCAACCTTTTCTAACTTTCATCAAACTTTCACAACATTCAAATTTTCTTTTGTCAATTCAGTCAAATTACATTCACCTTTGTAAGGTCCAAAATAAAAAAAATAAATAATAATAAATTATTTATTGGCTGTTATTTAAATTTATATTTGAGTGTCATATTTAGATATATGTTTTTTTTATTTAAAAAATTATTTTATATAATTACAGGGTCGAATCTATATATTCATATCCGATGAATATGTATAGAATTTAAATATTTAAAAAAATAAAAAAAAAATCAAGTCAACATAAGTTATTGGTTTGTAGCTTAAAAAGATAGTTGTTCTTTTAATTAAAGTCGTGAAATCATAAATTCATAATCTAACATTATGTATATATAGTATTATTTAAAGTAGACATATTTATGAGTCGGATTGGATTCCAATCAGGCTTATACAATGTATTAAGAAGTTTTGTGACTGTCCAGACTTTATTTTATCTAAAATATAAACATAATTTTATATCCAAACTCGATCTGACTATATAAGGACAGAACATTGCTCAGATCCTTATAAGCATTCAGATTTTTACATAGAATGATCGATCCCTTTTTAAAAAGGATTTATCTCTTTCAAAATTTTATATAACTAATAGTAAAACGGGTTGACTTAAGAAAAAAATATTATCCCAAGACCCGACACATTTTAAAACGAGCCTTATTTTTTTTTGTTCAAACCCATTTTTTAGACTTAATATTTTTTTTTAATCCTCTCAAATATTAAATGAATTTTTAAATTTAAATGAATAATTCGATTAATGGATAGATCTAATTTAAAGATACTTTACATTATTGTTTAATTTGTTTCCAATCGATCACATTGGTCTCTTGTTGAAATGATAAATACGAATGGTGGATGATCAAATTATTGGACTTGTTTTAAAAACTTTCCTAGAATGGCAATTCGTGATTGATATTTAATAAAAAAAAAATAACGTAATCAAATGTCTGGACCACGACCCGTCCCTCTTGAGAAAAAGAAAAGAGAGGATATATTAAATGTGGACCTAATTTATATCACTCTCTAAGAAAACAAAGAGTGGAAAAATAATTTGTTATGCAAATTTCATTTTCTATATTTTGCTCCATTATATTACATGATTACATAAATAAATAAATAAATAAATAAATAAATAAATAAATTTGTACAAGTTACTCTTTGAATGATTTTTTTTATTTATTTTGATAACGTTTTGAAATATAATATAAATATATGAATGTATTAAAATTAAAATATAAATAATTTGATGTTACATCAATGAAAAAACAATAATTTATTTAACACATGTACATATAAAACTTTTTATTAATAAACTCATATAATTTATTTAAAATTTTAAAAAATTATTGTATTTATTCGTGGGTAAGGTAAAGATTAAGAAGCATAAGTAGTAAGATTTGATAATTTTAGGCACATTAGAATTATATGATACCAAAATGATAAAAAAAAATTAATTAAAACACGATATGACATAAAAAAATTAAAATGAATACAATTTAAATATACGAATATGTCAAATTTTATACAACATAAATTATTAACATATCAAAATTTATAAATATATATATATATATTTTAAAACCGATTATAATAAAAATAACAATATATAAATTATCAAATCTATCTAACAATCTTTTGATGAAGTTGCTATAAAAAACTGTTAGATCAAACTAAAATTCCCTACATCCGAGGAATAACTTTTTTTTTTATTTCTAAAATATTGAACACATGAATCATGATCAATTCTTTTTTTTTTCTTCTTTTAAAGAGATTCTTTTCTTTATTTTATTGGAAAAGTCATAAAGAGAAGGTCATCAAATTGTTGTATTCTCTCACTAGCTAGTTGCTACTTGCTAGGTCTCTATTCACTTTTTTATGGGTTTTGCTAACAGTATTCTAAAGATTTTTAAAATTAATTAATACATTATTTGTAGTAATAAAATTATATATTTTTTATGTAAATTTTGGGTATCCCTCTTAGGGCTGTTCATTATTCGGTTTTAACCGAATTAACCGACCGAAATTTAATTCGGTTCGGTTAATCGATTAACCGAATAAAGTTCGGTTCGGTTAACGGTTAAAGGTTTTGAAGAATTTCCGCTTTCGGTTAATTCGGTTCGATTAAGTGAAAATAATCGAATTACACGAATTAACCGAAATTCTTCAAAACGGCATTATTTTATGCGTTTAGATAATTTTTTTAAAATTAATTTATATATTAAAAAATTAAAAATTAATTTTTTTTTTGATTGGTTGGTTGGACTTGGATGGATAATTTGGATACAAAATCATGTAAAAAATATATGTTAGCAAAATAAATTTCTTATTTATTTCGGTTAATTCGGAAACCGACCGAATTAACCGAAATAATTTCGGTTCGGTTAATTAACCGAACTAACTATTCGGTTCGGTTAACGGTTAATAGAAAAATAATTTCGGTTAATTCGGTTATAGGTAATTCGGTTCGGTTATTAACCGAATTAACCGAATGAACACCTCTAATCCCTTTACTTTCATTTTATGATTGATAGAAGATTAATTTTTGTCGGATAGAGAGTGTAATGATAAAGCTCTTTCAATATTGGAGACTTTCAGGATTCGAACATTGGTTCTCATCTAAGAGTTTGAGCCACTAACCACTTCAACCAATCAAATATTGGTAATAATAAGATTATATTATATATAATAATTGATAATTTTATTTATTATTTTTAATATATTAAATAAAAATATTATTATATATAGTAAAATTTTTTTAAGACACTTAGTAATTTTATTTTTTAAAAAAAGAAGAAATAGTTCTCTATCAAACTCTTTAACAGTACAAAACAATAATTTATCAATTGCAAGAAATGAGAAAATGACAAATTAAAATTCAATCACTGAAAAATAGAAAGAATAATAAAAAATCATGTCGGCAGCACAATGCTATAAATAAAGAATTGGGGAGTCCCAAGATGTTAGGTTCACAGCCGCCCTTGTGCCCTTAATTCCTAAGCAGTTCCCTAAAAAATTTTAGGAGATGCAAAGATTGGGTTCAAAAATTGGAATTAAACTTTATAAGTGAGCAGCAGACTGTTAGTAAATGAACACAATGTTTCATAAATAATTTGTGAATAGTTTGAGTTTTATTTGTTTATGTTTATTTATTGAGTTAAATAAATAATTATGAAAATAATTTTAAAGTTTGTTTATTAAATGAATAAAATAAAATATGTTCAATTTATTTATATTCACGAATAAATTCGTGTATGAATCTTTTAAATTTTGTTTAATAAATCGTTTAAAGTTTATTTATTTTTTTATTATAATATAATTAATAATATTATTATTTGTATTTTATTTATTTATAATATAATTAGTATTATTTGTGTTTTATTATTTTATATTTAATAATAACTTTAATTTAATAATATTTTTGTTTTATTATTTATATTTAATAATTACTTAAATTTAATTATATTTGTATTTTATTATTTTATATTTAATAATAATTTAAAATTGACTTATTTGTTTTTTCTTTAAATTTGTTTGTTTATTATTTATGAACAAATTTTTAAATATTCGTGAATATGTTTGATTATATGTTCGTGAACATATTCGATTAATGTTCGCGAACAAGTTTATTTAATTTAAACGAAAATGAACTTGAAAACACTCAACTTTAAACGAACTGACATCGAATACAATTTTAAAATCTTTAACGAACACGAACCAAACGAAAATAGCTTAAAAAATAAACAAACAAACACGAACAAAAATCTATTTGTTCAAATACGATTTATTTACAACCCTAACAATGAACTTAGTTTTAGGATTTAACTTACCTTAAAAAGTTAGCACTTAGCACCAATGAGGTTTGCTTCTAAAATTACCAGATGGCTAAGCACCCTAATTTCTTTAATTTGTAAGATAAAAAGTAGATTTTTTCATGGGTCGGACTGTAGTCCGAATTTTTTTCATTTTGTTTGTCCAAACTCGACCCAAGCCGAGCTTGAAAGTTCGTATTACTATTCAAAAAATATTTTTATATTAATATTTATATACTTATATAATTAAACTTAAATAAAATTTTTTTTATTAAATAAATAGTAATCTGGACAAGTCCGGATTACAAAATCTCATGTATAGGCCCAATCCAATTCAAATCGGGCAGGTAGTCGACCCTTGGATAGGTCTAGATAAGATTTTTTTTTCTTTTATGATTCAAAGATCCGAAAATAAAATTTTGAATATACTATACCAATATCGTTCTAGACAAAACTTAAAATACTTTGATCGTATTATATATATATATATAAACTAATCCCATAAATAGACATGATAATTTGTGTATTTAATTATGTTTGTGTTATTTTTTTATGTCATAATTATATTTAAAATGTTATATATTTATATAAATTTTGACACATTCGTATTATTTTTTTGTATCGTTTCATATTTTATATTATATTTTAATTATTTTTCTAATATCATTTAATCATATTATATTTAAAATTATCAAATGTAAAGTCCCGGTCAAATTCAGGTAGCCATCAGGATGGTACAATTTGGGCTCATTTTCTACGTAGAATAGCCTATTAAATTAGATATAGCCCTAGCTACACCCTATTTGAGATTGAGCCCAATTGATCTCAATTAAGAATTATTGTTCCTAACTAGGGTATAGGATTGCAAACAAATTAAGTGGATTTAAATATACTAGTCCAAGTAACAATTAAGTTCATATTTTGTTTGTTTTACAAATTTTTGGATTGCAGACTTCACAACTTCATCTCAGGCTAAACCTTAAAAACTAGTACTATCAGTCTATCCTTCCTCTTCCTCGTTTTGACATCAACTATATAAGGCATGGAATTGAAAAGATACGAAAAAAATAATTTAAATATAACATAAAATATGATAGGATAAAAAAAAAAATAACTCCACATAAATATATGAATATATCAAAATCCATATAACACATATTATTAACGTGTCAAAATTTATATAAATATATAATTAACACGATTATAATATAAAAAAATAACACGAATATGATACGCATACATAAATAAGCGGAGGTATGAATCTAAAAGAGATATTTTTTCATTGGATTTTATGTTCTCAACTGAAGCTTGTCTCCCATCATTGCTCTGTTGAGGTGGCCTGAGAACAACAAAATGTCCCAATCTCTCATCAACCAAAAATTTGAATCCAAAATAACATAAAAATAAAATAATCCAAATCTGAGATGAATTGAACTCCAAAAATATGTTAAATTGATTTCATACATAAAATTTTAAAATCATATGACTAACCCAAACTCAAACACAGCTCAAATCCGAAAATATTTGAATTCGAAAAACTCCAAACCTAAAATGATCTAATACCCAACATAACTTGATCCAAACCCGAAATGTTCAAACCAAATCCGTCCATTTGCCTGCTCTGTTTCTAACCAGATATGGAAAATTCAATTCAAACGGGACTTTTGAAAGAGTGAAGTTGTCGCTCGTCAGTAAATGTTGCCCAACATATATAGGATAAGACTGTAGAGAAATTTAAAGAACCATGCAAATTGATTAACTAAATCCCTTGCAAACTGCAAATATGTCCAGATATAAAGTAAAGTAGCACAACTTAAAAAATCCAAGACCAGTAAAATCAAGCTGACTCCAATTATTAAGCAAATCCCATAAGAAAGGAAAAAAAAAAAAATCAAAGGCACACAAACTTATTTGAAAGATCAAATATTTGAATGTATGCAATGCAACAGACACATTAAAACTCAAGAGACAAAGAGTAGTTATACTTCCTCAAGACGCATTTCGATGCTCTTAAGCAGCAAATGTAAAAGGAGGAGAGAGCAAAAAATAGAATACTGCTGAGGGGAATAAAACCAAGTTAGGGCTAGTTTAGGTTGGAAAAACTTAGGTCGTAAAAGTTTTGTGTTGAAAAAATATGATAAAAATTATAGTTTAAATTTTTTTTAAGTATTTAGCATTATTGTGAAAAAATATAATAAAAAATTAAAATATTAAAAAAAATATATGTTTAAAATAATAAAAGTATAGAGATGTGAGGATAATAAAGTTATTTTATCCAAAAGCCAACTTTTAAGCCCAAAAGCTATATTTTTTTATTTTTTTTGTTTGACTTTTCAAATCATGGTTTTAACAGCAAAAGTTAATTTTTTTTTATTTGTTTAACATTGCATTTGCGGTGAAAAGTAGCTTTTAACCTCGAAAACTGTGCCAGAAACAATACTAAACAAAGTATCGAAAATGTGATCTAAGATTATGTGCTCTTATCTCAATTATTTTATAAAACCAAAAACAATACTAAACAAAGTATTGAAAATGTGATCTAAGATTATGTGCTCTTATCTCAATTATTTTATAAAACCAAGTTAGATTATTTTATAATAAATTTTGCTAACGAGTGTCTTAAGAACATTTGTTAAGGTTAGTTAAATTGTTATTAATAGTAATACTTTTATATTAACTGCAGTAATTGATAGTAGACCTGTTCATGGGCCAGGCCGCGATCCGTTTTTTTTTTCAATTTCTTTGTCCAAGCTCGACCGGCCCGGTAGACCCGAATTTACTGTTCAACGGATTAAAATTTTTTATTTATTTTTATAATTAAAATTAAATAAAAAAATATTATTATAATAAAAAAATATTGTTTCGGGCAGGGCCGGGCCGAAACAAAAAAATCATGTCCAGGCCTAGCCCAATACGGGCCGGGCGGGCTGCCCGGTCATGAGCAAAGTCTAATTGATAGTTAGTTTGATGATTTTCAATGCATTGAAAATTATACCTTACCTAATATGGTAACCTTAAAAAATATCTAAGGGCATTCGTTAACAAAATCTTTTTATAATTAAAATTTTTTTGTAACTGACAATAATAATATATGCTCTTTTTTAATATATAAACTCTACATATTTAACGACTGGACCTGTCTTGGAAGATCTAGTCCATTTAGTTAGTGAGTATAACAAACTTAAGATCATCCGTAAAAAAAATGAGAATAAACAAGTGAAGTGCCTCCAAATAAATAAAGAGCAACCAACAAACAAATATATTCAAACAAACTTTTATCATAAAAAGAAGCTGGTAAATTATTTATTTTGATGGAAAATGAAACATTTATTCTCGAAATAACTTTTAATGATTCTCAAGTCATAATTAAAGCTGTTTAAAGATATTATTTTGGATAAAAAAATTTTAAGTTCGAAATATTAAAATATTAATTCTTATTTAATTTTAACTTTAAAATATTATGTTTATTTTAAAATTTATAAAATTTGACGGACAAAGTCGAATCGGTCCAATTTATAAACAGTTCTAGTGGTAATCAGCAGCCTCTTCAAAAATTACACCTTTGGCCCAAAATCGCAAGTCCGAATCAGCGTTAAGTCGATTAATTTTGCTAATCAAAATAGATTTTCTTTTTCTCCTTTTTTTGTGTCTTTCAATATTTATTTGACACGAATTCAAAATTAAAAATATTAATATTTAATAATTTATAAATAATAAATAATTTTAAACACGTATCAGATCATATATCGGATTCCCAACGATATCATTCTTTTTTTTTCCACCTCGAAACAACCCTATCATTCTTTTTTTTTTCTGCCCTCTTCGAAATTCCCAACCTTCCCTTTTCTTTTCTTTTTTTCCCCTTCATTTCCTCATCAAAAATATCCAAACACTGACCAAAGGCCACCGCCACCGCCACCGAACGAAAAAGAGCCGATAAAAAATGGACGCGGTTCTCCATACGGATTCCCTATCTATCACGCGCCTACGCGCCACTTTCACCTCCACCGCTTCCATTCACCAAATGCCTTGCCAGCTCATCTTTCGCCCCGTCCACCGCCTCCTCTTTCCCTTATCCACCGTCACCGCTGGCTCTGGTTCTCGCAGGTCATCTGCTTCCGTTGTCGCCGCTAGCGGCACTCTCACCGCCAATTCCGTTTCGGTTTGTTACCTTATCCAGTCGCTTTCAAATCTATCGCGTTTCTTTATCAGTATGTTTCTTTATGAGAAATCTTTAGTTAGTTTCACTTCTAAGAATTAGCAAGCAATTTATTTTTTTTATTTTTTTAATATATTTCTTGTTAATGTTTGGATGCCTACTTTTGTCGACTTAGCTGAAATTAATACTAATATTAGAACTGCTTTCGAAGCAAAACATCTTAGGGAAGAGTTCTCTTTTTTATGCATGGAATTTTGCAGTTTAATTCATTTTTATCTGAAAATTTTAGCTTATTTAGGTTTCGATATCTCTACTTTCTTTGATTTACTGTAATAAGTTGTAAGTTTTTAGGTGGATTAAACAACGCAAAGACAGTAATTAAGCTCTACGAGTATTGCTTTCATTTGTTTTATTTTAATGCTTGATTGATATATATATATATATATATATGTCGTCACAAATAATGTAGTGCTAAATCAAATGCTTCAGTTCAATACAATTGATCGAACTTTTTCTGTTCTCTGTCTGTATAAGTATTACTCATCCAATTTTAATCACAAATACTTGATTCAGAAGGAAAAAGGCTGTAGCATTGGCAACGTGGGGAGATGGTTTATATGGTTTCGAACTTGACTCTTGTTCTCTTTATGAACATTTATTCTTTATTTTGTGTGTATGCAGCCTAGAGGTGGAGTATATATAGTTGGGGATTTTATGACGAGAAAAGAGGATATGCATGTCGTAAAGCCTACAACAACTGTTGATGAAGGTATTTGTCATTCGTAGTCTATATCTTTAATTCTTTATAATATGTTGTATCTTTTAATTTTTTAAAAGAAAAAATCTAATGTATTGATCTTTTGCCAACATCAACAGCTCTAGAAACTCTTGTTGAACACAGAATTACCGGTTTTCCTGTGATTGATGATGATTGGAAATTGGTATGTTATCTTACCTTTAATTTTGGTGATGAGATTTTAACTATTCATTAGCTCTCCTAATTGCATTCTTTTGCTAATTTTTAATACCAAATGTCTCTAAACTCTTTATAATCATGATATCTTGACATTTCCAGATAAGTGGAATTCTAGCATATGCATTGTTCACTAGGCCCACGGCCCAAAAGTGATTGTTGGATTGGATCTTTGATCTTGTCAATGAAGGGTAGAATGCTACTGTCAAGACTGTAATTATAGTCATGATTCATTAGGTTTAAGCAAATATCTTAGTCAAACAGTGGCCAAGAGAGACTGTAGGTATACACATATATGTTGCTTCCTTTCTCCATCCTTAAGACTTTAAGGTGAGCATATGGTGGGTGAAGGGAAGATGGTTCTGCCCATATGATGACTTTCTGTTCTTGTTTGCATCTCCTTTATATATCAATTCATTATTGCTTCCACATTCCAATGTCATATTGTCTTAAGTGTCAACATTTATATGCCTTCTTTTTCCAAGCTTTGGCATCATGTTGTCATTTGCAGTCAATTTCGGTTTTGTTTCTTTGGTTTGTAAATCTGCCTTATCTTTTTGACCTAGTAAATTGTTAACTATAACTTTTGGAATAATTGGAACATGTTCTTTGGTGCTGCAGGTTGGACTTGTTTCTGATTATGACTTGCTAGCATTGGACTCCATATCTGGTAAATTAAAGTTATCTAATGAATTTCACGGTGTTGTTCATCTTTCTTTTAGTTGTTATCTAATAATTTTTTATTATGTACTATTTGTCTACCCAATATAGTTCTGTACGATTCTATTAGAAGTAGACAATTTTTTTTTTTTTATCTGGTATGAACAAAAACTGCAGTCTAAGTTGGGCATTGAATTTTTTTTTACTTCCCTTTTCTTGTGGTTTTTAGGATTTTTTTTGTTGGTCGTATAGCGTGGACCAGTTTTATTAAGCTGAGATTCAAGTTTTTCTATGGCAATTCAGCACCAAGAATGCCGTCACTTATTCTTGCTAGGCTAATAGAAAGTAGTAGGCATTAATTGTTATCAAACCAATTTCTTTAATACGATAAAGTAGAACTCTGTGCCTTTGTGGAAATGTGTCATGAATCTGGGATATGTTCATGTAATGATAGTCATTTCTTACATCATTTCAATTGTTCTCTCAACCAGGGCAGCGGACTGAGAATGACTTGTTTCCTGAAGTTGATAGCACTTGGAAAGTATGTGAAAACTGCCTCTCTTCTTGAAATAGATGCATCTTTTTAGCAGAAATCAATGTCTTTCTACGTAGTTTTATATTATTCATTTTTCAAAACTTCTTTCTTCCATTACATTATTATAAACCTATGTTGCTCCAACTCTTCATTTTTCTTTAAGTACCCGTGTCCGACATTCATATCCGTCTCATATCTTGACATGGGTATTGGGATATGATCCCCCAAGGATCCTCAACATGAAAAAATTTAAAAATCAAACATATCCGTGTCCGACACTCACATCCGAGTCCGAGTAACATAGTTATAAACAGAGATAGATATTAGCATCTTGAAATCTGGATAAATGGAAATGAAGTTGTGGTATTGCTTCCATTATTTTTTTTTTATTTTTTTTTAAAAGAAAAGAAAATTGCGAAAGAACAGCTTTTTTAAGGTTTGAAAAGTATATTGCCGTAATAAGATCTATTCTTATTTTCAAAATCACTGAGAGAGCTGAGCTTTGTTGCAATTCATGTGCTCTCCTGTTCCTGTAAAAGGTGGTAAAACTAAATTGTCCCTGAAAATGTCAGCGGTTGGCCATTGCTTCCTGAATTTTAATCAAGCAATTTACCTGCCCCGCATTGGTTGGTTTATAGGGGAGATATGCTAAACCACCTTGGGAATTCATTGGCTGGTTCATGTTTCTTTTTCCTTTTGTAGCAATTGTTCTAGAAGAAGTTTTCTTTCTCCTCTTTCAGATCATCATCAAGTTTTCTCCTTTTAAAACTATTCCAATTGTACCTTATCTCTTTTCAAGCACAGAGATGTTCACTTGCTACACATGGGCATTTCTAAATCTGCTTATTTTATATATTAGTTTTGTAATGCTAGTGATGGTACTTTGAGAAAAAAATTTATCAAAAGAGAATATTTTCATGAAATTTTATATAACATGAAAAAGTGTGCCTTTGTATTGAAAGATAAGTTGAAACTTAGTCAAATTTCTTTGTGCAACTGAATGGTCCGGCTCCGGAAAAACTCATTTGTATTTATTGTTTACTTTTATATATGTCCAACTGAATGGTCCTCAATTTTGCAGACTTTCAACGAGGTACAGAACTTGCTCAATAAAACCAATGGGCAGGTGGTTGGCGATTTAATGACACCAGCTCCATTAGTTGTACGTGAAACAACTAACCTTGAAGATGCTGCTAGGTCTGTTGGACTTATTTTGCCTTTTCTTTTGCACATTTTGGTTTAACATCAGCTCCACTGCTTAGCTAATATATGCTTCTGTTTTTTTACATTTTTTGGTACGATAGGAAAGCATTTAGATTCAAAGCTAAGATTTTCATCCAAACCCATAGCATCAATTGGTCACCTATGTACATTGTAAGATAGGCTCAAGGAAATTATGTTGTAATTGGTTTTATCAAAAATTTCAGATTATTGCTCGAGACAAAATATCGTCGACTTCCAGTTATTGATGTTGAGGGTAAGCTGGTAAGTGAAAAATACATAAAATAAAAAATTTCCCTCTGAACCCTTTGTTTTCTTCTGGTGTTTGCTAAACTCTATTCCTTTTTTTGAAGGTCGGTATCATCACAAGAGGAAATGTTGTAAGAGCTGCCCTTAAAATAAAGCGTGATAGCCAAGGAAAAGCGTAACTCAAAAAGTATGCAATACAGGAATGAAAAAAAAAAAAAAATCTGCTAGCCTTTCTCCATTTACTAAAGAAAAAATTGGAGAAAGGAGATTACGTGCTCGGTATGTTGAATTTTGTCCTGCGTTTGTATAATATATAACATTATAATTATACAACTATTTTACCAGGATTTAAATTACACATTGGGAGAGGGCAGTGCCATAAAATTCCGTTATCATACGTGCACGTTTAATAGACAGTCTAATAGGCTAAATTGCTACATCAAAACTCAAAAGAGGCCAATGGTGTTTTTGCAAGTTGTTAACTAAACACGAAGAAGAAAACAAGTCAAAGAAAGAAAAGAAAAAGAAAAAGAAAAAATCTTTTTCATCAGATTGGTATTTTTGCTTTGTTAAGGAGGAGCGGCGATTTGACAACATTTTACGAAAAATCCTTCCCCCACAAATCAAGTTGGACCAAACATCATCATCCATTTCCAGGAGGACAGCAATCCCTCCTAATTTTTCTTTTTCTTCTCGCTGCTTCTTGTGTCCCACATCCACAGTGGAGAACCAGAAAATACCTAACTAAAAAATCTAATCACTTTAGTGGTTAGTATGGCCAATTTGCACAAACTGCTGGATGTGTAGGCCACTGCCTGCTCCCCTCTTCTCCTCTAAATATGTCAATTTTATATAACATCTAATCAATTACCAAATTCATATTTTTTTTTAGTGAACTTATAAAAGCAAAATCCCTCTGACTTGCACCTTTGTTCCATCCATCCAACCCCCTTCCCCCAACTAAAAAGTAAAGCCTTGTTAAAACTGAAAACCCCAATTAATAAAACAAACAATAATAAAAAAAAAAAAACCAGAGAAAGAAGAAGTAAAAAGATAGAAATTAGTACCAAATATACAAGTAAGCTTTTTTTACACTGGTCCAAATTTTTTGCTATCATCAAATCCCAAATACTAATAATAAAAAAAGAGAGGTGCCTAAATAGAAAAACCAAAGATTTTTCATTACAACTAATAATTAATACAAAGGCTTCATCATTTCTTCAGCCGTCACGTAGACTTACCTCCACAAGGGCGCACGTTAGCTACTGCCCCCGGTGCATGTTAGCAACCATCCCCTTCCCCTCCCTTTCTCAGCATAGCCGCCAAAAGAGACGGCAAAAATTACAACTTTGTAATCATAATAATTGGAGGGTCATGATTAAATCAACTTCTTTTTCTTTTTCTTTTTCCTTTTTTTTTCCCTTTTTCCTTTCTACTTCCTTTCCCATTCACCATCTGAATCCTCCGGGTCGGGCATCTTGTTCAAGTCAACCCGCTGTAAAAACCCGCCGGTACTTGGCTTCAACTCATCGCCATAACTGCGATTATAATTCTGATTAAGATTATACTTATGACCATGATGATGGTGATGATGATGAGCTGCCTCAAGAGCATCAACTCTAGCACCAACTTCAATAGCTTTTTTCCTTATAGAAGCCGCCGATAAATCGCCACCGAGTGTGCCGCCGCCGCCAACTTTCTCTCCCGCCAAAAGGTCAGGAAAATTCAACCTAGCCGACGGTCCACGTAGGTAAAAAACCGCCGTGTCATAAGCTCGAGCCGCCGCAACAGGGGTTGAATAAGACCCTAACCAAATCCTAGACCGTTTATTCGGTTCCCTTATCTCAGCCACCCATTTCCCCCACTTTCTCATCCTTATCCCTTTGTACGGCCTTTCCGTAGACTTCCTCGAACTCTCCCTTGAAGCAACAACTCCTGCTCCATTTTCCATAGCTTTCAATTTATTCGAGAAAATTCTATGTTTCTCAGCTTTGGGTCTATTTTGTTTTCTTTTGGGAGCTAGGATTGGGTTTTTATTAGGACAAGGGAAGAAATCTGGAACTAGGAAGGGGAAGGGTTGAGATTTTGAGATGGCATGTTAGTTTGGTTGTGTCATGTGTTTAAGGTTTACACGTTGAAATGTTTTTCCGACACAACAAAGCTATATGTTAGAACTTAGAACAAAGAACGAAAGAAAGAGAAGGGAGAAAAAAAAACCTAGAAAAGAAGAAAATCCAAATTCACCGACACAAATCTGTGTGAAGTAAGGGATTTGTTTTTTTATTTGTATATAAATTATTTTTATTCTTATTTTTCCCTTAAATGTTATAATTGGGAAAAAACTGGGCTTAGATGTAGATGCTTTAATCTTGGCATCTTGGGGTTGTTTGGGCCTTGTTTGGTATATTTCAGAGATAAATAAATAAATGAAATAATTCTAATAAATTATTTTCATAAATAGACTTTTTTTTAAGAATATATATATATTAGGGTCTGATTAACTATTTTTAAAGGAATAAGAATATGAGAGGCTGAGACTCCAATTTAATTTGTTTTTAAAAGAATTATATTTTATGTTTAAATATACCAAATGTCTTAAAAATTGTTTCATTGGTTATAATTATGAGGAATTTCATTGCATTATTTAAGAGTGAGAATATATATTTTTAAATTTAGTGAGATTAAACAGGTGTCATTAGGATTAGGATGTTTGTTTAACTAGATTTCATACTTCAAATAGTTTAATCATTAATTAAAGAAGAAAATAAATTAATCAAGTAAATTATTATGTAATTTGGCAGGCGGTGATGGGGATTGGGGAATTGTCATTTTGTGGGCAAGTGAAGTTAATTTCAAAGGTTAAGAAAAATGAAATGACTTTTTTGTTTTCTCAAGCTTTTTTTAATTAATTAATTATTAATTTAATTTTATGATGATGATGATTCTATATTTGTTTGTTTTGGCATTGTTTTATTATTATAATATTTATTTATTTATTTTATTTTTAATTTGTGAGGAGGCAAGCAAGAGCAAATAGGTAGGATAGGTCGGTGGTCGGTCGGTGGATAGATACCGTTAGGAATTGACTTTCCCTCCACGCAATAACGATATGTGGATGGGCATTTTTGTCTTTTCATAATTATAAAATTTGTTAAATAATGTTCTTAGTCACTTATTAACATTAATTAAGTAACGAAAAATTATTTCATTCATCATTAATAAATTTTTTAAATTTTATAAATAAAGTTAGTAAGATGACAAATATATTTTAGGGTATATTTAAAAAATAAAAAATAGATGACAATTTGTATATCAAAAACAAACTTTTAAATTTTTATTTATAGTAATATTATATATTAAATGTAATAGTTAATAGTTATTTTGATGAATTTTAATGTATTAAATATAGTATCTTACCTAATATAATAACTTTAAAATTTACCTTTCGAGCACTCGTTTATATAATCCTTTGTTTATTTATGCATTAACTTTGTAATTTGTGAGATTGTATATTTTTTATACCAACTCTTCTCTCTTTGTATTTTGAATATTAATTTAACAATGTATTGGTATATACCATATATAGATTTCATAAAAAATATCAAATAATGTTGATAATTATATGAATTTGATTGTAACAAGTCATGTGTAATATAAAATTTTCTAATTAAGCCTTATCCTTTATATATATATATATATATATATATATATATATTACAAATGCAACTTTGATTATTAATTAATTTATGTTATTTTAGGAAGTGAAAAATGGACATTTAAATATTGAACCTCTTATGCCAGCCATGATATAAACTTGATTATTAAAAAAATTAATAGAAATGATTTTCTTATATTGACTTCAAATTAGCATTGTATATGATATATGATAAAATAAAGATAAAACAATTGAATATATGAATAATAGTGGATGTTCTTGCCATGCAAACTTAATCATAAATACTTTAATATTCTCTTGGTTTATTACTCCATAAAAACTCACAATTTTGACAAATGATTCGTGTAACTTAACTTTTATAAAGAGAAACTTTTGAATAATTTGTCACTTAACAAAGGAATTACACCAATAATTGAGATATGAAATGATCTTTTTTTTTTTTTTTTTTTTTGAAAAAAGAGAATTTGACCCCACTCTTTCATGAACTACTATGTAATATATATCACGGAGTCAAATGTTTAGACGAGATGAAATAAATTTTTTTATTTTTTATGTTTAATAAAAATAATTGCCAGAATATCTTTACATATATAGGATGTGATTAAGTTGAAGATCAAGGTGTTTATGAGTTGAAATTACAAAAAGAAAAAGAATATTTTGATGGATTAGATTTTTTTTATTATAAAAAAGGTCGTAGTTTGAGAAAAAAAATGTAAATGTTGAGATTCGAATTTTAAATTTATTAAATATATTTTTTTTTAAAAATGATTAAACTAATCAAATTAAGTCCTAGATTTATGGATTATATACTTTAGGCATGTGCAAGTCGACTTTGAATTAAAGGAATGTGAAGAAGCGATTTGAGACAAGCAAAATGGAGAGAAAAAAAGAGTAGGTTTGAAATAATTTTCTCGTATATAAGAGTTTAAATGGAATACAACAAAGAAAAAAAAGTGGTAATGTTTTAGGAAGTCGGTAAATAGGCTAAGCTTAACATAGTCTTACCATTCCAACTTCCAAGTAGCGAGGAATGGTTGGAAGAAAACTCTTTCTTTTCCCTCCCTTCAACAGAATAACACGATTTTTGCTGGTTATTCTGAATCCCAATTCCTTGATTATTCTTAATATTTTTTAAGTTGAGTTGAAAAAAATGAAAATGAAAAAGAAAAGAAACTTGGGATTTTTTTATATTTTTGGTTGGGTGATTGGAGACAATGATTATTATGCTTCTGAAGCAAGAGGCCAAACAAAAAACAGGGCATATAGTAACTATTTTAACGAAGCCCTTCACCTTTCATATTAAAGCAAACTATTACATGCTAATTCATCTAGATGCAATCACTTTCAAATAATGAAGATGTGTTCAAGCAGTGCAGATGACCTTTATGCAGGTGGATAACCAATCATGTTGTAAGCAGAATTACAAATTCTCGGAAAAGATTATAAATCTCGCGGGGCTTTAATTAATGTCTTGAGGAAGGCCGGTGACGAAGTCATGGGAAGAATAGGCAGCCACGTAAGGAACGGAATAAGAGGGGAAAGGACGGTGATTGTTGTTGGGGGATGTAGGAGTGGTGGCGAGGCAGTGGTGCAGCAGCACCAGGTGGAGGAGGTGGAGGCGGCGCTACTGCAGGAGGAGGAGGGGTAGTGAGGAGGCAGAAGGCCTGAGGGTGGAGGGCAGTAGACAGCCATTTCGTTCATAGCCAGGGAATATTTTGAAGCTTTTTTTGGTCAAATGGCAAAGAGAGACAACTCATTGTAATTCTCATAGTTCTTGTATTCTTGATCTGTGAAGATATTTTACGTTTTTAAGTGCTCCATTTTATTTTCTCATTAATGTTTATTATTCCTTTCATTGGTTTTTCTTTTCTTGGCGAAATCGAAACAATTGGCTATTCGCATCGAAACCATAACACTAGTAAATTATTGACATCTGTCTTTGGTCCATGGAGCAGACCTAAAAACAACACAAAATCTGTGTATGGAAGCAACTTTCACTTTCACTTTCAAGTTACAAGTCTACTTGTATATAAACAAACATTTATCCAAATCTGAAGAGTGCAAATGCTGGTTCATAATCATACAGTTTACACAGAAAGGTAACTGATAAATATATTACCAAAAAAAACCAAAGGCATTTTCTTGAGCAAAAGCAAAGTCTAGCATTTTACATGATGCAGCCAACTGGGCATTTTTACCAGCAATATCAAGCAAAATCTAGTATTTAATAACACTAGACTAGAGGTGGGTACTGCTTGGATTGCTGGCGAACCCTTCTCTTATATTCATTAGCATCCTGCACAACAAAAGAACCAAGTATAAATGACTAACTGATTATGATTTTACTTTTAATCAAGCAAGAGTTCCATGCCTTAAAAGTTTACTGCCTTTAGCAACCAATCTTAAACAGACCAAAATTTAATGAACAAAATACATTAAGCACTGATATCAAGAATGTTTTAATCATTCAGTTTGTAATCAACATAGCATTTATTAGTGTATGTCAATTATCCAGTTTTTGGAGAATAAACTTAAAAAACAAACATACCTGTATGAAGAGGTGATACCCTTCAGTTTGAGCAGGATCGGCAGGATTCGGTGCATCCAGCAAATCCTGGATCCCCACGAGAATCTGCTTCACGGTTATGGCAGGTCTCCAACCCTATGAACACAAGAATGGCATGAAACAGATGGAACCACACTATGTAACCCACCAATCAAGAGGAGAAGAAGATACTTACACTATCCTCATTTAGGATTGAAAGGCAAACAGTACCAGATGGGTAAACATTTGGGTGGAAAAAACCTGGTGGAAATTTACACTTTGGAGGCTTGCTAGGATAATCTTCACTGAAGTGGAGTGTGAGTGGGAAGTAACCACCCTCCCAATCAGTCTGTAACATAGATGACAATACGAGTTAAGCCCATCCAAATTTTAAAAGACACACAGCTACAATCGTATCAAACATGCACACATTCTTTCATTAATCCTTTCTCTTTGTTCTATATTGACACAATACTCTCACGAGACTTTTTAATCAAATATTTGACTTCCTAAAAAAATTTGTTTAAAGAAAAAAGAGAGGAAGCATTTTGACGTCATTAATAAATGATCCAGTTAATATTGCAAGCATCCAGACATCACACCTTCAAAACTTGTTCATGTATTTAAATAACAAAATGCCACTAGGAAATAGTAATGCCCATAGATGAATGAATTATGCAAAAACAATATCAAGGGGAATAACATAGAAGCTGCAAGGTTTAACAGACTAGAGAATTTAGTAAACTAAGGTGAATAAGGAAACCAACAACTGAAACAATATCATTACAAGATCAAAATCAATACCACAAAGCTGTCACTCTTCAAGTAACATAACAACCACCAATGCTGCAAAGCAAACCTAAAACTTGCAACCCAAACCTGTTAGCTCTCAATCTGCAACACATAAATAGCCAGATAACCTCAAGACTTATAAGAGGCTGTTTGAAGTGCCATGCTACTTATTGAGATTGATGATGCCTTAAGAAGCAGGCAGTGAGCTACTTGATTCCAAAATCTTTCTCCTAGTCATATCTAGAGCTACATGCTTTAGATAGTGATTCATTTTCCAAGGTTCAAAGACAATAAAAACATTTTTTAGTTATCTACAGGGGATGAAGAATTTCAAGAAAATGAACCATTATCATAATAATCCCGGTCAATAATGAAAATATATCTTCATTAACATGGAATAATAACGATGAATGAGACCTAATTTTAACAAACACCACACCCCAAGTTAATTACTAAATAATTAACAAAGGACAAGAACATTAAACAATATTGGTGAACGGCCAAATAAGAACAGCAAAAAGTGTTAGACAAAACGGACTCTCATGACAAGCGATTCCTGTTAAAACAGGTTTTTGTGCGCTTGTATGCTAATGCAATTAAGAGATAGAATGAGAGCTAGAGCTTCAGCAACCACTAGAACTCCTGAAACAGACAGGAAGCAGAATTGTAAGAATAGCAGAGATGCTTAGAACTGCTTTAGAGGAGGGGGAAGATGCAGAGGAACTGAGAATAAATGCAATTAGTTTAATTTAACTCACAAAAAATAGGTCTTTTGGCTAGCAGCTATTCAATGCCAAATAACTAACTTATAACCCATTAAAATAAAGGTAACAATGCTAAGTTGTGATAATACGAATAACGGAAACTAATAGATTGTCTCGGCTCCACAATACAGGTCTTTAT
Source organism: Fremontodendron californicum (assembly GCA_030761205.1). Taxonomy (NCBI): domain Eukaryota; kingdom Viridiplantae; phylum Streptophyta; class Magnoliopsida; order Malvales; family Malvaceae; genus Fremontodendron; species Fremontodendron californicum. Next base: position 2,587,479 of record JAULJL010000020.1, read on the forward strand.
TCACAAAACTATTGATTAAATCATGTAAAGATCACCATTATAAAATATCTACAAGTATTAACCTACCAACCTGACATAAGAGATTGTTTAAATACACAAAAACCTGCTTACATAAAAGCCTAAAATCTATTTTTCTTTCCCCTTTTTATGTACAAAAAAACCATATCAGCTTTCACTGCCAGCATACACACTCCAATATCCACCAGCTTTCCCATCAATCATCATTTTCCTAAAATTTTCCGACGAAATACAACAGAAATAGTGTATACCGCAACCTCCGAATATTTAAAAAACTTCTTTTAGCTTTTTTTTTTGGCATTGTGAATGCAAGGTACACATATAAACCATACATAAATCATATGTTGCACAATAGAAAGCAATACTCCTCTATGAAAAATAAACCCATCACTCAAAATTTCAGAATCGTCAATATCTTTGCAGTCCACGTTTTACCCAATTAAATCACATAAAACTTGGTTTCAATTACATCAATTCAGCTCCATCTCTAAATTTTTTAAAAAATTACTGCCTAATTTAACCAAAATGAAACAACCCAAACCAAAATCTTAAACGTAAAACAACATAACAATATCCAATTGCCAAATAAATAAAACTGAAAATAATAGACAAACCCACTCAATATAAAGAATCCATTGAACTTAATCAACAACAATAGAAAAAAATTACAGGAATTAGATAGAATCTTGGACTCACCCCTGCTTTACCAGGGATGGTGCAATGCCACACCATCAAATTCACCGTTCCATCAGGCAACGTCTCTGGTTTCGCAACGAAACCCTAAAATTTCAACAAAACAAAAATCAAACAAATAATAATAGTAATAACATTAAAACTTGAAACCCACAAAAGAACAGGGAAACAACTGTACGGACATGAGGATGGTTTTTCCTCCATGCCTTCCGTTCCTCGGCGAGTCGACCACGCGCTATTCCTCCCGACATATCTTCTCTCAGTCCCTCTTTCTCTCTCTAAAACTCTCGCTGAAAATGTTCTCTCTTTCTCTTTCTTAAATAATTGTTTTTATTTATTTTATAGTAATATACTAGAATCTGAAAGACTCGTGAGTGAAAATATTAGGTAATTTTTTTAATTGGATAATTTTTTTTTAAAACGTAATAAAAATTGGATAGTTTTTTTATTGGGTAATTTTTTAGAAGAATGGATATTTTTTTAAAAATAAATATTTTTTATTAAAGATATTATTAAGACATAATTATTTTTATTTAAATTTATAACTTTACTTGAATTTTTTATATTTTTTTTAACTGAATTAGTGTCATTATATTTTTTTTAACTGAGTTGATGTTCGGTAAATTCGTGACACCAATTCAATCATTCTTTTTAATATAATAGTGATTACTTGAATTTTTTGTATTTTTTCCAATTGAGTTGGTGTCCGATGAACTCGTGACACCAACTCAATCATTCCTTTTAATATAACAGAGATTATAGGGCAGTGCTAACTATTGCTTTTAACATTTTTAAAATTATTTAATATTTTATTTATAATAATAAAATAATATTAAATGCAATGATTGATATTCATCATTTATAATGTGTCGGACGAAATTTGATAATTCGTGTATTCATATAATTTTTTTTTGTTATAATCGTATTTAAAATATTTTATATTTATATAAATTTTGACTTGTTAATAATTTATGTTATATAAATTTTGACACATTCGTATTCGAATTTTTTTCGTGTCGTATCATATTTCGTATCATATTTTTAATTATTTTTCTCCTGTCATATCTAATATTATCAAACTTAGACGAAAATATTATTATATCTAATAATCTTTAAAAAAAATATCTTACGCCTTTGTTAACAAAATTTTATTATTATATTTATTAACTTATCAAAATCATTATTACTAACCTACAATTAAACTTGACATCTATTTTTTTTTTATTGGATTGTCATAACTCATAAAGGAAGAATCTCTAAAAAAAAAAAAAGCTTTTAGAGAGAGAATCGTAAAAAGAACGGGAATGGAATCGAAAAAAAAAAAAAGAGAGAACGGGAAGGGAGAAGGGGCACTGATTTGGCATATTTTTTCTACTTTTAAACATAAATTTGGCTAAATCTAACCTCAAACAAATCGTTTTCAGAAATAGTAAGGTCTCGTTTAGAATTGCTTCTGGCACAGTTTTTGAGGTCAAAAGCTACTTTTCATCACAAACGCAATGCTAAACAGATAAAAAAAATTAGCTTCTGCTGTTGAAACCATAATTTGAAAAGCTAAATCAAAAAGCCAAAAAATATAGCTTTTGGGCTTTAAAAGTTGGCTTTTGGATAAAATGACTTTATTATCCTCACATCTCTACACTTTTATTATTTTAAACATATTTTTTTTTGACATTTCAATTTTCAACAACACTTTTTCACAGCAATACTAAACACTTAAAAGTTTTTAAATCACATTTTTTTACCACACTTTATAAACACACTTTTTTCAACTCGAACTTTTTCCAACCCAAGCTTTTTCTAACAGCAATACTAAACTAACCCTAATAAAATATTCAACCTAACCTGCTTCGACTCGATATGGCACCTGGTGACTAGATCGAGTGCTTTTGCACGTCGATCAGCGTGTCCATCGACGAATTTTAAGAGTTTTTTTTTTTTCGATGAATTAAGAAGACTTGGTTGCTCGCCAGAATGGTCCTTCGGTGACCGAAAATGGAACAAAATAATTTTTTTTTCTTTTTTTAAGCCAAATTTTGTTGTTTTTTATTTTTATTTTTCAAATTCATTAGTTTTTAAAAAACTTCTATGATTTTCTCTATAGCATAAAAACATTACATTATTGCATTGCTTTTGACTGGCAAAAGTGAGTGGTGTTGTGAGACTTACTTAACACTTTGAGTTCAAAAAAAGGCTGATATGAAAATTTGCTTCCTTCTTAATTAATCTATTGTCATATACAAGAGCTTGAATAAATTTCTCAGCTAAGCTTGAAAAACACCACACAACAAATTCCAATTTGCTTCCTTCTTAATTAGCATCAACAAAAATATTTGGTACATTCTATTATTGTTATGATTTTATGAATACCCAAAAGATGAACTATCCTCCATCATTGCACTCTCTTTGATCTTCTCTATCATCTTTAGCACTTGCCACATTTCCGGCCTCTGCTCCGGCGATGTCAAGCTACAAACGCTAGCAACTTCAGTCAGCATTCCGAGCCGGTGATACTCCCCACCGCCATCATGATGATCTTCTCGCATCGTTCTAACCCATTGCAGCATGTCATGGGGCACAACAAGCACAGGATGTTGTGATGGATTTTTACCCGACAAAAGCTCCAACAGGAAGACACCAAAAGCATAAACATCGGACTTGGGAGTGAGTCCGCGGTTTGATTTTCGACTCTCAGGAGCTTTATAGGTTGCAGAATTAGGATCTTCAGTAGAAGAAGAAGAGTCTGAAAGGATAGCAAGGCAGTAGTCGGTGAGACAGGCTTCAAAATCAGTCCCGAGGAGCACGTTGGACGATTTCAAGTTGCCGTGGACAAGCCTTGATGCTTGGTGGATGTAAGCAAGGCCCTGGGCAACATCTTCTGCTATCTTTAAACATGATGTCCAATGAAGTGGCTTTGCCCTTGTTGATCTTGAACCTGCTCATAATCTTGCATCAGTTGTAAGCAATGGATATTGATCTAAACTTCAATGATATAGTTCATAATATCCAAGAATTCCTTAGCATTTAAACTTTGTATCGCTATTCTTATTCCTTAGCATAAAATTTTAACCCACCCTTGCAATAATTCGATCTAGTAAATTGACAGATTCAAATATACAAACTAAAATCTACAATGGACAAATTCCAGACTTTTGATTGAAAAGACATTACAGTAATAGTCGGTTTCAGGACACTAATGTTCTAAAAGCTACACCAATTTTTCTCAGTATTTTCACTACTTTGTCGCCATAACTCATCCAGAATCCAATGTTCTAAAAGCTTAACTCATCCAGAATCGAATGTTGATTGGTCCAGAATAATACCCCCACACGCCTCCCCACCAATAATCAAACATCAATTCAGAAACAAAGGTCCCACTTTGGTTCTCTAATCTTTTACCCATTTTAAACATACAGCCGCAACTGTAACTAAATGCCATGAACTCGGCCATAACTGACTGAGTAAAACCAGACCCAAAAAGTTTTTAAAAAAAAAAAAAACTAAAATCATACCATGAACGAGGTTGTAAACGCTTCCATTGGGTTGATAATCATAAATCACAAGCCTTTCTCCTTTAGCTTGAAAATAAGCTCTAATTGGCACCAAATTGGGATGTCTCAGCCCTCCAACAGCATCCATATGTTGCTCAAAAACTTCACCGCTGGTCACCGCCGTTTTCCCAGCATCGAATCTCTTCACCGTCAAAATCAACTGCCCATCAACCACTGCCTTATACGTGGTCCCCATCGTACCCCTCCCTAATAACTCAGCTGAAGCTCTCATTAACTGTTCTAAACTGTAACCTTCAACTTCACCAGCAACAAACACTAAATTCCCACTCTTTTTCAGCTTTTGAATTTCGGGTATTACTAATTTTCTCTCCGAAACTTCTTCAACTTGGGTTTTTGAGTTTCCTAGGTTTGATTTCTTTACTTCTGATGAAACTGTTGTTGTTGGTTTTGTTTCTTTCGAGTCTACTCTCTTTTTACCGCTTTGTTTTCTAACCAAAGCTAAAGCTAACAAAACTGAAAATATTATCAAAGCAATGCCGATACTAAACCCCAAGACCAACCCAGTTCTCTGGTGCTTCTTCTTCGGTGAAGATGGCGGTGGAAGAACTACAATCCCTCCACTGGTGGCGGCGCCGCCTTGGGCCTCCGCTCTTTGTCCTGGAGAACCCAAAAACGGAGCACGTGAAGTGCAGGATTTGTTGATAATCTCCCCACATAAATTAGGGTTCAACGAGAACGCCGTCGTATTGAACTTCGATAAAGTCTGGGTGACCGGTATTTGTCCGGTAAGATTGTTGCCTGAAACATTGAAAATGAGTAGAAATGATTGGTTTAATGGTGGGACTGTTCCGTTAAACCGGTTCCACTCGAGCCGGAGGATGTTTAACCGATCCAAGGCGGTTAAGTTAGCCGGAATCGGACCAGTTAAATCATTGTAAGAAAAATCGAGGGCAGTTATTCTATGAAGAAACAAGATCGAAGGAGGGAAAGTTCCAGAAAAATTGTTACGGTCCAAAAACAGGGATTTAAGGTTGTAAAGAGAGGACAAGTCGGGGATCGGACCGGACAACGAGTTGTTGTGGAGACTGAGGACACGGAGCTGGTCGAGACGCGTGAGGGAGTTGGCGGGAAAAATACCACGTAAGCCGGAATTCTGGAGGATGTAGCGGACGACACGGCCTTGAGCACATTTGACGCCTCGCCATTGGCAGTAGTCGAAGCGCTCATTGAGCGCGTAAAGGAGCTTGTTGTCGAGGTCGGCCTTGGATTTAAAGGTGAGGATTGAAACGGCGTCCGATGGGAAGAGTAAGTTGGTTTGTGGAGGGTAAGTTATAGGCTTAGAAAAGCATGTTAAGAAGAAGAAGAAGAAGAAGAAGAAGAAGAAGAAGAAGAAAAGAGGAAGCAAAGCTTTGAAGTTGGTTTTGGGCATTGTTTTTTGTTTTTGAAGATTGAAGTTCTTGTCTTGTGCCTGTATTTGGGGAACTGGGGGAAGTCGGAGAAGAGTCGCGTGAAGAAGGTGGGGAATGGAGGAATTTTGATGTTTCGAGATTATTGTTCTTCTACTTCTAGCCTTAGCTACCCCACTCAACAGCGCGTGAGTTGTACTGCTTCACTTATTTTTTTTTTTCAAACATTCAAATTATTTTTTTAATACATATTAATAAAATATCAGAATAATTTGAATAAAGAAAAATAAATAATAGTGGGAAGTAGGGACCCATTTTATATACATAAATAATATATTTGTTGTGTGTATAAAATATGGTACTATATTTTAGGTTTGGTCGTTGTATATAACATAGGATTTTACTAACAAGTGTCTTAAGAATATTTTTTAAGGTTACTATATATAGTAATATCTTCATTTAATATATTAAAAATGATTGAATAAAATTGTCAGTTTTTGTATTTAATATAATATTTTTACTATAAATAACATATTAACTAACTTTAAAAAATATCTTACAGGCACTTGTTAGCAAAACCCTATAACATATATGGTAGCAAATTGGTTGACATAAAAAAATAAAAAGAGACATGTGAGAGATTTTGTTCTTTATTTGGTAGTGATTAAGGTTTAATTATTCTTCATTAATTGTTCCCTTTTGATGAAGCATTCATAATAAATAGCTAAAAAATAAATTGAATACCATATATAAGTTGACGAAATTATTCACATATGTTAGTCCTAAATAGGGGTGTAATTGAGTCGAGCCGAGCTCAAGCTGTAAGAAGCTCGACTCGAAATTCGAAACTCGAAACTCTAGCTCGAGTTCGATCAAGTTTCATTTTTAAAGCTCGAGCTTTGTTCGAGATAAAGATCGAACTGCTCGAACTCGTTCGATTAGGCTCTTTACTTAGTAAAAAATGAGCTCGAATCCCATGCTCGACTTCAAACTAGATTAGTTGTGCTCGAACTCGAATTAAGATTTTTCAATACTAATTATATATATATTAACAATAAAACATCTCGATTAGGCTCGCGAACTACTCGAGTCAAGTATTAAGATACTCGAATTCGGCTCGCTCGATAGCTCGAGCTGCTCGAGCTCGACTAGACAATGACTGAGCCGAATTCGAGTTTTTTTCGAGCCGAACCCGAGTAACTTGCGAGCACAGATATCTCGTTTACACTTTAATCCTAAATTCTTTTTATTTGAATATTTTAACATGTTAATGATGTGTAATATTATAATGTCTTAATTGTGAACAATAGTACATGACATCGTCTATTAATAAACTATTGTACTTTTAATTTCAGTAATTAATGATAACATATTACATAATCTTTAAAATTTAATATTTTACTAGTTACTAGTAGTTGCATAATTATAAATTTTGGATCGGTTGATCTTGTGATTTGATCCTCGATTCGTATTGGTTTAATACTTGGACCATTTATGTAATTGATTCGGAAAAAATTCAAATTGATCCGTTGAATTTATTAAAAACTTTGTGACTCATCAAATTTTTTATTGACTTGGATTAATAAAATGTGATTTTTCAAATGATTTTAAAATCATACTCAACTTAATTTTTGCATACTAATTATTAGTTTTTTATTCTTGTAACTAAAAAAAATATTTTTCTTAAAAGATGTTAAAAATGAAAAATAAAGTACATTTAAAAAAACTAAAAATTATGAAAAAAATGTTTATAAGCTTAGTTTTTTATAATTTTTAAGTGATAAATGAGTATTTTTAATTATTATATTATAAATTTTAGTTTATACTACAATTAAGAAAAAAATTTGTATAATCTATGATTTTATTAATGTTATTTTAAAATATTTTAATTAACCTAATATTGATCTGAATTACTTAATGATTGAACCATTTGACTTGAAATCCAAAATCTTGAACTGATAATTATGCATAATTGTATTTTAGAAAGTTAATTTTTTTTTTTGTATATTGAAAAGTCAAAATGAATGAATAAAAATATTTTAAAACAGTTATAAAAAACAGTTAGATTCGGTACAATATGTGGTGTATGTACTACAATTCCATTTACTGGATGCGACATTTATTTAAAGCTTAAGTTTAATATATAATATATATATATTTATATATATATTTGGTCCATAAAATAAATGATCCAAAGAAGAAAAGAGTCGAGTCAGCAAAATTAATTAGAGAGGATTACAATGACTCACGCGCCGTTTGGGGAGCGTAGGAATATGCTGATTACATGAAAACTCGGTGTAATAAACCAAACCAAAGACAAATATTTGAGTGTTTTGGATGAAGTCGAACGTTAGCGAAACAAACCAGCAGCTTTCAAATTGGTTGGCCTTTAATTCCCGTGAAAGTGAAATCCAAATACCGGAGCCCCTAAGGTACTGACATTGCAACGGTTAGCAACGATGAAAGCTTAGACAAATATTAGAGAACGTGGATGTCGGTATATATGACAATTTAAAACGCGAATTTGAATATATGTGAATATTCAATCGTTTTTTTTTTGTAAATTTAGATTTATGAATTCGGATAAAAATTAAATTCGAATATTATAATTATTATCCGCAACGAATTCGGAACAGATGCTGATATGAGATATCGGATATCCATTATCTAAATCCGCATTATTTATGCGCTTATTTGTAAAACACATAAATTTTGTTTGATTTTATATTTTTATTTTTTAAAAAATGATTTATTGAATTCGTATTTTTAGCGGATTCGGATATCCGACGGATAATATTATTTAATTCGGATTCGGATAGTAATATGTAAATAATTTGCGGATTCGGATTTTAAAACAGTTTTGCGAATTCAGATTCGGATAGTAAAAAAAATATAGATATCCGACCCGCTGCAATCCCTGCTGCCAGTATTATTATTTTTTTATGGCATAATTTAGATGAGTTTGTGTGCACATCAGCTAAAAATTATTTAATTACCAATTTTTTTTATATTTAATATATTATTTTTATTAAATTCAAAAAAATGTAAGTCATTAATTATATTTTTATTAATATTTTCTTTTTTAGATTTAATAATTTGTGTATATGTTATGTCTGGTATTTTTTTTATATTAATCATATAAATATAAACATAATATAAATTATTAAATATGTCAAAATTTTAAATACGAATGTAATACGTGTATTAAACGATTTTAATCATGTTTAAACGTATCGTTTTTATTATATGTGTATTAAATATATAATATTCGTATCGTATTTTTATATTGTGTCAAAAAAATCTAATCATTTTCCATCATTTTCCACTTTCAAATCAATTTACTTTACCCCATGCAATAAGAGGCATTATTTATTTATTTTTAACTTTATGTTTAAGCAAAATTTAAGGCTAAGTTGTTCTATTCATTATGTTATTTTTGGTATGCTAGTATTCATTACTTGGGATGGGATTGGCATCCATCACTAAATACAACCCTACAAAGTTTTTATTTATAATAATATAAATTCTTATGTAAAATTCAAAGAAGGGTAAAAGACACTTACCTATAAAATTTGATAAAAAAATACATTTATCCTTTTAATTTGAAAAAACTCTTTTACTTGAAATTCAGTGAAAAAACATTACTCCTTTGAGGGTTATTTATTAAGATATTTTTATATGAAAAGACAACATTTCTTACAAAAATTTCAGCTGAATCAAACAAACCCGAAGTATTTTTCGAAGAAAAAGGTTAATTGCTTTAATTTAACGAAAATAATTTGCTGCATTTGGTTATTATATGAAAGGGGCACTCCTCCATGCATGCATGTAAAAATATTGCAGTCTAAGTTATACTATTTGTAACTCAAAATTATATTTAAGAATTAAGAGGTCAGTGAACCCTTTGAAAGAGTATAGAAATTACAAAGTGATAAGTTACTTTGGAACTTTGTTTTTCTTCTTTTAAAACTTAGAGTGCTTTTAAGTTTTTACCTCAAAATCACTTTAATGTACTTTGAAACTTTAAACAAAAAAGAAGCAAAAACACTTTCAAATGGCTTTATAGCAAGTAGCAACCCACTTCTTAAAGGATGAAGACTAGCTTTGCAAGGTATAAAAAATTGTAGAGGTGGCAATTGGGCGGGTTCGGGTCGGGTTCATTCGGGTTTGGGTTTATTCGGGTTCGGGCTCATTCGGGTTCGGGCTCATTCGGGTTCGGGTCCATCCGGGTTCGGGCTCATTCGGGTTCGGGTCCATTCGGGTTCGGGCTCATTCGGGTTCGGGCTCATTCGGGTTCGGGCCCATTCGGGTTCGGGCCCATTCGGGTTCGGGCCCATTCGGGTTCGGGCTCATTCGGGTTCGGGCCCATTCGGGTTCGGGTTCGGGTTCGGTCTGGGTTCGGGTTCGATCTGGGTACGGGTATGTTTTACATTATTTTATTTTATATTAGATGTAATCATTTTTACGTAATTTAAATATTTATATCTAAAAACAAATTATTAATTTATTATTATTATTATTTTTATTTTTATACTTTTGCTATTATATGATATTTTTAATTATATTTATTTTTTAAAATTAATATTTGTTAGCACCAAAAGAATAAGAAATTAATTTGTTATATAAAATCAAATTTTGAAATAATTTATTATAAAAAATATGATATATTATAAATTAATATATTGATATTTAAAATAATTGATTTGATGAGCTCGAATTTCAAAATATAAATACATTATAATTTATATTCACTATAAAATAAAAAACTTTTAAAAATAAATCATGGCCTTCATCTATTCGTTTATATACTTATAAAATGCAAAAAATTTATGCTTATAGTCAAGATATATATATATATATATATATATATCGAGTACTTATATTTTTTTCATCAGTATAAAGTATAAATTATAAAGTAGTACTAAAAAATATAATTTATATTTAAATTATACGTAATAAATATATAATTAATATGATTATTTATTAATATATAATAAATATACCCAAAACCAAAAGGCCATAAAACCCAAAACCCCATTAAATCCACCCGCTAAAATAAAATCACATGAAAGCCATAATCCAATTAAACCCACCCTAACCTAACCGCATAAGTATAACTAGAGCTGCTTATGGGCCGGGCCGGGCCGCGGCCCAGTTTTTTTTTTTATTTTCTCTGCCCAGGCCTGGCCCTGGGTCGGCCCGGCCCGCCCGTTTAGGCTCGAAACACTGTTCATTGGAATAAAAAAATAAATTTTTTATTTTTTTTATTTTTTTTATTTTTTTTTATTTTTTTATAATTAAAATTAAATAAAATAATATTATAATAAAAATTACTGTTCCGGGTCGGGCCGGCCCGGAACACAAAATATCCTACCCAGGCCCGGCCCGTGAGCAGGTCTAAGTATAACCCAAAAGGCCAAAATAATTGAATTATTGTCAATTTTTTTACCCTTATAGATTAATTGAATTATTGTCAAATTTTTTTTCACATCTTTAAAATTTTCAAGAATTTAAAATATTTAGATTGTAAATTCATCATGATATGAGACGTTAAAGTTATAACTTATAAGTACAAAATATAATTTACTTTTTGATAAAATTATTATTTCATCATATATATATATAATATATTAAATTTTAAATTTTAATTAAATTATTAAAAAAAATTAGAATAAAATTAATAATTAAAGTTATTGCTTTGTAAAAAAAAAAAATAATTACAATTTGTTTATTTTTATTTTTAGTATTAAATTCGGGTTCGGGTTCGGGCCGGTCTCGGGTTCGGGTCCATTCGGGTTCGGGCTCATTCGGGTTCGGGCTCATTCGGGTTCGGGCCCATTCGGGTTCGGGTCCATTCGGGTTCGGGTCCATTCGGGTTCGGGCCCATTCGGGTTCGGGTCCATTCGGGTTCGGGCTTTTTCGGGTTCGGGTTTTTGACTTTTTGGTCAAATCGGGTTTGGGCGGGTTCGGGTTCGGATTTTCCTGGGCGGGTTTTCGGGTTCGGGTTCATTTTGCCACCTCTAAAAAATTGCAAGTCTTCAATCATACTTGATGATGGCATGATGCCCACTAATGGAAAGGAATTAAAAAAAAAAATAAAAAAAAAAAACACCTGATCAAACTCCCCAACAATAAAATATAAAAAAACTTGTGAATATATTTAATAATCATTGTATTCATATCGTATTTATAATAAATATTGACATATTAATAATTTATATTAAATAAATTTTGATATATTCATGTATTTTTATTGTATTTGTGTTATTTTTTCATATCATATAATTTTTGTGTTGTATTTTAATTATTTTTTTATATTGTATTCAAGTCGTATAATCATATTGTATTCAAATTATCAAATCTACTTGTGAAGTAAAATAATACTAATAATTTGATTGTTGATGATACTATTATATAAAATGAAATCCCCTAGTTTTCTCCAAACTCAGCCTAACTTTATTATTGACAGGAAACCTTTCTGAATCACTATAAAAATAAATTATTGAAAGCATCAACATAATTTCATATTTCTGCAACCCCCATTTTTTCTCCACTAGTAAATTAGGTGAATCACAAATCACATGGTTTTTTTTTTTTTTTTTTTTGTAATTATATATTGTCATTAACTTTTCTGAAAATCCCATCCCATCTCTGCCCCATCTTTATAAGTTAATGGACTTGAAGCATGTGCCTTTCTTATCCCTTGTCCTTTATTCCCTTCTTTTGCTTGTTTTTCTTTTTAATCTTTCACTCTTTATTTTTTTTTTCTTTCCCTTTGCTCCATTTCAACGAGGAAAGATTGAAGATTGATGCTTTTCTTGACAAAAGAGAACGTTAGCAATCCACAAAGGTCATGTCAATGTTGTATTATTCTTTTTCATGCGAATTATTGTGGTAATTGGGCCATAGCAACAATGCCTTAAAGCCTCCCCTTTCCTCAAACTTTGAAATTTCTCGTGCTTTAGTTAAAAAAGCACAAGGGTTTTTTGTCTTTGTTGTGTTTAGAATCTGTTCATTTTCTTTCTTGAAAACGATGGTCAAGCTTTATGTTAGTGTTTACCAATGGCAGAAAAAAGTAAAAGAAAGAGCTAGATTTTTCAAGGCGAAAAAACCCAGGAGAATACCTGACGAAGAAACTAGAGGGGGCTCACTCACACCTCTAGATGGACCATACCCAAACTGGATCTGTTTAGGGCTTGATATTTTGTCTTCGCAATCCAAAAGAAAAAAAAAAGTTTATAAACATAAATTAAATGGCTGATATTACCATGGAAGAAAAAAAAAATCTAATTGGATCGATTTAATAAAAAATTGAAAGTCTATTATGTCCGATATGATGTATAAAACCGAAGATCAATTGAACAAGTAAAAAATCGATAAAAAACATATTAAAACCGGTATAAAACCGGTTTTACATATTTTTTTCAATTTTTTATATATAAATAATGAGATTTAAACATTTAATCTATTAACTTTAATTAAATATCATATCATTAAATTAAATACATATTTTAATTAATTAATTATTTAAAATTATTTTAATTAAATCAATTGATCCAATCAATTGGATTGATGATCGAAAATCTTATCAATTTAACTTTGAATTCGATTTTTTTTTTTACTTTGATATTACCTATCACATTTTTGGGCCCATTGTAATTTGTAAGGATTGTCACCACTTCCTTTCCTTGTAAACTTGTTTGAAAGGAAAATTTTCAGTAATTTTTTAAAGTTATTTCTTAATCTGGTCTGAAAATTTTCAATTGCCAATTAATGAAGTTGGTCCCCTGAGGGAAGCTGTTCAAGCTGTTGTGCCAGTGAGTTTTAGTGTTGGCAGATAAAATAAAATAAAATATAGCATAATTCCAAATAGACCCCTGCAAATGCAATATTACATGTACAAGCTGACTGGGAATAATATATTGGAAGATAAATTTTTTTTTTTTTTTTTGGGGGGGAGGGGTTTTCTATCATGACAAATTGGATGGGTTGTAATTAAGGGTTTAACTCAATGGATTATGGTGACGTCCAGTCAATTTAATTTTTGAATCGTAATATTTATAATTAATTTTTTATTTTTATATTGCGATTTTATTTTTTTAAAAAAATAAAAAATTAGTGGATTGCTGGGTGTCTAAGTATTAACTTTGGAAACAAGATTAAATTAAGATATACTAGGTTGCTCCAAAATTAGACTTGTTATATTTAGTATTATCTGAATCTCTACATGATAGACACTTGTCACTTATTTATAATGAATACTTGTTTTACACCTATTAAATCCATAATTATAAAAAACAGGCATAAAAGGGCATGTAAATGCTTCTCATACAAGTTTTTTAAGAAATTATGACATTCTTTCTATTCATTCTTTTTGCTTAAATAAAAAATCGCTCAAATTTTTATTGATTTAAGTATCGAAATATGTCTCGAAATTTAAACTTCATCGTCCCTCTTATTTTTTTTTGTGCTTGCAGATTCAGCTCAACCTCTCTCGAACAGCTCCACAAACTCATCGACCTTTTTTACTAAAATACCCTTAACAAGACACATTATTTTGATATTATCCCATGAACTTTTCTGCAAATCCAAAATTTCCTATTAAAACTTAAATACTTGCATCTTATCATTGACTCTTACCTATTCCCTCACCAGATCAGCTGAATTTGTTATGAAAAATATGGACTATACTTTATTCATAAACTATTTAAACCAGACATCTGTTAATCAAAAGGAATATAGAAAACCAGCATAATTTGTTTGTTAACGGCAGAATTAAGCAATCCAAAAAAAAAAATCCACTTAATTATGTTTTATAATCATGCAAAATTTGAAATAATCCCAAGGCCATGTATCTGCAAATGGGAATCATTCAGTAGGTGAATTGTCACCTTCAATGGTAACTAATTATTTAAGAAATCGTATAAATTTAAAGAGGTTACGTAAGAACTAAACTTGAAAATTGATGAAGGAAAAGCGACTTTTGGCTTGTAATTAGTTATTAGGTCGCTACAATAGTTCCCAATCTACCTTCTCCCCCACCAACCCCTGCTCCAACCACCCTGTTTTTCTCTGCTTTTCATACCACATCAAAGTTTTAAATATATTATATATAATAATAATATTATATTAAATATAAAAATTGATAATTTTATTTATCGTTTTTAATATATTAAGTAAAAATATTATTATATCATCACACTACCCAATAAGATTTGCATGGAAACAAAGCCAACCAACTTTAAAAAAAAAAAAAGTGAAAAAAATGGTTGAGATCTTTTCCATATGGTTTAATTTGGTTTCTAGAATATTATTAGGTTGTCTGTAATGTCAGTTCATGTTGGCTAATCCTATTCCTATATTGCTTCAACCTTGTGTATATTTCTTTAAATCAAACCCCATTTTCCTCTGATTCTCTCAGGAGTCAAAATCTTTTGATTCATTGCAAGAGAAGAGGAAAAAAAGAGTCTTAAAAATCTTGCTTTTTTTTTTTTTTTTTTTCTTTCAAGAGAAAACCAAAAGAAATGAAGAACAGTAACAGCAATACCAAGCTAATTCTCCTCCATCCTTATATCCAAAAACAAGGAAGCTCTAACAGATTATGGCTCCTTGCTTTTATTTCCTTCTTTACAATTGCTTTCCTTCTCACTCTTATATACACCAGAGAGTCAATTACGGCTAAAACCACAGCCACAAGCACAACCGTGACAGGCCTTAGCTCTTCTTCTTCTTCTTCTTCTGCCTCTACCTTTGGTGGTGCGCCATTGCCAACCACCGTCATCAACACCCTTCTCCATTATGCTTCAAAATCCAACGACAGTTTTCACATGACATACTCCGAGCTTAAGCCAATCTCTGATGTCCTACGGAAATGTTCATCTCCTTGCAATTTCCTTGTTTTTGGTCTATCACAAGAAACCCTTCTCTGGAAGTCATTGAACCACAATGGGCGCACAGTTTTCATCGATGAAAACCGGTATTACGCTGCTTATTACGAAGAGTTACACCCCGAAATCGATGCCTTTGATGTCCAATACACGACCAAGATAAGCGAAACAAGGGAGCTAATCGAGTCGGCCAAGGAACAGATTCGGAACGAATGTAGGCCAGTCCAAAACCTGTTGTTCTCAGAGTGCAAGCTTGGGATTAATGATTTGCCAAACCATGTTTATGAAGTTGATTGGGATGTGATTTTGATTGATGGACCAAGAGGCGATGGAGGACCTGATGGCCCTGGAAGGATGCAACCAATCTTCACTTCCGGGGTTCTAGCAAGAAGCAAGAAAGTGGGCAATGGCAATCCCAAGACTCACATATTTGTTCATGATTATTACAGAGATGTGGAGCGGATGTCTGGGAATGAGTTTTTGTGCAAGGAAAACATGGTGGAATACAATGATACGCTTGCTCATTTCGTGGTTGAAAGAATGGAAGAAAACAGCTTTCAGTACTGTCGCAACAAGAATAATAATACATCAACAAAAGCTTCATCTTCCTAGTTTATTACTTATCAAGTTCATAAAAGATAATCAATATACAGTCCCAAGGGGTCAAAAATGGTATCAAAGAGAGGTGAATTTGGATTATTTATTATCATTTTGAAAATTTGTCTAGATCGATCGACCTTTTTTTTCTTTTTCTTGGGGGTGGGTGTGTGTAAAAAAATAATATATATATATATATATATTTTTTGTCAATGAAAAATGTAAGTTCATTGAATTCAGAAGTTTCAGGACTTCAAATTGTCATCATTTTAAACAAGGATTGCAAGCAGAAGAAACACCAATTCCTTGAAGCCAGCCGATGGAAACTATATATAGGAAGAAGATAAATGAGCAAATAACTATCAATTGCAATTTGAAAGGTCACTGGACCAAGGAGCTTATAATTCAATTCCTTTTTTAGCTAAAGACCTGCGAATGCATTCATCCTCCCAGGTGAATAGAAATTTTCATCTCTCATTTTTCTGTGTTCCTGCTCGTGCTCTACTTTTGTAACAAGTCGTGCATTCGTTTTTTGGGAGTCGTTTTTTTTCTCGTTTGTTTTCAACTGTTTATCAAGGGTTACGAAATACAAATACGACCGATTAGTATTTTATCGATAATCGAATAAGTGAATTTCACGGAACCATCTGTTTTATTTGCATCATCTTTGTATCTGCATTTTTTTTCAAACAAAATCGATTTTTTTATTAAATAAAAAATCGAATCAAATATTAAGTAAAAAAAAACGGTGGTACGGTTCATTACGAAAGTAAAGATACGAATAAAAACAGAGAAATGATTGAAGAGGATTTGGATTCCTTTCAGGCTGCCTTGTTTAGAGATCAGCTACATTATTTCTTCAGTCTGGACTCTGGACCCATTGTCGATTTAACCTTATTTTATCACATCAATTGGTCCAACACAAAACCTAATTCGATTTGATTTGATTTGCGGTTGTTGAAATCATCATTCAATTCTTCACCAACTGTACTGGTTTGTTCTTGGGCTGAACTACAATTATATGATCAAACTGGCCCAAAAAGTTTCATATATGATATATCTAAAGAAAATTTATTTTATATATCGGTCAGCGATTTTTTTTTAACTTCATCAGAAATGTTATATAATTTTCAATATTATTCTAGAAAATATTATAAAAAAATAAATATGATAATCTTTTAATCATACTTATAAAATTTAAAAAATTACCGAAAATATATATAAAAACACGACCTCATATCTAAATACCTATGAAAATCTAAATCTTTTATTACACTAGTATTATTAGTGTTACTTTTTTTGGTTGGATCAATCTTCTAATATTGCACAGATTATGGATATCTCGCAATGAATTTCACAATGACCTTTGTTCAATAAAAATCCAAAATCTCAACAGTATGTATATATTATTTTTCTGTGTGAGGCATACCGACCTAATTACACTTACTAATGCTTTAAATATTTATTTTTGAGATGTATAATTGTATATTTAATTGTGATCCATAAAACGTATTAATTATTTTTTGATAAAAAAATTTGAAATCTATGAGATAAAAAAATTATAAATGTTAAAATCGAATCCTAATCTTGGGAGAATTCTTTTTCTTAAAAAAGTGGATGAATCATTTGAATTAAACAACTGCATGCTTAATCCATTTTGATAATTGATATTTATGATTTAGGGTTTGATTTTGTATTGCATTACATGGAATTTTTGCTAATTAATATGCCGGAAAATGCTAGCCTTGTTCATGTAAACTGCAAATTTATTTTTCATGTTTTTTTTTTTATGATTCATAGGATGCATCCTACTTATATATATAAATGTGTAGAAGGAGAATTTTTTTTGACCAATTACAAATTGCCACGTGTTAATTGAAATTTCTTTTAATTAAGAAATTTTTAATTATATTATGCATTATCATATCATAATTAATTATTTTATAATTAATTAAATATGTACACATGGCTTGACCAATCAAATTGCAAGGATTCATGGGTCACCCAATTAAACTTCACCCATGTGTCATAATTACTTCATCTCTAATTAAATTAAATTAATTAAGAGATAAATAATGAAGTTTTATCTCTAATTAAATTAATTAAGAGATAAATAAATATTTTATCTCTAATTTAATTAATTAATTAAGGGATAAATAATGAAGTTTTATCTCTAATTAAATTGAATTAAATAAATATTTTATCTCTAATTTAATTAATTAAGAGATAAATAAATATTTTATCTCTAATTTAATTAATTAAGAGATAAATAATGAAGTTTTATCTCTAATTAAATTAATTAAGAGATAAATAAATATTTTATCTCTAATTTAATTAATTAATTAAGGGATAAATAATGAAGTTTTATCTCTAATTAAATTAATTAAGAGATAAATAAATATTTTATCTCTAATTTAATTAATTAAGAGATAAATAAATATTTTATCTCTAATTTAATTAATTAAGAGATAAATAAATATTTTATCTCTAATTTAATTAATTAAGAGATAAATAATGAAGTTTTATCTCTAATTAAATTAAATTAATTAAGAGATAAATAAGGAAGACGAGTTCTTTTACAACTCTCTTTCACCTGGCTGGCTACCACTATAAATAGAGACCTCCCTTTAACACGAATTCACAAGCCTAGGGAGAAGAAGAAAGATTTGGAAGAGTTAAATCCTCTCCAAAGTCTTAAGAAGAAATAGATTTGGAAGAGTTAAATATCTCCAAAGTCTGAAGAAGAGAAAGATTTGGAAGAGTTAAATCCTCTCCAAAGTCTCAAGAAGAAATCTCTGCAGAATTGAAGCAAGAAATTCTTAAGAACACCATCGTGCCTATTCTTAAAGATTTCTCAAGAAGTTGCTCTTCAATCTTGTGTTGATCCAAGATAAATCTTGTCTGCTCTAGATCAAGTCTCGAAGACCCTTGAAGCAAACAACGTGTGTTCAAGATCAAGTCTCAAAGACCCTTGAAGCATAATTCCAAGATTTCCAAGACTTCTTAAATTTGGGATCAAATTTCAAGATCAAGTCTAGAAGACCCTTGAAGTGGATCTCATCAATTCAAGATCAAGTTGTGAAGACCTTTGAATCAAAATTTTACTGAAGAAAAGAATCAAAGGATTTCTTTCTTTAAGAATATTCAGAGATTGTAACCTCAAAGTTTGATTAATAAAATTATTATTTGACTCCAAATTTTCCTTGTCATATTGTCGACACGAAATTTGTGTGTACAAATTTTGGCACGCCCGGTGGGACAATCTCTGCCTTTCATCTATTTTCTTCAAAAACTCAAGTTATCAAGTTGCAATGGCTCCCAAGAAGAACATTGCTAACAAACCAACTCTCAAGCCTGCTCGAGCTAATCCTGCAGTCTACCCCACTTCATCATCAAGCGTGGATATCCCCGCTCATCCTTATGGCACTAGGAGCAAGACCAAAACTCTTGCTGAATTGTATGAGCAAACTTTTCCGGTGCTCAATCAAAACCCTCTCTATGACACTTCTTCTCCAATTCAAGACTTAGAAGAAGTTTTCGCTGAACAAGTCGATTCTCCTCGAGGATCAAGTGCAAGTCGCCAGTTAACATACAAAGAACAAGATAGCTACTCAAGCAACAAGCCTATTCCATCATCTACTCCAAAATCAAGTTCTGGAGTAATGGCTGTCATGACAACTGGCACCACATCATTGGAAGAACAAGTTGCGCTCCTGGCAAAATCTGTTGAAATCCTTTCAGCAAGTATCGAAGAGAAGGATAACCAGATCGCTTCCATGATGGACAAGATCGCCAGTCTCACTGGAAAAAGGAACGAAGCTTCAAACCAAAATTGGCAATCAATCTTTCAAGATGATGGTGAGAACTCTGGCAAGGAAGTTGCTAAGGATTTTGAAGAAAAGATCAATGAACTCGTCACTACCAGTCAGCTCAAGGATCTTATCAAGGAAGCTATCAAAGATCAAGTTGAAAGCATCACTCAACCTTCATATACATATGCAAAACCATATTCTCAAAGGATCGATCGTCTGAGGATGCCGGGGAACTATCAACCCCCAAAGTTTCAGCAGTTCGATGGAAAAGGAAATCCACGCCAACATGTTGCACATTTCATGGAAACTTGCAATAATGCTGGTACCTATGGGGATCTCATGGTGAAGCAGTTCGTTCACTCCTTAAAAAGCAACGCCTTTGATTGGTATACTGATCTTGAGCCTGGGACGATTGACAGTTGGGAACAACTTGAGCGTGAATTCCTTAATCGATTCTACAGCACTCGCCGCGTAGTCAACATGATCGAACTCACAAGCTCACGTCAGTGGAAGGATGAGCCAGTCATTGACTACATCCACAGATGGAGAAATCTGAGCCTTAACTACAAAGAAAGACTGTTTGAGTCTTCTGCCCTTGACATGTGCATCCAAGGCATGAATTGGGGCTTGCGTTACATTCTTCAAGGCATCAAGCCTAAGACCTTTGAAGAATTAGCCACTCGTGCTCATGATATGGAGTTGAGCATGACAGCTGCTGAAAATCAAGAACCTCCGGTGCAAGAGCCAAAGAAAGGTAAGGAAAAACAAGATACCCGCAAAGGGGGCAAAACCTTTATCAATAAGGGAGAAAGCAAACAGTCCATGGCCGTGACTACCAAGCCTCTTAAGATATCTCCCAAGTCAAAACAATCTCAAGAAACGAAATCTTCTCCTATCCAAGACAAAGATAAAGGCAAGATCACTTTGAAGGAGAGGCAAGAAAAGAAGTATCCTTTTCCTGATTCTGATGTTTCAAGCATTCTTGAAGAACTCTTAAAGACTAAGCTGATTCAGTTGCCAGAAATGAAGCGACCTGAAGAAGCTGATAAAGTAGAAAACCCCAATTATTGCAAGTACCATCGCTTGATTAGCCATCCTCTGGAGAAGTGCTTTATTTTGAAGGATAGAATTATGTGACTCTATGAAGAGGGGAAAATCGAGTTTGAAGAAGAAACGGTGTCGTCAAATTTGGCATCAGTCAATATGGTTTCTCAATCCAATTTGCTGGAGAGAACCATAAAATTTGGCTCTTTTGATCCTATCATACTGGCTCCAAGTACAAGTACGATAGTGGATCTTCAGGGAAGTGGGGGCAACTATTTGCTTCAAAGACAAAATCAAGATTACGATGGTTGGACTCTAGTCACACGCCGAAAAAAGCAAAAAGAAGAATCTTCCAAAAGTTGTGAAAGTTCCTACAAGAGCTAAGATGATCAAACAACCATCTAAATCTCCAAAGCCCAATGCGTCTCAAGAAGCAAAAATGCCATCTCAGGGTAAAAATTCAGTAAGGAGAAAGTCAAGGAGGCAAATCACTTTAAACGAATTCATGCCAATTCAGCTTAGAAATGAAGATTTGCTTTTCATGACTTGTTACCATAACGGTGGCAATGAAGATAATGAAAACAACATTGACTCAGTAGCATTTGAAGTTGATGATCATCCTTGTGCTATGAAAATTAACTTTTCTGATGAAGATCTGTTGCTGGGGTCAACCCCTCATAATCGGCCGTTGTTCGTCGTAGGATACACTCGGGAACAGAAGATCAATAGAATCTTGATCGATGATGGTTCTGCTGTCAACATACTCCCGTTGATGACAATGAAAGAATTGGGAGTTCCTTTGGATGAATTGATGCAAAACCGCTTGATGATCCAAGGATTCAACCAAGGGGGACAAAGAGCTCTTGGAAAACTTAGACTTCAACTTTTCATTGGAGATATGGAGTCAAGTCCACTTTTCCATGTGATTGATGCCAAAACGACATACAACATGTTGTTAGGACGACCGTGGATACATCAAAATGGTGTAGTCTCCTCAACTCTGCACCAATGTCTCAAGTATTGCAGAAACGGTCAAGTCAAGACGATCCTTGCAGACGCTAAGCCATTTACTATAGCAGAAGCACATTTCGCAGATGCAAAATTTTATCTAAAAGATACATTTATCGAAGAAGTAATGCCCAACCCGATGCCAGAATTAAAGCAAAAGGGAAAGAATTTGGCTTCTTCCACAGTTGGAGAAGATGAAATTGCTCAAGGTTTAAAGGATCTGACTCTTCCCCTCACTAACTTGGAAGAATCAAGAGGCCTTATACCTCTACTGCAAGGATTTGTTAGGCCAGTAGAAGAACCTCTTTGTGAACATCAAGATCTTCCTACTCATCGAGCTAAAGATTTTGATCCTAATGCTTATAGGTTGCTTGTCAAAGTTGGATATAAACAAGAGGATGTTGCAAAATTGGCTCACGAGACAAAAGAGCCTAGCAAAGAAAAACCGCAAAGTTCATTCAAGATCCGACAGGTTTGGCAAAAGAAGATTGATCACATCGGAACTTCTAGAGAGGGGCTTGGATATTCTCCATTAAAATTGAAGATTCATAAACAAACTTCGAGGTACATAAATGTGGAGAAAGTTCCCGAGGAGCAAGAAGATGCAGTGAAGCCACCAGGACTTTCAGTGTTTGATCGCTTGGGGGAACGCTCAACACGATGTTCAGTGTTTGATCGTTTGAGCATTCAATCATCACGAAGGTCAGTTTTTGAACGAATGGGAGAAAAATGCAGTGAAGTTTCTGTAAGTAAACCAATTTCCATTCAGTCAAGGCTTGGAAGTCTGTTGATAACTCGTATAATTATATAGTTTTTAGTTATGTTTTATTATTGTTTTGTGTCAAATACGAGTTATTATTGCTTAGTCTACTTGTGTTTATGATTTTTATATTTTTATGTAATTTAGTGTTTTTCATGAGTTTCTTTGAGTGATTTCAGATTACTAGGTTAAATCAAGAATTAAGGGCAAATCCAATTCAGTTCCAGTTCCGACACCTTTTGCCATATCAGCTATATCTGGAGTTTCACTGAAGCAATAAGGCTGAAATTTTAACCGTGCAAAGTTAAGAGGCATATCTATCTTTTTCATGTTTTACACTTCTTGAAACGGAGTCGTTTTCCCTACCGAAATCAACCATCAAGTTGGCTGATGTGCAATGACGTATGTTCTGCACCATTTTGGTATTTTGACCATATCTTCCGATCCACATGAGAAAATGATCTGATTCCAACGGGTATGGATCCGTAACTGATAGGGGTATATTTTGCTAGAAGACCATTTGATCAGATCGAGCCTCCAACATTGACAAAATCGACCATCAAGCTGGCTGATCAGAATTGTCATACAACATGATGAAAATTGTTAGAAAAATGCACCCACCTATTATACCTACCTTTGAAATTTATAAAGCTTGTCTCTTGTCATTTAGCTCTCCAAAATGTGTATAAATAGAGGGCCTTGGATGAGACATTATACATTGGTAGGATATTAGCCATTGTAATAAAATTCTCTAAGTTTTCTTCTTTTTTCCTTTCTCTAGTTTTCTTTTTCTTTATTTACTTATGCTTCTTACATTTCTTTTCATCTTTAGTATGTGTTGCTAATCATATTGTTGAGGTGATGAGGTGAAGCTCTTGGTAAATGCTAAGGTTAGTCTCTTAAACATGAGCTAAAATGAATCATCATTTATAAACACTAGTATAGATAATATTTTCTTTTGGTTTAAAATCATACTTGCAAAGTAGAGATCTTGATTCATTATTGACAATGAAAATGGCACAGTAAATGCTTGGTTTCATAACCTTGATTTGTTGTAGACATATACCTTGGCATAAGGAATGTTTGGACTCTTTTTATGAGTTTTGAGGACACCAAATGAACATAATATCATATGCTATGGACGTTGGACAATTTGGACTGAATTGCTAAACCTTCCGATTGGAACCTCCCTTATGTGTGGATTTCAATTGTGTAATAAAACAAGATTAATCTTAGCATAACACCAAGAGTGGATTCTCTAACCTCAACATCCTTTCTTATTGTTTTTTATATCTTGTTTAATTGCTTTTATGTTATTTTGTTTATTTTGTTCTCTAATATCTTGTTTACTTTCTTTGTTATTGATTCCCTAATATCTTGTTTATTTTCTTTTTCATATATATTTATAAACTTATACTTACTAGTACGCTTCCCTGTGGTTCGACCTCGGACACCCGAGAATTTATTACTTGAACATAACCTGCACTTGGGTTTACAACTCTTAATTGAGTCTCCATCAAGTTTTTGGCGCCGTTGCCGGGGAAGCAATACTAAGTATATAAGTTTATAAGTATATTTATTTTTATTGGCTGGTTATACCGCCTAATTTTCTATATATTTATATTTATATTGTATATTAACTTTGTTTTATTTTTATTGGCTGGTTATACCGCCTAATCTGTATATTAACTTTGTTTTATGCTTGTTTGGCGACGTGATTTTAGATCTCGTCGTTTAGTTAGATTTTATTGTGAAACTTTTTCAGGTAATCTTTCTAATACAACTCCTACCATGGCTGACAATGAAAGTGTTCATGCTGAAGATGAGAACAGACAAGTACGCACCATGCGTGACTACTTGCAACCAACTCGAAGCTCATCACCCTCTTGTTTTATTTTTCCTCTCAATGCAAACAACTTTCATTTTAAACCAGGTATGATAGCTTTGCTTCCAAATTTCCATGGGTTAGAATCGGAAAGTGCTTACTCGTTTCTAAAAGACTTCGAAGATGTATGTGTCACCTTTAATGACCAACAATGTACAAATGAAATTGTCAAGCTAAAATTATTTCCTTTTTCTTTAAAAGATAAAGCAAAAATTTGGCTTCATAATTTAAAACCAAGGTCAATTGGCACATGGCAAGAATTACAAACTAAGTTTCTAAAGAAATTTTTCCCAGCACATAAAACTACTGCTTTGAAAAGACAGATTCAAAATTTCAATCAAAATCAAAATGAAGCATTTTTTCAGTGCTGGGAGCGTTTTAGAGATTTGTTAAGTTCTTGTCCACATCATGGTTTTGAAAAATGGCGTCTTATTAGTTTTTTTATGAAAGTTTAACTCCCGAAACTAAACAATTTGTTGAAACAATGTGTAACGGTGAGTTTCTAGAAAAAGAACCTGAAGAAGCCTTTGACTACCTAGACCATTTGGCAGATAACTCTCAAGCCTGGCACACAGATAATTCCTCTGAAAGTTCCAATAGATCTAATCTTGTTTCTAACAGAGGAAAATATCATTTTAGTCAAGAAGATGAGATAAAAGCTAAAGTAGCTAATTTGGCTAGAAAGATTGAAGCCATGGAACTTAGAGAAGTAAAAGAAGTCAAAACGGTTAAAAATGAAGAAAGTTGTGGAATTTGTGAAATCATGGGACACCCCACTTCTGAATGTCCAAACATTCCCATTCTTAAAGAAGCGTTGCATGATCAAGTAAATTCCATTAACACATTTAAAAAGCCTTTTCCTTCTCCTTACTCTGAAACGTATAACCCTAAATGGAGAAATCATCCCAACTTCAGTTGGCGGAATAATAATCATGTTCAGGTACCACAATCTCAAAAGCCGGGCAACACTTTTTCCTATCAACCTTCACGTGTACAAACCTTGGAAGAGACATTGCAAGCATTCATGCAAACACAAGCAAATGTGAATAACCAAACTTCACAGGACATCAATGAGATCAAAAACACCTTGTCCACATTGACAGCTTCATTACGCACTCAAGAAAAAGGTAAGTTTCCTGCTCAACCTCAACCTAACCCTTCTACTCAATGTCTTGTTTCTTGCTCCAATGAAACTCAACAGGAAAATGCCAGTTCTATCACAACTCTTCGAAGTGGAAAGGCAATTGACAAAAACATTCCATCAAAAGACCAAGATCCTCTTTCCCCTCCGAAAAGTAATGGTAAGGATGATGGTAAGTCTGAACTTCTTGAAAATTTGGACAAAGAAAAAGGTATGCATCCTGCTCCTTTTCCTCAAAGATTGCAAACAATAAAGAATTTGAATCAAAATGCAGAAATTTATGAACTTTTCAAACAAGTTAAGATTAACATTCCTTTATTGGATGCAATCAAACAAGTTCCATCTTATGCTAAATTTTTGAAGGACATGTGCACATTTAAAAGGAAACATAATGTACAAAAGAAAGCATTTCTGACGGAAAGTGTGAGCTCAATCATTCAGCACCTTACTCCACCAAAATTCAAAGATCCTGGATGTCCAACAATCTCATGCATCATTGGAAACACTAGAATAGAACGTGCATTGCTTGATCTTGGTGCTAGTGTTAATCTTTTGCCTTTTTCTGTTTATCAACAGTTAGGTTTAGGTGAACTCAAGGAAACACCTATTACACTTCAACTAGCTGATCGTTCTGTAAAAATTCCTCGAGGGATAGTTGAAGATGTTTTGGTTCAAATTGATAATTTTTACTTCCCTGTTGATTTTATTGTTTTGGACACACATCTTGTTTCAAATCCAAATGTTCAAATTCTTGTTATATTAGGCCGTCCATTTCTTGCAACTTCTAATGCTCTGATAAATTGCAGGAATGGTATTTTGAACATTTCTTTTGGAAATATGACTTTAGAATTAAATGTGTTCAACATTTGCAAGAAACCTGGTGATGATTCAGAAGTACATGAAGTGGATTTCATTGAAGAACCTGTTCATGAACATCTCACCACTACCACATTCCATGATCCTTTAGAAGCTTATTTAATTGAATGTGAGTTTGATAATGCTTCAGAAATTTCACACACTGATTCTTTGTTAAATTCTTTTCAGGATAAGCATTGTTGGAAACAAAAACTTGAGGAACTCATAAATGATGCATATGAGAATCCTAAAATTCATAAAGAAAGAACTAAAGCCTTTCATGACAAGTTAATTTCAAGAAAAACATTTGATGTTGGGCAAAAAGTTCTACTTTATAATTCTAGACTTCACATATTTCCTGGTAAGTTGAGATCAAGATGGACTGGCCCATTTGTGGTTAAGCATGTGTATCATTATGGAGCAGTTGACATTGAGAATCCTCAAAATGGTAACGTATTCAAGGTAAATGGACAAAGACTCAAAATCTTTTTGGAAAATCATGTTACTCAAGAAGAGGTTGTTTTTCTTTCTGATCCTTGTTTTGAAAATAACTAGATGTAAATATAATTTTTACTAATCTTCAACAAAAAAAAAAATATTTTTTTTAACCCCGGTTAAATGGCGGATAACGGTACTCCGTGATTATTTAAGTCGGTTCCATCAGCTACCCACAAAACTGATATTGTATATAAATTTCTCTTTCAATTTCATTTTCATTTTTTTTTCAAGATGGATGATATTCTCACAAGATTGCAGAAACGATTTCCTCCTTTTCCTCGGAATATTTTACTGAAGCTTTACCAAGTTCGATTTGAAAGATTAAGAATGCTTATGCACAAAGGGATTCCTGAAGACATACGTTGGATAATTGAAGCCAAGGTACGTGAAGATGAATATCTTCCTGTTTTGCATTTACCAGGTACAGGTAGAAGCACTTTTGCAAAGAAGCGACGAGCAAAACGCATGAGTTCAAATTGCCACAAATGTGCACGATGGACGTGTAACGGTAAATGTCGTTCTATTGGGATTCCGTCCTCTAATCGAGATGATAAAATTGAATTCATTAAGGATGGACTGAGTAAGGAGAATTTGGGTAATATCCAACTTTCTCTTGAGACGCATCCTAGTGGAGACGTACAAAGAGAAATTCTTGATTTATGGCCGCAATTCCAAAGGGAATGGCAACATCTTGGGAATCTGATGTTAAAAGACCCTGTTTGCCAGCTTGTAAGAAAACTGGATGGGAAGCATATCCTCGACTCATAGAAGGCGTTTAAGCCGTTTCTGGACGTAAAACCAGAGGAAGATGTGAGCCACAATCACAACTACAATAAATGACTTCTCAACTTTTGGTTTGATTTGCAATAACTTCATTTCGGTTTAATTTACGTGTTGTTAGATTTGTGTAATTATTCTCATTTTTTTTTTGCATTGGTCTTTTACGGTTGATTTTTCTTCTCTTTTTGATTTTCTTCCTGAAATCACGCAAAAATCTTTTGTTAGGTTAACATTTTCTTCTGACAGGTCAAATACACTTTCGGCGACATTATTACTCTTGTCTGATTCATTACTCAGTCCTCTATATATTACACAATGTACTCATTCTCTTTCAGGCACTCGAAAAAAAAATGGAAAGTACTTCGTCCCAGCGCATTAAAAAAATTTGTGTCTTTGGAGGTGCTTATCCAGGGAAAAATAACATATTCGCTGATGAAGCCATAAGAGTTGGAGTAATACTTGCCCAACAAAAGATCCAGTTGATTTATGGAGGCGGTAGTACGGGTCTAATGGGAGCAGTCGCTACAGCAGCACACGCCGGAGGAAGTCCAGTTCTAGAAATCGTGCCAAAACTATTCACAGATTTTTGTGGACCTACCGTGGGTAAAGAAATACAAGTCTGGAGTATCCCTGAACGGATGACAATCATGTACCATTCTGCCGATGCATTCATTGCTTTACCAGGAGGTCTGGGTACATTGGAAGAAATAGCTTGCGTGGCTTCTTGGTCATCTTTGGACACAAATAAGAAACCCATTGGTTTGCTTAATATTAATGGTTATTTTATTAATTTGCTTTCATACTTAGATAATGCTGTGGATAATGGATTCATGTTTTCAGAGGCAAGGAGAACCATAATTTCTGCTACAACCATTGAAGATTTACTCAAAAAGCTCCAAGCTTATGAGTATTTATCTGCTACGGTTGTTTCGCAAACGCTCGGAAAAAGAAAAAGAGATATGGACGAGCAAGGAGTGGATTGCACTTTGTCTTTGTGACATTATCTAACATTTTGTTTGTTGTGTCTCAGTTATAATAAGTGGTTAGCAACCTCTGCAGGTAATATCTCCTAAATTCTACCTTTAAAATTTGACATTGGGAACAATGTCATATTTTAGTAGGGGGTAAGGGACATATTTTGCTAAAAAAAAAAATTGTTGTGTTTTAAGACATTTAGAAGTATTCATTCTGAACAAGGTCTGAGTAAGGGAGACTTGAGACATACCTTGTCAGTTTGATTTAATCTTCTTCTTCTTCAAAAAAAAAAAAAAAACATGTTTAGACTTAGTGTGTTTTTTTAGTTACTTTCAATACTATAATGAGATATGAATTGCATAAGTCTAAAACAGATTTATTAGTGAGAAGATTTTCATGAGAATTGAGCTTGATATCAACCTTTTTATGAGCCAATGTTAATATGATATGTTGATTGAGAAAGAAGCATGTTTAGACTTAATCTGACTTGTATAATCATCCTTGTGAGTTTTTGAGCCTATAATGATTCATGCATTATACAAATCAATCTAATTTCTTTCTTGAGTGCTCTTATGATTACATGATTCTCTAGAACTTGCTTTAAACCGTTTGAGACTATATTGATACATGTGACAACATGAATATGATAGAGGCATTAGGATTATAACCAGAGCCAAACAGCTATCCATTATTAATGTTCTAAGAGAACATCCCCACTAGTGAGCCAATTTGAGCCTTCATTAAATATGCTATTTTATTGGTAACCAGAACTTACACCTAGCCTAAATATACTTATATCCTTACCCTTGTTCTAAAGATGGATTATATATTTTGAGACATATTGCAAAAACAAGGGATACTTTTTGAAAATTTGGGTTAGAACGAAAGATAAGTGTGGGGGAGGAGAGAGGCAAAAGTCAAGAGAAAAAGAAAGGGATCATTGTCAAATACATTCCCATATTAAAAAAAAAAAAAAATCTTCTCTTGAACTTCTAGTTAAAGTAAAGAAAAAGATGTTACAAAGTTGGTTAGAATGAAGCAAAGGCTCAACATGAATATTTAGCCTATGTTATTATGTGTTTTATAAGAGTTTTGAGAAGTTTTATTTGTATGATCTTATTATGTCTCTAAACTCTATGAACTCTTTGGAACCTTTGTGATATCTTTATCCTTTTGTTCTTTAACCACATTATAACCCTTTGGCCCCATTACAACCTTGAAAAAAGACCTCTTGATTTATGAAGTTGTATGATCTAAATAGTGGAGAATAGGTGGACAAGCAAGCATATGGTAGAACTGTTTTCATGAGATTGATTGAGTGTAAACACTTTACCACTACTTTAAAGAGTGAAAATCATGAGAGTATAGTGAGAAGTTGAGATTAAGTTGAATATGCACTATTTTGATTGAAATATGTTATGTTAATATTGGCTTAACTCATTTATTTACATTCAAGCATGAATTTTTGTGAAATTCTTTGAGCTATTGATTAGTTTATAAGACTTGTTCAAAGATTGTCTCTAATTTATATTGAAAGGATTAGGAGTAAATATTTTTAGTGTATGTAGTTTACTTATATTTTAGTTTTTCAATGTTTGTGGGTATCGTTCTAGCAAACCCTCACGAGACTAAACTCGTCCACTAGGGACACCTAGGGGTTTAAAGGCTTGTGTCACATGCTAAGTGCCATCGTGATTTCCTACGAAAATGGATTAGATTAGATTTTCTTATTTTATTTTTATTGAGTCGTTGCTAGGGACTAGCAACAATCTAAGTGTGGGGGTGTGATAACTCGTATAATTATATAGTTTTTAGTTATGTTTTATTATTGTTTTGTGTCAAATACGAGTTATTATTGCTTAGTCTACTTGTGTTTATGATCTTTTATATTTTTATGTAATTTAGTGCTTTTCATGAGTTTCTTTGAGTGATTTCAGATTACTAGGTTAAATCAAGAATTAAGGGCAAATCCAATTCAGTTCCAGTTCCGACACCTTTTTCCATATCAGCTATATCTGGAGTTTCACTGAAGCAATAAGGCTGAAATTTTAACCGTGCAAAGTTAAGAGGCATATCTATCTTTTTCATGTTTTACACTTCTTGAAACGGAGTCGTTTTCCCTACCGAAATCAACCATCAAGTTGGCTGATGTGCAATGACGTCTGTTCTGCACCGTTTTGGTATTTTGACCATATCTTCCGATCCACATGAGAAAATGATCTGATTCCAACGGGTATGGATCCGTAACTGATAGGGGTATATTTTGCTAGAAGACCATTTGATCAGATCGAGCCTCCAACATTGACAAAATCGACCATCAAGCTGGCTGATCAGAATTGTCATACAACATGACGAAAATTGTTAGAAAAATGCACCCACCTATTATACCTACCTTTGAAATTTATAAAGCTTGTCTCTTGTCATTTAGCTCTCCAAAATGTGTATAAATAGAGGGCCTTGGATGAGACATTATACATTGGTAGGATATTAGCCATTGTAATAAAATTCTCTAAGTTTTCTTCTTTTTTCCTTTCTCTAGTTTTCTTTTTCTTTATTTACTTATGCTTCTTACATTTCTTTTCATCTTTAGTATGTGTTGCTAATCATATTGTTGAGGTGATGAGGTGAAGCTCTTGGTAAATGCTAAGGTTAGTCTCTTAAACATGAGCTAAAATGAATCATCATTTATAAACACTAGTATAGATAATATTTTCTTTTGGTTTAAAATCATACTTGCAAAGTAGAGATCTTGATTCATTATTGACAATGAAAATGGCACAGTAAATGCTTGGTTTCATAACCTTGATTTGTTGTAGACATATACCTTGGCATAAGGAATGTTTGGACTCTTTTTATGAGTTTTGAGGACACCAAATGAACATAATATCATATGCTATGGACGTTGGACAATTTGGACTGAATTGCTAAACCTTCCGATTGGAACCTCCCTTATGTGTGGATTTCAATTGTGTAATAAAACAAGATTAATCTTAGCATAACACCAAGAGTGGATTCTCTAACCTCAACATCCTTTCTTATTGTTTTTTATATCTTGTTTAATTGCTTTTATGTTATTTTGTTTATTTTGTTCTCTAATATCTTGTTTACTTTCTTTGTTATTGATTCCCTAATATCTTGTTTATTTTCTTTTTCATATATATATTTATAAACTTATACTTACTAGTACGCTTCCCTGTGGTTCGACCTCGGACACCCGAGAATTTATTACTTGAACATAACCTGCACTTGGGTTTACAACTCTTAATTGAGTCTCCATCATCTGTACTCTGAAGAAGTTAACTGTGGCCGAAAAAGAAAGTCTTCCACTTTAAAGGAATCAAGAGATTTTCACAGCAAAATTCCTTCTCGAATGAAAAGGCAAAGCGAATGGAAGGTAACTACTGGTGAAGTTTTAAAGGCTAGAAAGCACACAGTGGTTATAACCAAATCAGTCTCATCCTCAGAGGAAGAAGAACTTGAAGAAACAGAAATCTTTACTTCTAACCATGTATCTGTAAAAGAAACTGGTGAAAAATCTCAAGAAGAAGAAGCCCAAGAAGCCCCTTCGTCTTTTGAAGAAGGAAATCAAGCTACTATTGATGAGCTAAAGGAGGTTAACATCAGCACTAGTGAAGATCCACGACCGATCTTTATTAATGCTTGCTTACCACCAGAAGAGGAAAAAGCCTATCTTGATCTTTTGATAGAGTATCGAGATATCTTTGCTTGGACTTACAAAGAAATGCCGGGACTTGATCCAAAAGTAGCTATGCATCATCTGGCTGTCAAGAAAAGTGTCCGACCTATCAAACAAGCTCAACGACGTTTCCATCCTGACTTGATCCCCCAAATTGAAGTTGAGGTCAATAAGCTCATCAAAGCTGGCTTTATTAGAGAAGTCAAGTATCCCACTTGGATCTCAAATATTGTTCCAGTGAGAAAGAAAAATGGTCAACTTCGAGTTTGTGTAGATTTTCGAGATTTGAACAATGCTTGTTCAAAGGACGACTTTCCTCTCCCTATAACAGAAATAATGGTTGATGCTACAACTGGCCATGAAGCTTTGTCATTTATGGATGGATCGTCTGGCTATAATCAAATTCGCATGGC
Organism: Fremontodendron californicum; assembly: GCA_030761205.1. Classification (NCBI taxonomy): domain Eukaryota; kingdom Viridiplantae; phylum Streptophyta; class Magnoliopsida; order Malvales; family Malvaceae; genus Fremontodendron; species Fremontodendron californicum. Next base: position 2,620,460 of record JAULJL010000020.1, read on the forward strand.
TCCAAGAGATGAAGAACTTACTGCATTTCGAACTCCAAAAGGAATATACTGTTACAAAGTTATGCCGTTTGGATTAAAGAATGCAGGTGCTACTTATCAAAGAGCAATGCAAAAGATCTTTGATGATATGCTTCACAAGAATGTCGAATGTTATGTTGATGACTTGGTAGTGAAGTCAAAGAAAAAATCCGATCATCTTGCTGATCTTCGCCAAGTGTTTGAAAGATTGCGTAGATACCAATTGAAGATGAATCCGCTCAAGTGTGTGTTCGGAGTATCCTCGGGCAAGTTTTTGGGGTTCATCGTACGACATCGTGGGATTGAGATAGATCAATCAAAAATAGATGCAATCATGAAAATGCCTGAACCGCGCAATCTGCATGAACTTAAAAGTCTGCAAGGAAGATTGGCATATATCCGACGCTTTATCTCAAACTTGGCTGGTCGATGTCAACCATTTAATCGACTAATGAAGAAAGATGTCCCTTTTGTCTGGGATGAGGCCTGCAGTAATGCTTTTAAGAGCATTAAGACCTTTTTGTTACGACCACCTATTCTGAAGGCACCTATACCAGGACAGCCGTTAATCCTTTATATTGCTGCACAAGAACGTTCCTTAGGAGCATTGTTGGCACAAGAGAATGATGAAGAAAAAGAAACTGCACTCTACTATCTTAGTAGAACTCTTAATGGCGCTGAATTAAATTATTCTCCCATTGAAAAGACTTGCTTTTCATTGATGTTTGCAGTTAAAAAGCTGAGGCATTATTTGCAAGCTCATTCTGTTCGTTTGATTTTGCGAGCAGATCCCCTCAAATATCTCATGTCCAAGTCTATGCTCAGTGGAAGATTGGCAAAATGGGCTCTTTTGCTACAAGAGTTCAATATTACTTATATTCCACAAAAGGCCGTTAAAAGGCAAGCACTTGCCGATTTCCTTGCAAACCATCCGATTCCAGATGATTGGGAATTCTCTGAAGATCTCCCAGATAAAGATGCTCTTTTCATCGAAATTCCCAGGCCATGGAAACTATTCTTCGATGGGGCTGCCCGTCAAGATGGAGCTGGAGCAGATGTTGTCTTTGTCACTAGAAGGAGATGTATTGCCTTATGCATTTACTCTCACCGAAAATTGTTCCAACAATGTAGCAGAATACCAAGCTCTGATAATTGGATTGGAAATGGCAGTGGATATGAAGATCACTCAACTTAAAGTGTTTGGGGATTCCAAATTGGTCATCAACCAATTTCTTTCACTTTACGAAGTTAAGAAGCCAGACCTCTTACCATATGTCAACTATGCGAAGAAGATTTTGGAATGGTTTGACAATGTAAGCTTGGAACATGTACCAAGAAGAGAGAACAAGCAAGCAGATTCTCTAGCTAATTTAGCATCAGCTCTTACCATGCCAAGTGTAGAAGTAAAAGTCCCTCTTTGCAAACGATGGATTTTACCTCCAGTTGATTTTAAAGATAACAATACGGAATCCAATGTTGTTTCAGTTTGCGAAGTTGAAAAAGAAGATTGGAGACAACCATTGATTGATTATTTAGAGCATGGAAGGCTACCCAATGATCCAAGGCATAAAACAGAAGTGAAACGTCGAGCTCCTCGATTTATTTACTTCAAGGGTACGCTCTATCGCCGCTCTTTTGATGGTGTCTTCCTTCGATGTTTAGGAGAATATGAAGTATCCAAAACCTTACAAGAAGCTCATTCAGGAATTTGTGGTGCACATCAGTCTGGAGCTAAATTGCACTTTCAAATTAAAAGAATGAGATATTACTGGCCAACAATGGTAAAGGATAGCATGGACTACTCCAAGAAATGTCAAGCTTGTCAGTTTCATGCAAACTTCATCCATCAACCTTCTGAACCATTACATCCGACAGTCACATCTTGGCCGTTCGATGCTTGGGGACTTGATTTGGTAGGACCATTACCTAAGAGTTCACTAGGGCATATGTATATACTTGCCGCTACAGATTACTTTTCAAAGTGGGCAGAAGTGGCACCTTACAGGGAAGTAAAAAAAGAAACTGTTGCAACTTTTATTAGGACAAACATCATTTATCGGTATGGTGTACCTCGTCACATCATAACTGATAATGGGAAGCAGTTTGACATGAGCAAATTATGTGCACAGTTTGACTTCAAGCAGTACAAGTCTTCAATGTACCATGCTCCAGCAAACGGATTAGCAAAAGCTTTTAACAAGACTTTGTGCAATCTTCTCAAGAAAGTTGTTAACCGTTCAAAGAAAGATTGGCATGAAAGGATAGGAGAAGCTCTGTGGGCTTATCGAACTACATATCGCACACCAACTCAAGCCACTCCATATGCACTTGTTTATGGTGTAGAAGCTGTTCTACCACTTGAACGACAAATTCCATCATTGAGGATTGCAATCCAGGAAGATCTTTCTAGTGAAGACAATGTACGCTTACGTTTGGAAGAATTAGAAGCACTGGATGAGAAAAGGTTGGAAGCCCAACAACGCTTGGAGTGCTATCAAGCTCGACTATCCAAAGCTTTTAATAAGAAAGTCAAGCAGCGATCTTTCCAAGTTGGAGATTTAGTCCTTGCTGTAAGAAGACCCATAAATACTTCACATCGTATTGGCAACAAGTTCCTTTCAAAATGGGATGGACCATACGTTGTTCGAGAAGTTTATACCAATGGTGCATACAAGATCGTTGATCAAGATGGTGTCAAAGTTGGACCGATCAATGGAAAGTTTTTGAAGCGTTAATATGCTTAAAGAAGATACTGCACCTAAGCAAGAGCTTAAACTGTCGTATGTTGCTCATAAGCAAGAGCTTAAACTATCGTATGTTGCTCCTAAGCACGAGCTTAAACTGCACATTAAAAAAAAAAGAGCCCGCTATGTTGAAAATCCTTTCTAGGACAACTTAGGCAAAAGTTAGGGCACAAAAAAAATGATGAACTACGTTATGACTTGATCCTTCAAATTCGAGGGTACGTAGGCAGCTTGGTTTCATTGCCAAGTTCAGTCCAAACAAAAAAAAAATTGTTTGATTCAAATATTATCTTTTGTTCACTTGAAAGTATCATGATAATTCTCCATTCGATAATTCTCCATTCAAATTTCATGATTCAAGTTATTTTTTCAAGTAAAACAAATCTTTTACAAATTAAAGATCTTTGAGAATTTAATTTGTAGTCCATACATGATGCAAAAATGCTTCAGAAAGTGCAAAAGAAAGATGATATATGGAGAAAAAGAAATTTAACTTCATTTCAAACTTGAGAAGAACCTACAATTAAAAAAAAAAAAAACTAACAATCCTGAGAACTAATACAAATTTCAAAAAAAAAAAGTTACATCAAAAAGGGTTCAGGGCTTCCATTTGAAATTCTTCAAGTCTTCTCGAGAGGCTTCCAACATATTTCGCAACAAATATAAGTTTTTTGCTTCATTCTCAGTAAGGGTAGTAAAAGACTCAACAGAATTCATCTCCTCACGAATCTTAGAGGTGTCAATTCTTCTTCTTTTCAATTCATCTTCAGTTTCTTGGAGGGAAGATTCAAGTCTATGTTTTTTGCGTTGCAAAGTAATGAACTCTTGCTCTATATCTGCCAAGTTCGACTGTAGGGTGTTAAGGTTCTCAACAGTTTTATGTTCAAGTAACATTGAATCTTTAAGTCGAATTTCAAATGCTTGAAGTCTGTCAATTCTATCCTTAGATGAAGAGATGGAAGATTCAAGCTCATTAAACTTTTGGACTTGTGTAAAGTAGTCTTCTACCATGCCTTTCAATAAGGATGAATCAACGGATTTAATTGCTTCTATTGCATCAAAGATCTTGTGGACATCACTAGTAAGTAAAGAAACCCGATCAAAAGAAGCGCGAATAATCCTTGGTTGAATGTTTTCCCACAAAATAATTGCAAGCTTCAACTAACTATGGGATATCACTTTTTCAGCACTAAACTTAGAAAATTCTGGAAGGGCGAGATGACTAGCTTCAACATGAGGGCCTATGGAAGTCTTCACTATAGGGGAAGTATTATTAACAATCATGTTGGGGCAAGCATCTTCTTGGTTGGAAACGGTACTTGAAACATTATTTTTGATCTTAGCTACAAGTTTGTTGAACTCATGCGAACTAGAAACTGAAGCTTCACTTTTGGCAAAGGATATATCACCATGAAAGGATTCCCTTGGCCTGATTCGCTTCCAATGTCTTTCATGATCACTCTCATCAATTGAATCTTCAAGGATCGTATTATCCTTCCCTTCGATGACTTTCGGTAAAACCCTTTGTCCTTCATCAACTAATGACACTGATCGAGGAACTTCTTGTGAAGCCTTAACATGCTCCTCTGTTAAATCTATAGTGGACGAGACTTTGGCTTTATTGGATTTGTCTTGTGAAATCTCTAAAGACTTTCTCTTAACATCCTTTGAAGGTTTTCTTCTCTTTGATGGTGATGTACGGATGCTTAAAATCAAAATATCAATAGAATGCTCAAGATATGGCCCATGAACTTTCGACCACCATTCCATGTATCTTGCGGTTACATGATAATTAGGATTTAGAGAACGAGCTGGAGAGATCAATCTGGACTTTGTATGAGAACGAGTGCAAATTCTCCAAAACCTACATAGATCATCCACAGATCCAGAACGAATGTCTTCCTTAAGAGCTCCGGGAATATCTTGACAAAACCCAAATTGTCTCCCAAATCGATGAGGACTGTAAAGTTCTATAATGATGGCTTGGTTACATCGGGCGGGCAAATAGCTCGAACGAACATTAACAAGGTAGCCATGATTGATCTTACTAAGAGCGTCATTCACATTTGCTTGTGTGAAGCTGTCAATGTGAAGTCCGGTTATTCACATTTGCTTGTGTTTGCATGAATGCTTGCAATGTTTCTTCCAAGGTTTGTACACGTGAAGGTTGATAGGAAAAAGTGTTGCCCGGCTTTTGAGATTGTGGTACCTGAACATGATTATTATTTCGCCAACTGAAGTTGGGATGATTTCTCCATTCAAGGTTATACGTTTCAGAGTAAGGAGAAGGAAAAGGCTTTTTAAATGTGTTTATGGAATTTACTTGATCATGCAACGCTTCTTTAAGAATGGGAATGTTTGGACATTCAGAAGTGGGGTGTCCCATGATTTCACAAATTCCACAACTTTCTTCATTTTTAACCGTTTTGACTTCTTTTACTTCTCTAAGTTCCATGGCTTCAATCTTTCTAGCCAAATTAGCTACTTTAGCTTTTATCTCATCTTCTTGACTAAAATGATATTTTCCTCTGTTAGAAACAACATTAGATCTATTGGAACTTTCAGAGGAATTATCTGTGTGCCAGGCTTGAGAGTTATCTGCCAAATGGTCTAGGTAGTCAAAGGCTTCTTCAGGTTCTTTTTCTAGAAACTCACCGTTACACATTGTTTCAACAAATTGTTTAGTTTTGGGAGTTAAACTTTCATAAAAGAAACTAATAAGATGCCATTTTTCAAAACCATGATGTGGACAAGAACTTAACAAATCTTTAAAACGCTCCCAGCACTGAAAAAATGCTTCATTTTGATTTTGATTGAAATTTTGAATCTGTCTTTTCAAAGCAGTAGTTTTATGTGCTGGGAAAAATTTCTTTAGAAACTCAGTTTGTAATTCTTGCCATGTGGCAATTGACCTTGGTTTTAAATTATGAAGCCAAATTTTTGCTTTATCTTTTAAAGAAAAAGGAAATAATTTTAGCTTGACAATTTCATTTGTACATTGTTGGTCATTAAAGGTGACACATACATCTTCGAAGTCTTTTAGAAACGAGTAAGCACTTTTCGATTCTAACCCATGGAAATTTGGAAGCAAAGCTATCATACCTGGTTTAAAACGAAAGTTGTTTGCATTGAGAGGAAAAATAAAACAAGACGGTGATGAGCTTCGAGTTGGTTGCAAGTAGTCACGCATGGTGCGTACTTGTCTGTTCTCATCTTCAGCATGAACATTTTCATTGTCAACCATGGTAGGAGTTGTATTAGAAAGATTACCTGAAAAAGTTTCACAATAAAATCTAACTAAACGACGAGATCTAAAATCACGTCGCCAAACAAGCATAAAACAAAGTTAATATACAGATTAGGCGGTATAACCAGCCAATAAAAATAAAACAAAGTTAATATACAATATAAATATAAATATATAGAAAATTAGGCGGTATAACCAGCCAATAAAAAAAAATATAGGCGGTATAACCAGCCAATAAAAATAAATATACTTATAAACTTATATACTTAGTATTGCTTCCCCGGCAACGGCGCCAAAAACTTGATGGTAACTCAATTAAGAGTTGTAAACCCAAGTGCAGGTTATGTTCAAGTAATAAATTCTCGGGTGTCCGAGGTCGAACCACAGGGAAGCGTATTAGTAAGTATAAGTTTATAAATATATAAGAAAAAGAAAATAAACAAGATATTAGGGAATCAATAACAAAGAAAGTAAACAAGATATTAGAGAACAAAATAAACAAAATAACATAAAAGCAATTAAACAAGATATAAAAAACAATAAGAAAAGATGTTGAGGTTAGAGAATCCACTCTTGGTGTTATGCTAAGATTAATCTTGTTTTATTACACAATTGAAATCCACACATAAGGGAGGTTCCAATCGGAAGGTTTAGCAATTCAGTCCAAATTGTCCAACGTCCATAGCATATGATATTATGTTCATTTGGTGTCCTCAAAACTCATAAAAAGAGTCCAAGCATTCCTTATGCCAAGGTATATGTCTACAACAAATCAAGGTTATGAAACCAAGCATTTACTGTGCCATTTTCCTTGTCAATAACGAATCAAGATCTCTACTTTGCAAGTATGATTTTAAACCAAAAGAAAATATTATCTATACTAATGTTTATAAATGATGATTCATTTTAGCTCAAGTTTAAGAGACTAACCTTAGCATTTACCAAAAGCTTCACCTCATCACCTCAACAATATGATTAGCAACACATACTAGATATGAATAAAATGAAAAGGAATGTAAGAAACATAAGTAAAGAACAAGAAAACTAGAGAAAGGAAAGAAGAAGAAAACTTAGAGAATTTTATTACAATGGCTAATATCCTACCAATGTATCAATGTATCTCAATACTCATCCAAGGCCCTCTATTTATACACATTTTGGAGGGCTAAATGACAAGAGAAAAGCTTTACAAATTTCAAAAGTAGGTATAATAGGTGGGTGCATTTTTCTAACAATTTTCGTCATATTGTATGACAATTCTGATCAGCCAGCTTGATGGTCGATTTTGTCAATGTTGGAGGCTCGATCTGATCAAATGGTCTTCTAGAAAAATATGCCCCTATCAGTTACTGATCCATAGCCGTTGGAATCAGATCATTTGCTCATGTGGATCGGAAGATATGCGCAAAATACGAAAACAGGTCAGCACAGACGTCATTGCACATCAGCCAACTTGATGGTCGATTTCACTAGGGAAAACGACTCCGTTTCAAGAAGTGTAAAACATGAAAAAGATAGATATGCCTCTTAGCTTTGCACGGCTACAAATTTCAGCCTTATTGCTTCAGTGAAACTCGAGATATAGCTGATATGGTAAACGGTGTCGGAACTGGAACTGAACTGGATTTGCCCTTAATTCTAGTAATCTGAAATCACTCAAAGAAACTTGTGAAAAACACCAAATTACATAAAAATATAAAAGATCATAAACACAAGTAGACTAAGCAATAATAACTCGTATTTGACACAAAACAATAATAAAACATAACTAAAAACTATATAATTATACGAGTTATCACACCCCCACACTTAGATTGTTGCTAGTCCCTAGCAACGACTCAATAAAAATAAAATAAGAAAATCTAATCTAATCCATTTTCGTAGGAAATCACGGTGGCACTTAGCATGTGACACAAGCCTTTAAACCCCTAGGTGTCCCTAGTGGACGAGTTTAGTCTCGTGAGGGTTTACTAGGACGATACCCACAAACATTGAAGACATAAGAAAAACTAAAAATAATAATTATAACTAATCCTTCCAATATAAATTAGAGACAATCTTTGAACAAGTCTTATAAACTAATCAATAGCTCAAAGAATTTCACAAAAAATCATGCTTGAATGTAAATAAATGAGTTAAGCCAATATTAACATAACATATTTCAATCAAAATAGTGCATATTCAACTTAATCTCAACTTCTCACATGGGATACTCTCTTGATTTTCACTCTTTAAAGTAGTGGTAAAGTGTTTACACTCAATCAATCTCATGAAAACACTTCTACCATATGCTTGCTTGTCCACCTATTCTCCACTATTTAGATCATACAACTTCATAAATCAAGAGGTCTTTATTCAAGGTTGTAATGGGGCCAAAGGGTTATAATGTGGTTAAAGAACAAAAGGATAAAGATATCACAAAGGTTCCAAAGAGTTCATAGAGTTTAGAGACATAATAAGATCATACAAATAAATTTCTCAGAACTCTTTACAAGTACATAGTCACATAGGCTAAATATTCATGTTGAGCCTTTGCTTCATTCTAACCAACTTTGTAACATCTTTTTCTTTACTTTAACTAGAAGTTCAAGAGAAGATTTTTTTTTTTTTTTTTGAATATGGGAATGTATTTAACAATGATCCCTTTCTTTTTCTCTTGACTTTTTCTTTTCTTTTCTTCCCCCACACTTATCTTTTGTTTCTAACCCAAATTTTCAACTAAAAATATCCCTTGTTTTTTTGCAATATGTCTCAAAATATATAATCCATCTTTAGAACAAGGGTAAGGATATAAGTATATTTAGGCTAGGTGTAAGTTGTGGTTACCAATAAAACATCATATTTAATGTAGGCTCAAATTGGCTCACTAGTGGGGATGTTCTCTTAGAACATTAATAATGGATGGCTGTTTGGCTCTGGTTATAATCCTAATGCCTCTATCATATTCATGTTGTCACATGTATCAATATAGTCTCAAACGGTTTAAAGCAAGTTCTAGAGAATCATGTAATCATAAGAGCACTCAAGAAAGAAATTAGATTGATTTGTATAATGCATCAATCATTATAGGCTCAAAAACTCAAAAGGATGATTATACAAGTCAGATTAAGTCTAAACATGCTTCTTTCTCAATCAACATATCATATTAACATTGGCTCATAAAAAGGTTGATATCAAGCTCAATTCTCATGAAAATCTTCTCACTAATAAATCTGTTTTAGACTTATGCAATTCATATCTCATTATAGTATTGAAAGTAACTAAAACACACTAAGTCTAAACATGCTTTTTTTTTTTTTTTTTTTGAAGAAGAAGAAGATTAAATCAAACTGACAAGGTATGTCTCAAGTCTCCCTTACTCAGACCTTGTTCAGAATGAATACTTCTAAATGTCTTAAAACACAACAATTTTTCTTTTTTTAAATTAGCAAAATATGTCCCTTACCCCCTACTAAAATATGACATTGTCCCCAATGTCAAATTTTAAAGGTAGAATTTAGGAGATATTACCTGCAGAGGTTGCTAACCACTTATTATAACTGAGACACAACAAGCAAAATGTTAGATAATGTCACAAAGACAAAGTGCAATCCACTCCTTGCTCGTCCATATCTCTTTTTCTTTTTCCGAGCGTTTGCGAAACAACCGTAGCAGATAAATACTCATAAGCTTGGAGCTTTTTGAGTAAATCTTCAATGGTTGTAGCAGAAATTATGGTTCTCCTTGCCTCTGAAAACATGAATCCATTATCCACAGCATTATCTAAATATGAAAGCAAATTACTAAAATAACCATTAATATTAAGCAAACCAAGGGGTTTCTTATTTGTGACCAAAGATGACCAAGAAGCCACGCAAGCTATTTCTTCCAATGTACCTAGACCTCCTGGTAAAGCAATGAATGCATCGGCAGAATGGTACATGATTCTTATCCGTTCAGGGATACTCCAGACTTGTATTTCCTTACCCACGGTAGGTCCACAAAAATCTGTGAATAGTTTTGGCACGATTCCTAGAACTGGACTTCCTCCGGTGTGTGCTGCTGTAGCGACTGCTCCCATTAAACCCGTACTATCGCCTCCATAAATCAACTGGATCTTTTGTTGGGCAAGTATTACTCCAACTCTTATGGCTTCATCAGCGAATATGTTATTTTTCCCTGGATAAGCACCTCCAAAGGCACAAATTTTTTTAATGCGCTGGGACGAAGTGCTTTCCATTTTTTTTTCTTTCGAGTGCCTGAAAGAGAATGAGTACATGGTGTAATATATAGAGGACTGAGTAGTGAATCAGACAAGAGTAATAATGTCGCCGAAAGTGTATTTGACCTGTCAGAAGAAAATGTTAACCTAACAAAAGATTTTTGCGTGATTTCAGGAAGAAAATCAAAAAGAGAAGAAAAATCAACCGTAAAAGACCAATGCAAAAAAAAAAATGAGAATAATTACACAAATCTAACAACACGTAAATTAAACCGAAATGAAGTTATTGCAAATCAAACCAAAAGTTGAGAAGTCATTTATTGTAGTTGTGATTGTGGCTCACATCTTCCTCTGGTTTTACGTCCAGAAACGGCTTAGACGCCTTCTATGAGTCGAGGATATGCTTCCCATCCAGTTTTCTTACAAGCTGGCAAACAGGGTCTTTTAACATCAGATTCCCAAGATGTTGCCATTCCCTTTGGAATTGCGGCCATAAATCAAGAATTTCTCTTTGTACGTCTCCACTAGGATGCGTCTCAAGAGAAAGTTGGATATTACCCAAATTCTCCTTACTCAGTCCATCCTTAATGAATTCAATTTTATCATCTCGATTAGAAGACGGAATCCCAATAGAACGACATTTACCGTTACATGTCCATCGTGCACATTTGTGGCAATTTGAACTCATGCGCTTTGCTCGTCGCTTCTTTGCAAAAGTGCTTCTACCTGTACCTGGTAAATGCAAAACAGGAAGATATTCATCTTCACGTACCTTGGCTTCAATTATCCAACGTATGTCTTCAGGAATCCCTTTGTGCATAAGCATTCTTAATCTTTCAAATCGAACTTGGTAAAGCTTCAGTAAAATATTCCGAGGAAAAGGAGGAAATCGTTTCTGCAATCTTGTGAGAATATCATCCATCTTGAAAAAAAATGAAAAAGAAATTGAAAGAGAAATTTATATACAATATCAGTTTTGTGGGTAGCTGATGGAACCGACTTAAATAATCATGGAGTACCGTTATCTGCCATTTAACCGGGGTTAAAAAAAAATGTATTATTATTTTTTTTTGTTTTTTTTTTGTTTTTTTTTTTTTTTGGAAATTAGTAAAAATTATATTTACATCTAGTTATTTTCAAAACAAGGATCAGAAAGAAAAACAACCTCTTCTTGAGTAACATGATTTTCCAAAAAGAGTTTGAGTCTTTGTCATTTACCTTGAATACGTTACCATTTTGAGGATTCTCAATGTCAACTGCTCCATAATGATACACATGCTTAACCACAAATGGGCCAGTCCATCTTGATCTCAACTTACCAGGAAATATGTGAAATCTAGAATTATAAAGTAGAACTTTTTGCCCAACATCAAATGTTTTTCTTGAAATTAACTTGTCATGAAAGGCTTTAGTTCTTTCTTTATGAATTTTAGAATTCTCATATGCATCTTTTCTGAGTTCCTCAAGTTTATTTATGACTGGAAAAGTTTCATTCTCACCCAAAAAGGAATATTTTAGCTCGGATGGCAATGGTTTTAAATCCAGCTTGGGTGGTTCAATAGTTGATGGTACAGTGACATTTGTGAGTGATGGAAGTTCCTCAAACTTTTGTTTCCAACGATGCTTATCCTGAAAAGAATTTAACAAAGAATCAGTGTGTGAAATTTCTGAAGCATTATCAAACTCACATTCAATTAAACAAGCTTCTAAAGGAACATTGAATGTGGTAGTGGTGAGATGTTCATGAACAAGTTCTTCAATGAAATCCACTTCATGTACTTCTGAATCATCACCAGGTTGCTTGCAAGTGTTGAACACATTCAATTCTAAAGTCATATTTCCAAAAGAAATGTTCAACATACCATTCCTGCAATTTATCAGAGCATTAGAAGTTGCAAGAAATGGACGACCTAATATAACAGGAATTTGAACATTTGGATTTGAAACAGGATGTGTGTCCAAAACAATAAAATCAACAGGAAAGTAAAAATTATCAATTTGAACCAAAACATCTTCAACTATCCCTCGAGGAATTTTTACAGAACGATCAGCTAGTTGAAGTGTAACAGGTGTTTCCTTGAGTTCACCTAAACCTAACTGTTGATAAACAGAAAAAGGCAAAAGATTAACACTAGCACCAAGATCAAGCAATGCACGTTCTATTCTAGTGTTTCCAATGATGCATGAGATTGTTGGACATCCAGGATCTTTGAATTTTGGTGGAGTAAGGTGCTGAATGATTGAGCTCACACTTTCCGTCAGAAATGCTTTCTTTTGTACATTATGTTTCCTTTTAACTGTGCACATGTCCTTCAAAAATTTAGCATAAGATGGAACTTGTTTGATTTCATCCAATAAAGGAATGTTAATCTTAACTTGTTTGAAAAGTTCATAAATTTCTGCATTTTGATTCAAATTCTTTATTGTTTGCAACCTTTGAGGAAAAGGAGCAGGATGCATACCTTTTTCTTTGTCCAAATTTTCAAGAAGTTCAGACTTACCATCATCCTTACCATTACTTTTCGGAGGTGAAAGAGGATCTTGGTCTTTTGATGGAATGTTTTTGTCAATTGCCTTTCCACTTCGAAGAGTTGTGATAGAACTGGCATTTTCCTGTTGAGTTTCATTGGAGCAAGAAACAAGACATTGAGTAGAAGGGTTAGGCTGAGGTTGAGCAGGAAACTTACCTTTTTCTTGAGTGCGTAATGAAGCTGTCAATGTGGACAAGGTGTTTTTGATCTCATTGATGTCCTGTGAAGTCCGGTTATTCACATTTGCTTGTGTTTGCATGAATGCTTGCAATGTTTCTTCCAAGGTTTGTACACGTGAAGGTTGATAGGAAAAAGTGTTGCCCGGCTTTTGAGATTGTGGTACCTGAACATGATTATTATTTCGCCAACTGAAGTTGGGATGATTTCTCCATTCAAGGTTATACGTTTCAGAGTAAGGAGAAGGAAAAGGCTTTTTAAATGTGTTTATGGAATTTACTTGATCATGCAACGCTTCTTTAAGAATGGGAATGTTTGGACATTCAGAAGTGGGGTGTCCCATGATTTCACAAATTCCACAACTTTCTTCATTTTTAACCGTTTTGACTTCTTTTACTTCTCTAAGTTCCATGGCTTCAATCTTTCTAGCCAAATTAGCTACTTTAGCTTTTATCTCATCTTCTTGACTAAAATGATATTTTCCTCTGTTAGAAACAACATTAGATCTATTGGAACTTTCAGAGGAATTATCTGTGTGCCAGGCTTGAGAGTTATCTGCCAAATGGTCTAGGTAGTCAAAGGCTTCTTCAGGTTCTTTTTCTAGAAACTCACCGTTACACATTGTTTCAACAAATTGTTTAGTTTTGGGAGTTAAACTTTCATAAAAGAAACTAATAAGATGCCATTTTTCAAAACCATGATGTGGACAAGAACTTAACAAATCTTTAAAACGCTCCCAGCACTGAAAAAATGCTTCATTTTGATTTTGATTGAAATTTTGAATCTGTCTTTTCAAAGCAGTAGTTTTATGTGCTGGGAAAAATTTCTTTAGAAACTCAGTTTGTAATTCTTGCCATGTGGCAATTGACCTTGGTTTTAAATTATGAAGCCAAATTTTTGCTTTATCTTTTAAAGAAAAAGGAAATAATTTTAGCTTGACAATTTCATTTGTACATTGTTGGTCATTAAAGGTGACACATACATCTTCGAAGTCTTTTAGAAACGAGTAAGCACTTTTCGATTCTAACCCATGGAAATTTGGAAGCAAAGCTATCATACCTGGTTTAAAACGAAAGTTGTTTGCATTGAGAGGAAAAATAAAACAAGACGGTGATGAGCTTCGAGTTGGTTGCAAGTAGTCACGCATGGTGCGTACTTGTCTGTTCTCATCTTCAGCATGAACATTTTCATTGTCAACCATGGTAGGAGTTGTATTAGAAAGATTACCTGAAAAAGTTTCACAATAAAATCTAACTAAACGACGAGATCTAAAATCACGTCGCCAAACAAGCATAAAACAAAGTTAATATACAGATTAGGCGGTATAACCAGCCAATAAAAATAAAACAAAGTTAATATACAATATAAATATAAATATATAGAAAATTAGGCGGTATAACCAGCCAATAAAAAAAAATATAGGCGGTATAACCAGCCAATAAAAATAAATATACTTATAAACTTATATACTTAGTATTGCTTCCCCGGCAACGGCGCCAAAAACTTGATGGTAACTCAATTAAGAGTTGTAAACCCAAGTGCAGGTTATGTTCAAGTAATAAATTCTCGGGTGTCCGAGGTCGAACCACAGGGAAGCGTATTAGTAAGTATAAGTTTATAAATATATAAGAAAAAGAAAATAAACAAGATATTAGGGAATCAATAACAAAGAAAGTAAACAAGATATTAGAGAACAAAATAAACAAAATAACATAAAAGCAATTAAACAAGATATAAAAAACAATAAGAAAAGATGTTGAGGTTAGAGAATCCACTCTTGGTGTTATGCTAAGATTAATCTTGTTTTATTACACAATTGAAATCCACACATAAGGGAGGTTCCAATCGGAAGGTTTAGCAATTCAGTCCAAATTGTCCAACGTCCATAGCATATGATATTATGTTCATTTGGTGTCCTCAAAACTCATAAAAAGAGTCCAAGCATTCCTTATGCCAAGGTATATGTCTACAACAAATCAAGGTTATGAAACCAAGCATTTACTGTGCCATTTTCCTTGTCAATAACGAATCAAGATCTCTACTTTGCAAGTATGATTTTAAACCAAAAGAAAATATTATCTATACTAATGTTTATAAATGATGATTCATTTTAGCTCAAGTTTAAGAGACTAACCTTAGCATTTACCAAAAGCTTCACCTCATCACCTCAACAATATGATTAGCAACACATACTAGATATGAATAAAATGAAAAGGAATGTAAGAAACATAAGTAAAGAACAAGAAAACTAGAGAAAGGAAAGAAGAAGAAAACTTAGAGAATTTTATTACAATGGCTAATATCCTACCAATGTATCAATGTATCTCAATACTCATCCAAGGCCCTCTATTTATACACATTTTGGAGGGCTAAATGACAAGAGAAAAGCTTTACAAATTTCAAAAGTAGGTATAATAGGTGGGTGCATTTTTCTAACAATTTTCGTCATATTGTATGACAATTCTGATCAGCCAGCTTGATGGTCGATTTTGTCAATGTTGGAGGCTCGATCTGATCAAATGGTCTTCTAGAAAAATATGCCCCTATCAGTTACTGATCCATAGCCGTTGGAATCAGATCATTTGCTCATGTGGATCGGAAGATATGCGCAAAATACGAAAACAGGTCAGCACAGACGTCATTGCACATCAGCCAACTTGATGGTCGATTTCACTAGGGAAAACGACTCCGTTTCAAGAAGTGTAAAACATGAAAAAGATAGATATGCCTCTTAGCTTTGCACGGCTACAAATTTCAGCCTTATTGCTTCAGTGAAACTCGAGATATAGCTGATATGGTAAACGGTGTCGGAACTGGAACTGAACTGGATTTGCCCTTAATTCTAGTAATCTGAAATCACTCAAAGAAACTTGTGAAAAACACCAAATTACATAAAAATATAAAAGATCATAAACACAAGTAGACTAAGCAATAATAACTCGTATTTGACACAAAACAATAATAAAACATAACTAAAAACTATATAATTATACGAGTTATCACTCCACCTTCTCCTGAAAACTTGCTCATCAAAGGCCCATATACATCATCTGGATTTTGAAAGTGAGTCCGGAAGTAATAACTTAGCCACCCATAGTGAATTGGAAAACACGCATCTGAAGAGTCCGCTTGAGTAGAAAGTGTGATTCGTTTTAGTCCATGGTAAATATTGGCTAACACCGGGATCACGAGATTAACAGTTCTTCCACTTCGGCCATGTTTTATATAAACTTTGGTTTTTATCAATTGCTATATTTATTCAGAAGCATGCCTATCCATACTTCTCTTAAGTGGGTTGTCCTTCTATGTGGGCCAATGTTGGTTCTTTTCCCATTTTGATTAAAAACATTTTGGAATCAAGACAATATAAAGGTTCAAATAAATTTTGGCTTCAAAAGCAAAGTAAATTTCAAGATTTGTTCACTTTCTACACTCAACAAAAATCGTGTACATGACCAAGTCTTGAGGGGGCATTTGTAGAAGGAGAATTTTTTTTGACCAATTACAAATTGCCACGTGTTAATTGAAATTTCTTTTAATTAAGAAATTTTTAATTAAATTATGCATTATCATATCATAATTAATTATTTTATAATTAATTAAATATGTACACATGGCTTGACCAATCAAATTGCAAGGATTCATGGGTCACCCAATTAAACTTCACCCATGTGTCATAATTACTTCATCTCTAATTAAATTAAATTAATTAAGAGATAAATAATGAAGTTTTATCTCTAATTAAATTAATTAAGAGATAAATAAATATTTTATCTCTAATTTAATTAATTAATTAAGGGATAAATAATGAAGTTTTATCTCTAATTAAATTGAATTAAATAAATATTTTATCTCTAATTTAATTAATTAAGAGATAAATAAATATTTTATCTCTAATTTAATTAATTAAGAGATAAATAATGAAGTTTTATCTCTAATTAAATTAATTAAGAGATAAATAAATATTTTATCTCTAATTTAATTAATTAAGGGATAAATAATGAAGTTTTATCTCTAATTAAATTAATTAAGAGATAAATAAATATTTTATCTCTAATTTAATTAATTAAGAGATAAATAAATATTTTATCTCTAATTTAATTAATTAAGAGATAAATAAATATTTTATCTCTAATTTAATTAATTAAGAGATAAATAATGAAGTTTTATCTCTAATTAAATTAAATTAATTAAGAGATAAATAAGGAAGACGAGTTCTTTTACAACTCTCTTTCACCTGGCTGGCTACCACTATAAATAGAGACCTCCCTTTAACACGAATTCACAAGCCTAGGGAGAAGAAGAAAGATTTGGAAGAGTTAAATCCTCTCCAAAGTCTTAAGAAGAAATAGATTTGGAAGAGTTAAATATCTCCAAAGTCTGAAGAAGAGAAATATTTGGAAGAGTTAAATCATCTCCAAAGTCTCAAGAAGAAATCTCTGCAGAATTGAAGCAAGAAATTCTTAAGAACACCATCGTGCCTATTCTTAAAGATTTCTCAAGAAGTTGCTCTTCAATCTTGTGTTGATCCAAGAAAGAAGATAAATCTTGTCTGCTCTAGATCAAGTCTCGAAGACCCTTGAAGCAAACAACGTGTGTTCAAGATCAAGTCTCAAAGACCCTTGAAGCATAATTCCAAGATTTCCAAGACTTCTTAAATTTGGGATCAAATTTCAAGATTAAGTCTAGAAGACCCTTGAAGTGGATCTCATCAATTCAAGATCAAGTTGTGAAGACCTTTGAATCAAAATTTTACTGAAGAAAAGAATCAAAGGATTTCTTTCTTTAAGAATATTCAGAGATTGTAACCTCAAAGTTTGATTAATAAAATTATTATTTGACTCCAAATTTTTCTTATCATATTGTCGACACGAAATTTGTGTGTACAAAATGATATAAAGGTGATTATTATATTGAAAGATAATGAACATGCATGATCCCATTTCAATTATCAAATACATAAGTATATTAAATGCGAACTTTTTAAAAAGCAATATTTTAATTAACTTTGTTCTGTGTTTATAAACAGCTATCAACCAGACTTTTATTGATTATAATTTAACAATAGATCATTTTACTCTTGGACATACATTATTGTATAACTAAGCTTTTAGCATAGTATTATTATTACTTATTACTCATGGAATTTAGTATTCTATCTCTTGGTCTCTAAATGGACTTGGTCACTCATCAAAAGAAAACAAAAAATCTACTACTCCATACATATGGAAACAAATATTAGATCCAACAATGAATTTAATAAAAGGTAAGCTAAGTTTTAGGGGTGTAGGGGGGGTTACTAGGAAAAAGCTTACTATTCTTCTTAAACTAGTACAAAAGATGGATCTTGCCTACTTTTTTTGGGTACAAATGGATCTTGCCTATATAATCATTGGGTTCAAATAATTGAGATCCAAACAATTCCACTAAATGGGTTAGGATGGGTTTTTGGTAATCCGGGTGTAAATAGATCTAGTTCAATTTAAATTATTATTTAAATAATAAAAATTTTATTTAAATTTAATTATAAAATTAATATAAAAATTAATAATTTTAAATGATAAAATAAATTTTCAAATTGAAACGAGTAATTTTTTATTTGAATTCAACCCAATTTAATCCATAAACACTTTTATATTATTGTATTTTATCTTGTTTTTTCTTTTGTTTTAGCAGGGAGGATTGAAAAGTTGAAATAATGTCATAAAAAATTTCAATGGTGGTATCCACACGTCAATGATAAAATTTAATAATAATGAAGGACAATGGGGGACCATTTTCTCTTTTAGAAGGTTGACATTGAGGGAAGGCAAAGCAAGCAAAGAAACAAAAAATTATGAACAAAATGTAGGGTCCTTCATTAAAGGCCAGAAACTTATCAATTTCTCCACCCACACATTTTGACTTTGCCCAATTCCTTTTTTTCTCATTTAGATTAGACTTTAGAGTGATCTTCAAGCCCTTTGTAGTCCAACCATCCTTGTCTCAATTTTCTCTAATTTTAGCCAACTTTTTTCCTAGAACCCAAACAAACCCCACTAGGAAATTAATGGGCATTAAAAACTTTTTTCTCTCTTTATAAAAAAATTTATTAAAATCTATACCCAACACCAACCTTAGTTAATTAGCCCTCCCAACTGGCAACTGCCAACCACTTTTTCTTATAGTCAACCGTCCCTAACACGACATATTGGTCCACATCTGTCCAATTGTTTGACTGAGTCCCTTTCTTTTACTTTCCTTTCTTGCCTTCAATAACTACTTAATTATAGAAAATTTGCTTAACTGATGTAAGAAAAATAAAATTGGAGTTAGTAGATAGTAGTAGGCATCTAGAAGCAAGAACCCAAAGAACATATAAAGACAAAACAAAAGATGGTATGGAATAATCAAAATTTAATTTCAGTTAACTAATATTGAACAAATTTAAAACTCAACACTTATAATTCTTTTTCTATTCCAAATTACAATCTTTTATAAAAGCAATAGACATGAAAATTTTGGAATGAAATTGAACCCACTTTCTTTGATAATTGTAAAATCTAATACCAAATCCATCATCTTCTCCTCTCTTTTTTCAAATGGGTGTTTAACATCGTTCAAGAAAGAGAAAGAAGGAAAGATTAAAGAAAGCTTGGGCATATATTTTACAGGGAAAATGAACGAACCCACTAAAAATCTCCTTCGAGATTAATACTACTAATTTTGCTACAAACTGTTCATCCTAATTAACCCATAGTTAAATGTTGAGAAATGAAATGAAATTGAAGTTTGGGGAGATTTTGTTGAAATTGAAATGTTTCTTCGTTTCTAAGAAGATTCCAGGATGAGATTGGTGGTTGTTTCTGCAACAGATAAAGAATGGTTATGGTCGCCTTCATAGGTAACTATTAGCATCGATGGATCATCTAAAGCTCTTTCGACATGTTTGCGAGCTGGACATCCTCTCACGCTACTGCATTTATAGTAACCCCTGTTCAATCATAATTCAACACCAGACCAGACAAAGAACAAAGAAAAAACATGTTAGAAAGAAAAACTTGGGGGCAAACTTAACTGAACTATCTTTTGCTTTAACAGAAAAATGATTGGAAAATTTTGTGAAAATGTTGCATGTTGGAATTTCTAGTGAGAAAAAAGTGTGAAAATTATGCAAAATTTTGATTTTCTAATCAAAAGTTGACTTCTAAGTGTAAACATACCAATCATCTTGTTCATATTAAAAGACTAATTTATGCCAAAAAAAACAAAAATAAAGAAGATTTCATGCAAACTACCTTGGATATGGAGATCCCTTGATTGGTTTTTGACCGTATTTCCTCCATGAGTAATCATCTGGTGGAATATCAGCCCTCTTCAGGCTTATTGCTGGAACCCTTACAATCCTTTTCGATCTCAGCTTTCTGTCAAAGGCCAAAAATTTGAATACACAAACTTAAATAAGAAATTGAACACGATTAGAACTAAAACTGAAAATAACTTGTGAAAGAAAGAGAAATAGATGGATGTATATATATATATGTACCTTTTCTTAGAGCAATGGCAACGACCAGAAGAACCACTACACTTGCCAGAACCCAAGTTCTCAGAGCTACACTTCCTCTTCAAAGAAGAAGAAGATAAAGGAGGCTTCCCAGCCGATGAAACCTGAGAAAGATTAGTAATTTGAAACGCAGATGATGAAGATGGCTGCTTGCTATCAGTATCTCCTGTCAAGGATGACATAAACGAATTCCCAGCAGAAGAATATGAAAAATTGATGGTTTTTGATGAATCTTTCCTCTCTAAACCCCCACTTTTCACCGTCAAAAAATCATGATGATGATGATGAGGGTGATAAGTAGTAACATGTGGTGGAATCTGCTGGATCGGCTTTGCGTAATAAACCTTAGATTCTAGCTCTTGATTTGCTTGGTTTTGGTTAACAGTAGTATAATTTGTAGCAGCAGCAGCAGCAGGGGGTGGAACAAGGGCTCTTCTGAAACGAGCATGTCCAATCCTGGTTCGACCCAGAAGTGAGATAACTTTCTTGAACTTTGAAACGGCAACATCTGCTGCAGCTTTGCAGTCCATTTCTAAATCCTGGGAAGATCTTGTTGAGATTGGAGAAGATTGATATTTTTCTTGATTAATACTGCTATTATTTTGTTGTTGTTGAGATTGGGAAAGTAATCTGATGAGTTTCTCAACACTTTCAAGCCCGGAAGCTGCTTCTTGGACTGCGTTTTCTTCCATTTTGGCTGTCAAGTTGTTGCTGTTCCTATAACTCATCATGAGCTCCACGGCCATGTCTGCAACAAAAACAATTCAAAGGAAATAAACAAAGGGTGAAAACTGAAAAGAAAACGAGGAGAAAAGGGTGGATGATAAAGGGAAGGCTGGACTTTGGTCAAAATGATGCCATCGGCTATGGAACCCTATTAGGTGACTGACCTGTCATTTTAACATTTGCCGTCAAATGTAGGTACGAATAAGATCCAACCACATCAAAAAAAATAAATTATTTTATTATTTAGTAAGTACTAAGTAGGATCTATTAACCATAGGTTACTTACTATTCAAGACTATTTGTTTTTTTTTTTTTATATAAAAAATTAGGACTTTTTCTCAAATTTCTTCTGTTTAATAATCAATATTTTGGTTAATTATTGTAAAATTTATATGTCGGGGACATTGACTTAATGTCTTGATTTGATTAGTGGGGGGTCCATACAGGTTAAATTGGAGTAAATTTAAAAAATATGCTTTATACAATAAAATAATTGGTAGATAGTTAAATGGGCAGAAATTATTTGTAGAAAAGAGAAGTAAAATTATTAAAAAAAAAATATTGTGAAAATAAATATATCCTTAATAAAATAAATAAATTAAAAACAAAACAAACTTTTTTTCTTCCCTCCTGTGTTCTCCCTTGCATCTCTTCCCACCAAAACTATGCAACTTCTTTTTCTACTATTTTATAAAACTTTAAATCACATAGGATGATGAATCTTTGATTTCAGTCTCTCTCTGTGGAGCATTTTCAGAAACTCTTCTTGCCCATTTAACTATCTACTAATTATTTTATTATATAAAGATATATGATTTTTCAAATTTCCAATCAAATAAATAATTTTTTATCATTAAATCATCTTTCAATTGTTCAGGCATGTTTTTCAAATTTACTCTTAAATTGTTCTAAGGGAGGTGGGGACACGGGGGAAGATCGAGTCAAAAGTTTGTCCTAAGCCATAAGATTTTACTAATATAATAATATTTATTATAATATTTTTGTCTGAGTTCAATCATGACCATTTTTATTATTAATAATATAAATAGTAAAAAAAATTAATATTTTGGATTAACATTTTTTTTATAAAAATTTAAACAAATTTATATGAATATAAAGAATTCTTTTCCACATATGGATGAAATTTAAACATAATTTTTTTTTTAATATTTTAACTCGAATTAAATTTAAATAATTATAAAATTCGTTAATTTGAATTGATTCATAGAAAAATATAATCCTGATACCTACAATAGCATTTTCAATAAGGATAAGATTCGATTTATTTATTTATTTTTTTTCAACTCCAACTGCATGAAACTTGACTTTTGAGTTTTGATCGACAATCGACTCCGTTGAGTGAAAAAAAAAAGTCTTTTCACAGCATTTTTTTAGGGGTCATTCTACTAGTAATATATTCCCAACTTTTATGTTTATTTTTTCCCTTTTTTTTTTGTTTACTTTTAAATGGGCAATTAGTTCTCTAATTAAACTTCTTAAATTTGGAAAAGTTTATTATTGGAAAAAAGGAGCTGTTGAAAGAAAATACACTATCAAATAAAAAAAGCAAATTAAAATCAATACTAAACCTAACTTTAAATTACCCTAAGAATTAGGGGGGCTTGAAAAAGGAAATACCTAATTCACCTTTTCTTCATTGCCACTATAGTATTAGTAACTACCATCTTCAATTTTCTCTCCTCCCATAGACAAAAACCAAAATATTTCAAATCATACGAAATATAATTTCAAAACCAATTAAACACCTTTTACCAAAAAAAAAAAAAAACATGAATAATAAATAAGAATGTTTATTAGCTGGTGTGCCATGTACAATCCTTGTTTTATTTTTACAATTATTTCAACCATTATTATATATATATATAATCCTATGCCTTCAAGCATCAGTCTCACTTATCAAAGGTACACATAAGTACTAATTAATAATAATATCAACAAATGTTCTTCACTTAAGTACTAATTAATCTAAAACACTTTATTAAGATAAAAACACGCAATAAATATTTTACAGTTAAATATTATATTTTTTTGGATTGAACTTTAATCATTAAAATTAAAAATTGAACACTCTACAAATGAAATCACATATAACTGTTGGGTAAATATGATATGAATATATAGATCATCTTATTTAGTTAAATTAATAAATTGAAATTAGCAATTAAAGGATTATTATGCTTAGCTTATATATATTTGATCAACAATTCAATGGATCTAATGAAAGTATATAAGTCAATACAAAAAATGTTACAATATTAATTGTCATGTGTCCAGGATCATCACTTTACATAAAATGTAATTTTTTTATACATTGTTTGGTAAAATTGAAAGAAAAAACACACACGATGTCTGTACATAAATTATCAGATGATGTACAGTACGATGATAAAGGAAGTTTCTCTGTGATTTGAAGATCATTTTCCACGTTTTATAAAGGCACGTATGGGATATATATAATAAAAAAGAAAAGAAAAGAAAGTAAAAAGGGTGCAATTTCCATGAACTCGGGTCGGATCGAATCACGATTTGATTTTTTTTATATTTTTTGTTCAAGTTCGATTTTGAATTGGGCCGGGTTGGTCTGTTAGGTTCGAATTTATTGTTCATCAATTAAATTTTTTTAATTTTATAATAAAAATTAAATAAAATAATATTATTATAATAAAAAAAATATTGTTTCGGATCGATCCAAAATAAAAATATCAAATCCAAATTCAATCCAATACAAACGAATTTACCGGATCGAACGAATCTATCAGATCTATGAACAGGTTTAGGAGTGACTACGTGCAAAGCAGAGTCCAAAAGTCAAAGACGGAAAGGCAACAGAAACGAAATTGAGGTGAAAGCAGAGAAGAAAAGAGAAGGCGTGCTCGAGTGGGCTGACTAAAATGTCGACTTTTCACCCGAAAAGTCTTTTAATTTGGTCACTCTTTCTCCATTTTCTATTTTCATGTTTTTTCTGTTTCTTTTTGTTTGTAAATAATGTAATTGAACTACCCTCACTACCCCCATTGGCAATGATCCTGTATGTTTTCTTTTTTTCTTTCTTTCTTTTTGTTTGTTTGTTTTATTTTTTTAAAGCTTCTTCATTAGTTAAAATAATGTGGTTTTTGATTAATTTCAGCAATTTTATTTGGCAATGTCTATATCTATTTGCAGGATAAATATCAAATATTCTTTCAATGTTGAATTTTGTTATCGTATTTTAATTAAATTAAATTTGATTTATAAGATTCTAATCACTTAGAAGAGAAAGATACAAATGCCGACCTGTTCTTAAACTATATTATCATAGATATATATAATATAAGTGATGCAAGTGAAGGAGGACAATGGGTTCAATTATAAAACAACATTCTCAATGCAATGGAGTGTTTCTGATTGAAAATCCAAATAAATCCTTAATGAAAATCAAAAAGCGATTCAAATTTTACAATCAAGGAACAAGTTGTCGAACATTTTAAAAACTAAGTAACAATTAGAAGAAAGTGTTTTATTATTATTATTATTATTATTATTATTATTAGGCATGGTTGGATAGATATATACTCTATAGCATGCAAAATTTAGGGTGGTTGTTAGGGTTGCCATGAATAATTTGATTGCTCCATTTATATATGCATAATATTCTACTACATTTGAAAACTTATAATGTTGGTTTGAAATGTCAAACAAGACCCAAAACAAAAATTACAAGGATAGTTTGGACACTTTGGACTTTCAAGACCAAAAATTAGAATTGGTGTGTAAAGAAGCAACTCAATAACTTTCAATTCAAGCAAGTTAGAAATTTTCTATGTTTTAAGAGAAATTATCTCATTCACCGTTATAATAGATATTTTTAAATTTCATTAGCAAAATTAATAAAGTGACATATATCCATACACTATATTAAAAAAATAATTAAAAAAAAAAAAGAAATGTGTGACAATTTTGGGTCCTGTGTTATGAATTGACAGGTCTAAATTTAAGTTTGGTATATTCTTATAGTAAGTAATAACTAACTATTGGGCTAATTTTGGGCCCTGTGTTAGTGATCTAATATTCCCTGTTTTGGCCTTTTTTGGAAACAATCTACTTTAAGCCTTAATTTGATAAATGGCCCAAAAAGGTCTTAAAGTGATTGGTCAAAAAGAAGGGGGAAAGGACGGTATGACCCAAAGCTGCGAAAGACATTTTAGCTAGCGATCAAGTTTACTAAAACCTACCATACTGTAACACCCATTTGATTCAAGTAGTAAGTACATGTATTATTTACTCATATTAGTGGACTTAAAACACTTGACCAACCTCGTTAATTAATTTTCAAGGTCTTAGGGCTAGTTTAGCACCGTTGAAAAAAATTTGGGTTGAAAAAAATATTTTTAAAAAATATGGTAAAAAATTATAGTTTAAAAATTTTCAAGTGTTTGAAATTTCTGTGAAAAAATATTGTAAAAAATTAAAATATTAAAAAAAATATGTTTAAAATAATAAAAATATAGAGATATGAGAATAATAAAATTATTTTATTCAAAAGTCAGTTTTTAAAGTTCAAAAACTATATTTTTTTGGTTTTTTGGTTTGGATTTTCAAACCATAGTTTGAACACCAAAAATTAATTTTTTTAATTTATTTAAGATTGCGTTTGTGATGAAAAGTAATTTTTTTAAAAATTATTTCAAAAACAATACTAAACAAAAATTATTTCAAAGTAATTTTTTTAATTTATTCAACTCGGCAGGTATTATTAGTTTTAAAGTTTTTAAAAAAGCTAGCCCATATCTTTCATCGGCATGCTTTATACTTTTCAAATATGCATTAGCAAATCAGTGGCAATGAGAGAACTGAAACCTTTGTGGGTAGATGCTATATTTTACAACTATATTTCCATCGTCCATCTAACTTTAAAACCAAACCATAGACAATAAATACATATAGAGTACTCCTTCTCAAGACTAAGGATAATGAACTTATTACATGTATAAATAATATTATATCCATTATTATCTAAACGAGCACATGGCAGACACCAATCACCTCATATCACAGATATCTGTCTTTCATTTATCGACCAGACAATCACAT
Source organism: Fremontodendron californicum (assembly GCA_030761205.1). Classification (NCBI taxonomy): domain Eukaryota; kingdom Viridiplantae; phylum Streptophyta; class Magnoliopsida; order Malvales; family Malvaceae; genus Fremontodendron; species Fremontodendron californicum. The sequence continues at coordinate 2,646,738 of JAULJL010000020.1, forward strand.
GAAATTCAGATATAAAATGGTAGATAAGACACAAATTTTAATTTACATATTCAAATTCCTTTTTGCATTGAATCTCATTCATTTTCTTTGTTTACCTACTTTGTTCTTTCGAATTCTCACTGATTTAAGTATCGAAGTACGTCCTAAAATTTCATATCTATTGTCTCTTCAACCCTTTCTGTGTTCAATAAATCCAACTTATCTTATCTTTGATAGCTCCTTCAAACTCACCATCTTTAACCCAAAAATATATCAACACGAAATGAATTTATCATATCAGCTAACAAACGGATGCAATACCTATTTTAATTATACATGTTAAGCATATAATCTAAAATAATTTGATAAATTTCTCTTATTCGTGAGAGAGAGTTTTTTTTACCACCAGTACTCTAATACAATAATTAATTGAACCAAAATTAACACAAAAGTCAAAACCAAGTGCATATATTAACGGTTATTAACGGAAAAATGAAAATTGCATGATGGGAAGACGTGAGGACTCCTACTTCTAGCAGTCTTGATGTTGAAGGAAACATCAAAATCTTATGAGTTCATCCAACAAACTATTGGTTGCCAATATATTCATATAGTATTATTTTTACAAATAAAGTTATGTTACTATTGTTAGGGTACAAACTTATGTTACTCGGATTCGAAGATCATATCCTAATATTTATATTCGAATATATGTCGGACACAAATATTTTAAAAAAAAAATGAAAAGTCCGAGTAACAAGACTACTATATTTGTAACAAAGCTCAATTTTAGCACATTAATTAGAGATTAGACTGCTAAATTTGTTTACCAGCAGCTTTAGAATAAATTCTGTCATGTGTTTCATTGTTACTTAATTTCTACTCAAGTCTCGATCTGTATGCGCATATAAAATTAGAAAAATGTGAGGCAAATGGTTTTATATAATTAATACACATAAACGTGAAATGAGTTAAATCTAGCAAGTATATGAAAGACAGGCTTTGCTCTAAGTTGTAACCCTGAATGGAAGGAAGCTTGAGTTGAGAAATAAAATTTATAAGCAGGCAGTAATAGATTTGCCCATGCGCTGGGCTGCGACTCGAAAGTTTTTTTTGTTTGTCCAAACTCATATTTGGACGGGTCCAAATCGATCCGTGGATCCGAATTTATTGTTCATCTTTAATAAAAAATATTTAAAAAATATTTTTAAATACTTTTATAATTAAAATTTAATAAAAAATATTTTTTTATTCTATAAGCAGTGATCTGGACTTGGTCGGGCCGGATCAGAAAAACACCGACCCGAACCCAATCATATATAGGCCGGCCGGCCGGATTGTCCGATCCTTGAGCAGGTTCAAGTCTCACCCATATATATATATATGGGCCGGATCAAAAAGATACCTGTCCAAATCCGATCCAATATAGGACGACCGATTGGACTGTCCAATCCTTGAGCAGGTTAAAGTCTCACCCATATATAGATATATCTTGCCTCACTCTAAAGGAAACTCACCCGCTTTCACCACCAAACCCCTTTCTCTCTTTCGTACTCTACCCTTTTTTTCTTTTTTCTTTCAAACCCCATTTGTTTTCCATGCTCAATCAAATAATTATTTTTATGCTTTTGACTGTTTAGTGACATATCTGCAGCTTTTAAATTTGATTGAGGAATAGTGATTCAAAGAATTTCAGTTATAGATCGATCAATACTTTTATGCTGAGGATGATTAATTAATAATAACAAATAAAAGGGGGAATTAATGCTTTTCTTTTTCAAGTTGGTGTGCCATTGTTATTTTCTTTTTTGTTTGGAAGAAGAGAAAGAAGTACACAAATGACAATGAGTAGAAAGAAAAATGAAAAGGAATATATTCATTTTTCCTTCCTTGTTTGATAGAGAAGAAACAGGAGAAAAAAGGCAGGAAAATGAAAAGAGATCGAGAAATATTGCATCATTTGATGGAGCTGCTCTAACTCTTAGCAGTGCTGAAAATCAAGCTACAACCTTGAAATTTTACTGTCAAATACTAAATGAAGCTATTTTGGTTCATGACCTTATAATTTGGAAACATAGCTAACTCATTCTTATTAATATTAGGTAAAATTTAATTGGATTTTGGACGTTTATATATATATATATATATATATATATATATATATATATATATATATATGAACACTTGCTTATTCTTTGTTTTATTTCATAGACGGCCCACCTATATTTACCTGACCATTCACCTAATCATATATAGAGGTGTCCAAGCGCTCGATCGAGTCTAGATTCGAATAAATTTTTTATTTAAGTCCGGACTGGAATCAAATAATTATTTCATTATTTAAAATATATTAATACAAAATACTTTAAAACTAAAAATAAATTTAAAATGCAAATCATTTTTAAATCTACTATTTATATATAATATATTATTTCAAGTATTTTTATCGAATTTATAAATAGAGTTCGTTTTTATATATGAGGGTGAATTTTTTTCTCTACAAGTAGATTAAAAAGTTAACACATATTTCACTTTTTTAATTAATTTTTTATTATATTTTAAAAATATGTTTGGTCTTGTTAATCGTGTTTGTGAAGAATTATAAGTTTATTACCATTTTTCTTTACAAATATTAAATATAAGCAGTTACATTAATTAAAATTCTCAGGTTATAGTTATGCCTCTCTTGTTTTAATCATGCTAATAATAATTGATTCAGCAAATTTAGCAGAAGAAGATAGTAACATCTTTCCATGTATAAATAAATTTCCAGATTTTTAATTGTGTCTAAATTCAAGCATTTAAGCAGCTTTGTCACATGGTCCCCTAAATCATGGGCTAATGTCTTTGTCTCCCTAAAGCCGAAAGAAAGAATAGAAATGAAGAAGAAAACACCAAATCCAAATCAAAAGCAGCAAAAACTGAAAATAACCCAAAATTAATTCAACCGTAATTCCAAAGTAATCATAAAATCCTTTCATTAATCAAACTCTTAAACCCACCCTCCTCACCAAATCAACCTACCCAAAATCAAATCAAAACAAAACAAACAATTCCTCTTATATTTCCCTAACTTCTTCTTCTCGTAGGAGCTTCAGGAGAGAGGCAAAAATGAAGCTTTCTTCGTTGCAGCAGAGCTACCTCAATCGTCGCAGCAACAGCTTCAGATCATCAGGACCTTTAGATTCATCTTCCGACAGCGCCATTAAATCGCCAGCCGCTATTTTTTGGCTTATCCTCCACGGTCTCTGTTGTTTAATCAGCTTAGTCCTCGGATTCCGCTTTTCTCGCTTAGTCTTTTTCTTTTTGTTCTCCACTTCTTCTACCAACTTCTACACGGCGCCATTTCGTTCCACTGCCGAACTCGCTAAAACCCTAGATGTTCACTCCGTTCTCTCCACTAACCCCGTCAACAACCTCGAGTTACCGTTGCTGAACAAGACGGCGACGAATTCACGAGTGGTTGTAGGGCGGCACGGGATACTGATCAGGCCGTGGCCGCACCCGAACCCGATTGAGGTCATAAAGGCGCACCGGATCATAGAGAGAGTTCAAAAGGAGCAGAGGTTACAATTCGGTGTGAAGGATCCCAGGACAATTATTGTGGTCACCCCGACGTATGTACGGACTTTCCAAGCGCTGCATTTGACCGGTGTGATGCACTCGCTAATGATGGTTCCATACGATCTGGTTTGGATCGTGGTGGAAGCCGGTGGGATCAGCAATGAAACGGCGTCTCTTATTGCGAAATCCGGTTTGAAAACTATCCACGTCGGATTCAATCAACGGATGCCGAATTCCTGGGACGAACGAAATAAATTGGAGTCCAAAATGCGCCTTCGTGCTTTAAGGTAATCATTTATTTAATTTTTATTTATATTTAAAAAAACGATGACAATTTATGCGTTTTGGAATTAGGTTGTTAGAATTTTAGGGTTGATTCCAATTTTGTGTTATTTTGGGAGCAGAATTGTAAGAGAGAAGAAATTGGATGGAATTGTTATGTTTGCGGATGATAGTAATATGCATAGTATGGAACTTTTTGATGAGATCCAAAATGTGAAATGGTTCGGGGCAGTTTCAGTTGGAATACTTGTTACTTCGGCTAATATTGATGAGTCGGCGAATCAGAAGGAGGAGGAAGAGGAGAATCCTAGAATGCCGGTTCAAGGTCCGGCTTGTAACGCGTCTGATATGTTGGCAGGATGGCATACTTTTAATACATTGCCCTTTGCGGGGAAAAGTGCTGTTAATATTGATGATAGAACGACTGTGCTGCCTAGGAAGTTGGAGTGGTCGGGGTTTGTTCTGAATTCCAGGTTGCTTTGGAAAGATGGTGGAGATACGCCGGAATGGATTAAGGATATTGATATGTTGGATGGGGATATTGAGAGTCCGTTGGGTTTGGTTAACGACCCTTCAGTGGTGGAGCCACTTGGAAGCTGTGGTCGTCAAGTTTTGCTCTGGTGGCTTCGAGTTGAAGCTCGTGCTGATAGCAAATTTCCTCCCAGGTGAATCTCTTATCTAGTTCTCATTATATTTTGGTATTGTGACGCCTAATGATTTTAACGATAGTCAATGACAATATAAACACATTCAGAATGATTAATATTAATAAGTGGTGGTTTATAACTGTGCCAAATCATGTAGTTCTTCTTTTTCACATGATTTAGTTTGATGATTATGTATTGTAGAAGGTTAGATAATATAATTGATATCAGACTGATCATAGAGTAAGAAACTTATAATACAAGATAAGAAATGGATTGGGTTTGCATTCATTGGTCAATGCGATTGACGGTTTTGATGATGTGTCAACTTGTAATAAACCTTGTGTATGGAGTGGCATTGACAAATGCCAAATTAAGCACCCTTTATTTCAAATGTTGTAGTGAAATTTTCATATTATGCTGCTTCATTATCAAGAGTAAGTGTTTTCATCGATTTTTTAGAATTCAAGGGGTGAAATGTGGCATAAGAATAAACGTGTGAGGAATCAGTTGTGGCCATTATGCTTTTTGCTCCTCTGAACCATATGGGTTGGACTTGAGTTAATAATTATCGAGTTATCATGGTTGTTGCTCTTATGGATTCTTTGGTTGAATATCTTGTGTGATATTCTCTCTCTTGAACTTCAGCATCTTACATTGGTATTCTTGGTTGGTTTCTGCTGGATTTTTCTAAATACCTTTATAATATTGTTGACCACTTATCATACTTGCTGATATTGTTTTTTTTTAAAGCAATAGTTGCTGATGTGTTGATTCACCAATAGTAGTCTCTGCATTTGTTAGACTTGTTTACTAAGGGATGATTATTCCTTGATTTACCTGAAAATGTTTACAAACTACAATGTATATGTGCTGATTTAGTAGTTTTAGACTTTTGGTTAAGATGCATTGAGGTGTGAATTTGTGCTATTCCCGTCCCATTCCATTTTGGGATGTGCTGAAATAGTTTCCTCTCCTTTTTTGGATGCTCTAAACTCTTATTTTACTAAATTCGAAATTGATTTTCACCTTTTAGAAACTAGCCCATTCATTTTAATATTAAACAAGATTTTCCAAATTTTTGTTTCTGTAAAACGGAAACCTTAAGAAAAGTATCTATTGTATTTGCTTTTAAACAATGTGCGAAGTCAATGTACAACATTCAACTTAGGGTGGTAGAAGTATCTTTTTTTACCTTTCCTGATATGGTCACTTACCAGGTATTTGAGGAATTCATTATGATTATAAGTAGATTTATATCCTTATAACTTAAGTTAGTTCTTATGTTTGTTCCATATATATATATATATATATATATATATATCTTGTTGCCATGAGGTAAATTAATCCGGCGGGTTAGTAGTGAGATATATTCGTGCCAGTACTGAAAACATTTTAGCCCTAATTGAAGATGTTTCTTGGAAGTAATATGTCATGCATGCTTGATGCTCCATGCATCCTGTAATTATATTTGCATGCTACACATTTCATGGGCTACAGTTATTATATATATATATATATATTTTAACTTTGAAGACTCAAATCAGTTTCTCCGGCTTGGTCTCCTCTCCATGCCATCTGATCATTAATTTGTACATCATGCAGATGGATAATTGACCCACCTTTGGAGATCACCATCCCATCGAAACGCACTCCATGGCCAGATGCTCCCCCTGAACTCCCTGCTAATGAAAAACCAGTGATGGGCATCCAAGAGCCCATAGTGAAGCATACTATGAAGACACGAACATCCAGATCAAAACGTCGAAGTAAAAGAAAGCGTGAAACAAGAACAGACACACAGGTTTCGACAAGGCATTCCGAACAAAACTAAAGTCATTAGCTGGCAATCTATACATTGACCGATTTGAAACTGCTGCGCCAAGAAATTTAATTGACAAGGGAGGAATGCAGATAGTCTTGTCAGGTGTTGGGTACATATGGATAGGCACCTCTCACAGCAGGCCAGTATATACATGCATTTCTGTTTGAGTTCTTCTTCTTCCTGAGTTTCAACTATATTCTTTTTTCTTCTTTCTTCGTTTGTTGGGGATATTAATATTCTGTTTCATTGAGGAGGGTAAGCCAGCCAAGTCTTGCTCTCTTGCCTTACGGGATGAGATGCTTGTAACGGACATGCTTTCGATTTACAAATTTATACATAACCTTTTAATAGGAATTATAGAGCTGTGTTCAATCGTTGATTTTTGGTAGATACAACACCAAGAATAAAAAAAATTTCATCCATTTCCAAGCAATGTCTCTGGTAAGTTGATATTGAGAGTTGGAAGTTGCTAATAAATCCCTAGGATTATTATCCTGTATATTGACAGTGGAGTTTTTTAACTCTACAAACGAAGTTAAAAAATTGTCACTTGTTCTATGTATTTTGTTTTTTCCCCTATGTTTTAATCTATGTTACTCCGATTCTTTATTTTCTTTGAAGTACCTATGTTCGACATCCATGTTTGATGTATATCCGAACATGAGTATGAAGATATGATCCTCTAAGGACTCTCCAAATATATACATGGAAATCTATAAAAAAAAAATTTGAACATACTCGTGTCTGACACTCACACTCAAATCCGAGTAACATAGGTTTCAATAACCTCATTCTCTGTCTGAAATTTCTGTAGATTAGAAATGAAGCAAATGGGCAAAAATGAAACGAGTAGTGAGCCAGCGTTTGCCAAGCGGTAGCAACGCAAAGAAACTAAAGACAAATTACATGTTGTCGAGAAAGTCACAACGAAGGTTCAGTTTTTGTTTGTTTTTCATTCTACGAAACAGCTAATATGAAAAACAGGGTAGGCAGAGTGGTTCGAAGGGTTCCTTGGCTTTTATTCTATTGACGGTTAGCTAGCTTAGCTCTGGATCTAAACTATAGGCTGAAATTTTCGCATGAAATGGACCTATCACCTATCTTAGAAAATAGAATCTTACAGCCTTTAATCTAAAACAAACGTGAAAATTATGAAGAGTACACTAATTTGTCAATTCCTGTGAGAAAAGATGGGGAAGGGAGAAATATTTTCTTTTGTGAGAATCAAGTGGATTATGTTTACCATATCAATTATAGTAGGTTGCAATTATTGTTAGCTTTGAAATTTTAATGCAAAATCTGATTTAATCCAGTTAATTCACGCGATTATCTTTAAAAAATGACATCTAACAAATTTGAATTTCGAATCTCTGGTAATTGCTGCAGCTTTATATTCCAACAATAATAAATACTGATGACAAGGGCAAAATTGCTGGTATTAGTTGCCTTGAGTTAATATTAACTACGAGGCCACGACTTTCTTTCTGGGGGATAAGATAAAGTAGTCAGTACCGTATAAATGAACGTATTATTTTTGTTTTGGTACTGATACGTATCGGTATTTGTGTGTTTTGGCGTACCGTTTCGGGTTTACCGACATTTTTTAAATATTTTTTCATATATCTATATGTATAGTTTATTTTCAAATTTTTTAATAAAATATATATTATATACACACGCAAATATAAATCCATTACATGCATATATATGTTTTTATACAAATATAAATTTTAAATATTTAATATCTTAAATTTTTAAACATCAAATAGGTAAAATAAATATTAAAATGTTAAAAAAAATATAATAAATGATTATTAATTATGTCCAATAACTTAATTTAATGAACATATATATATTTTAAATATAATTATGAAAAAATAAAAATATCATGACACAAAAATTATTGAAATTTGTTTAAAAATTCAAATAAGTGAATTTTTAAATTAAAAAAACAAAATCAAAATCTTGTACCAACCGATAAGGATCGTTACTGGCCGATATTGACTGGTACAGACCGATATAGGCCGGTACGACTGGTATGGGCCGATACCAAAACCGAAACGGAACGATACTGATATCATTTCGATTTAACTTGAAAACGGTACGTATTGACCGATACGACCGGTACCGATACGGTATCGATAACTTTGGATAAGACGATAAGTACAAAGCTCCAAGCCCATGACTTGCTAACGCATTGGACCATTGGTGATTGGCTGACATATCAGCTTTTCAATAAACATGACCATTGGCAATTTAAAACGCGAATTCGAATATTCGTGGATATTTGATTTATTTTTTATGAATTCGGATATTATAATTATTATCCGAAGCAGATTCAGAGCGGATGCGAATATGAAACTTCGGATATCCATTATCTGAATCCGTATTACTTTTGCGGATTCGGATAATGGATTCAGATATCCGAATCCAAATCCTCTTATTTATAAAACACATAAATTTTGTTTGATTTTATATTTTTATTTAAAAAAAATATATATTTATTGAATTCGGATTTTAACAGATTTAGATATCCAACGGATAATGTTATTTAATTCGGATATAAATAATAATATTCAGATTAAATACGGATAATTTACGAATTCGAATTCGAATAATATAAAAAATGTTGATATCCAATCCGCTGCTATTTCTACCGAAAAATGACCAAAAAAATTTCTTCCATGTAAGCCAACGCACATGGGGAATCTTTATTACCTATATATGGCACAACCAATTGGCAGTTTTAAGATCCCCTCCTTTATCATTTGTGTCAAATTAGCACTTGCCTTAGTTCAGTTTTGCAAGATCCCAAAAGACATAGGATTTCTGCAGAGTAGATTCTGAAATTTGGAGTCTAAAAAGATCTCGCAGTGATGGGTAAATGAGTATCTTGGGATGCTCATATTGAACCCAAAAAAAAAAGTTGATTGGGAACTGAGAAATAAATTTGTTTTACAAAATTCCAGCCAAGTTGGGAATTTTCAATAGGTTGCACTGAATTTCATAAGCTGAGAATTAAGAAAGGAACATTAAAGCATGTTACCGGTATGGAGTGGTAACGTATGATGAATTGCAAACAGACAAGTATGAATATCATTAAGAGCAGATGGAGTTTATTCGTTTTGCAACTTGCAAACTCTGTCTGTTAGAATTACGCAACAATTTTGCCAACCTATATTGATTCAATTGGTTGAATCAGTATAATCGATATCGTATCGATCAGTACGTATCATTTTTAAAGTAAGGGTTTTGCTAACGAGTGCCCTTAGGGCACTCTTTAAGATTAGTTAATATGCTATTTATAGTAATAACATTATATTAAATGCAAAAGTTGACAACTTTATTCATCATTTTCAATGTATTGATTGAAGATATTACTATATTTAGTAATCTTAAAGAGTGCCCTTGGGACACTTGTTAGCAAAATCCTTAAAGTAAATCGAAACGATATCAATCTTGTACCGTTTCGATACCGGCATGTACCGATCAGTACCGGCACGTATAGACTCGTACCGGTTGGTATAAGATTTTGATTTTTTTAATTTTTTTATTTATAAAAAATTCACTTATTTGATTTTTTAAACTAATTTTAATATTTTTTGTGTCATGATCATTTTTATTTTTTTCATAATTACATTTAAAAATAAAATATATTCATTAAATTAGATTATTGAACATAATTAATAATAATTTACTATATATTTTTAATATTTTAATATTTATTTTATTTATTTGATGTTTAAAAATTTTAGATATTAAATATTTAAAATTTATGTTTTGCATAAAAACATATATATGCATGTAATGGATGTATATTTGCATGTATATATATTTTATTAAAAAAACTTGAAAATAGGCTATATATAAAGATATATGAAAAAATATTTGAAAAATATTGGTAAATTCAAAACGGTACACCGAAACATATCGGTACTGGTACGTACCAATATCAGAACAAAAACGATACGTCCACCGGTACGGTACTGACTACCTTGAGGTTGAATACTCATTAGCGTCTTTACAAGTTTTAGAATTCGAATTTCACTAGCAATCTCATTTTATAGGTGATTTGTAATACGATTATTAATTCTCTTTAAAATTTATGATATGCCCAGATCTTAAATTGAAATAATCTTCCCTCAGTTAAATTTTTTTGTCATTAAAAAAATTTACGCAAATTTCTCATGCAATCTGGTAAATGCAATTACCACTCTCCTGCATTAATAATTACTTAGTAAAAAAAAAAAAATTTATGGACATCCTGATCTTGAAAAAGAAAAGAAAAGGAGAGAAGGAGAGTGCTTTTCCTTTTCTTTTCTATGTCAGATTCTCTTGTAATACTTTTTCAACTTCTTTTTTTGGTTGGAATTTGACTGGTCGGTAAAGAGAAACCCTTACCCTTAAGAAACCGCAGGGAAAATTCTACCTAGCCTATGTTTCCTTGATTTTTTTTTATTTTTTTAAAATATTTATATTGAACATCTATATTTAACATAAAAACATTTTTTTAAATATATAAAATAAATTTTAAAAATTAAACATACATATATTCATATCCAACACTTAGAGGATTAAATATTAGCAATACCTCATTTGCTATACCCAAAGATTTTGATCTGCTTTATCCACGTTCCAAAGTAATCGGCTGGCCTTTGGTCTTTCTATTTTTTAGTGACATCCAATGACCCACGAGGCCAAAAGCCTGTCTTCTGCCTTCAACTCCTATTTCTATGCACAATTTCGGTCCCCAATAACTCCTCATTCTCTCTTTCTCTCCTACACAATAACCTTTTTCTTTTTCTTTTTTAACTTTTTTCAGTTTTTCACCGTAATTGATGTTCCAAGCTTGAATATTAAACCATTTTTCATTGTCTTTATAAACTACCAATCTCTCTTCTTTTTCTTCATCAAATCACTCTCCTCAAAACCTTTCTCTTGAAGAAACATGAAAACCCATTTCATATCTCCCATGGAAATAACCATTTCCACCCTTGTTTTCCTCTTCTTCTTCTTCTTCTTCACCTTATCTTTTGCTAAAGACATATCCATCATAACCTTAAACCAAAACCATCCATCATCATCATCAAGCTGGAGAAGCGATGATGAAGTGATGGGGTTGTACAAATCTTGGGTCGTGAAACATGGCAAAGCATACAACGGTGTCGGAGAGGAAGAGAAAAGGTTCGAGATCTTTAAGGATAACTTCAGATTCATCGATGAACATAATAATAACTCTAAGAACAAGACATACAAGCTTGGGTTGAACAAGTTTGCTGATTTAACTAACCAAGAGTACCGTGCCAAGTTGTTGGGCACGAGGAGTGAGCCTAAGCGTCGAGTCATGAAGTCGAAGAACCCCAGCCAACGTTACGCTTACCGTGCCGGCGACAGCTTGCCGGATTCTGTAGACTGGAGAGATCATGGAGCTATTAATCCGGTCAAGGATCAAGGATATTGTGGTCAGTAAATTTCTTTTAATTTTTTTTTACTGGTAAACAGATTAGAATATCAGATTACTTGTGACTTAAGGTTTTATTGTAACTTGGCCCCAAAAAAAAATCTTTATTGTAATTTCATGCTTTTTTAAATAGTACTTATTTAATTAAAATTATTATTCATTTATTCTGATTTGATTTTTAATTTCCTGTTCTTTTATCAAAAACCGGACTAGGATTGGCGGCAGAATGGTAGTTATGAGAATGGAACGGTGGTTTGGAGGTTGGGGCTTAAAGTCACGTTTAAAGATTAGATTTTCTATTTTTAAAAGATAAAGAATTTAATATTTTTTTAAAGAAAAATTATCCGAGTTTTCAGATTAACACGTACTTTTAAAATATATTTTAAAAAATAAAATATTATTTTAAAAATAAATAAAATATGTGATTAGTTAAAAATTCTATCAACTGGGATGCGCCGGCCCAAGCCCATTCAAACCGACTATATAAGTACAACTTGGGCCAAGGCTCAACATTAAAGTGAAATCTATAGGCACTCCAAAGCTTTCCTTGGATTTGGACTGAGCCTGTTTTCAAGGTATCCAAGACAAAAGTAAATTTCTTAGGGTGAATTTAAAATAGACTATATTACATATAAATATGATAAATTAAATTGTCATGTATTTATATAATTTTTTTTACATATAAACATGACAAATTACATATATATATATATATATATGATAAATTACATATAAACATGATAAATGTCATATATTTATGTAGTTTTTTACATATTTTAATTTTTTTTACATTTGTAAGTTTTTTCTTACAGTAAACATGATAAATTACATATGTAATGAAACCTATAAGAAATCAATTTTGAGGAACTTTCTTTAGAATTTTTCATCCAAGACTGACCAAAAAGCGAAATTTGGTTACAAAATCTCAAACTTACCCCGCCCTGTTATCATCTATTTTTTTTTTTTCATTTGATCAGGAAGTTGCTGGGCATTCTCAACAATTGCAGCAGTGGAAGGCATAAACAAAATCGTGACTGGCGAATTAATCTCTCTATCAGAACAAGAACTAGTAGATTGTGACCGATCCTACGACGCAGGTTGCAATGGTGGCCTAATGGACTATGCCTTCCAATTCATTATTGAAAATGGTGGCATTGACACTGAACAAGACTATCCTTACCTTGGCGTTGATAACCAATGTGATCCAACAAAGGTCAGTTCCCAAAGTTTAATTCTATGACATTAGTAATCTTGCAGCTATGTTACTCGGGCTCGAGTGTGAGTGTCGGACACGGATATGTGTCCGACACGGGTATGTTTAAATTTTTCTTTTTTTAAGATTTTCATGTATTTAGAGGATTATATCCTCATACCCATTTCCGGATATGCGTCGGATATGGATACTTTAAGAAAAATGAAAAAAAATGAAGAATCGAAGCAACATAGTCTTTCAGTTCAGTTGTTTTTAATGGTTATGGATTTTGATTGTTTTTTCTTTGGTGGGATTTTTAACAGAAAAATGCTAAGGTTGTTAGCATTGATGGGTACGAGGATGTTACTCCATATGATGAAAACGCTTTAAAAAAGGCAGTGGCGCATCAGCCTGTGAGTATCGCCATTGAAGCTGGTGGCAGAGCTTTCCAACTCTATGAATCGGTAAGCTGACCTATTCTTTTCTTCTCTACCCTTACTTCAATTAGTTCTTGTCCTTGAAGCCATATTTTGATTTTACAATAATACTCTAGTATTTAGCTGACAAGAAGATATCAATCTTTCTCTGAATGGTTTGTAACATTAAAAAAAAAAAAAAATTGTTGATAGAGACAAAGACATGTCAAATTGTCACTACAGTCTTTACCTATCTTATTCGGATTCGGGTGTAACTATTGAATACGGGTATGTGTCTGACACGGATATGTTCAATTTTACATGTATTTGGAGGGTCATATCCTCATACCCATATCCGGATATGTATCGGACACAGATATCAGACACGGATACCTAAAAAAAACATGAAGAGTCGGAGCAAACATAGGTCTTCACAAGAATTGGAGTTGCTTTATCAACTCAGTTGTGTTTGCTTGAACATTTTTCAGGGAGTTTTCAATGGTGAATGTGGGTCAGCTTTAGACCATGGCGTGGTTGCTGTCGGATATGGCACGGATGATGATAATGGTCAGGAGTATTGGATTGTGAGGAACTCATGGGGCAACAACTGGGGTGAAGATGGATACATAAGGATGGAACGTAATGTGAATGCCTATACTGGCAAGTGTGGCATTGCCATGGATGCTTCCTATCCAGTTAAGAATGGGGCAAACATGATCAAACCTTATTGGAGTAATGAAAGCAATGAGAAGATCAGCAGTGCTTGAAATTCTTTGCCTGCAATTTGCAGTTATTGGAAGTTAAAATGTGACTGGTGCAAATAATGATGCTTTGCTAGCTTTTAAAATTCCCTCTATATTCCTAGTTGGTTTAAGTTTATCCATACAGGAGTTGTATTGGACCATTTATATTTGGATTTTAGCATTTTTGTACATATATTTTCATTTATCAAAGCAGCAGCTGGAAAACTGGTATTGTTGTGACTTGTGATTAATGCAATTTGATTCAAATTAAGTCTATCTTTATTTGCCAAGTAATCTCTAGCAATTAGATTAACTACATATGCCTAAGGGAGAATTTTGCAAAAGATTGATGCACTTTTATAAATGCAGCAACAAATTTCACCATATGTTGACGAAAAATTATAAGGAAAACTTCTTATGGTGAGCTTTTCGTAAGCTCCATTACATATGTAATTTATCATGTTTATATGTAATTTGTGTCATATTTATATGTAAAAATGAAATTACATATGTAAAAAAAAAATTACACTATTTAAAAAATTACATATAAAACGACAAATATGTCATGTTTATATGTAATTTATCATGTTTATATGTAATTTATCATATTTATATGTAATTTGTCATGTTTATATGTAAAAAAAAAAATTATATATAAACATGACAATTTTATGTAATTTATCATATTTATATGTAATTTTATCATGTTTATATGTAATGAAACTTATTTTAAACTCACCATAAAGAACTTACCTTAGAACTCCCACATTGTTGACAATACTACAGCCAAAATGTCACTCTCAGTAACACAAAATTTTGCAAAAGCTTTGATTATAATTAAATAACAAGGCGAGCGAGATGCTCGTAAGGAAAAGAATATTGTGGAGCTTGCTGAGGTTAAAAAAAAAAAAACATCCTCAGGAACAAGAGGATATTTCAACTTCAAAAAGTACAATTCAAAACTAAATTTAATGTAAACCAATTGCAATGCTTGATTGGTATCATCTTTAGTAAAATAGATGTCATTAGATGAAGGTATAGGCGACAAGAAATGTTGCATTTCCCTTCCATACAAAGCATTCTTTGGCAATAACTTTGGTTTCTCTAACCAAAACTTCTCCACTACATCTGAAAGCTAATCCAGTAAAAAGCTGGAGGAAATGAACAAGTATGCAAAGTGCGATTGATGATCCGCAAATACAACAGGAATTCAGCTGTGAAAACAAGCTTGAATCGAGGGGAAAGATAAAAAGAAAGATTACACAACCTGCAAAGAATAAAATTGTGTAATATGTGATATATATATACCTGAGGAATTTAATCCCTAAGAAGGTTCATGCTTTCTGTTGAAGACGCCTTCTTGCCATCGTATCGCTAACAAAAGAAGAAAAGAATGATATTTATTTAGCATGATCAAGCACACAATTGAATATACCAATGGAAAAAGGACACCAAGCTATGTTACTCAGACTAGGGTGTGAGTGTCGAACACGAGTAAATGTCCGACTTTGATATGTTTGATTTATTTTAAGTTTTTCTATATATTTGGAAGGTCCTTAGGAGATCATATCCCCAAACCCATGTCCGAATATGTATCGGACAACGATGTCAGACATGGATACTTCAAAAAAATGAAGAGTCGGAGCAACATAGACACCAAGTATCCCATTCGCCAGTCACAAAGGAAGATGGATCGAGGAATACCTGTTTCCCGAAGGAGAAAGGAACGTGTTTGTATTTGATCATGTGTAGTATCTGTTTCTTCATGGTTAGGATGAATAACATTAACCAGTAGAAAAGGAGTATTGGCCAAAAGACAGGCACATCAAACACACTGAAGAATGTCATCACAAAAGCAATGCAGAAAGCCTTCATAATAGAGTACCTTCACACAGGAAGGGGGCATGTAAGAGAGGAAAATGTTAGCATTGAGCATAAAATTTGCTAAAGTAAAGAGACCAGGTTTTATGGCACCCTGGCCTCTGTATACTTCGCATTACCTCAAATTTTATTTTAACTGTTACAAACTGCCATAGACAAAGAACAACAGAGTAGCGAAAAATGTAGAAAGAGAGAAAGAAACGCTTCTTGCTTCTCCATATCTTTGTTTGACCTCAATTCAAAAAGAATTTAGATAGTGCTTACTATGTATTAGAAGACCTCAAAGTCAAATATCCAAATACAGCTTTAGGGCATAAGTTTGTACACAGCAACACCATCCAAAAGACAATTGTGAATATGTGATAAAGCCTATATTAACCTATGATGCTCCGATTCTTTATTTTTCTTGAAATACTCGTGTCCGATTCATATCCGGATATGGGTATGGAAATATGATCACCAAGGACCCTCTAAATACATGAAAAAACTTAAAATAAATCAAACATATCCGTGTTGGACACATACCCTACTCACACCTGAATCCGAGTAACATAGATATTAATAAGTTTCAATTGACATGCACCTTGGAAATGGAATGAAAGGGTACAAACTTCCATTTTATTGGCATTTGTCAAGAAAAACCCTACTAATTCAACAAGTAAGTTTAGATTGCAGAATACGGCTATTTCCAAAACACTTGATGATACAGAAAAGGCACCAAAAGCTTGCAACAAACATCTTAATTTTTTTAATCAAAAAAGATTTTTCCTTTATAATAAGATATATGATCTCTTCATTAATCAGCATTGATCCCAAAAAAAAAAAAACTAAACTTCAACATTAAATTCTTCCCTCATAATGACCCGGCATTACAATTTTCATGCAATAAAAGCTTGCTTAATTTCCCTTTTAAAATAAATATGCCGAGTTCGAATCAATAATAAATTAAATTATCCTAAAATTTGGAATACTACCAGGAAAAACAAATAAAAAAAAGTCATTTTATCTAGCAAGTTTCTTAAACACAAAATAAGTTATCCTCTTTCTCATGATTCAATTCAATTAAATCTAATTAAAGTTAATCATTTGATCAAATCACAACCGTTAAAAATAGAGAGTGAAATGGCGAACCAGAATTTGAACTCGGGGAGTTGGCGAACGAAAGGGCGAAACTCATCGGATCCGCGGGTGGGGAGGGAAGGGCCATCCTGCATCTCGGGGTCCACCTGAGGAGAAAGGAATCCCATCAGGAGATTCAGCAAGTAGATGCCGAGGCCGTAGGTGATGATGTAGAACCCCTGCACGAAGTACACGCGTACGGCGTAGATCAACACCAATGCCAGACATCCGATCCAACGGTTCAGAATGTGGGGGACCGTCTTGTCCAGGACGTGCTGGTACCGCCGCGATACCTCCAAAGTCCACCGTGATATGGCGGTTGCAGGAGACAACGGGGATAGATCGTCACCTCCCAGGGCACCGCCGGTTGATCCGGTCTCCATCGGGGGGCCACTAAAAAAATACAAAGCCTATTTATTCTTTTTTTTTTTTATATATATATAAAGCAAGTGATGTGAACCTAGGGGTTAAACCCTTTGAACCCACTAACAAATTAAAATACCTAACCCAGAAAAGCCAAGATTCAGGCAAAGAAAACTTAAACCCTTAAAAGCCTGTTTCAAAGAACCTAGATTAAGCATGTAAGCTAGACCTAAGAAATCTCGTTTCAAGAACCTAAGTTTGATAGGTTGAACGGCACAAAAAAAGAATTCTTTGATAAGTTCCTAAGTTTTTTCAAGAACTAAAAAGAGTGAAACACTCACTTTGAATAAATTCAAACTCAATTGATCAAAAGATAATTGAATTAGGCGGCTAAGACATATATTTATAGCCTCCCTATAATAACCCTAATCTACTAAGTTATAATATGCAAAATATGGGCTGAACATCTAAACCTAAATAATTAAAAGATGTGCATGTTACATAATATAGGCCCAAATACCTAAGTAATTATAAGAATTAAAATAAGCTCAAATAAGCCCTCTTAATGTGTCACCTTGTGTTCTTGAATCACATGGACCAAACTTGGATGCAAGCCCATCTTGCATGTTGAAGCCTTTCCTGAATAACTTGCAACATGGCCCAAGTGAATTCCACCTATTCTTTTCACGTTTCCTAGATCTTCTTGGATCTTGGCCCATATAGATATTGCCATGGAATTGGGCCATCTTGGATCCTATCATTCCCCCTTTCCTCGAAAAGATTCGCCCTCGAATCTTAGCATTGTGTGTGAGAATGACGGCGCTAGGTATTAAATCAAGATGATGCACAATGCCGCTTATGGGTGACAACCCATCCTGCAACTCCTCCGAAAATAAATCCTCACAATCCTTCAACAAAGAAACAGGAAAAATAGGTAGAGATTGGTTAGGAGCATCAAGAATAAGAACCTCACTCTCCTTTTCATCAGAAAAATTCGCAAATTCTTTGTTTTTCTCAACATGAATTGTCTCCTTTTCTACTAGTGGCTCCTCTCTTACTTCTTTAATTTCAACCACCTCTATTTCTTTTTCACTTTCTTTTTTACTCTCCGTTTCCTCTTGCTTTTCTTTATTTGCAGTCACCTCACTTTCTTTTTCTTTTTTTCTTCTCTCTTTTTCTCTTTTTTTTCTTCTCCATCTTTCTTCCTCTTGTTGCACAAACCTCTCAAACGATAAGGTGATCTCTTTCATCTCTTGTAGAGCCTGCTTTACTTCGTCGCATAATGTGAGAGACATCTTAAAGTTGCTGCAAAACAAATTTGGTTAGTAAAAAAAAAAAATGAATGTCGATTCTTTCTTCTTCTTTTCAATCTTTTTCGAATCTTTCTTTCTTTTTCTGCCTATTCGGATACTCTTTTTTTTTTTTTCAAGAACGAGACTTTTTGATTTTCTTGAAATCTCGGATGAACTTCTTTTTTCTTTCTTGGGACTGTTCGAATACCCCTCTAAATTCTTGAATTTTTTTTTTTCAAGATTCGGATCAAGAATCAATAAGAAGAAATTTTAATAAATCAAGAATTCAAGCTATAACCCCTATGACAAGTATGTCTGAAACCCCAAAACAAAAAAGTTGAGAAAAACTCCAATACCCTATGGTAAAGAAGATAAAAATATTTGACCTGATTGGTCCCTAAGCTCTGATACCAACTGATGTGAACCCTAGGGGTTAAACCCTTTGAACCCACTAACAAATTAAAATACCTAACCCAGAAAAGCCAAGATTCAGGCAAAGAAAACTTAAACCCTTAAAAGCCTGTTTCAAAGAACCTAGATTAAGCATGTAAGCTAGACCCTAAGAACTCTCGTTTCAAGAACTTAAGTTTGATAGGTTGAACGCCACAAAGAAAGAATTCTTTGATAAGTTCCTAAGTTCTTTCAAGAACTAAAAAGAGTGAAACACTCACTTTAAATAAATTCAAACTCAATTGATCAAAAGATAATTGAATTAGGCGGCTAAGACATATATTTATAGCCTCCCTATAATAACCCTAATCTACTAAGTTATAATATGCAAAATATGGGCTGAACATGCTCAAGCCTAAACCTAAATAATTAAAAGATGTCCATGTTACATAATATAGGCCCAAATACCTAAGTAATTATAAGAATTAAAATAAGCCCAAATAAGCCCTCTTAATGTGCCACCTTGTGTTCTTGAATCACATGGATCAAACTTGGATGCAAGCCCATCTTGCATGTTGAAGCCTTTCCTGAATAACTTGCAACATGGCCCAAGTGAATTCTACCTATTCTTTTCACGTTTCCTAGATCTTCTTGGATCTTGGCCCATATAGATATTGCCATGGAATTGGGCCATCTTGGATCCTATCAGCAAGTTTCTTCCTTTTCGTATGGTGCTTTTTTATGAAATAACATTGTCTTCTTCCCATAACAAACTACAAAGCGTTTTCGAGCCTCTAATTTTCGACTCGTGCTTCAGTACATGGGTTTTTGTTGGGTCAACGTCATCCACCGGTTCCGGTAAACCGGACCTTCTTTTTTTTTTGATAAACAGCACCTAATTTAAAATTTAGAATTTGGGTAATTACTAATTAATCACACTTCCAATATTTGATAATAAAATTTCAGATAATTTTCTTTTTTAAAATTGTTAAATGTAAATAAATTCTTAAAAAGTCGTAAGAGTTTTTAGTAATATATAGCATAGTTTGATTTTTTAAGAAAATTAATTGACTAAAATTCCTTGTAGTATTTATCCATAAGAAATTTTCAATTTGGTGTCTTTCAAATTTTGAATGAATCAAGTTAATCTTCTTTATTCAAAATTAAACTTATTTTTTCCTTATTCTTACTTTTCACCATAAATTTTTTATTTTTATATTTACTATTTATGCATTTATTTTATAACATATATGTAGGATTTTTTTTTTTAATTTTATATCATCACTTAAATTTAATTAGATGATAATTTGTTTTCTATAAATTTAAAAAAATTTACCATATTAAAAAAATGATAATATTTTTTGTTATATTAAATTTTAAATATTTTTATTAAACTTTATATAAACATGTATTATCTTGTTAACCTCATTGATAGAGTTTTTAAACTCCACTTAAGGTGGATCATATATAATTCTATATTTTAATTATTCATTTAAATATCAAGTAAAAATGAATAAACAATCCGACCCATTCCTATTCAGGATTAAAGATAGCAATGCAGCCGACGAGTGCGGATTGGAACACCAAAATTCCCACCCCCACTCCATACACAATTCAAATAAAGCATTTTTAACAATTCAAAGTTCAAATAAGATGGGCAAAGAACTGCTGATATTACCGTTAATCCAAGCTGTTTCACCATTTGTATACATGGGTACTTCAAATTCTAGGTTTCTGCAATAGTTCGGGCTTACTTAAAATCTGATCAAACATGTTTGAAGCCAGTTTTACTTCCACAATGGAACACAAAATATAATTAAATTTAATCCGTTTAAAGCAGAAAGTGTTCCTAACTCAAAACAAAACTGAACAAACACTTGCACCATAAAAACTACTGGGTGAGTAAGCTATTTCTTATTTTTAAGACCCTTTTTCATTTCAACCTTCTTTAGAAGGTTAGATATCATCTTATCCTGCAAGACAATTCGAGCATCTTTCTCCTTCAGTTCTTGCTTCAATCGTTCGATCTCTTTTAAGTGATCATCAAGTTGATTCGAATTTTCCGTTGTCTCTCCCACAATTTTCTCATCTGTCTTAAGTTTTTTGGATTCAATAGATTTCTCCTCACCCTGGAATGTTCTTTTATTTGACAAAACTTGGCATTGAGAATCTTCCTGTGCCATTTTCCGGATGTATAGACTAGCAGTTCCTCCTTTGCCAAACTGAAATCTAACTAGTTTCTGAGGTAGTCCAGATGAATCCTGACATAAGACATAAAAAAAAAAAAAAAACCTAAAGTTAGCACTTTATGAAAGACACAAAAAAAGGTAGTCTTAATTAAGGCATTTATATTGATGGCCAAATTAAAAAAAAAAAATTAAGGCATTGACATTCAAAAATGTCCATCACAATGAAAAACATCAGAATGTTGTGGAAGAAGAAAAGATTATTGATATATCATGAAGAAAACGTGGCCCTGTAAATGAAAAACCAGGGTGTTCTGTAAAAAAATATGCACCTTTTCTTCATTGCCTTCCATATTTTCAAATGCTTGGTTTGCTTCTTGAGCACTATTAAAGACAGCAAAAGCAGCGTAATGGCGACCTTGAACCGTTTTAGATGGCTGCCAACAAATAATTCACCATATTAGAAACTCAGCAAGGTAACTGGATAAGTGAAGACGAAGAAAAGCATTGACTTGGTCTTTATAATAAACTTTAAAACATCTGTAAAACAGGTAATTTGTGGCACTTCATCTTTGGAATATAGAACAGCTTCCGCAATGCAGGGTTGTTTGAGTTTTAAGAATTTAGCTCATCTTTCAAGTGCCATAGTAGAAGTGCAGTTTATCAGAGTATTTGAGAAAATACTTTAACTAACCAGGAAATGTTCAATCCAATTATCCCAATTAAATTAATTAATCAATTTTTTGTACAGAATATCTCATAAGAAACCATCACTTCACTAGTCTCAATCTTTTAAACATAAGATACGCAGCATTCCGAGGTAAAGAAAAGCTAAGCCAAGGATTTCTAAAGAGAAAACAAGATAGAAGTAGGATATAATCAACCTTTACTTCAATTGCAACAGCGCCAGGAATGACTCTAGATATTTCTTCTCTACGAACATTGATTGGTATTCTGTGTAGTAGTAGCTTATCCATTTCAGGTTGAGGTACCTGGTTTTCCATAAAAAAAATAAAGATACATAGTTGATAATAATAAACAGTTGAAATTAAAGATAACCGGCAGTCAAATGTCCATACATCTTCTTGAACCAGTGCGATTTCACCACGCTCTAGCTTAGCAAGAACTAGTTTCATTGCAGCACAGGCATCATCTAGACAATTATGAGCAGCACCTGGCTTTCGAACTTCATATCCCAGTATGGACTGTAAAACAATGCACGGAACAGTTAAAACAAGCATCTAAAACTACCAGTAGATTTTTCCCTTCTATAACACCACGCAAGGTCTTTACTAAGAATAATGCAGTCTTATTTGTGGTCAAGTAATGAGTAATATGAAGGGATTTTATTGACAAGCCATTCAAACATCCTAAACAGCCTACATATATCTACTTAATCTAAGTAGCCAAAAAGGAAAAACAATGCAGTACTTAATTTGATAGGCGTGAAAAATGCGAAAACAACAAATGTAGTATTTCAAGTTCTTTCCATCAGAATTTTTTTTTTTATTTAAAAAAAGACACTATTTGATACTTGCCTTGCACAAGTTATTCAAAGACGGTTTTCTATAGATAGGCGCATCCAAATATTTGAAGATATATGAGGTGTCAATCACTCTTGCATGGTCTATCTTTAACACTGTATCCAAAAAATAGTAACACTTTAAGGTTAAGAAAGGAATCATAGCTAAAACCACCATATAGAAAACGTATAAGTCTGATAGGCAGTTGATTCTACTGTAAAATGAAGTCAAACTTTTAGCCATTATGCAACATACCTTGCAAATCATTGTGTAAACTATGTCCCACTAAAATAGTTCCATGGGATAACAGCTTCTTCATGGATTTCTATGAAACGCACTCAATTGCTCAGACAAACAACATAGAAGGAGATCCAAGAAACAGAAAAATTAGCCATCCCATACCTGTATATCTGCTACTGAACAAGTAACACTATCCAAGTCTCCTGCAGCAACTCCAGTAATCTCAGTCCGATAATCAGCCACTGCTTTGTTTGGTTTTACAAGTTCATCAATTTTGACCTGAAAGAAACAAACACCAAAAAAAAGGTTTCTTTCTAGCTAGCGCAAGATAAAGAAATGATAATTAACAATTAACTGCCCTTGAGCTCAAAGTAACTTGATGATACAATTGCCAAATTAGAAACATAGAAGAGGAGAGTCCATAGCAAGTTTGGAATTCTTTTGAGGTGGTATGATGGACATTAGTTTGCATTAAGATGTTGAAGCATCAAAGGTCCTTTTTCTAATTCTATAAAGAAAAGCCACTCGATACCTGTAAATCACGATCTACAACACAAACTCTCACTAATGCTTCAGTGCCATCTTCACAAAGAACCATTTCACAATCAACAGCAACCAATGCATTTAATTTCATCATCCGGGATTCTTTAGGGAGCTTGGTAACGATCCATTCCTGCATCAAAGGATCAGCATATAACTATATAAGGATTCTGAAAAATGGATACAAACATAAATGAGTTGAAGGCAAAAATACAAGAAGAGACCGTAGCAACGAACCTCATCATCTATCGGGAATGCATAATCTAGTGGATATTGTGGGTGTTCCAGAGTTAAACGAACAAGACTCTGCACTGCCACCATAACCAATTACAAAATGGTACTAAGGAGCTATTCACGAAACACATTGCCTCAAAAAAATGCTAGTATACCTGCTCAGGGGATTCATTATCCCGAGATTGTTTTCTAAATTGTTCCACTATGTTCCTATTTAAATGACTTTGCAACACTCTAGAGATAAACTGCAAACAAGCGGGAGAAAGAAAAAAATAAACATAACATTAACATCCTCGAACCCTGATTACTAAACAAAATACAGTAAATGAAAACAAACAGCAATTATGAATTTACCTTCAATTCATTATCTTTAGTAAATGTCTTAAGAAATGATACTAAGACATCATTGGACCGCCTCGAAGGATCACTCAAAGAAGCACCAAGCTTTTTGTCATAAGTATTCAAAAAATCCTTCCATCCTCCATATGTTCCTTCCAGACCTCTCTTTTGAACTAACTTCACGATTTCAACAAGAACCTGTTCATTCTCAGCACAAAGCATTAGAATTTTAAAGGAATAAAAACTGAATTTCAATCAATGTAATATTTTTTTTCCAAAAAAAAAATACTCCAATTAATGACCTTTGCTAAATAATGACGGAATTAGTAACCGGATTTAGCAAACAGAATGAAAGAAAATGCAATAATGGCTTGAAAGACTAATGGAAATTAAAAATAAAAATAAAAATCAAAGCGCTTTACCTTTTTCTCGGCCGTGTCGAGTTTCTCGTCCATTAGGAATTCAACGATAGAGAGAGAGAGAGAGAGAGAGAGAGAGGCGGGAGCTATCAGCTATTGGGGGTTAGGGTTTTTGGAGTTTTCGGTCCAACCGGGTCGGACGTAATAATGAATAAAGAAGGAAACAGTTAAATGGTTAAATTTCATCCATGTCCCTAAAATTATTTTTGTTTAACAATAATCTTGTTGATAAATATTTAAAAATTAATAAAAATAATAATAATATATCAAAAAAATTTCTATTGTTTTTGTATAAATTATCTATTTTTTGTTGAAAGTTACACCAACTCCTCTCTCTTATTTCTAGAATCATCTCTATCTTTCTTCTACTCAAGTTTTCTAGATTTCTCTTCTTTGTTCTTTCTCTAGATTTTTCTTTAGAATTTCTCCTTAGTCTTCTAGTTCCAGAAATCTCTTGAGTTTTCTTCATTGAATAATCAAAGTCTTAGCTATCTAGAGAATTCTAAGTTGGCTACAACACCAACTTGAAGAGCTATAAATAGAGATGTGTGTTGTGTGATAGGTGTGTGGTGAGTAGAGAGAAAAAGAAAGAAAAAGAGTGAAGTTGTGAGTGCATATTAAAAGAGTGTGTCTAGTGTATATTTGGTCTTTTCTCATATTAATAAAAGAGTTGTTTTTCGGAAGTTACTGTAGCATCCCGAGATAAAGTTACTGTAGCAAATCGGTACTGTAGCACAAAATTACAATTGGTACCGAAAGTCAGAAATCAACAAATTGGTATCAGAGCTAGACGGTCAGGGACCGGAGTACGCATATCGGAGAAAGACAGTCTGGGACTGTGAAGATTATTGGTCTAGGACCAAGACGATCGAGGATCGTAGTTCGTGGAGACGTGGAAATTCTGCCGGTACACGGTCAGGGACTGTGAAATTAAGTGAACGAGAATCAAATTTGAGGTAAGTGCAGGGCACTCTCAAAACACTATGGCAGATATTTCTAATTCCGCTAGCAACATCGAGAAGCTCAATGAAAACAATTACAATACGTGGAGCATCCGGATGCAATATTACATGCTCGGGCAAGATTTATGGGATATTGTTAACGGTGAAGCTTCAACACCACCAACTGATGCCGGAGAACTAAGAAAATGGAAGATCAAAGCCGGTAAGGCTATGTACGTGTTATCAGTCACTATTGAGGATGGTTTATTACAACGCATCAAGGATGCAAAGACACCGAAGGAAGCTTGGGACACACTCACAATGCTGTTCGCGAGGAAAAATGATGCTAGGCTCCAACAATTAGAGAATGAACTCCTGTCAATCTCGCAGCAAAATATGCCGGTAAGCGAATATTTCTCTAAAGTTAAAAATCTTTGTGATGAAATTTCAAAATTAGATCCAGAAAATGCCATTACCGAAACAAGGATGAGAAGAATTATCATCCATGGCCTGCGACCTGAATACAACGGGATTGTTACTGCAACTCGTGGATGGAGCAAAGAACCAACTTTAACTGAGTTGGAAAATATCCTAGCCAATCAAGAGACTTTAGATAAACAAATGTCTAAAGTCTCGATAAAAGATGACGAGAAAGCACTCTTTAGTAATAAAAGAGGCTTTAATAAAAGAAGCAAAGTTGTTACAAAGCCAGGCGTGGAAGAAAATAAATTTCGAAGGCAAGAAACATGGCCAAAGCAAGGGGGAAGGAGCTTTCGGCAAGAGGGAGCCCAGCATGTTCGAGAAAGAGACAAAAATGAAAATAGGTATCGTCGTCAAAACAATCAGTGTTACAACTGTGGAAAATCTGGTCACTTTGCTCGAGACTGTCGGTTTAAGCAAGTCCAAGGCAACGCGGCAACCTCGTCACGAGAAGAGAATAATAGCGAAGAAGAGTGGGATTTTCAAGCATCAATTGCTATTGAAGAATGCGAAGAACTTGCAGCTGCTTGCATCACCGAGTCAGAAGAAGAGTGTTCACTCGCATCGGTGAGTAAATTAATCGACTATAATAATGATTGGATAGTTGATTCTGGATGCTCAAATCACATGACTGGAGATAAGGAGAAGTTGACTAATACCTCAACATACAAAGGAGAACGAGTTGTGGTAACTGCAAATAATTCAAGGTTACCTATTACTCACATCGGCCAAACAACTATTGTGCCACGATTTAGTCCACACCAAATCGAGCTGCAAAACGTATTCCATGTGCCAGGTATGAAGAAAAATCTGCTATCGGTTTCACAACTCACTGCCTCAGGAAATTATGTCGTGTTTGGTCCAAATGATGTGAAAGTATATCCAAACTTAAAGCCAACAAGTACACCAATAATGGAAGGGAAGCGTCTGGAGTCAGTTTACGTTATGTCCGCTCAGACTGCATATGTGGACAAGACAAGAAAGAATGAAACAGCTGACTTGTGGCATGCGAGGCTTGGGCACGTGAGTTATCTCAAGTTAAAGGTAATGATGAAAAAGTCTATGCTCAAAGGTCTTCCTCAATTAGACATTCAAGAGGACACAGTATGTGCCGGGTGCCAATATGGGAAAGCTCACCAGCTGCCATACAAGGAGTCAAAGTTTAGAGCTAAGGAGCCTCTTCAGCTAATTCACTCAGACGTGTTCGGGAAGATAAAACAACCTTCTGTCAGTGGCTGCCAATACATGATAACTTTCATTGATGATTTTTCAAGGTACGTCTGGATTGATTTTATAAAAGAAAAATCAGAGGCACTTACTAAATTTATAGAGTTCAAAGAAAAGGTGGAAAAAGAAGTAGGCCGAAAGATACAATGCCTACGCACAGATAACGGGGGAGAATACACATCCAAGGAGTTTTCAGAATTCTTACAGGAATGCAAGATACGCAGACAATTGACATGTCCGAACACTCCACAACAAAATGGAGTTGCCGAGAGAAAGAATCGGCATTTGGCTGAGATATGTCGAAGCATGTTACATGCGAAGAATGTGCCACCTCGTTTTTGGGCAGAATGTTTGAAGACTGCAGCTCACGTGACTAATAGGCTTCCACAAGCAAGACTTGGTTTTATCTCACCCTTTGAGAAACTATGGAACATCAAACCCACGGTGAGTCACTTTCGAGTATTTGGTTGCGTATGTTATGTATTTGTACCAGATCATCTACGCAGCAAATTCGACAAAAAGGCAATTCGTTGCATATTTGTGGGATATGACGACCAAAGAAAAGGGTGGAGATGTTGTGATCCAACAAGTGGCAGATGCTATGTATCCAGAAATGTTGTGTTCGATGAAGCTTCGTCATGGTGGTCACCACAAGCAGTTCTGTTGCCAGACTCAAAACAAATTGAAGAAAAACTTCAAGAAATATGGAAGAACAAATTGAGCTTGAAAAGACTCAACCAAGTGACGAGTATTCAGAAAAGGCCCTTGATGAGGAAAAGTCATTTCGAGAAAATGAGTTCGATGAAAGAGATTCTCAGCCACTTCTGCGCAGGTCATCACGACAACGCAAACCAAATCTTAAGTATGCTAATGCTGCTCTAATTGAAGAAATAGAGCCAACAACTTATGAAGAGGCATCTGAGAAATTGGAGTGGAGAAAAGCCATGGAAGAAGAAATTCAAGCCCTGAAACAAAACGAGACATGGGAGTTGGTGCCAAAGCCGAAGAAGATTGAACCCATCTCATGTAAATGGGTTTATAAAATAAAGACTCGACCCGATGGATCGATAGAAAGATATAAGGCTCGATTGGTGGCTCGCGGATTTTCTCAAAAGTATGGGGTGGACTATGATGAGACATTTAGTCCGGTTGCAAAAATTACAACAGTACGAGTATTACTTGCCCTTGCAGCAAGCAAATCTTGGAAGTTATGGCAAATGGATGTGAAAAATGCCTTCTTGCACGGAGAGCTAGATCGAGAGATTTATATGGAGCAGCCCGAAGGATTCACAAGTAAAGTTCATCCGGATTATGTGTGTAAGTTGAAAAAGGCACTCTACGGATTAAAACAAGCACCGAGAGCATGGTACGGTAAAATTGCTGAATTCCTAATACAAAGTGGTTACTCAGTTGCAGCAGCAGATTCGAACTTGTTCGTGAAAGAAAAAGGAGGTAAGTTGGCAATAGTCTTGGTTTACGTGGATGATCTAATCATCACCGGAGACAACGAAGAAGAAATCAAACAAACTAGAGGCAATCTCTCAGTACGTTTTCAAATGAAAGAGCTTGGAGAGCTGAATCACTTTCTCGGGCTAGAAGTAATCCGTACCAAAGAAGGAATATTCTTATGTCAACACAAGTATGCAAAAGATCTTATACACAAATTCAGGATGACTGATTGCAAGTCGATATCTACGCCTATGGAAGCCAATGCAAGACTCTGTAGTGAAGAAGGCAAAGAATTGGAAGACTCAACAAGTTATAGGGAACTAGTGGGTAGTCTAATCTACCTTACATTAACAAGACCCGACATTGCATTCGCTGTTGGAGTAGCTAGCCGATTCATGGAGAAACCAAGGAAACCTCACTTAGATGCGGTTCGACGAATCTTGAGGTACGTAAAAGGAACTATTGATTTTGGACTTCTATACAAAAAGGGAGTTCCGTGCCAAGTTATAGGATATTGTGATGCCGATTATGGTGGAGATCATGATACAAGACGATCAACAACTGGCTACATGTTTAGCCTTGGATCCAGCATAATCTCTTGGTGTAGCAAAAGACAACCTACGGTATCATTGTCAACTACAGAAGCAGAATATAGAGCAGCAGCTATGGCAGCACAAGAAAGCACGTGGTTGATACAGCTGTTAAAGGACCTGCACCAACCGATTGACTCTCCAGTACAACTCTATTGCGATAATCAGTCAGCAATAAGCTTAGCTGAAAATCCAGTCTTTCATGCCAGAACCAAGCACGTAGAAATACATTATCACTTTGTACGTGAAAAAGTACTTCAACGGGATGTTGAACTGAAATACATCAAGACTGAAGAACAAGTAGCTGACTTGTTTACCAAGGGACTTAGCGGTGCAAAATTCGATGAGTTCAGAAGACAACTTGGCATGACTACCAAAGCGAGCATCAAGAGAGAGTAGTCGTTGAGGGGGAGTGTTGAAAGTTACACCAACTCCTCTCTCTTATTTCTAGAATCATCTCTATCTTTCTTCTACTCAAGTTTTCTAGATTTCTCTTCTTTGTTCTTTCTCTAGATTTTTCTTTAGAATTTCTCCTTAGTCTTCTAGTTCCAGAAATCTCTTGAGTTTTCTTCATTGAATAATCAAAGTCTTAGCTATCTAGAGAATTCTAAGTTGGCTACAACACCAACTTGAAGAGCTATAAATAGAGATGTGTGTTGTGTGATAGGTGTGTGGTGAGTAGAGAGAAAAAGAAAGAAAAAGAGTGAAGTTGTGAGTGCATATTAAAAGAGTGTGTCTAGTGTATATTTGGTCTTTTCTCATATTAATAAAAGAGTTGTTTTTCGGAAGTTACTGTAGCATCCCGAGATAAAGTTACTGTAGCAAATCGGTACTGTAGCACAAAACTACAATTGGTACCGAAAGTCAGAAATCAACATTTTTTTAATTAACTCATATTTTAATTATATAATAATAAAATTTGGTCATGAATGTGGTTATGAACCCTATCTATTGGACTATTGCAGTAAACTTAAATGGGCCGAGCCTACGCTTTTTGCTGGCCCTTAGGATTTGAAAAATCATAAAAGATAAGAGAGGAAATGGTGAAAAACTACTATATGGAAACTCCTCAATAAGGTATAGATTGATCTAATTCATTTATTAAAAATATAAATCCAGACAATGAGAGGCTTTTAATTCATTTTGTATTTACATGTATGATTAAGTATAAAAATGATTAAATATATATAAAGAGTTCATTTTTTATACATTGGGATTTTTTAACTCTACAAACGGAAATAAGAAACTGTCGCATGTCTCATTTTTTAAATTAGTTTTTTATTTTTTTGAATATACCCTAAGAGGTATGTATCATCTTATTAACCGTATTTGTGAAGTCTAAAAATTTCACTGACAGTGAATGAGATAATTTCTCATATATAAAAGACTCTAGATTTTAAAATATAGAAAGCAATTTGTAAAACTAAATTAGTTGTACACGCTTTCATAATTTTTTATATGATTTATATTTGTTTAATCAATCGTCGTATTTCATACTCTATTCACGTAGATTATACATGTCGAGTTTCGAGTAATTAAATTAAAAATGTCTAACTATTTGTTTGATGTAAAAAAAATTCAACCGTTAAATATATATTGAAAAAGACAGTATTCTCGATCGATATGATTGAGATATCGGATCGATTCTAAACTTTACAT
Source organism: Fremontodendron californicum (assembly GCA_030761205.1). Classification (NCBI taxonomy): domain Eukaryota; kingdom Viridiplantae; phylum Streptophyta; class Magnoliopsida; order Malvales; family Malvaceae; genus Fremontodendron; species Fremontodendron californicum. Next base: position 2,677,716 of record JAULJL010000020.1, read on the forward strand.
GTATGACAAGTACAGTTATATTATTAAATCCAATAATCGATTTGTAAGTGAATCCCTCCTTTATATTATATATTATATATAATTACCTCTAATTAGTTAAGAGCATAAGGAGAAATGAAGGATGAGATTAATTAGATAAAAGAAAGCTATTCCTATTGTTTAGCTCAAAATCATATGTAAACAAAGATATTAACACTTTTTAGAGAAACTAACAAAAAAAATTACTTTAAAGTCAAGTTAGTTAAGGATTTAAGCTTTTAGGACAATGAATAATCAAGTCTTCACCATTGACTAACACACTAATATATCCCTCAATAGAGATGACAATTGAACACCTACAATGTTGGTGCATTCCTTTTGCAAGTCCATGTTTTAATGATGATGCTTATGCAATGGTCATGCAACCCACCAAATGTTTTGGACAAACTATATGCCATGATTACAACCATTGATCCCAAAACGATTCATTGCCTCTTTGTTGGCAATGATATTTCTTTTCTTTTTTTTATCACTTTTCCATCCTTGAAAATATACTATAATGTTTTTTTTAGAAGTGTTTTTGCTAGAAAACATGTTTATATATAGTTGGATAGTCAAAAATTGGGATTTGAAATTTGAAGTCATGATCAAGTTTGGAGAACTATATATACCTTTCTTTTGTAACATTTTAGTCAAAACTAAATAGCCATGGGTGTGGGTGTGATTCATGATTGGTTATATGTTTTAATGGGTTCAAATTTATGTTGTTGCTCGAGTGGATGGCAGTAAAAGCAAAGCAAAGTATTGAAGTAGAGATAAAAGAAATCTATAATTAGGTATATAAATATAATCAGGGTTTCTTTATTTATTGATAATTAGTTTTAGGTCTTAAAATTTAACATCTTGAAATAGAGATAAAAAAAAATCTCACGAATGTTAAATTGAGACAATTTGCACACATAAATATAATAAGGGTAGACCCAATTGGTTTTAAATTTAATGTTCATCTTAAAATTTAACATGGATTCAAAACACGTCCTTCTTTCGTTGTTCTCTCCATGATAAGTTTATTATACTTGTGATAGATCCGTTGTCTTAATGTGTTAAAAAGAGTATTGAAACAGAAATTAAAATACTTTCACATTTGTTAAATTTAGACTATCCTGAACACATAAATATAATAAAAATTTCTCCACCTACTCGTCTTAAAATTTAACACAACAATTCTCATTACATTTGTATCCGTTGAATTCTCAACCTGGGACCAAAAAAAAAAAAAAAACAATGAAGAGATAGCCTCCACATGCAAGTTGAGAATGTGACAATACAATAGACCATGATTTTTTTTGGTATATTAAACCCAGGGTGTCCCCCACCCCCATTTTATGGTTGATGGAAGACTAATCCCTGTCGGGCCGGGAGTGTTGGTATAGCAAAGTCCTCCCAACATTGGCGACTCCCTGGATTCGAACCTTGGTTCTCATCCAAGGAGAAGGAGCCACTAGCCACTCCTTCCAACCAAATGTTGGTACAATAGACCATGATTGCTAACCCAAATAATGGCAATTTTACCTGTGACATCTTTGCCATCATGATCAGCTATATATAAAGTTCTAGCTTAAGAAATGAATTGAGTTCGATGATTTCTCATTTAAACTATTCATTATTCGATTAGGCTGGAAATACACATGGCTAATTGAAGGAGGCTTCATCTTCATCTTCTTTTGCTGCTTCATAATAAGTAGCTTCAAACGTACGTTTTTAAATTAGATGAGAAAGGCAGTTGTAGCTTTTTCCCCACCTAGTTTTAATTCCAAACGTACGTTTGGAATTGAAATAAAGATTTTTTTTTTTTTCTCTCTAGGCTTTTTGATTTTGAGTTGGCCAAATGGGAAAATTATTAATTCAGTCAAATTTCATAGGTTGTTAGAAATTTTCTCATCAAATTATTTTTTTCGTCAAGAATTCGTTTTTAATATATTGGTGGTAAAATTTTAAATTTTACAAGCGAAATTAAAAATCTGTCACATATTTCACTTTTTTATAATTATTGTTTTAATACACTCTAAAGAATATATATGTGTCACTCTATTAATCTTACTTATAAAATTTAAAAATTTCACGGACGATTAACGAATTTTTTTTCATTAATTGATATTTATAGTTGTTTTTTTTTTATTAAAAAAAAATGGTTGTTACGCCCACTATATTTAATTGTGTTTGATATATCTAACTTCGTTACTTTATATTTTATTGATGTGGTTAATTAATAACATGTTCTAAACTTTATATATATATATATATATATATATATATCAAATAGTAATTCGAATGTATTTATATCCCACTTTGATGGTGTGGGCAACTTGGATGGGTGATGTGAGAAAGAAATTATAGATAGAAAAAAAAAGATGAGTAATTGACTTCTAACCAAAATGATGCAACAGCTTTTATAAGTTTTTGTTGGGGTTAGTTGTTAGGAATTCAAGATTGAGGAAAAAGCAAAAAACAAAGAAGGGCAAGATATGATTCTATACTTGAAAAAAAAGGAAAAGCTTGTCAAAGAAAATTCGAAAGTAAGAGAGTGAGAGAGATAATATAGTAGCATTATAGGTTAGGGCTGTTCACTATTCGGTTTTAATCGAATTAACCGACCGAAATTTAATTCGGTTCGGTTAATCGATTAACCGAATAAAGTTCGGTTCGGTTAACGATTAAAGGTTTTGAAGAATTTCGGTTTTCGGTTAATTCGGTTCGGTTAAGCGAAAATAACCGAATTACACGAATTAACCGAAATTCTTCAAAAAGTCATTATTTAATGCTTTTAGATAATTTTTAAAAAAAAATTAATTTATATATTAATAAATTAATAAATTATTATTATTTTTTTGATTGGTTGGACTTGGATGGATAATTTGGATACAAAATCATGTAAAAAAATAGGTGAGCAAAATAAATTTCTTATTTATTTCGGTTAATTCGGAAATCGACCGAATTAACCGAAATAATTTCGGTTCGGTTAATTAACCGAACTAACTATTAATAGAAAAATAATTTCGGTTAATTCGATTATGAGAAGAGCAAAAAATTGTTCTGTTTTTAAGTTTCAAAGTTGGATTTTGCTGGACAACACTGCTCTTTTGCACCCACCTCGATCAAGTACCTCTCTTTCTTGGGTTACAACCTCAAAGCTCGAGCCAAAACCAAGGAGAAAAGGGAATTTAAATAAAAGAAACGAGGAGAAGAAGAAGATAGGCTGAATAAAGAAATAATTTTGAATTTAAATAACGATAGCAATGTTATTATTCTGTTGTTTTCATTTTTTTTATAATAAATATTCATTATCGATATTTATCGTAATTAATCAAAATATAATATTTATTACTTTCACAATCACATTAAATATAATATAATAAAAATATATCCACAACCGTAATTTAAATCCGCGATAAAAAATAACCTACATGAAGGAAATATACTAACCCAATTATTATTATTTTTTGGGTCTATTCGTGGCTGCAAATCTCAGTCCTTTATCGTGCAGCACAATGCAAAGAGTAAAAAGAAAGAAAGCTGCTAAAAAAAAGGATTCCAAAGAGTAGAGGAGAAACCCTTTTTTATTTTATTTTTCTGCAAAACATTAAAGACATTGGAAAAAGTATTTTGTACTAAATTATCTTCTTTAAACTGAAAACTGAAAAGATATGATTATATAATACATTAACACAAAGAAAAGAAGGTTGTTTATCGATTTTTATGATATATATATATATAACTTCTGCTTTTTGTATCTTCAGACACTGGCAAGGTTCAGGGGAGCTCAGCAGAAAAATTCAAAGACAATATCAGAACATTTTGCCCTTTTTGGCTGATTTTGTTTTAATGCAGAGCTTTTATTAAGAATTAATGGGGTTTAGACTTTAAAAAAGGGGTTGATTATGCAAAACTTTAGGCCAACGTCTATGATAAAAAATTATCTCATACAGAAAGAGGAATATTTTCTGTGGGTCTTTTGCATGAAAAAGTCAATAGCATTTAAATTAAATAATTAAGAAACTTTTTTTTTATTAAAAAAGTCACAGTTTGTGTTTAGAAGAAAAAAATACAAATAATGATATTCGAATTTTAAAAAACCTACTTAATGTCACATTTTAATAAAAACTGCATATAAATTTAAACTTTCTCTTCTTTTTATTCCATTTTACTGATCAATTTATATACTATTTATTTTTCTATTTTATTTTATTTTCATTGAATAATTATTTAATCTTTTCTATTTTCATTTATCGAATCAAACTCGTAGTAACTCTCTTAACTATTAAGGTCTAGTTTAGTATTGCTGTTGAAAAAAACTTGAGTTTAAAAAAGTGTGTTTAAAAAGTGTGATTTAAAAAGTTTTAAGTGTTTAGCATTGCTGTGAAAAAATATTGTAGAAAATTGAAATGTCAAAAAAAGATATGTTTAAAATAATAAAAGTGTAGAGATACGAGGATAATAAAGTTATTTTATCCAAAAGCCAGCTTTTAAAGCCCAAAAACTATATTTTTTGATTTTTTGGTTTGGCTTTTCAAATCATGGTTTCAACAGCAGAAGCTAATTTTTTTTATCTGTTTAGCATTGCGTTTGTGATGAAAAGCAGCTTTTAACCTTAAAAACTGTATCAAAAACAATGCTAAACGAGGCCTAAGTCAAACCCAATTTCTAAAACTCGGCTTTCTGCAAGGAAAAAAATGTATCAAAAAATTATAATGAGTAATTGACTGGTGAGCTTCCACACCAAACTAAACCAAATCGAGCAATGATTCAAGCTTTAGTTCATTTCAATACCAACCTTAATGAAGATGTTGAGCCAGGCATTTTATTTACTCGAGGTATCTCATAATTACAGGCACTTTCCTACTTTCGATTAAGCAAACAACAACTACTACTGTTTAATAGATGGACATTAAGGTGTCATTTCAACTTTTGACACCCATATTTACATGCAAAATCTTAAATATTAATTGATAATCATGCTATTGAAAATTAAATATTGTTGATAATGAGTAATGACAATAATGATGTTAAGGATTAATTGTAGAACAAAGGACAATGATGAACATTATTTTGATGTTTATAATAAGTCATAATTATTAAATTACCGGTCAAGTTAGAGAAAATTTTCGAAATACAAAAAAAAAAAAAAAACATTGATATAAGAAAAGAAAATTTCTTTGTTTACAATTACATAAAGCCTTGTCGAAATTAGATCTAGACAATTCGAGTCATATTCGTGTATTTTTAATATTATAATCGTATTTAAAATATTATATATTTATATAAATTTTGATAAGTTAATAATTTGTGTTATAAAGATTTTGATTCGTTCATGTATTTATGTCGTGTTCGTATTATTTTTTATGTCATGTCGATCTTTTGCATAGTATTTTAGTTATTTTTTTCGCGTCGTGTAATTATATAGTATCCAAATTATTAGATTTAATCAAAATAATGCTATGGAAATACTATTCAAGTAGCTCACCCGTATTTAATTATTGTCTCTATACAAATTTAATTTTAGCTGTTGGTAGTCATGCTTGGCATTCATCATTTTCCTAACTTTTCTCACCAGGAAATACAAATCAATTTTCTTTTTCTTTTTTTGATAATTAATAAAAATCAATTTTCAATCCCCATGCAAAACAACTTTATATATATATATATATATATATATATATATATATAAGTTACAGTGTGATAATAAGAAAATGTGTAAAAGTCATCCTTTTCCTATTGAATTGTTTTATCTTAAATAACAAAACTATGAGGGAAGCTATGTCAAACTCGAAAGCAAAAAAAAATATGTTATGGTAAATGCAATCCAATAATTTTTTTATAAAAAAACAAATCAATATATATTCTTCTATCCAACAACATTTATTTATGAACCTATAATGGGAACAAGAACATATAGGTAAAAATGTACAAATAATTTGAAATGATTATAAAAATGAATAAATAAACTGGTAACAAAAATTATTAAAGCAGTCAGTGGCGGATCTTGACATTTAATTTTGGAGGGGCCAATTAATATTAAATTTATTATATCATATATATACACACACATAATATATTAGTAAAAAATAACCAACTTCATAAAATTATAAAATAAAAATATTATTATGATAACATTAAACTTTTAAGAATAGAAAGATTTTCAAATTAATAATAATAATAAAAGATCATATATACATTTATTTAATATTGTACTCATTTCACACACACGTAGTATATAAGTTTTCAAAATTCTATTATAACTTATAAAAGTTTTAGTACTTTTAACTTAAGTCCCTAGATAAAAAGTGAGTGTGAAAAATGAATATATGAGATGAGTGCATGTAGCACTGTCTATAATAAAATTACAAATTACATATATATTTTAAATAAATTATGAGAACTTTTTTTGACAATTTAAAATTGAAATAAAAAGTAAATAAATTAATCGTTAAACAATATATTTTTCATCAACAATAAAAATAAATATAATTTTAAAATAATAAAGTTGAAACTTTGAAATTACAAATTATAATTTATCTTAACGTTTTTATAAAATGATTTCCAATCTAATTTGTGTTTTTTTTTTTTAAAACAAGATTGCATGACAACATGGGATAGAGATTTAGAGTAAAATTAAAAGTGAAAAACTATATGAAGAGGAGAAATTATAATAAGTTAGAAAGAAAGAAAAAAACACATATTTGGTACTTGGTTGAAGATTTGAAATTTTATTGAAAGTCAAAAAGTTAATTTGATTTTTGTTAAATTCACAGGATTGTAATTTAAAACTAATAACAAGTTTCTTAATTTTAAAAATTTATAAGTAATAATTGATGGATACAAAAAAAAAAATAGTACAACGATTTTAACTCCTCTTAAATTTAATAATATTTAAAATTAAATTATGAAATAAAAAAATAATTAATAATTTTTATTTGAACAAATTAATTTAAATTAATTTAATATAAATATATATTAAGAATTTTTTATAAACTTTGGGGGCCAAGGCCCCCTCAGGCTCTTAAGAGGCTCCGCCTCTGAAAGCAGTTATTAGCATTTGTCCTAAAAATATAGGAGGGGCTACCCTCGAATGAAAGAAGATGAGAGGGGCTACTCACTTCTTTTAAAAAAAATTATCCATATTTACAAACTACCCACTAAATAATTTTAATAAAAACTTAATTTTTATATTCACTTTTTTTTTTCATTCACGCATATAGTGAGTGTGCCATAATCTAATATTTTTAAAGATAATTAATAATTTAATATTTTATTTATAATAATAATATTTTAATTATTTTTTCTCACTATAAAAAATAGTAAATTTTGAAATTTTGAAACAGATGAATGAGATTTATAATACAAGTAATTAAGACTACTAGTCTACAACTAAAAAATAAATGGTTTTTGTTTATAGTCATAAGATTTGTGATTGAAGCTATGAGTGCATGCATGGTACTATTAAAATTATGATATTAATAACCATAAAAGAACAATCTATAATTGAATCATTTGATATATATTTTATTTTTTCCTTTAAATTATTAAAGTGACTTGATTTTCCATACAATTGCATTGAAGTGAGACCAAACTTCAACTTTTTTTTAGTCAAACATGCATTGTGTTAGTGTTGCTATTCTTTATAATTTCTCTACTTTTCTTTTCTTCGGTTTGCTTAGCTTTTTATATATAAAAGGAATTATAATTTTTAAAAAAAAAAATTGTAATGGTTAGAATTTAAATTTTAAATTTATTCTATATATGTTTTTTAAAAAATTGTATAAAACAATTGAATTAAATACGTAGACCTTTTCATCAAAGACTATTAACAACATCACATAATAATAATTATTAATTTAAACAAAAATACCTTTTTATCATAATATTATTATGTTCATACTACCACATTTCACGTTGGAATAAGGTTTGAATATGAATTTAAAATTAGAAATATATTTTTAATTTTGAGCAAAAAAAAATTCATCTGAACAAAAAAATTTGATACATCATCTTTTTTTTCAAGTTATCTATTCCGTCAATTTTACATGTTCACGTCAGCATTTAGACGATTTTTCACTAACATTGTTATTAATTTTATTTTTTTGCACAAATTTCAAACGTATAAAGATTAAATTACTTATTTTTATAGTACAATAACTAAAATACACTTTTGATAGTACAATGATTACTTAGATACTTTAACCCAGATTCTTCCATATCATATAATATCATATCATATTATTATCCTATATATTGATAGTGAAGTTTTTTAATTTTACAAGAGGAGTTAAAAACTATCATATGTCTCATTTTTTTTTATAAATATAATTTAAAGACATGTAACAAATTTTTAATTCTGTTTGTGAAATTAAAAAATTTTACTATAGATGTACATGATATTAAATTATATAATATTATCAATAAAATAAAACTAAACAAAATTTAACAAAAAAAAAACATTGCACCTTTTGCAACTCCGAACATGACAAATCCCCGTTTTAAACGGTCAAACACTTTTATAACCCCCTCTAAATTTAATAAACCCCTCTCTAATCAGCGCGTAGTTCTCACTTAACTGCCCGGCCCCTTGAAATTAGCTGATTTTAAAAGCGTGTGTTATTCACAAGCATTCTTGTGAAAGTGGTTTTGAAACAAAGTTACAGAATTGGCAAAATCATGATACGCTTTCGTAGGTAATGTACGAGAAATTCCCGATACGTATAATAAACCAAATACGTATCAGAGTCAGGGGTTTCCTTTCCTTTTTTGTCTTTATAAAAAGCTTTAACTCTGCAGACATATTTTTTTCTTTTATAAATTTCTTTCTCATAAATAGATTTTTATTTTCATGGAAAAACTCGAGGAATGTGCTCAAGCCTCAGCTGTCCTAAATTTTTTTTTTTTTACTGGGCGCCAATCCGCCAAATATGCAACCAGCTTCCCCCCAAAATAACTTAATTTAATATTAAAATTACTTTATCTTACTATATATATTTTACATAAAAATTTGCTACTATCACATTATTCCTTTTCATTTATATTAAATGAATTCATTTCTTTATACAATAATGGATAGAAATTTTAAAATATACAAAGGGATTAAGCAGTTGATATTTGTTCATTTATTATTAATTAATTTTTAAATATTCATAAATATAGTTACTAGAAAACATGTTAACAGATTCTTAAAAAATTCACAATCGATATATAAGATAATTTTTATATTAAATATAAATTGGATAAATTAAAAAAGATATTTATGAAAATAAATAGAATAAAATTTTAATTTTTATTGGATGTATTGATAATGTATAAATTTTATAGCATCCATCACATGCAATTTTTTTCTCTCTTTTTAGTTTTTCTCATGTATTTTGTTTTTACAAAAGAGATCATAATCTAAAAAATAAATTATAAATATTAAAATTGAAATCCAAAATCTATTAAATATTATATCTTAAAAATAATTGTGCTAACTAACAAATTCCAAGTTTTTCCTTATCTATTTCTTCTTAACTTCTCTCAAAACCCTCCCCCGAATACCCATATTATTTTCATTCTAATCTAACCCAAAACTTCCATTTTCCAATCCATCAACAAAAACCCATGGTAGCTGGTAAAAAAAAAACCTTGATCTTATACCCTGCCATGGCGTTGATTTGAAGGGAAGATTTTTTTTTTTGGGGCCGGAGAGAGAGAGTAAATTGAAATGAGTCATTGTTATTTACTTATTTTTGAAGTGAGTCATTGTTATTTACTTATTTTTGCAACTTGTATGGATATGCAAATTTATTTTTCTTTAACATCTATCCAAAAACAATTTTTTTTTTTGTTGGCTGTACCTACTTAAGGCTACATTTGGACAGGTGGTGAGATTGATTTCGGTAAAATTAAAAACAACGATGGCGGTGAGATTAACTACTGTAGTGGTGAGATTGGATACTGTAGGTTGTAGCGGTGAGATTAAAATCAGTGGTAAGATGTGTGTTTGAATTCAAAAGCAGCGGTGGCGGTAAGATGAATTATAATGAAAAAATGACTATTAAAGACATTAGATAAATATATATATGTATATTAAATAATTACAAAATATTAAAATTATATTTATATTAAAATATAATAATTAAAATTATATTTATGTCAAAAAATAATTTAATAAATTAAATAATTAAAAATAAAAATTTTAAAAAACAAAACAAAATATTTGTTTTTTATATTATTTATAATTACTTATTTTAATTAATCATATTAAATATATAATAAAAAAATATATGTTTATTAATTTATTATATAATAATAAATTTATTAATTATATTAAATTAAAAATTATTTCATTTTTAAATAAAAAATCGTAAAAAAATAAAGTGATAGGGATAAAAATATCTATACACTATTCATATACAATAAAAATATAAGAATAAAGCTGAAAAATGCCCTCCCACAGGAGGACATTTTAATCCACTGAAGCTTGAAGCTCCAATGGATAAAAATGAAACCAGCACGTTGAAACACTGCTCACCTTCCTGATGCTGTGTTATCTAAACACAGCACTCAGTGAGGTTGGGGTAAAAAATTGCCCCAACCGCACCGAACTGGTGCCTAACTGGTGCCTACTGGCCAACCAAAGGGGGCCTAAATATGTGCTTGAAAGTGGCTGTGCGCTTGTGCCTGCTTAAATATGTGCTTGAAAGAGGATTGACTGTGACTGATACAGGTGACAAGTGAAGAAGACAGCAAAAATGTCGAGATTTTAAGGAGTAGAGAAATTGGAAAAGTAAAAAAAAAAAAAAAAAATCAAATAGAAAAACCCTTGCAACCCAACTTGATAAAATTAAAACCACGCAATTTTTTTTACATCCCGTAATTTTTGTAAATTGTATCATATTTATGTAATTTTTACATATTATAAATATGTTTAAAATATTATATAAATTTTGATATTTTAATAATTTATGTTATATAAATTTTGATAAATTTATATATTTGTATTTATTTATGTTATTTTTATATCATATTTTAATTATTTTTATATCATGTTCGTATTTTATAATTTTTTCGTGTTTAAAATTATTAAATTTAATATTATTTTATGAAATTTGGCATTTGAGATTAGTTCAGTAAAGATCCAGATTCTTTGGACATACTAATAATTATTACAATATAAAAATAAAAATAGAAAAAAGGGAAAGAAAAGAGGAGAATGGAAAAGAAAAGAATATAAAAAAAAAAAAGGAAAAAACTTGGAAGAGGGTAAAAAGGGACAAGCGTGAATAAAACCTTTCACTTTCTTTACTTCATTTGTCTCTCTGTCTCCTTCTATCTCTCTCTGTTTTTTTTTTTTTAATTTCTTTCTCTTAATATTCTTCTTACTTGCATAGTAATATACCAAGAGACAGGAGTGATGGGGAAATTGGTGAAAGAGTGAAAAATGAGATTGAGATTTGCTGTGTTTTTTATGATATTATTATTGTAATGAAAGGAGAATTCATTTTCTTCTTCTTTGAAAGATATGGCTCTGCAAGCAGAAGAGACTCAGCAGATTCAAAGCCCACCATTGATTCTTGATGGGCTGTTATGTGAAGAAGAAGATTTAGGGGATTATTGTTTTGAAGAAAATGGAAGTGAAATTCGTAGTGAAACTGTGAAAAATGAGACATTTTTACCTTTATTTTTTATTGAACATGACTTGTTCTGGGAAGATGATGAGTTACTCTCTTTAATATCTAAAGAGACACAAACCCATCTTGGTTACATTGATGTTTACTCGGATGAGTCTTTAGTTTTAGCTCGTAAAGAAGCTTTGGAGTGGATTTTCAAGGTTAAGGCACACTATGGGTTCAACGCCTTGACCATAATTTTTGCTGTGAATTACTTTGATAGGTTCATTTCAAGCTTAAAGTTTCAAAAAGACAAGCCATGGATGGGACAATTAGCTGCTGTGGCTTGTTTGTCTTTGGCTGCCAAGGTTGAGGAAACTCAAGTGCCACTTCTTTTAGACCTCCAAGTATGTGTTTAATGCAAGCAAGACTGTAGTCCAAGTTTGTTGGTTTGTAAAATTTGTGTTTCTGAACTTGTTATTGAGTTATTAAGCTGGATTTTTGTGAATTTTTTTTTCTTTCTTTAGGTGGAGGAATCAAAGTATGTGTTTGATTCAAAGACCATACAAAGAATGGAGCTTTTGGTGTTGTCAACTCTGCAATGGAGGATGAATCCTGTGACACCAATTTCCTTCTTTGATCACATTACAAAGAGGTTTGGATTGAGGACCCATTTGCATTGGGAGTTCCTTCATAGGTGTGAGCGTTTGCTTCTCTTTCTCATTACTGGTAAGCAGTCACTCAAAACAGCTTTTGTTTTCATTGCTAATCAAAAAGCTAATATTTTTTTTTTCAGACTTATTGTATTAAGAAGGAAAATGTGCATTTTTAACCATTCCTCTTGAGTTCTAATCTTAGGTTTCCAATTCAATTTTGATCCAGATTCGAGGTTCATGCTTTATATTCCTTCTATCTTAGCTGCTGCAACAATGCTGCATGTTATTAAAGAGTTTGAACCATGCCATTATCTTGAATATCATAAACAGCTTATTGGAGTACTCAAGACATGTGAGGTTTGTAGTTTGTACACAATTACTTGGGGTGCTTTGTTTTGAAATGATCTTTAACCTGTTGCTTTTCATAGATTACATTGGAACTTGATTGTCCATTTAGTTAATTGTGGTTTTGTTTCAACAGGATAAAGTAAATGCGTGCTACAAGCTCATCATAGAGTTATTGGAAAGCCAATACAAAGGAAACCAAGGCCACAAACGGAAGCATAAATCAATACCAAGCAGCCCTAATGGTGTCATTGATGCATCTTTTAGCTGTGATAGTTCAGATGATTCGTGGGCTGTGACGTCTTCGGTCTCATCATCACCACAGCCACTGTTCAAAAGGAGTAGAGCTCAGGAGCAGCAAATGCGGCTACCTTCACTAAATCGTATGTTTGTGGATGTGCTTAGTAACCCTCGTTAACCTTTCATTGTCATTATAACTAGTACTATTAAACATGTTATTATAAAATTCCTCTTGCATATTATTTGGCAGTATTTGTTCTTAATGTGTAATCAATATGTGTTTCATAACTTATTGTTGCCTTTTTATGGCCAAATTTGCTATAACATGGATTAGAGGTGTATTCATATCTGCTAAATTCCACTTTGATTTGGCTTTGGAGGTAAGTTGGGAGTTTGCCTATGAGAACAGATGAATGGTATTTTTCCTGGGATTGGCAACTTGACATGGGTGCCTCTTTGTGCTATGGTTTCTGATTCTTCTAATGTATGGTTGTGAACGAACTTATATCCAGGGCAGCCTCTTTATCTGCATTCATCTATATCATTTTTGGTCATTTATCTTAGAATTTAGGTGAAAGTAGAACTAAGATCAAGGTAGGCAACCAAAGTCAAACTGTATCTTGAACGAACAAACTGTTGACTTATGTGCTTTTTGGGGAACAACAACCAAATTCCAACTAGCAGGCAGTGTTCCCACCTTCTCAGGAGTGACTTTCCTCTCTAGCTAAAATAATACTACTTATCATATAGCAGAAATTGTACTAGTTTTCAAAGTAATAAGCAATTTTTTTTGTGCTGAACTTATAATATGATTGTATTCATAGGTATTGATATTTATTGGTGTGATCACAATCGAGTAAGGAATCTTTTATGTGTCAACAGTTGGACCCTATCAACCTTAACTATGGCATTATGGCAAGTTGTGCTCTGCCAAAGATTTAACCTTTTAAGTCCTTAACCATTTTTGCTCTTTATGGTTTTGATATATTTTACTGGCAAAAACAATGGCTGTCATCTGACCTTATTATCTATTGTGACCCATGTTACTTGGACTCGGGTGTGAGTGTCGGACACGGGTATGTTCAATTCTTTTCAAGATTTCCATGTATTTGGAAGGTCCTTGGAGGATCATATCTCAATACTCATGTTCGGATATGCGTTGGACGATAGGTGTCAGACACGGATACTTTAAGAAAAATAAAGAGTCGGAACAACATAGATTGTGACTGCTTTTTCCTTGTTTGCATGTCTTCGGGCCTTTTCATTTGAATAACTTTCTTACTTTGTCATTCTTAAGTTTGTGGTGGTATATTCTTGGATTTGCCAATACCTAATACTGAAGAAAGAGCTAACCCATAATTGTATGTAAAAGTTCAAGGCATAGACATTATAATGGAGAAGAACTTTGAGTGCACTAATGATTTAGTAAATCTGTTCTAATGTTCCAGATGGCAGCAGTGGTAAAATCATGTTATTCATGATTGTCCTTACGATAAGCAAATTTGTTATGCATTATCCATAGTGTTTTAGGCAATGATTATGTTAATCACACTACTAAATAAATTTGTGTGCTAAATCATATTCTAACTACATTTCGAGGTAATTTACTATGATGATTTCCCATGTTTCATAAGTGTTGTCATATCTCATATACATAAAGAAACTTTTGGCAAACATCAAATAGCTAGGTTAGGAAGAATTAACAGTTTTCTGGTTTCATTTTGACTTGCATGAACATTAGCATCAGCCATCAGAAAGTGCTGCGAGAATTTGTGTCCCAACTGCAAGAAATGACAAAATGAAAATGGTTTTTCATAGTGCAGCTTGGTACTTCAAAGCTATGGGTGAAGAAAGTGGAGATTTGGAGAATAGGCGGGCAATCAATAGATGTGTAAGGCTTTTCATTTTTCAGGATGCTTTTATGCTTGTGGTCCTTCATTTGCTTTTTTTTTTTCCTTCCTTTTGCTTTCAAGTTTTTTGACAGACTTGCATTTTTCACCACTTTCAATTACTGCTCATACTTTGTGAGAGTATTTCATGTTTTTTTTTTTTTTTTTCCTGTTGGAGAATTGTTAATTGGAACAACTAAGGAGTTGACCCCTCTATTAATATAATTACTTCCAAAACATTTCCATTTGCAGTCATATAGATTTTTTTTTTCTTCTTTTGATACAAAAAAAGTCATAGCGATAGAGAAAAAAGTTGTAGATATTGAGTTTCGAACTCTAACAAAAACCACTAAAAACCACTGTATGTGATTCAAGCAACGAGATTGGATGCACAAAACAGAAAGAAAACGAGAAAAAATAAAGAAAGGAAAGGCTATTTGTTTATTCTTTATAGTAACTATTTTGTCCTTGCTTGGTTTGATAATAATGGTATGAAGGAAAAGGGAGGGAATGAGGGGAAGACTGGATCACACAACAGGTTAAAGAAGGAAATGATAAAGCAATGGAGTAACTAGTACGCACGTGAAAGACCAGAGTTTAGAAGTGGTTGAAAACAGCTAGGAAAAAGCTTGTATTTAAATTATTTTAGGGGGAGATTGTCAAAAAAAGGGGAAGAAAAAAAAAAAGTTTAGTACTCCATTGTTTCTTCTAGGTGTTGAATCTGATAATAGAAAATTCAGACAGTCTTGAAATTGATAAGAAAGAGATTTTAGATAATTGGTTCCAATCATTCCGGTCTTCCAGATGGTTAATCAAAGCAAATAAAAACCTGTTCAAATTAATCTTTCCAGCTTGCCTAAGTACCAGGCAAAAAATATATTTGATAATTTTGGATATGACATGTTAAGTGTAATAAACATATTTATAATTAAAATTTTAACACGTTTAATAATTTATATTGTGTTCATATTTACACAATTAATATATAAAAAAAATACGAGATTAGATATACATATATGAATTATAAGGTCTAGGAAAAACTTTACATTGATGGACTAGAGAAGTGTTTTCATAGGTAGAAATGGCAGAGTCTTTTAAAGGATTGCCAGTGTCCATGGTTTTTAGTGTACAAACTGCAGAAAAAAAGAACTGCCAGAGAGGTCTTATCAAGTACAGCAAGCAAGCCTCATCTATGCTTAAAACAAGGACTTTGTCTAGAAACAATTGAGATTTCACTTTCACCTGCTTGAATAGATTGACCCTTCAAACTTAGCTGAAAAACAGTTTCAATAGTGCTTTGATTTTAAGATATTGGTGTAAACTAGTAGAGCTGATAATTACTGCTTTATAAATATGGCAGCTCAAGTCACTGAATTTTCTTAAAAGAAAAACAGACAAAATGTACAACCATAGGCATAATTTCAAAACAACAAATATATATTTTCTATAGTTTGGTAGGAATTTATGAGTTATTGCTGTGGCTTCAATAATTTGATCTTTGGGTTCTAATCAATCTGGTCCTTGCTTTGAAAAGTTTATGCCTATCTCCATTACAGCCCAAGTTTATATTGACAGCATTCTAGAAGCATATTAACTGTTTATAACTTTATATTGACAGCTTCTAAAAGATTTTCTGCTTAATTCATTATCCTACCAAATTCATAGTTTTTTCTAAGCCTTGTTGAATATAAAAATTTGCAACCTGTAGAAAAGGCATGTTTGGGTCAGAAGTAACATTGCAGACTTTTTTTATTTTTATTATATATATATATATATTCATAAATTTTGTCAAATGTGATCATAGCTACCGCCAAAGAACAGAGAAATTGATGGCACTAGGACAAAGTCATCAAATTCCGACCAAAAGTCTTATAAACTTGAAACAGAGTTCCCCCACATCCACCTAATACGGAAAACACCATAAACGGTGTAATTTTGCACAGCTGGATTCATGAATTTCATTTGATATTTAGCTTGGAAGTGGTGCTGAATTCTGTGTCTCTTTCAGGTTTCTAGCCAGCCAAACAGTGCTCAAAGCTCCATATGCGGTATGTCAGAAAATTGAAGATATTTTTTCACCTCTAGTTAAACTCTTATAAAATAATACTATTGGGACTAAAAAAAATTATTTAAAAAAGGTTATTTAATTATCTATAAATAAAATAAATTATTTATTTATCGATAAAATAATTCTTTATTAATTTAAAGAATTTTATGTTTTCAATCTTTATACATGTATATTATTATTTTTTTTACTAAAATATATGAATGAGTTATAAATGAAAAACACTAGATACAATTATGAAATCTATACTTCACTTATAAATGGATAAATTATTTAAGGAGTCATGAATATACCTACTGATAGTTGTACTTTATTAACCGTTTCTCTAAAAGAGCCATTTCAAATAATAATCACCTTAAATAACCACTTGTTACAACATGAAAAGAACGTACCGTATGTGGTGTGTGCATTGAAAAAAATAAAAATGAAATTCAATTTGATTTAGGTACAAAGAAAAACAAACAACTTTAGATGCACCGAAAATGGTTAGAAGCTCTCAAAGAAAGAAAGATTCATCCACATATATTTCTATCATTCAAAATTTTAAACCTATAATGGCTAAATCATCCCTTAATAAAGGTGTCTAGCGAGATAATCATCCCAGATTTTTATAGAGCAGAACCTCAGCTAAAAGTGACCTCCTGAAGCAGTAAGGAAACATATAGTAGTATGTCATTCTTACATCTTCCCAATACACAACGCGATCTGAACAGACATTGCTAACAATTCCAGGTGACGACTAATATTATGCGTTACTCGGACTCGGATGTGAGTGTCGGACACGGGTATGTTTAATTTTTTTCAAGATTTCCATGTATTTGGAGGGTTTTTGAAGGATCATATTTCCATACCTATGTCTGGATATGTGTCGGGCATAGGTGTCAAAAACGAGTATTTCAAGAAAAATGAAGAGTTGAAGCAACATAGATATTATGTCCTGTCCTAAACGCTAAACCCTAAACACTACTGGTTGGACTACAATTGAAACAACAGACAGAACTGTAGATATATATGGCAAGGAAATTTGACAAAACTGTATTTGTCAAGCAGATCTTAAAAAGTCTAGCTGATTGCTGATCAGTAACTCATAAGAGGTGAGCCACTGCAGTGTACATCAGAAGCATCAGAGAGCCTTTGCCTTGGAGACAATGTTGTAATTCCAGCAGCATCAACATCGATGTTCGAAATGTTTTTCCTCTTCTGAGTTTGAGAACTGGTTTTTTCTTCTGATACCTCAGCAATTGGACTCAAGGCCTCTGCCACTGATGCATCAGCATATAAAATCCTTTTGATAGCTGCAACAATCTGCAATAACATGTCGTAAAGGATTAAAACAATCGATTTTAACAACCCTTTTTACTACTAATAACATTTTCCTATTCTAAATCTTAATGTCAAAGGAGAAATCTATGTTACTCAGATTCGGATGTAACTGTCGGATACGGGTAAGTTTCTCCATGTATTTAGAGGATCATGTCCCATACCCATACCTAGATATGCGACACATATGGGTACTTCAAGAAAAATGTAGAGTCGGAGTAACATAGGAGAAATACCGGTGAGTCTTCAATTTTAGGAGTCTGGCAGATAATCTCAATGTCTCTCAACTTTCCAAAGTAGAAATCCCTCTCTTTCTCAAGACTATCTACAGACAGCTTCAATTCTGTGATCTACATTGTGCAGGAGATCAGACATTAGATTCTTCTTAACATTTTTAAACCAATAATACTATCAATTCATTCGTTGAATATAAAGTACCCGTTCATCATAAGCAGCCGTTGCTATCGATGGTTTGGATGAAGCCTTTGCTGATTGACAGGAAGGGTTCACGGATGATGAAACATCCTTGTTATGGAGGTCTAGGAGCAGTAGTTAACCCTTTGGTTGAGGATTGTTGTGGTGCTGATTTCTTGCTTGCTTCCTTTCCTCCTTTAGAAGCCTCTCTCCTTTCCACTGGATTGTAACTAAATATGGCAACAGCAAGAACTCACTCATAGATCTTTTCACTTCTTTTAATTCACGATATACAGAGCTACTAGGAAAATGTAAAGCTTTAATGAAGGAGAAAAACACCAGAAAGAGAAACCATCAACTAAAAGTAAAAAACTGAAATAATACTATCAATTTCATGAAGTTCAATTATGAATTATGAATATACTGAAGTTTGGGCCCTAATGTCATTATCAATTTCTGGGAAAAAGAAAAGAAAAGAAAAAACTTAAATTCAACCACATTGAAACTCTCAAATATGACTAAAACTACTGCAATCTGTGAAATTAATGATGGCTGGAAGATTAATATGACAATGCCAAATTCTAACTAAGAAATTGATTTTAAAGGCATATAGAACGATTAATGTTAGCCAAACAAAAAAATGACAGCAACAGTAAAGTAGTAAACAGATATGAGAAGGCCAATTATTACGAAAATTTAATACTATAACTAATTTAAGATTAAATAGGGGAAAAAAGAAACCATTAACAACAAGAACAAGAAAACCCAAAAAGAACGTAAAATAACTAAAATCAATTGTCAATTGACAAAATCGAACTGATTGAAAAGAAAATTTAGGATTTAAACGAAATTTACTTGTGAAGACCGCCTCCATTGACCGAATCACAATATCTTTTCATCCATTGCATGAACTCCAGATTATCAAGCGGCCTGCCTTTCACCAGCTTACCCACCTCGATGTTAAATTGTCCAATACCAGCCCAAGGAAAAATAAAAGCCTAACAATGTGTGGTTGCAATTGTGTGGTTTAATGTGTGGTTGTAGTTGTGTGGTTTAATGTGTGGTTGTAATTGTGTGGTTTAATATGTGGTTGTAGTTGTGTGGTTTAATGTGTGGTTGTAGTTGTGTGGTTTAATGTGTGGTTGTAGTTGTGTGATTTAAATGTGTGGTTGTTATTAAACAACAATGGGTGGTTGTAATTTATTTAGATTTTATATTTGTGTGGCTTGTGTTTGTCTTGGTATTGTATAAATACCCCCCTCCCTTGCATTTGTAAATCATCAAGTAGTAAGCTTCAATAAGCAATAAAAGTTCTAAGTTTTCCTAAAGAGTTCTTCTCTAAAGAGTGTAGTCTAGAGTGAAGTGTGAGCATTTGTGAGTTTTCCTAAAATCTAAACTTTCTTCTTTGAGTGGTAAAATTAGAGTTATCTACTCTAAGCTTTTCTCAACAATTGGTATCAGAGCAATTGGTTCGTGGTCCTTATTCCGCTGCAGTGAAAGTGTTGGTTCTTAGTATGCTCTGTGGTTGCAGTATTGTCTGATCTTCCACATCAGAAAAGAATTATTCTTGTTGCTGGAAATAAAGTGTGGTAGTGTGAAAGTGTCTAGGGAAGTTCTGGCTAGGAAAGACTTGGTATTTAAGTGTGTCTATCAGTGACCCACCTCTCTTTCCTGGGAACCTACCTGGTGCACTATTCACGGGCTACGGTCACTGTTCCAGTATACGGTCACTATTCACAGATACGGTTACTATTCATACGTGTGGTTGTATACTTTTGCAGTAATTGTTAACGTATACTGGATTTGTTCTAGTGTACGACATACGTACAATACTGTTCACGTATACGGTACTATTCACGGTGAAATAGTTATTCAGGTACTATTTTTGGTTTGAGCGTTCTTGAGTTGTGAGGAGTTTGTACTCTACAAGTTTGTGTCTCAAAATCAAGCTTGTTCGGTATTGTTAGTCTTGCCGACACGATGGGTGATCTTCAAGTAGTTGGAGGAATCAAGAAGCTCAATCACAAAAATTACAACACGTGGAAGACGTGTATGATGTCTTACCTACAAGGTCAAGACCTTTGGGAAGTCGTTGGTGGTAGTGAAGTTACGAAGCCCGAGCAAGAAGATGCTCAAGGAACCTTGCGCAAATGGAAGATTAAAGTGGGTAAAGCCATGTTTGCCCTTAAGACCACAGTTGAAGAAGAAATGTTGGAACACATACAAAAGCTAGAAACGCCAAAAGAAGCGTGGGATACTTTAGATGCACTCTTTTCGAGAAAGAATGACACAAGACTTCAACTTCTTGAGAATGAATTGTTATCAGTTGCACAACGGGATATACCGATTGCTCAATACTTTCACAAGGTAAAAACGTTATGCCGTGAAATTTCTGATTTAGATCCTACAGCTGCTATTGGAGATACCAGGGTAAAAAGAATAATTATCCATGGTTTGAGGCCCGAATATCGCAGCTTCGTTGCCGCTATACAAGGATGGCCAACTCAACCATCACTTGTAGAGTTTGAAAATTTGCTTGTTGGTCAAGAATCTATGGCCAAGCAAATGGGAGGGGTCTCGTTGAAAAGTGAAGAGGAAGCACTCTACACCAACAAAAGCAAAGGCAAATTCAAACAGCACGTCGGTGGTGGATCTAAAAAGTATGGTGACAAGACAAAAAGTCATCAAGGAGAAGGGAGCTCTCGTCCAGGGGGAGCTTCAAAGAATCGTAGCAACAATAAAAGATTTGAAGGTAACTGTTACAACTGT
Source organism: Fremontodendron californicum (assembly GCA_030761205.1). Taxonomy (NCBI): domain Eukaryota; kingdom Viridiplantae; phylum Streptophyta; class Magnoliopsida; order Malvales; family Malvaceae; genus Fremontodendron; species Fremontodendron californicum. The sequence continues at coordinate 2,699,026 of JAULJL010000020.1, forward strand.
GACAAGAAAGGTCACATGGCAAAAGATTGTTGGTTTAACAAAAGGCCCGCTGAGAGCAATGCTGCTACTTCTAGTACAAAGGAGAAAAGCGAAGATGATTGGGACGCTGAAGCATTTTTTGTTATGGAAGAGGAAGAGTTAGCTCTCACAGTAACAACGGCTGACCGAATTGACTATGAGAATGACTGGATTGTCGATTCAGGTTGCTCAAATCACATGACAGGCGATAAACAGAAGTTGCAGAACCTGTCAGAATACAAGGGAAATCGCATTGTTGTGACAGCTGATAATTCAAGATTACCGATTACTCACATCGGTAAGACGGTAGTAGCACCTCGATATAGTCATAATCAGGTACCACTACAAGATGTTTACCATGTCCAAGGCATGAAGAAAAATTTGCTTTCAGTGGCACAATTAACATCGTCAGGTCACCATATTCTGTTTGGTCCAAGGGATGTGAAGGTATATCGTAATCTCAAAATCTCAGGACAGCCGATGATGGAAGGACGACGTCTGGAGTCAGTCTACGTGATGTCAGCAGAGTCAGCATATGTAGACAAGACAAGAAGGAGCGATACAGCAGATTTATGGCACATGCGGTTAGGTCATGTTAGTTATTCCAAGCTAAGTATGATGATGAAGAAGTCGATGCTTAAGGGACTTCCTCAGCTTGACATAAGAACAGACACAGTTTGTGCAGGATGCCAATATGGTAAAGCACACCAATTGCCATACGAGGAGTCAAAGTTTAAAGCAAAAGAACCATTAGAGTTAGTTCACTCTGATGTATTTGGACCCGTTAAGCAACCATCAATTAGTGGAATGCGGTACATGGTGACGTTTATTGATGATTTCTCCAGGTATGTGTGGGTTTTCTTTATGAAAGAAAAGTCTGACACTTTCTCAAAGTTTAAAGAGTTCAAAGAGATAGTTGAAGGAGAAGTGGGAAAGAAGATATGTTGCTTGCGCACAGACAATGGAGGAGAATATAGCTCAGGCGAATTCTCTCAATACCTACGAGAATGCAACATACGTCATCAGTATACTTGTGTCAATACACCACAACAGAATGGTGTAGCAGAGAGAAAGAATCGGCATCTTGCAGAAATTTGTCGGAGTATGCTACATGCAAAGAATGTACCCGGAAGATTTTGGGCCGAAGCTATGAGAACCGCAGCCCATGTGATCAACAAACTTCCTCAACCAAGGTTAGAGTTTGTTTCCCCCTTTGAGAAATTGTGGAAAATGAAACCTTCAGTCAGCTACTTTCGAGTATTTGGTTGTGTATGTTATGTATTTGTTCCTGATCATTTACGTAGCAAGTTTGATAAGAAAGCAACTAGGTGTATCTTTGTGGGATACGACAACCAAAGGAAAGGATGGAAATGTTGTGATCCTACGAGTGGAAGATGTTACACTTCACGCAATGTGGTATTCGATGAAGCATCTTCTTGGTGGTCCTCAGAAAAGGAGGTGTTGTCAGATTCAAAAGAATTTGAAGACATGTTACAACAGAAAATGGGAGAGTATATTGTCCAACTTCAATCAACTTCAGATGAAGTAGAAGACCTATGTGATGATAACGATGACGAGCAAGTGTTAGTCCAGAGTCCTTGGCAAACTGGTGTGTATCAACCAGATGTTAGATCGAGTGAAGTGGAAGAACCATCTCCACAATCACAAATCCGAAGGACAACAAGAGCACGGAAGCCAAATCCCAAATATGCTAATGCAGCCATAGTGGAAGAACCAATTGCAACAGAACCTGAGACGTTTGAAGAAGCATCACAGAGTTCTGAGTGGATTATGGCTATGAAAGAAGAGATCACTGCGCTTGAGCAGAATCAGACTTGGGATCTAGTGCCAAAACCAAGAGATGTGAAACCCATATCCTGCAAGTGGGTTTACAAGATAAAACATCGTCCAGATGGGTCAATTGAAAGGTACAAGGCACGGTTGGTGGCTCGTGGTTTCTCTCAGAAGTATGAGCTAGACTATGATGAAACGTTTAGTCCGGTGGCAAGACTTACAACCGTACGAGTCCTACTTGCCCTTGCAGCCAACAAAGACTGGAACTTGTGGCAGATGGATGTGAAGAATGCATTCCTTCATGGAGAGCTAGATCGGGAAATCTACATGATTCAACCATTGGGATTTCAAAACCAAAATCATCCTGAGCATGTGTGTAAGCTGCGAAAGGCACTTTACGGATTGAAACAAGCACCTAGAGCATGGTATGGTAAGATTGCTGAATTTTTAACTCATAGTGGTTATTCAGTGACACCTGCAGATTCCAGCTTGTTTGTCAAAGCTAATGGAGGAAAGCTAGCTATCGTATTGATATATGTGGATGATTTAATCATAACTGGTGATTATGAGGCAGAAATTCTTCAAACCAAGGAGAATTTATCAGTTCGTTTCCAAATGAAAGAACTTGGACAACTCAAGCACTTTCTTGGTCTAGAGGTTGATCACATACAAGAAGGAATATTTCTCTGTCAACAAAAATATTCTAAAGATTTGCTAAAAAGGTTTGGAATGCTCGAGAGCAAGCCAATTTCAACACCGATGGAACCAAATGGCAAGATGTGTGCACTTGAAGGCAAAGACTTGGAAGATGCAACTATGTATCGACAAGTGGTAGGTAGCCTGATCTACTTAACCTTGACTCGGCCTGACATTTCTTATACAGTTGGTGTGATGAGTCGGTATATGCAAAATCCGAAGAAGCCTCATTTAGAAGCAGTTCGACGAATACTGAGATATGTGAAAAGTACAATAGATTATGGTCTTTTGTACAAGAAAGGTGAAGACTGTAAGTTAGTTGGTTATTGTGATGCTGACTATGCAGGAGATCATGACACCAGGAGATCAACAACTGGGTACATGTTTAAACTTGGTTCTGGAACAATTTCTTGGTGCAGTAAGAGACAACCAACGGTATCATTGTCAACTACCGAAGCTGAGTATCGAGCAGCAGCAATGGCAGCTCAAGAGTGTACGTGGCTGATACAACTAATGAGTGATCTACATCAACCAGTAGATTATGCAGTTCCGTTGTATTGCGACAACCAGTCAGCAATTCGTTTGGCAGAAAATCCAGTCTTTCACGCAAGAACCAAACATATAGAAGTGCATTATCACTTTATCAGAGAAAAGGTTCTACAAGAAGAAATTGAGATGAAGCAGATCAAGACAGATGATCAAATGGCAGACTTATTCACAAAAGGTTTGAGTATCAACAAATTTGAAATGTTTCGTCGTCAACTCAACATGGTGCAAAGAGGAAGAGCTGGTATTGAGGGGGAGTGTTAAATTGTCCAATACCAGCCCAAGGAAAAATAAAAGCCTAACAATGTGTGGTTGCAATTGTGTGGTTTAATGTGTGGTTGTAGTTGTGTGGTTTAATGTGTGGTTGTAATTGTGTGGTTTAATATGTGGTTGTAGTTGTGTGGTTTAATGTGTGGTTGTAGTTGTGTGGTTTAATGTGTGGTTGTAGTTGTGTGATTTAAATGTGTGGTTGTTATTAAACAACAATGGGTGGTTGTAATTTATTTAGATTTTATATTTGTGTGGCTTGTGTTTGTCTTGGTATTGTATAAATACCCCCCTCCCTTGCATTTGTAAATCATCAAGTAGTAAGCTTCAATAAGCAATAAAAGTTCTAAGTTTTCCTAAAGAGTTCTTCTCTAAAGAGTGTAGTCTAGAGTGAAGTGTGAGCATTTGTGAGTTTTCCTAAAATCTAAACTTTCTTCTTTGAGTGGTAAAATTAGAGTTATCTACTCTAAGCTTTTCTCAACACTCGATATGCTAAAACCGCCAAAAAATTAAATCAAAATTCAAAACCACAAAGAAAAAAAAAAGAAATACTAACAAAATTAAAACCTTGGTGATTTTGAGTTTGTTAAAGACGTCTTGAAGGACTTTGTAATTTTGGATCATCTCGTATTCGTTTTTGGCATCGAAATTGACTTTGTACATCGGCACCATTCCTGGATGAACCGCATCCATTAGCTGGCAATGAACCGCACCGGAACATGCCTGAAAACGAACCGGACCGGAAAACATATCCATAAAACAAAATTCTTGTTTTATACTAAATCAAAACATAAAAATAAAATAGAAGAAAGAAAGAAAGAAAGAAACCTCTTCGACTTTGGAGAGATTGAGATGGAGAGTGGAGTTGATCCAAGCAAGAATCTCAGATCTCCCGACGAAATAAGCCGCATCCATCATTCCGATATTCGTCGCCATTGCTTTCTTTTTCTTCTTATTTCTGGGTTTTGGCTTGGCTGTGTTGGTGAAAATCAAGCGTTGGCCTTTTTTCTTTTCTTTTTCTTTTAACGGCTATGGGTGTCAGAGAAAGAAAAGTTTGAACTTGAAGAGTTTTTAAAATGAGAAAAGAGCGGGATCTTTCTCATTTCAAAAACCGAGGGCTAGCCTAGGCGGCCTAGACACAATCAGACCGGAGGCGCCGGTCCACTATGTATGGGTTGCTTAATTCCCGGTCAAGCCTAAACATATTGGTCCATCACTCCATTGTAGCCCAAATGTTTTTTTTTTTTGGTATGTATTTATTAAAAGATTGTATTTGTACTTGAAAAAAAAATTGAAAGTTAAAAGGTAGGATTTTTTTTGATTTATTATTATTATTTTGAATTCATTTTTGATACACTAGTGATGAAATTTTTTAATTTCACAAGTGGGCCTTACTAGATTGTCACATGTCTCATTTATTTTTAATTATTTTTTTATTTTTTTAATACACTCTAAAAATATGTGTCATCTTGTTAACCCAATTTATGTAATCTAAAAATGAGATAATTTACCTTTTATTTTATGAAAAATGAAACAACTTCTTCACTCTTTCAATAAGACATTTATTAACTCTTATTCGAAAGCTCGTCAATGAAAAATATAAAAAAATTTAAAATACCATTTAATATTTATTAATTCGGTCTGAATTGGATCAAGCTTGGAATAGATTTTGATAATCCGGGTTAGCCCAACCTGGATTACTATTTAAATAATAAAAATATACATTTTAATTTAAATTTAAATTTAATTATGAAAATTTATAAATATTAATATAAAATAATTTTAAATATTTTAAATAATAAAATGGGCTTTCGAGTCAGACCATACTTAGGCAAGTAAGTTTTTTAACTATTCGAACTTGGCTCGACTCAACCTATAGACACCTCTAGTTTTTACTTTGTACTTAACTTTAATTTAGAGTTAAATAAAAAATCAAACAACTCAATTCTATCAAAAAAGAAATTCATTTACACTAATTAATTTAATTTTTATACTTTTTCATACTTTTTATTTATTTAATTTAATCATTATATTTTATATATAATTCATGTACATCATATATGTCAAATTTCAAGATAATTAAAAATATTTAAATATTTATTTGATATAAAAAAATTCAACCAGTATCAGATTGATTTGAAATTTTATGTGTATGACAGGTATATATTATTAAATCCAACAATTAATTTATTTAAATATTAATCATACATAATTTTAATTAATTTTACATTGATATAACTTAATTTTTTTTTTAAAAAGTAAATAAACAAAATTGGTGTGTTGAGAAATCAAAATATAAAGTAGGGTCCAAATCATCCATTACCCACAAAGGAAAAGAACAAAGTTATTTATGTATTATTTGAACAAAAAAAGTTATTTATGTATTATGATTAGAGTACAGCTTGATCCAAGTTGGAACTTGGAAGAAAGCATCATTAATAAAAATATTATTGTCAATTTCTAGGGGCAGTACTTATGAGTCCTGGCTCTGAAAAATATTGGGTCCATCAAGCTTTTGCAGAATGGGGCATTGATTGAGGCTGTAAGATCTCGTTTAGCATTATTTCTGGCACAGTTTTAAAAGTTAAAAATTATTTTTCATCGTAAATATAATGTTAAACAGATAAAAAAAAATTGGTTTCTGCTGTTGAAATCATGGTTTGAAAAGCCAAACCAAAATGTCAAAAAATATAACTTTTGGGCTTTAAAAGCTGCCTTTTGAATAAAATGACTTTATTATCCTCATATCTCTATACTTTTATCATTTTAAACATATATTGTATTGACATTTCAATTTCTTACAACACTTTTTCACAGCTAAAAACTTAAAAATTTTTAAAACACACTTTATAAACACATTTTTTTTAATTCAAACTTTTTTCAATAGCAATACTAAACTAGTCCTAAGTGTATTATTATAGATTTTATTTATGATTAATGGTCCATGCAATGCATGCATTTTTCACCAATACTGAAACTGGGTTGCCCTAAATTCTATTGCTATGAAGGTGTGTTTGAAAAACAAGGGCAGAAAATGAAAGGTGATAGCTAAATATTTGGGGAAGGCAAGGGACCAAAGAAATTAACACAGCTAGCTATTAGGAAAGGATAAGTTGCCTTATAAAACAATCTGAGGGGATGCTTTGCTTCCTCGTAGAATCATACATCTGAATTTTGATATATATAGTATCAAAGGAAAGGAAGAATAAGAATTAATATCAGATCATTGGTCATTGCCATGTGATTCATTAATACTATATGATAGTATCATCCCCTTCACCTGACAATCTGACAAGTTATTCATTATTATTACCTTTTTATAATAAGATGAGCAGTGAAAATTTTCCATCAAAATGCATTTGGAAGTAAAATATTTACCCATTTGAATTGTTCAGATGTAAAAGTATACTACTACATGCATATATGCTTTTGCATGTGCAATGTTTGGAAAATTTAAAATTCCTTTTAACTAATCATATGCCATCTTGTTTAAGTTCTTCTTCTTCTTCTGTTATTTAGGAGATTTGAAGGAAAAAAAGAAGAAAAAACCCAATCCGAATTGCAATATCCATGAGTGGCCACCCAATTGGCAAATCTTGTTTACCTTCTTGCACCCACATGCAGGGAAAAATTAAAGAAGATTTCATCATCTGGAAAATCCATGCATGACAATGGCCTCCCAACTCCCAATGACTGCCAAACTCATAGATGGCTTTGAAGTTTGATCACTCTCTTAATGACTATGGTCTGCTCCATTCTAGCTCCTAGCCAGCAATTCAAAGGTTACAAACTTACTAATATTTAACACAAAATCTCTATTCATATCCTCATGATTCTGGAAAACAATTGATAAAAAAAAAAAAAAACTCCGGACAAAATATTTTTCATAGAAACAGAAGACATCGATCTATCTATCATCAAGAACAAATTAAGTAGAGAAAATGCATGATGGGTTGTGGCAAGAGAGGGTTGCATTCCCGATTCTAATTAACTAGCCTATTTTTCTATTTTGTAAAGTATATGTTTCATGATATGGTTTTGAATATTATATTTGTTAAAATTCGACTTATGGTCATAATGTCAGAATTTGACATGTTTATTTTTATGCCCTAAAATTATAAATATGTATATCAATTGAGAAAGTTCCCGGAAAGTTAAAGAAGCTTTAAATGTTAATGTCACATCATAAAGATCTAACTCATGAATCATGATGTTATGCAATTTCCAACTCAACACAAACAATTTGAAACAAAAGTCATTAAAAAAAACCCTATCAGTCAATCATTACATACATTTCTGTCTACAAAGGTTGTCCAATGTTTATTATCGGTATCCATAATAGTGCGATGAAGATGGGATTTTCTCAAGAATTTGTAATGCTTCTTTCATAGTGGGTCTCTTTTGTGGGATTGGAGATGCACAATTGTACCCTAACTTGAAGCAATCCAGCAAGGCATCTTCTTTGCCTTCTAAATCACCACGAATTGCCGCATCAGCCATCCTTAATGCCTTGTCTTTGTCTTCAACCACAATCCCATTTCCCTGTCCCAACTCATCCACAACTATAACTTTCCCTGTTAGAAGCTCAAGCAAAATCACCCCAAATGCATACACATCCCACTTCGGATTCGGCTTGAGGCTCCTAAGTGACTCCGGGGCGTGGTAAGGCGAGACACCAAACGAGCTCGGGCTTGGACTTGGGCTAGGTCCTGCTAGGTCTTGGAAGCTATCTCTTGATGCCGTTGACCTCTTGCTACCAAAATTTCGGGCTGACGCACCAACTTTAGAACTCGTGTCACCTGTTACGAGCCTTTCGATACCAAAATCTCCAATCTTTGGTTCCATGTCAGAGTCTAACAGGATATTGCTGGGCTTCAAATTGGCATGCACATGCTTCTTCTCATGGAGATATGTTAGCCCACGGGCCACACCTTTAGCAATCTTTAGCCGAGCCTCCCAGGGAAGATGACAAGGTGAAGAACCAACTTTTCCTGAAAAAAAACAGGGAACAAAAGCCAAAACTTAACAAGTGTATGTAAAGCCTGCAAAGTGCAAACGCAAGAATGAGCCACTGAGATAACAAAGATGCGTCGTTTTTGGATGGAAGTGAGATGTTGTACAATTATGGGAACGTAAATCGCTGTCAAACGCCGTGGAGTAAACGATTGGAAATTGGCAATTGGCAAATAGCCAAATCCCCAGACAGTTTGACTTTCCCATGCATTAAACAACAACGTTTTAGTTACACCTACTCCACCGTCATGACTTCAGTTCTGCAGCGCAATTTAGCGAATACCCAATGCTATTTTTGTTGACGTGCGCATACGTTTACCTTTGAAAATTGAAAGTGTGCAAAATTTGGAAAATTGAAAAGGAGAAAGGGAAACAAAGGAAAAAAAAATGGAAGAAACGAAAAGGACTCACTGTAACGAGCGTTGGCGAGGCTGCCATTTGGTACAAAATCGTAGATAATAAGCTTTTCATCAACTCCCCAATAGAACCCACGAATCCTGACCAAATTGGGGTGCACCAGTTTAGCAATGACTCGAACCTGGGTCTCGAAATCCCTGAACCGATCAACACTGTTCTCACTAATCCGTCGAACCGCCAAGGAGGTCCCATCTTCAAGCACTGCCTTGTACATTATATTAGACCCCGTGGCACCTAAAATGTATGCTGATGCTTTAAGTAACGTCTCTAGGTCAAGCTGCTTTTCCCCATCAACGGTCACCAATGTCCCTTTTTTGTCATGTTCTTGCTCTTGCTGCCGTTGATTATCATGACTTTTGCTCCCGCTTTGATCTTCTTCAGTGTCAGAAGTGGTGTCAGATTCTTCTTCGTACTCTCCTCTCTTTCTCAAACATGACCATCTTGTAAATCCTCTTGATTCTGACGATGGAGATGTTATAGACCAATTTTCTTTCGCTGTATTAGCTTCTTGCTTCAGTGTAGTCTCAACTCTCTTTTTCCTCTTTAACTTTTTGCAGACGAAAAAGAAAACCATGATGACAAATCCAATTCCTGCTATATCTCCGACTATAATTCCTACTATTGTTCCTGGTTTGAGCTTGTTTTGTCCTGGTTTTTTAGCTCCAGGAGATGGTTCAGGCTTGCCACCAGAGTCCATTATCTTGGGGATGGCAGCGATTGCTGGAGGAGAAGTTGGTGAAGAAGAAATTGGACAAACACGCTTGGTTACTTCACCACATAGATCAGGATTTCCGGAAAAAGATTTGGATTCTTGATTCGTAAAAACTACAGAATCCGGGATTTCTCCTGTGAGATTATTGAAGGAAAGATCAATAGTAGCGTTACCAGGAATTTTCTCCGCGAATTCTGGTGGAATTTCTCCGGAAAGCCTGTTGTAAGAAACGTTCAAGTACCTAAGATTGTTGCCTCCAAAGTTTGGAGGCAAAGACCCGTCAACAAGATTGGAAGACAGCTCTAAAACTTGAACATATTGGAATCCAGTTGGAAGATTGCCAGAAAAATAATTATTCTTCAAAGAAACAACAGTTAGATTCTGGATAGTAGTGATTGTAGCAGGTAAAGTTCCCGTCAATGCATTGTCGGAAAGGTTAAGGAATTGGAGGTTTTGTAACCGTCCTATTGTTTCTAGTATTCCACCAGAGATCAAGTTGTTTGACAAATCAAGAAACCGAAGCTGGGTTGCGTTGAAAATAGAAACAGGAAGAGACCCGTTAAGAGAATTGTCGGACAGATCAAGATTTTCAAGGTGTTGAATCATGCCCAGATCGTATGGAATTGAACCAAGAAGCTGACAATTCGGAAGAGACAAGCCTGTAACTCGAGAGTAGTCATTGGAGTTGCCCGGAGCTCCACAAGTTACTCCATTCCAAGAACAAGGCGTCTGGTCATTGGAGTTCCAGCTCTGTAGCACGTTTAAAGGATCACTGAGAATCCAGTACCTGAAAGAAAGCAAGAGAACCCCATCTGTATTTAGCCCCAAAGCTTGAACCACAAAAAACTCTAGAATAAAAAGAATTCTCCACCATAAATAATGGAGTTTAACACTGGAGAAGGAACTCATGATTTGTCAAACTGATCCCACATTTCTTCTTTGAAAATAGGCACAAAGAGAGAAAGAGAGAGGAAGAGAAGAGAAAAGAAGAGAAGAGAAGAGAAGAGAAGAGAAGAAAGAGGGAATGACTAGGAGAAGTAACTGAGAGTGATCATTTATGTTAATGAAGGTGCAGAGGCCCATGTGATGAAAAAAATAAATAGCAAATCATAAGAAGAGAGCTAAGAAATACGCAGCTCAATAAAACAGAACTTGTCAGTCATCGTCAATAATGTTGTTCGCATGTCTTTGCAATAGTATGAAACTGTTATTTTATGCTAATATATATATTTTTTATTTAGATTGTATCAACGTAATCAGATTTTTTTAAAAAAATTAATTATTTATTATCAAAATTATTAATAAATTTGTATCATTTAATTATTATTATATAATATATATTAAATAATTAATTTTTTTAAAAATTTAATTACGTGATATAATAAATATAAACGTGGAGTAACCGTTTTATTTAATCTTTTTCTCCTCTTTGCATATATATGATTTAAGGTTTGCTAGAAATGATTAAATGCTCTCACAGTTGGTTTTATAAATTTATGTCTCTTTCTCTTTCTCTTGATCACATTTATTAAATAAATAAATAAAATCACCTACAAGGCTACAGGATCTGATATAGAATAGCATCTTTGCTACAAGACATCTATGTGAAGTTGAAAGTTGCAGTGTTCTCTCTTGGATTGGACTTTAATGTTTTTCTGTCCTGGAAATACTAGATGCTGTAAACATGTTAGTTAAAATAGATTTAATGGCTTTGGTATTTGCCGGCAGGAAGATTGGCATGAGCTTTGCTTCTTGTCAATTGTTATTAGATGGGTGGCAGCATTATCTTACATGGAAATCAGCAAATCTACAATTGTTTGTGGCATGAGCTCTAGTTTTTTTCCCCAAACATCATTGATAATAAAAAGTATATGAAAAATCTTGATAATTTTAAACACGACACGAATATGATATGAAAAAAATAATTAAAATATAATATGAAAAAATAACACCAACACGATATAAATATATAAACGTATCAAAATCTGTATAACATGAATTATTAATATATAAAAATTTATATAAGTATATAACACTTTAAACACGAACATAATACGAATACACAAATCATCATATCTAAATATATATATATATATATATCTGGCTTGCTATATTGATGACCATAAGATCTAAAAAAATTGATCAAACTTGCTGTATTGACGACCATAATATCAGCTGGGGCAAAATAATTGTGGAGGGGTCCTCACTCGAATAAAATTCGTCTGCCTCTCTTTGTGTCCCCTCTTCCTACCCCGTTCACGGATGCTTGCCACGTAGCATAGAAAGAAAATTTATAAAACGTTTTAACTCTCCTTTAAATCCATCCATTTTCAATAGCCGGTAATAATACCCATCTTTTAATAAACCCAGCAAAACCTACCAAATTTTTTTGCTAAGATACTAAAAAACAGAGGATGAATGTTTTGGAAGAAAAATATCAATCAAGAAATCCTATGAAAAGTAATGATTATAAAAGAAAATAGAAAATCAAAGATGAAATTAGATCTCTGTAAGAGAATGGTGCGAATCTGTTTATGTTTCCTGGACTTTGATGATGGAGAAAGCCATTTTAAGCTCTCCAATCATGTTTTCTTTTTTTAATCCTCAAACACAGCTATTTTTAAGAATAATGTTCCAATTTTTTCATTGAAAATAATACAAATTATTTTAATGACAGTGACTACTGAATTCTAATTAAAAGAGATGACATGATTTTTTTTTTCTTTTAATTTTAATACCTTAAGAATAAAAAATAAAATAAGTTTTATTTAATTTCTTTATGTTTTATAAATACAGTTAAAACATTTTTAATTATTAAAAGTTAAAACAACTTTTTCTATGCTACGTGGCAAACATTTTTAATTCTCATAAATCCATTAATGACCCTCCACAATTATTTTGATCTAATTTTTTTTTTTTAAATTAATGGATTTATGAGAATTATAGTTCTTCATTCATTGCTCCAACGTTTCAAAAACTTGACTGGCCGGTGAGCCCTTGGCATTATAAAATCATATATTTACATCTCCTATATCCTTAAAGATGAAAATTCCCCCAACAATGAGGTAGCTAGCAGGACTTGCTTCACTTAACTGCAGGGCGTACAATTAAAGATGGAGACAAAAAAGGAAGGGATAATGGGAAGCAAGAAAACAAGAAGGAAAAATAACAAGGCTTGAAAATGACCACCAAAATGAAGGTGTCATGTGTAAGATCGATGTTGGCAAGCTATTTGCTTGATAGAAACCAAAAAACCTGGTGATAGTGTTTTATCTGCAAGGGATTTATCTGATAATTGAAAGTTACTTTAAATAAACAATTTAATCCATCCATCCATCCAGGAAATTTCTAACTAAGCCTAACAGGGCAAGGGCATGTTCTGCTGTCTACTTTTTCAGAACCCCAAGCTTTTGTAGTCCATAATATGGAATAACAATTCGACCAATAACCAGCTATATATGATTCCTCCCCAAATTGTCCTCATTTTAGCAGTAGACAAGTTGATCAGGCTGTCCATTGCTCTCTTTTCTCAACCTTTTGTAAGATTCCAGGTTAGGGTATAGATTTACTATTTCTAATTTATTGGCACCAAGCCAGATTTGAGTTTGATGATAATGAAGAAGCTTGGATTTTGTTCTCATCTGCAGATGCCTGCTTCCTCCATCCCAGAATCTTAAGATCTAGACTTGTAATCTTGTTCACACATGGGAATGCATTATGTAATGCTTTACCCACCTCGTTATAATAGAATTAAGCAAATTTAAAAAAAAAAAAAAAAGTAGGTGAATACATTCAGGTGTTCATAAATACAAGATTAAAATGATTTTTGTGCCTGCCTTGTCCTTTTTTTTCCTTCATAATTCCTCTTTTCCTCCATTGAAAGTGATGGAAAAGCTCTAAAACATTGAACTTTTTCTTTTATGTTAAAAGAGCCTGTAATGGCAACAATACAATAGAGAGGTTTGCAGGTGTGGGAGTTGGCCCATGGCTGTTTTTCTTGAAGATGGAAAGAAACTTTTGAAAAGGTCAATCTGGAGCAACCAGGCCCTTTCAGCAAAGATTTTGACAGCTTGCTAACATCAATCATCAGTTAAAAAAAGAAAGAGAAAGCAACAGGATAACATTTAGCAGTAATTGGCATCATATCTTCTACAGTTTCACTTTCCATCTTTTTCATTTATGATTTGGATGAAATTCCCAGAAAAATACTGAAAAATAAAAGTTGTGTGGCCTTAAGGTTGTAATACATTTTGGAGTCAACTGAAATCTCCATTCCTGGAGTTGCTTCAGTTGAGCAGCTTTTTCATTTTCTTCACCACCTCTCAAATCCCAAATCCCTATCTCTTCATTGACACGAAACTATAGAATCTATCAATTTTTAGACGTGATCAATATATTTGAGAGGTCCTTATATTATATCATTTAACATAAATTGATTAGTTTGGATAAAATTTTGAATCTAAATTTTTGATAAGCTCATGCCTGAGCAAGTATGTAAAGTATTGATATCATGTTTAGGTCTGACATGAATCTCGCTTGATCTTATAAAAAAAATATAATTTATTATAGTTTTACCATTAAAATAAAATGAGCTAAAATTAAAAAGAAAAAAAAGTTTTCTACTAAAATAACATGTTGTCGTTGGACACGACACGAAAAAAATAATTAAAATACGATACAAAATACGACATGACACGAAAAAATTATACGAACACAATACGAATACACGAACATGTGAAAATCTATATAACATAACATTTAACATATCGAAATATATAAAAATATAACAGCATAAACACAATTATGACACGAAAAATAACACGAATAAGATACGAATACACGGATTATTATATCTACATGTGTTAAGTTTATTAAAATAAAAAAAAATTAATAAAATAATATTATAAATTGGGTTGAGTTTAACAAATTTATTTTTGAATTGACCAAACTTGTAAACTTGATAAGTTGCTTGATCCATGAATAAATCTAATGATAATATTTTATTTAATCAATTTTTAATATTTTATTTAATTTTAATAAATCTTTTGTTATGATAATAACAAATAATATTTTTCATCATTAATTTTTTTTGTAATTTTTTTAAAAATAATTTTAACTATTTATTGTAAAAGTTCTTACCGTAGCATTCATATGTCGGTACAAAGAACCCAATCCTCAAAGTTAATTTATAAAACATCTAAATGAGTAAACTCCCATCCAATCCAGAATCTGAATTGCCTGTTGGTGTGGTGTGAAAAGGTTTATTTTTTATTTGATGGCCAGAAGACAACAACCAAGAAGTTAGTACTATTGTCCCTATATTAAAAGCTTTTTAATGAGAAAATGCTACTTTCAGTTGAAACTACTTAGAAAAAATTACCATAAAAAGAAAAGAAAAAAAACATTTGTTTGACAGCCAACTAGAGGTGGTCATGGCCGGGCCGCGGCCCGGTTTTTTTTCTCTGTCCAGGCCCGGTCCTGGGTAGTTCAAGCCTGCCCGTTTAGGCCCGAATCACTGTTCATTAGAATAAAAAAAATAATTTTTTTTTTTAATAATTAAAATTAAATAAAATAATATTATTATAATAAAAATCACTGTTCCGGGCTGGACCAGACTAGCCCAAAACATAAATTATCCTATCCAGGCCCGGCCCGTATTGGACCGGGCCGGAAGGACTGCCCGGCCTATGAGTAGGTCTACAGCCAACCAATATCAACCAGTATCTAACTAGAATTTAGCTTGGCTTGATAATTACCAGTTGAAAACTAAGAACCTTGGGAGTTGGATCATATAGCTCAAGTGATTTGGGTGAAGATCAAAGGCTGAAACATTCTAAGTGTTTTGCTTAGTAAAACATTATTTAAAATTAATTAATATATTATTTATAATAATATTATTATATTAAATATAATAACTGATAATTTTTTTATATAACTGATTATCATAGTTTCAAAAAAAAAAAAAAGATTTTTGAACTGTGACATTTTGCATGAACTAACTTACACTCTGAATTCAATTGTAAATAATTTTATTTATCATTTTAAATGTATTGAATAAAAATATTATTATTTAAAATAATGTTAAAAAATATCTTTAAACTATTCGTTAATAAAATTCATATTCTAAATAAATAAAACAAAGAAGATTATTAAAAGAGCAATTCTTTCACACCTTTTTGCTTAGTTCATTACTCATGCAACCCCAGTAATATTGCTCTAAATTAACTAAAAGAGGCATGAAAGAATAAAGGTAAATTTGAAAAAGATATCATCAACAATACAATAATTGATAAATGGTATAATAAATAAAAATTATTTAAAAATAAAAAATGAAAAATAAAAAATTATTAATAAGAAAATTATAAAGACAAAATTACTCTTGATAAAAAAACATTCTCCTCTCTTTTTTTCTTATTTTTTAATTAAAAAATAATTTTTTTTGAAAATAATTTTTTTTTCATTTTAAAAAATCAATTTTTTAATTTACTTTTTTTTAATTAAAACATTTTAAATAATAAAAAAAATATTTCTTTATTTTTTTTAATTTAAAAAAATATATTTAAATATTTTATTTTTTAAATTTATTTTTAATTAATTTTTTTTAAAAAAATAAAATATTTTCTTAATGGAGGAAGAAAAAAAATTTCATTAAAAGTAATTTTGTTTTTACAATATTTTTTATAATAATTTTTAATTATTTATTTTTTTAAAATAACTTTTATTTATTAAATTATTTAACAATTATATACTTATTAAGATCATATTTTTTATATTTACCCTTGGAAAAATGGATTGGAAAATTCGTGGCTTAAAATCTGCAAAACTTGGCTTTTACAGATATGTCAAAAGTTAGAAAACCATGGTGATATATATCTTGCTAATTTTGCTGATATTTCTCTCTCATATACCAACCTAATAATTGATTTGATATACTGATGGGATATTAAAAAAAAAAAAAAAATAGCCCATGTGTTCCTTTCTGGTGAATTTTTTTTTTTTTTTTTTGATAATTGGGTAAGGAGAGGGGTTGCTTGGGTTTGAACCCAAGACTTCATGCCCCCAAAACTCTTGTTGGCATTTCTGGTGAAATTTGGTTGGCGTTAAAATTTTGAATAAGGTTTGGACAAAAAATTACTAGCACGACTTTAGCGATGGGTGCAACAAATAATTGAGCTTTTTTCCTATGGTTGATATTCGATAGATTATTGCATTATTTAGAGTTGTTTTTGACACAATTTTTAAAGTTAAAAATTATTTTGTATCGTAAACGTAATGTTAAATAGATAAAAAAAAATTGACTTATGTTATTAAAATTATAGTTTGAAAAACTAAATTAAAAAGTCAAAAATATAATTTTTGAGTTTTAAAAATTGATTTTTAGATAAAATAATTTTATTATCGTCACATCTCTATACTTTTATTATTTTAAACATATTTTTTTTAAAAATTTTAATTTTTTATAACACTTTTTCATAATAATATTAAATATTTAAAAAAATTTAAATGATAATTTTTTATTAATTTTTTAAATATATTTTTTTCAATCTAAATTTTGTTCAATGATGCTAAACTAGCCCTATGACTAGGTTGCCAAATTCCTGCAATCTTCTGCCCCTGGTGGGACAATGGCGCCTGCTTTTTGTCCTAGCCAATCCTATTTTATCAAACAGAATTAAAAAGCCAACTCTAGTCTCGTCAAAAAAGTTAAATCTAACCTGTAAATGCTGTAATCCCACATGCTTAGCCACTTATTGTTAATCACTCTTTTCCGAGTGTAAAATCATACTAATAAAAGGAGAGACAAAGAGGGAAATGAATTCATTTTATCTTTTGATTGATACTTAGCCCCGCCCGTGAAGTCACGGCCTCGCCTTAAAATACAAGCGGTTCATAGTTACCAACTTTTTCAGGCAGCTTGTCAACGCCTTGGTTGGAATTTTCAGCAATTTTTTTGGTCTTAGCTGTGTCCTAGATTGGGATAAGGAAACATGAGATTACATTATTAGAGAATTTAATTTTGAATTTTGCTAACGAGTGTCCTAAAAGCATTATTTAAGGTTACTATATAGTAATATTTTTATATAATACAATAAAAATAATGAATAAAATTTTCAATTTTTGTATTTAATATAATATTTTTACTATCATAATATATTAATTAATTTTAAAGAGTGTCTTACAAATATTTGTTAACAAAATCTTTTAATTTTTAATGGAATGAGACTGCATGGGGGTTCAGAATTCCATTTCATTGGGGGAATAAAGTTGATCCTGTGAGTTTGTAATGTGAATGCCATTAATACAATCTAATATTATATTCCAAAAACCCCTCCAACTAATTGTGTTTTTTGCTACTTGAACATCACAGAAATTTAATATAACCCAACAGATGTTTGGCTTTGAACATTCCAAAATGTATTAAATGGGGTTTGAAAAACTTTGCTTTCATCTTGACATGAGAGAACTCACTCTAGCGCTTTAATGAATGGGAAAGGCTTAATTAAAAAATTATCTTTTGAATTATACTCTTTTTTTTTTATTATTTTGGTATCTAAAGAATTTTTAATCTCAATCAAGTATCTATACTATAATTCCGTCAAACAGATTGGTACATGACACTAACACCTTTAAATAAATGCTGACATGACAAATAGCAACCAATGAGAGCATGTGACGTGACAAAAATACCATGTTAACACTAACTTTATGATGATACGTCATCAATAACAGAAAAAATGTTAAAAATTCAAAAAAAAATGGAAAAAAAATGGAAAAAATTATAAAAAATATAAAAAATTCACAATAATTTTTCAAATTTAAAAAATTATAAAAAAAGGTAAAAACAAATATGAATAAATTATAAAAAAAATCAAAATTTTAACAAAAAATCAAAAAAAAAATCTATAAATTAAATATATATAAAATAAAATTCACAATTTTTTTAAAATCATAAAATTAAAAAAATAGAAAAAAAATTATGAAAATTAAAAATATAATTCAAAAAAATTCACATTTTTTTTAAATAAAAAGAATTCGAAAAAAATAAAAAAATTGAATATTTATATATTTTTTAAAAATTTGTAAAAAAGAAAAAGAAAACTGGAAAGTAAAAAAAAAAAAAGAAGAGGAAGAGAAAGAGAAAGGAAAGGAAAGGAAAGGAAGAAGAAAAAGGAAGATAGAGGAAAAGAAGGGGCGGCGGGGGGGTCAGTCGGCCGCCAATCGGTCTCAGGTCGGCGAGAGAGAGGGAGAGAGAGCGAATCGGGAGAAGGAGAGAGGGAGAAAAGAGCAGGGGGAGACCGTCCCTCTTCCCTCCCTCTTTCCCTCTCCCTTTCTCTCTCTCTCTCTTATTTTTTTTTTATTTTCAGATTTTAGAAAAGTAAAAATTAAAATCTTTTTTAAATTATTTTTTTGAATTTTCTGAAATATTTTAAAAAATATTTGAAATATTTTAACCTTTTTTTTTTTGAAATTTTCGATTTTTTATAATTTTATTTTAAATTTTTATAATTTTATTTTTATTTTTTATGTTGAAAATCTGAAAATTTTAGAATTTTTTTATTTTTTTAAATTTTTTTTTCATTTTTTATTGACATGACATTTGTGCCACATGTCACGTTCTCATTGGTTGCTATTTGCCATGTCAATATTTATTTAATGGTGTTAGCATCAGTCTGTTTGAAAATTTTATAGTATAAATACATAATTAAAACCAAAAATTTTTAGATATCAAAATGAAAACGGATGTATAATCCACGGACAATTTTTGCATTAAGCCAATGGGAAATGTACAAAACTTGAAAAGAAGAAAATGGTTGTGGAAAGTTAGAACTTCAAGTCACTAGGTAACTTAACTATAGGTGTTGCCTTACTCTTCGTATGGGCACGTTGGTTCACATGCGCCCTGAGCTCCTAGTCTCAGTTGCCAGTTGGTGGTTTTTCTTAAATCTGATAATTCGTGTATTTATATTGTGTTCGTGTATTTTTTTGTATCATTATCGTGTTTAAAATATTTTATATTTATATAAATTGTGATACGTTAATAATTCGTATTATATAAATTTTAAGACATTCATGTATTCGTATCGTGTTCGTGTTATTTTTTCATATCGTGTCCAATATTATCAGATTTAATTTTTATTTTCTAGTAATGGTCCTCTTGTTCCAGGACTAGCTAAAAATACCCAATTTTAATTGTTAAAGAACCCATAGAGCCATAACCATGGAAATAGGTGGATGAAAGGGGGTCCAGTACCCAATCTGTTCTTCCTTGCACCAAACCTTAGCTTCTAGGGCCTTGTACTTAACCTCCATGCAAATTAAATAGGTGGTCGAATGTGGATGAAAGGGGACCCATTGCCCATTGGCCCTTGAACCCTACAAGAACAGAGAACTGCAATCTCAGTCTCTCCGTCGACCAAATTATTGAGGCTGCTGCCAGAGCAAAGTAGTTTTTGTCTCTGCTTTTAGTTTAAAAAAATAATAATAATAATTAAGCTTTAACCTTTCTACGGCCGACAAATCTAGCAGGACTAAACCGACAAAGCTAGAACGTCCATCAAGCACAAGCTTGCTCTGCCTTAACTTGGCGCCTCTCCTTCAGCCAGATGGCTCGAAACATTTCTAGCCACTCTCTATAGCATCTGCATTGATTCTGGGTTGCCTACTATTTGCTCTACATCTCGAAGTTTCCAGTCCATGGACCAAGTGTCAAAACAACCGAGTCAGACTCAATAACTCGTCCCCCTTCAAGTACCACCGATCCAACTCGCCCCTCCTCAACCCGCACCTGCTCCAATTTCCCAATCACCACCTCGATATCATGTTTCTCGATAGCCGTATTTAACAGTGTTCTTGTGAATAATTGAGGATGTACTTCGGCTGTCGTTTGGGTCGATCCAATCGTTCTAGGCATACGTGCCGGTCCATCGACCCAAGATGGGATTGTGGAGTCACCGACGACTTGGAACCGGACGGAGAAGAAGACTGTGATTCGGTTAGAGGTGGCAAAATGAACCCGAATCTGAAAATTCGTTCAGAAAAATTCGAACCCGAACCCGTCCAAACTCGATTTGATCAAAAAGTCAAAAATCCGAATCCGAAAAATCTCGAACCCGAAATGGCCCATGTCCGAACCCGAAAAAACTCGAACCCGAGCACGGCTCGAACCCGAATTTAATATTAAAAATAAAAATTATCAAATTGTAATTAAATAATTTTTTTATAAAGCAAGAACTTTATTTATCAATTTTATTCTAATATCTATTTTTAATAATTTAATTTAATTTAATTTTAATTTAATTTAATTTAATTTAATTTATATTATATCATATCATATCATATCATATTATATATATGATAAAATAATAATTTTATCGAAAATACAATTATATTTTGTGCTTATAACTTTAATGTCCCATATCTTGATGAATCCACTATCTAAAAATTCTAAACTCATGAAAATTTTAAAAATATAAATTTTTTTGACATAAAATATTACTTATCGTTTATTTATGTTATTTTAAGAGCACCCTTATAATAGTATAATTGTATTTTCTATATATTAAAATTAATTAATAGCAATTCATTCATTTTAACTTATCTCTAGTATAATAGTATTTCTAATATTAAAAAATAGATAAAAACTACTTTTAAAAAAAATTGTTGCTCTTTGCAACATATATATAGTTTTCTTAGGCATATTATTAAATTAAGTCATCAACACCATATTCATTTGTCCAAGCCCGGATCGATCCGAAATATAGGCCTCAAATTTTGTCAAAACCCGCCCATATTTGTAAATGGATAGTCCAAACCCGCTTAGACCTCAAAGTTGAATGCTAGGATTCGTCCCTAAAAATCTCTTATTTTGTAGTGATGTTGAAATTCAAGTTCATCAAATCAATTATTTTAAATATTAATATGAATAATTTATAATATATCATATTTTTTATAATAAATTATTTTAAAATTTTATTTTATATAAAAAATTAATTTTATATTCTTTTGGTGCTAACAAATATTGATTTTAATAAATAAATATAATTAAAAATATCATATTATAAGAAAAGATTATTTTTAAAAATAATTATAAAATTATTTTTAAAAGTAAATATTTAAATTATGTAAAAATAATTACATCTAACATAAAATAAAAATGATGTAAAACAAACCCGAACCGAATCCGACTGGGCCCGAACCCGAACGGACCCGAACCCGAACAGACCCGAACCCGAATGGACCCGAACCCGAATGGGCCCAAACCCGAATGAACTCGAACCCGAATGAGCCCGACCCGAACCCGCTCAATTGCCACCTCTAAGTTATTGTAATATTGAGAGTGTTGAGGGGACGATAGCTATACGATTCGGGGCCATTGAGTTCTTCGGAGAGTGAACGGTGGATATTAAAGCTAGCACGTGCAAGTGATGCGACAGGACCACCGTCGCACCAGTCTAGAGCGAGGAATCCGTCTGATTTTTCTGAAGCGGCACAGGCTACAGAGGATTTTTCGACGAGAGTGACGGCGGCGTCTTTTTCAGCGAGGAAATAAGCCGTGCAAACACCGATTACGCCGCCGCCGCAGACCACCACGCGCTTTGTTGGTTCTGGTTGTCGTTGCTCGTCCATTGATAGCAATGGCAACGAGAAACAGCGGATGGAAGCAGCTGTTACGACAACGCTGTTGGAGAGTGTTTGATAGTTTCGGTTTGGTCAGATAAAGAGTAAGAATGACAAAACTCGAACCGTCCGATGGATTTCGAGTCGATACGTTTCGAATGGAGATTTTTTTGTTTTGAACAATGAAGGCAGAGCGGGATGAGACGATTTTTTTTGTTAGAAAGGCGGGGATGGAGCAGTTCTGGTAATTGTCTACTCCGCCCTGCTCCGAATACTGAAATTATTATTTTACTCTTAAATATTAATTTTTAAAAGGATAATAAAGTAATATAACTAAACTTATTATTTTTATTTTTTTTAAAAAAAATCTAAATCTAATACTTTATTTATTTTTTCTTTCTAAATTAGAAACCCGTTTATATTGAATTTATATTGAATTTTTTTTACATTGCTTTATTATTTGAAAAAAATTAAAAATAATTAATAAATATTGAATGGGGCGGAGCGGGTCGGACGGTTATGAATGTAATCGACATCCATGAAAATGGTAGTAGTATTGAAATTTCAACATTCACTACGGAATGGAACAAGAAACGAGACAAAACAATCCAATAGCAAAACAGGACGGATACTATAAAATCCATTCCTGTCATGCTCCATTGTCATCCCTAATGAAGAGAGAGTGTGGATAACGGCGATGATGGTGATGTCACCGCCATATGTCGATTGCCTTTTGTAGGGAGTTTGGTTGTTATCTGAAGACACGGGTTATTTACAATTAATTCTGGGCCCAATAGACCTTAGAGAAATCTAACCAGATTTGAATGGATAATGGTTATGGATCCGATTAGATTATAAAATTCTTTTTACGTTCCATTAAAATGGGTTAGTCCATGTTATTAAACCCAAATATTATACTATGTAAGGCCCAAAACAAAAATGAATGCTTTCAACTGCCCAATGATCAAAATCTATGTTACCCGAATTTTTTATTTTTCTTAAAGTATTAGTATCTGACATATTTGTGTTTGGCAAATATACTGACATGAGTATGAGCTATAATCCTTCAAATATAAAAAAAAAAAAAAAATTGAATATACATGTGTTGAATATATATCTATATCCGACATTCACCCGAATTCAAGTAACATAGATCAAAACAGCAAATCTTCACAACCAAAGGCAGGGAGAGTTGAATGCATATATATGTATAAAAACAAGATCATCAATGTCATCAAACTGCTGTTGTTCCTTCCAAGTTGTTGTCGTTATTTAGGCGACTCGCACTAAGGCGACAACAATTCCTAACCAATTACCTCCTCAAATCTTATTTGCTCTTTGAACACAAATATATATACACTTATCATTGTATCAAATATTCGGATGCAATATTTTTTACTATTAATTAAGGTTTAATACTTTTTATTTTAAACCTTGGATGAAACCATTGAGGAAGTATGCTATTAAATTCTCTGGAATCTCTTGCCTGACTTTTAGTTGGTTACTTACAGGACAAAATGCAAGATTTCAAATCCCAATTCCCTTTTATCTTCCTTAATTTTCTTGGCAACTTGGTTGATAGCAGCCAGTAGGTGTTGGCATGAGTAGTCAACTAGGGACCCTCAACCTCAGAAATCTCCACCATCTTACAGCTTTAAGCCCATATGATAATACTGGACACGACACGATTATACGATAAGAACACGATATAAAAAGAAAATAATTAAAAATACGACACGAACATGATACGATACAAAAAAATAACACGAATACACGAATGTCTCAAAATCTATATAATACGGATTATTAACTTATCAAAGTTTATATAAATATAAAATATCTTAAACACGATTATGATATGATAAAATATACAAATACGATACAGATACACGAATTGTCAGATCCAAATTTAAGAGGGTCCCAACCACATCATTGAACAAGGAACTGAAAAAACTGATAAACAAATTAAATAATTGCAGTTCAACAGTTACTGGTAATTATCAAACCAGAGAGAAAATTTTGAAAACAAAGTGCCCAAATAACTACAAAAATATCTAGCAGCCACAAGCAAACAAAATAGAACCACCATAACACACATATATATATATATATATATATATATATATATATATATATATATATAGACCCTACATTCCCCGATGACAATTGACATTACACCCCATGACCAGACCTACCATCTAATAAGCCATGTTTGAAAATTTATTGCTTACTTAGTTAGGAACTATTAGGTGCTTTGATTTATTTGTTATAAATTCTGTTTTTCTTTGTTTGGTTGGCAAGAAAGCTCAAAAGATTAAGGAAAATGGAAAGAAAATATCATGTGTGGTAACTTTTTTTTCTTCAGTTTCTTGGAATTTGTTTAGGGGATGATATTGATATATGGGAAGTTTGATCCAGAGTTGATATTTTTTAGGTCAAAGAAAGTGAATTTCTGCTATGACATAGGACTCTACACAAATAGAATTATTTATAGAAAACTTAGCTATTTTAATTGATTTAATTTGAAGAAAAGGTATTGAAAAAAACTAGGGAAAACTGGCTAAAAGATTTTGACATTTCAAACATTGATTCAAACTTTCAAAATGAACACTTTGGACCAAAATAACAAATTCTCCATTGTATCAAATCAAGTTTTGCCAAATTGAAAATAAATTAAAAAGGTAGAAATCAATTTAAGAGTGGATAAAATATAAACTGGCATTACTAAGGAAAACCCATAATAATCATTATTATATCTAGAAGTTAATTCTTATCTGAATTATTATGACTTGTTTGAGTGTGAAAGTTTGGATTTATCTCAAACACAGTTTAATCTGAAAAAAAAAACTGATTAGCCCAATTAAGCTTCCAAGACTCTTAAAAAACAATGACCCCTAACCTAACCACAGGTAAGAGAACAGGGGACATGGGGCTCCACCACCTTGACAAAAGCCCCTATTATTGGAGGGCTAAGGGCTTTAAGCCATTGATGATGATGAATCATTGAGACCCTTTTTTTGTCCCTAAAAAAAATTCCTGGAGAGATTTTTGTTTTCTTTTGTGTTTTCATTTCGAGGCAAATCATTGATGCTTTTCAATTTTTTGTATACTTTATTAAATTATTAGAACATGCATGAAGCTGTCGGTTAGTTCAAAACCCACTAATTTTTGATAGTTGGATGGAGTCAGAGATTTAAATTATAATTTTGGACGATTTTCAATTGTGATGTATTTTTTATGATTACAAATATAATAAATATTATTATAATTAATTATGATAAATATTATAATAAATATCGATAATAAAAAATAATAAAAATAATAAAATAACAATCGAAACATTATAGTCTCACTACCCTCTTTCCATTGTTTTGGTTTTGTCCCCAAAATGCTCCATCATCGACCGTGGTACTCAACCAAAGCCATCAAAAATTTGCATGTGCTCCTTGTTCTTTTGCAGATCATCGTTACTCATAACTTGGGTTTATGTTAAACGGATTTTGTAACGAATGTCTTAAGGGTATTTTTTAAGTTTATTCAATATAATAATATATTTTCAATCAATGCATTGAAAATGATGAATAAAGTTATCAGCTTTTGCATTTAATACAATGTTATTACTAAAAATAGTATATTAACTAATTTTAAAGAGTATTTTAAGGGTACTTGTTAGCAAAACCCATGTTAAATTGCTGTTTTTAAAAACTCATTTTGTACACTCATTTTATACTGTTAAAGTGGGGTTATCACATATCGGTTAAGTCTTGGATTACCTATGATCTTATATTTAAATTGGGTCTTTCCATTTATCATCAATTGATTTTAGGTTGGATGCTTAACATGATATCAGAGCTTAGGTTCTGTTTTGTTGTTTCTGCCTTATACTCTTTCTGAGTTTGTCACGTGATAGGCTCCTCGGTATCCGCCTACACGTGATGGAGGCCTGTTAAAGTGAGGTTATCCCACATCAGTTAAGTCTTGGATTGTCTGTGGTCTTATATTCAAGTTGGACCTCTTCACTTATCACCAATTGATTTTAGGTTGGATGCTTAACATATACAATCACTTTTTATTCTAAAGATTTAAGTAAAAAATATTAAAACTTTTATAGATTATAATAAAAATTTGAAAACTTATATATTATATATGTGAGTGTGTGAAATAAATGTATTAAATGAATTTTGGTGTATATGACATTTTTTTTTTCTTTAGATGAACATAACAAAAAGACTTCCTTTAAAGCCTTAACAAAATTATACTTGTAATTTTTTTTAATTATACGATTTAGGGTTTTCTCAAGTTTTGCTAAAACTTAATTTTTTTTAAAGATAATCTTAAAAGCATAATTTCTCACGTCAATCTAATACATTCAAAATTTAAAAATTTTACTTCCAAAATACATCTCACTCATAAATAAATAAATAAATCTTAAAAGGGATGCTTGCAAAAGCATCTATCAAAATCAAAGGAAGCTTAAAGGAAAACCTTAAAATGGTAATTAATACTTCATCCTTATCTTCTTAAGGCATTTTGTTTAACTAAGTAATAGTCTTCTAAATGAAATTGAAAACTATAAAAGCAAAAGGCATGCATCAATTCATCAAAGTGGGGAGCAATGTTGCTTAGATCCTATCAAATATGCCTTTACTTGATTCTAAGAAGGAATAGTGACCAAGTTTCAGTTGGAAGTAAAGAAGGGGAAGGAAAGATCATAAAGGAGGATAAAATTTGATGAATAAAAATAATCATATCTAAATTAAATTAATATCATAAGCTTAGCACTTTCATTTGTAAATATATTGTATTTTATCCATATAAATATTAATAATCATAGTCTTCATATAGTAATTAAGTGCTTTAACAAAAGAGAAAAAAATGGTTGCATCCATCAAAACAAGTTTTAAAAAGAAGTTTGGTAGGACATGTGACAATCTTTTAATTTTATTGGTGAAATTAAAAAATTTAATTGTCAGTATATTAATCACAAACTCAAATTAATATATAAAATCTAGAATTGGTTTTTTGAGCATTGAAGTTTTTTTTTTATAAAGAAAGTCACAATCTGATAAATAAAAAAAAATTACAGATGTTGAGATTTGAATCTAAATTTATTAGATACCACTTTTAAAAATAACTATATGAATTAATTGAATTAAATTCGAATTCATCTTTGAAGATATTTTGAGTACTGCTACAATTGTTGTATTTATGTGACATTATTTAAAGTTTTTAGTTGTTAGTATTTTTATTTCTCCTTGAGTTAGTATTTTTTTTATTATTATTAATTGTCTGCAATTCCATTTTGGGTTGAGACTTACTGGCCAAAAAAAAAAGTTGAGACTTGAGCCTTCTCTATGTGGCCATTAATATATATATATATATATATATATATATATATATATATATATATATGACCTCTCCTGTCCTAAATTTTGGTGGTAGTACTAGTCAGTTTAAAGGATATGGCAGTCTCTAATTTAAACAAAAAATTTCCAACCTTTGCTTTAATTATATTATTATTATATTTACCTTATTAAACTCTTTAATTCCCATTTTAGTTAATCAGTTATGCAATTTGTTGCTATAATTTAATCTCTGTCACATCTTACCTAACTTGTTCAAACTTCAAAGCTTAACCTTTTGATTAATTTATATAATAATGCTATGGGAATAAAGTAACCCCTCAAAATTAGTGGACCATTATACAAAAGATATCATATTCATCATATAATTATTATATTTAATTTTCATGTTAATATTTTTATTTTATATTTTTTGATTTGATGTTCTCTCTATAGTTAAATACAGAAAACATTGAAATCACGTGGGAGGAGATTGAAGAAATCGGTACACCATATTGATTGGGAATCTTAGGTGTACTTCAATGTAAAAGCAATAAGCCAATGTGCCACAAAAGTTAAAACTATCTAATGTCTATTCTCTCTAATTTTATTTTATGTCGGTCGAAAAACCAAATGTATAATAAGTTGTAAAAGAAAAGAGAAATATGATGTAATTTTTTTTTAATTCTAAACTAGTTATTAATAAGCCAACATTCTAAACTAGTTAATTAAGAATAATAATATTAAATTTTGATCATTTTTTTTTTATTACTTTTTAGTCTATTACTTTTAAAAACATATTTAATCATAATTCATAAATATGATTTTTACGAGTTAGGATCTAATCCATTATTTTTTTGTCCATTACTTTACAATACACTCATCATTATGATTCACATGCGTAGGATTCACTTATTAATAGTGAATCATATTGGTGAATAAATATTAAAAATTTATTGAAAAGTAATAAATTTAAAAGTAATGAAAAATAGTCGAACTTGACTTTTACAATTAATGAGTGACTCCTACATATGTGAATGATAATGATAAATGTATCAAAAAATGAACCTGATCCTAACCATTAAATTTACCTTTTTTATGATTTTTTATTTTTTTATTCGTATTTTTCGTGATGTCATATATATATATATATATATTGTTTTTAAGCTAAAGATTTACTTATTTGTTTCGATCATCTTTGGGTTTTCTTAAACAAATAGAGTAGTCAAAACTCATGCTTATTTTTCACCATTTATAGTTAATTTGTTTTCTCAAGCAAATCCCATTGTTAATTTAGTATCATGGGAATTTTACTTTCCATGCTAGTTAAAAAGTTTGAACAATTTTCTCTTGAAACCAATAAAATTAGTAATGTACAATAAAAGAATCATGAATTATGATTATTTTTTAAGATTTTATTTTAAAAATCTGTGGTTGAATGAGATTTTTGAAAATGAGAAAGACTAATCTCTCAGCTCAATATTTATATAATAAAAAAAAAAACTGTGCTAAGATTACTTATGAAGAGAGTCACTTCAACTAGGCAAAAGGGCATAAGGCAGTAAGGTAGGGGTGAGCAAAATCCGACTCGATTCGAAAAAACCGATTAAAATTTCAAATTTTGGTTTAAAAAGTTTGAATTATTCGAGTTATTCGAGTTTTCGGATTGACTCGAATAAAAAAATCGAGTTATACGATTTAGCTCGAGTTTAGATTTCACAGTTCGAGTTATCCGAAAATCCGAATAGTAAAATCCA
This sequence comes from Fremontodendron californicum, assembly GCA_030761205.1. Classification (NCBI taxonomy): domain Eukaryota; kingdom Viridiplantae; phylum Streptophyta; class Magnoliopsida; order Malvales; family Malvaceae; genus Fremontodendron; species Fremontodendron californicum. The sequence continues at coordinate 2,728,206 of JAULJL010000020.1, forward strand.
AAACGACGTCGTTTTGAACTAGGTTTTTGGGTAAATTTGAAAAACATGCTGTCAATAACCAAATTATTATTAAATGGTATAATGAGTAAAAATTATTTGAAAAAGAGAAATAAAAATAAAAAATTATTAAGAAGGAAATTGTATTTCCCCTTTTTTTCTCTTTCTCTTCGGTCTCTATCTCTCTTTTACGAGTAATATGATCCAAAATCATTGAAATTAATAATAATTAAAATGAATTTGGTAAATAATTTTTTTCAATTTTTTTTTTAATTTATAAAGAAAAATAATATTATATATGGTATTATGTTAGTTATAAGATGTATTCACGTATCTGTATCTAATTTTTAAATTTTTTTAATTGAGTAAGCAATTTAAATTTCAGCATAAGCCTTGAACTTTTGACATTTGCTTACATTTTCATTGATTTTGATTTAGATAATTGAACAATTTCATTTACCCAAAATTTAGTTTTATCATGCTTAATTATAATTGAAAATTTATAGGATTTGTTTTATCATGCTTAAATATAATTGAAAATTTATTTTAACTCGAATAAATATATTCGATTCGATTCGACTCGACTCGAATTTCTTTTCACTCGACTCGATTTGCTAAATTTTCAAATTCAGTTCGGTTGACAAAATAGGACTCGTAAACTAGACTAACTCGAATTTTTTTCACTCGACTCGACTCGACTCGATCGAACGCTCACCCCTACAGTAAGGCACGTTGTCCCAATTCTTATTCCAATTTGCATCTTTGATAAGACTTAAGTAACCACTAAGAATACAGAAAGCTATGTCGTTTTGGTTTATTCTTTCTTCCTCTCTCCTCTCCCCATGTCAAAAGGCCTTGGGATAGTGAAGGGATCAACCCACTTATCGAATCCCCAAGGCTAAGGGGAAAGCTCCGATCTTTGTAGGCTCGGATGATGAATAAGATGGGGATTTTGCTAAAAAAATGTGTTAAGGATATTTTTTAAAGTTATTAAATATAATAATATTTTTAATTAATGTATTAAAAAATAATAAATAAAATTATTAATTTTTGTATTTAATATAATATTATTATTATAAATAATATATTAATTAATTTTTAAAAAATATCCTAAAGATATTCGCTAACAAAACTAAGAAGATGGAAGCATGGGAACTGGGAAGCCACCATAACACAACAACAAAAAAGTGATGCTATCTTCTTCCATTAACTCAAACAAACAAAAAAATCAACAAATATATTTTTAAGGGCCCGATTAATTAATGTTTATAGACAATAATTAAAATTTATTTAATTATTATTTAAAAAAAATACTCTTAATGTATTATTTTTATTGAATTAAAAAAAAAATCCTACTTGAATTGTTTTTTCATTAATTGCATTGATTAATGTGATATTAGTGAATTGTTTTTTCACTAATTGCATTGGTTATTGTGATATTAGTGAATTGGTTTTTATTAACGATTTTTTTTTAAATTCAATAAAAGTAATGCATAAATAAGGTGATTATTCTAAAAATGACGGTGATCTACATCCAGTAATTATATCACCTTATTCGTTAGCAATTTAGGAATCCTACGTGACAGTAATCTTAAATCACTTGGTGATAAGATTATTGCCTTAAGAAGTGATTTAATTTCCATCCAAAAGGATGAGAAAATTTTATAATCGTGGGAAAGTAATCTTCAATATTATTTTTTTACTAATTTGCCTCGATAATAGCGAAAAAAACACTTGAAAAATTATTTGTGACTTGTTTTTAAAGTGATGATAACAATAGTTTTATTGTCTCGTAAATTTTGTTCTTAATTTTTATTATGGTATGAGTTTTGGTATATTTTTATTCATAAACATTTTTTAAAAGCAAAAATCTAAACATCAAGAAAAGGTAAGTGAAAAATATATATTTTATAAGCAAACAATTTTTTTTTTTTTAAGATTATTTTGGATATTTTGTACTTAGTGTTTTTTTTTTTTTTTTTTTGTAATACCAAATATTATGGCTTAAGATCACTAGTGATTTATAATGTTATAAAAAACATGATAATATAAAATCATTAGTGATCAAATCACCTTGATAATCTTATCACCAGATGATATTGCAAGTGATGTTAAATGTTACCTAAATGCAAAATAAACTTTTTTAAAATAGTAATTAGATAATCTTTAACTAGTGTCTATAAACACCAGTTAATCGAACCCTTATAATAATAACATTGTACTAAATACAGTAATTAATAATTTTTCAATGTATTGAATAAAAATATTATTATATATAATAATTTTAAAGAGTGTTGTTAGGACACTTATTAACAAAAATTCATAAACCTAAATAAATGAAATAAATGAGGTGCATGTTAATCCAAATGTTTTCTATTAATTGACCAAATTTTCAAAAAACATTGATTGATAGATCTGCCTAGTATTTACAGCCATAGGATTGGGACAACATGTTTCCCGCTTTATAGCAAAATAATGGACCGACCGAATCAATATTATAACAACCAAAGATTTTGTATCTAAGCATACGTGTGTAGACAAAAAAAAAAAAAAAAAAAAAACCCCATTCACCGACCGTACAGAAAAAATCTTTATACCCATACGGCCATACGTACTCTTTAAAAGATTACGATAATAAAAAAAAAAAGAAGAAGATTACGATAATGCCCAAACGTTCTGCTGCTTTGGAGGATGGAAGTCGCACGTGTGTCTCCTCTGAGCGGGGCTGATGCACGTGATACAGGTAACGTGGTTCATGTCATTTAAAAAAATATATATCCTAATACGAAAATTAATATAAATGGGTTTGAGAAAAAAAAAAAAAAAAGCAAGAAGGGAGTGGTTCTCCTGACAGCTGTCCCCAAGTAACGGTTACAAAACTGAAAGTACAATCTCCCGTATCGTTTTCTTTTGCCTTTTTAGCAAATGTGAATTGTTATAAAAAAATCCGCTAAATGCTTAACTTGAGACTGTAGAGGGTGTTTTTGATCGGGTGAGAAAACATTACAAATCAGTAAAATGAGATATCGTAGGGAGATGGCGGAGAGGAAGATTGGAGCAGACCCTGGAGAACAAGTGCGGTGTCAGGTGGTGGTGATAAAGGCTATAAGTGGCTGAGAATGATGGAAAGTATGGTTGTTGAAGAAATTGCAGAAAAAATGTTGCAGAGAATTCTTAACGTCAGAAAAATTTTCAAATGGCCAAAAGATCCAAAATGAAGTATTTGGACTTTTATTTATAAGAGAGTGGGAAGTTATTTTATACAAACATGATCTCGATCATGGGTAGTGGAGAGGTTATATATGATAATGAGTACTTTTTAGAATATTTTTTAAAGTTATTATATATAATAATATTTTAATTTAATTTAATTTAATTTAATAAAATTATTAATTATTATATTTAATATAATATTATTATTATAAATAATATAATAATTGATTTTAAAGAATGTCTTAAAGATATTTGTTAGTAAAATTCTTATTATAATTAACAAAATGATAACAAAAATATTAATTCCAAACTTCATGAAATGATGGAATTTTAGTTTTCATTTGAAGACGTTCTAAAAGTATACTATTTAAATTTATTTTATTTTAAAAAAAATGGTTTCGAGAAATTTAACAATCAATATAACTTTTAACTTTAAAAAAGTCTTAAACTATACATTTAAGTTGAAAATACATATTCCAATTTAAAACCATAAACGGTGTATATTATCATCTACACTGACGTTGAAAATTTTTAACTCCATCAGCTGAGTTTATATTTTTTTGTAATTTTTTATACGATTTATATTTTTTAAATTCGATCGTCGTATTTTGTGTTCAATTCACGTAGATCATGCACGTCGAATTTCGAGTAAATTAAAAATATTTAACTATTTGTTACGACGTAAAAAACTTTAAACCGTTAAATATATATCGAAAAAAACAGTATTCTCGATCGATATGATGGGAGATCGGATCGATTCGAAACTTTACGTGCACGGCGAGTACGATTATATGTTAAATCCGTCGGCCGATTTGTACAAATATAAATCGTACAAAAAATTACAGAAGGATGTAAACCCTTCTTATGAAGTTAAAAATATCCACCGCCAATATAAAAGATAATAATCCAACCATGAATAGTGTAATATCACCTTCTATTCGTGTTTTGTGACTTGTGATTAAAGTTCTTTATGAATCAGGTTAATTCAGATTTAGTTATCACTTCTAGAATCTTGCTTGAGGTCAATCTGGGTTTGTCCATCAAGGTCCAAATAAGTTAGATACATCAAAAAAAATTATATTAATATTTAAATAAATTTTAAAATTAAATTTAAATAAAAAATAAATTTTATTACTAAATAATATTAAAAATCTCTATCCAAAACCCAACTTAAATTGAAACAGCTTGAGAGACAGTTTCAAATTGACACATGAACAAATCTAATTTAGATTCATAGCCTGTAACAGTTGGGAATTTGGCTTGCTTGCAATTCAAAATAAACAATCGATTTCATGTTGTAAGCAAATTTCATTTTAAAATTTTTTTAGCGAGTATTTCTAAAATATATGTTAAAGTTAATTAAGCTAATTTGATGAACTAGAATACATTAACAATAATAATTTATTTAATATAATTCTTAAAACGCTAGTTAGTAAAATTTTACACTTTAATTAGCTTCACATTTTTTTTCTAGCATGAAAGAGGGGAATGCTTGGTGAAGTACAACCGGAGGTGTATATTTCACATTTTCAGAGACCTCTTTACTCTTTAGTCGGCCAATTATATTAGATGCTTAATTATTTTCTCTATATACCACTAGACTTGAATAAGAGAAAGAAACACTGTATTCTTATTATATAATTGTGCTGAACTTCATTGGCTCGAATTCGTTTCAAAAATGGAAACATGTAAATTACTATTGCATATAATAATTAACCCAAATTTTGTTAAGAAGTAATTGAACAAAAATGTAACACTCATTTTTTATGTTTTGCACAAATAGATGGTCGTTCTTTTATGAAATTTTTTACGATAGCAAAAATTTAATTATAATTATTAAAATTAAGAATTTAATATTTTATTATCACAAACAAACTTTACTTGAAAGATACAGGATAACAGTCCTTAGACTTCTTCGAAGAAAACAAACTCTATTCTATCAATCTTTTAATTGTTTAAAAAAAATCTATTTATTTTAATCTAGAAACAAAGAAAAAGTCTTCCATAATTGAAGTTAAGAACTTAATAAAACAGTTAAATATTGACATCGAATTCAATGCGAGAAACGACATTGTCCACCAAGCCTCTCCACCACCACCGACCCCAAGTCAATCAATAATTGTCTTTTGAAAAAGAAAATAAAAAAATTATTAACCAAAAATAAACCAGACAATATATACATATAAATTATTTATATATAAAAAAAAAATCCAACACTCCCCTCTCTTTCATACCAAACAACAAGTATATCTAATAATATCGAACATGATATTGATTATATCTAATAATATAATAATATTGAACATGATATTGATTATAAGATATAAATATGATGTAAAAAAATAAAAATAGGACATAAAAAAATAATATTAACAAGATACGAATATATAAATGTATTAAAATTTATAAAATATGAATTATTAACTTATCAAATTATATATATATATATATAATATCTTAAATATAATTATAATATAAACAAATATACGAACATTTAAACAAATACACGAATTTCAAATTTATGTACGAGTAACAAAAATGGATACGATCTCTGCATCATATCTTCTTCATTTACTACTGATACACCCCCTTAATCAAATTTTTATAATTAATTAATCACTCCCTTAATTCTACTTTTAATTTTTTTTTAATATCATCTTCATCGATATTATTAAACATTAATTAATATATTTTTTTTTTAAATTTTAAAATATCTGTTAGTTTATTTTCACCAGAAAAGTCATTGAGAGCTTCGTAGAATTGTTTATGAATTCAATCCAGCAGATTTGGATAATAAAATTTTGTTTATTCAAAAATAACTTAGTTAATCCAGTTTTTGAAAATCTATTTTAAATTTTTATTATTAAAAATTAATTTTTTATATTTCATATCTATTTTATAATTAAAATTAAATAAAATTAGATTTTGATACACTCACTATTTGAATGAAGAAAATATATATTTTTTAAAAGAAGTTATTTAATGGATTGATAGTTTTGAAAATAAATAAATATGTGATAGTAATAATGGGTAATTTTTTTAAAAATATATGTTTTTTAAAATAAAATAAAATAAAATAAAAAAATATAAATATTTTTTTAATTTTTTTATTATATTTTAATTTTTACGTAATTTCATTAATAGAGTTGGTGTTACTTGATTCGTGACATCAACTCAATCATTTTTTTTAAAATAAAAAAAAATAAATATTTAAATAAAAAAAAAAATCAAACCAAATTCAAACTTTTAAATTTTAATATAGAGTTCGATTGTAATACTGCCACTCAACTCTTGAACAGATTTATCGATTTATCCGAGGGTGTGCATTTTTTAAGAAATTACGGGATTCCTTCACCGGTTCCGTACAGGTAAAGACAAAGCAAAGAAAGCAAAAAGGACGGTTTTAGGTGTGAAGAGAAAGGGATAGATGAGCGACAGGTGGCGGTTAAATAAGAAAGGCCGTTAAATGTGGTGGCAGGTTTACAGGCTGGACTTGACAGGAAAGCAGTAATGAGTCGCCCTCCGATTCGGCGACCAATCTTGTGTTTTGCGCCATCTCAGCATTGCCATTCGGCAGTTCTTTTTCAATCTGCAACTTGGATTCTAAAAAAGAAAAAAAAAAAAACAATTGGAAAAGTAAATAAAAATAAAATATCCCACACGAAAATGCTATACAGGCTGGCGTCCTCAGTCAAACTCAGACTCAAACTTTACATACCCAGCCGATCATCTTTATCTCTTATATTATTATGGATTTACTTAATCGATATTTATAAATATTAATTAAAATTTATTTTTTTATTATTTTAAAAGATATTTTGTATTTAATATATATTTTTTAATGATTTAAAAAAAATAATATATTAATTATATTTTTATTTTTATTATTTTAATCATTGTTATTAGACACTAATTAATATTTTTTATTCAAATTAGTATTTATTTTTTGTTTCCGTGATAAATTATGGTACGCAGAGTTCGGTTTTGTCTCTATTCCAGAACAGTGAATAGGAAGCAACCGTATTCTACGCTCTTACAATGGAGCGTGTCATCACTCTCTAAACTCCAAAGGAGCTTCTTTTTAAATCCTCCAACTGTTTGTCTGAAATGAGATGGGATGAGTACTTAATTTCGATTATTGTTACCGCTCTAACTATATTTGGCTTTTGCAATTTATAGTGTACCGTAATTCTAGTAAAATTAAAATAAAATATTTATTTTTATAAAATAATAATCAAATAATTTTTTTTATTAAATATGATAAAAGAAAAGGACGCTCCAAATTGAATTTGATTTATGATGTGGTACAAATTAAAGAGAAGCCAAAGTTTCCTCTGCTCCGCTCCATGCAATGATATTAATTCTCAAAAGTTTCCTCTTTACAAACACAGAGAGTGGGACAGACGCTCCCATGTTAGATAGTCCCTAAAAAGTTCAAAAAGAAAAAAATTATATTGAGAGTGACTTATGTAAATCAGTGCAGTTTAGATTTGACACGTGTCCATTGGCCAGCTGTATTCCAAACCCCCCCTTTCCCCCAACCGCTTAACTGGAACAATCGGTGCCCATAACGCTTTGCCTCTCTTTACCCTTCACCGTTTCAACCGGTTACTTCCCTCTCCTCTCTTATATATATCCGCCGATCTGTCTCGCTCCTCATTGGTTTCCCTTAAAACTCCAAATCAAAACCAAAAAACGAAAACCCGAATAACAAATCCAAAGCACCGAATCTTCCTTTGCATGCTTTTAATATTGATTTCATGGCTGTAACAAGCATATCGAACAGAAAAGAAATGGATCGGATCAAAGGTCCATGGAGCACCAAAGAAGATGACTTACTCCAAAAACTGGTCCAAAAACATGGACCCAGAAACTGGTCTTTGATCAGCAAATCAATCCCGGGTCGATCCGGAAAATCTTGTCGGCTCCGATGGTGCAACCAACTGTCACCCCAAGTTGAGCACCGGGGCTTCACCCCTGAAGAAGACGAGACCATCATGAGAGCTCATGCCAGGTTCGGTAACAAGTGGGCCACCATAGCCCGACTCCTCAACGGTCGTACGGACAACGCCATTAAAAACCACTGGAACTCTACGCTAAAACGTAAGTGCTTGTTGGTTGGGGAAGAGTGTAATTTTATTACTAACGGAGGGTATGATGGTAATTTGGGAGAGGAAGAGCGACAGCCGTTGAAAAGATCGGCGAGTGCTGGGCTTTACATGAGCCCAGGAAGCCCATCGGGATCCAATGTGAGCGATTCCAGTGTTCCCGTTTTATCATCTTCAAACGTGTACAAGCCCATCCCAAGGACCGGCGGGGTTAACGTTAACGTTGGCGTCAATGTTATGCCAGCTGGAATCGAAGCGGCGTCGTCTTCTAACGATCCACCGACTTCACTGAGTCTGTCTTTACCGGGGGTCGAGTCATGCGAGGTGTCAGTGTCACTGTCAACCCACCCAGTTACCGAGTCAACTCAGATGAGGAACGAAGCGAAAAATGAAGAAAGGGGAGGTGGTGGGGTGACGGGGTTCAGTGCGGAGTTTATGGCGGTGATTCAAGAGATGATAAGGGTGGAGGTGAGGAATTACATGGTGCAGATGCAACAGCAAAACGGTGCTGTTTTAGGAGGAGGGGGAATGGGGATGTGTTTGGATAGTGGGTTTAGGAATGTTATGGCTCTGAACCGAGTTGGGGTGAGTAGGATTGAGTAAAGTTCTTTCAAAAGTTAATGAAAAGAAAAGAAAAAACTGGGCTTTTGTTTTTTCTTTATATCGGAATTAGGCGGGGAAGAATAATGGACTGAAAGAGAGATGGGTTAAAAGGGAAAAATGAGAAGGAAAAAAAATAAACTTTAAAAAAAAATTACTTGCATCTTTTGGCCATGTTTTTAGTAGATTTTAGGGAACAAAGAAAATGGAAGAAAAGACAATTGAGTAGGGGAAAAAAGGAAAAAATTCCTTTGAAATTTCAATCTAAGCTCTTTTAATATTATATTTCTTATTTTTTTTTTAATCAAAATTTAAATTATTTTTATATGTAAATGTGAAAATTTTCTGAATTTGGAAAGGAAAGAAAATATGGTTAATGGTTTTTGAAAACTAAATCAAAAGATGACCGGATTTGCCTATTAATTAATTTTGTTTTTGCATATTTGTTTGGTCTGTGGGTTGATGCTTGATATTATGGTTTAAGGAAGCAAAAGAGTGACCAAAAAGGATTTATTTTCTTGAATTACATGAAATGGTAAAAAGGAAAAAGGTCTGTAAGAAGAAAAATATTTTTTATTTTTATTACAATTTATTTATAATGATGGTGAGGGTCAACGAAAATATCTCAGATGTACCCAAATTCAAAATACAACAGTTGGTGAGGAGTGAGGCAGGCTTTTTGCAAAGTTTTCACACTACAATTTTAACATAATTAAACAACAAAATTTGCAATTACTAAATGAACAATATGGGTACTAATAATTAGACTTTTGATAATAATTTGCAATTACTAAATGCTGGTTACTAATATTGGATATTATGGCCGTAGAGAGGTGAAAGTTGTTTCCAAGTTGAAAAAACAAGAAAAGAGAGAGAAAAAAACATGGGGCTGTTAGAGAAAGGTAGTTGAGATGAAGCTATGGCAGTTAGCAATTAAGCTTTTGCTTGGTGAGATAGAGAAAAGGATAGGTGTGAGAATTTTCTAAGCATGATAATGATGGTAGGTAAAAAATTGAATATTTAATATTATTTGATTTGGTTTTTTCGAATTTAAATACTATAGATTTGAATAATTTTTGAATTTGAATATTAATTTATTATTCATATTTCGAATTCGGATATAAATTTTTAGATATTCGATATTCTAATTCGTTTTGATTTTGGTTCGAATAATGTTGGATATCTGAATTCGTTATTCGCATTTACTTTATTTATACGAATTCAGATCCAAATATGATATATGTTTACATATTTAATTTTTTTAATTTTATATTTTTATCTTTTAAAAAAAATGTATTAAGATATTTAGCAGAATCGAATATCTAACGAATATTACTATTTAAATTGAATGTGAATTCAAATAATAAACGGATTCGTATATCGAATAAATTAAACAAATTTGAATTCATATATCTTAAAATTTTCAGATATCCATTCACTGCCATTCTTAAAATTTTGGTTAAAACAAAATTTCTAGTGAACTCTAATGCAGCAAAGATGGAGGCTGTTCCAGCTTTCCATCCTATGGGGATTGGGGCCTTACATTTCACTTCTCAAGATTGGTGGGAAGTTGATTTTTGTTGGGGTTGCCACAAAACCCCTCCACTTCAACACTGAGGACTTGCTTTTAGGTATGCCATAATTTCTCTGTTAAACTGATAGGAAATCATACCATTTTGTATTCTACAACTTGGAAATCATTAATGTTGGCTTGCAAGCCTGCAACTAAATTTACATGATTTTTCATGCAATGCATGGAAGAAATCATTGACTGGGAGTTTCATAGAAAGCATGGAAGAAACACAGTAAATACTGGATTTTTGGGCAGAGAAGGGTCTGACTTCAATGATAGAGGTGGTGAAAATAAATTACATAAGATTTTACTAACAAATGTCTTAAGAACATTTTTTAAGGTTATTCAATATAGTAATATCTTCAATCAATGCATTGAAAAAGATAAATAAAATTGTCAACTTTTTCATTTAATATAATATTATTATTATAAATAATATATTAACTAACCTTAAAAAATACCCTAAGAACACTCGTAACAAAATCCAATTACATAAACAAGGCATTTGAGAGAATGGAGATGAATGATGTGATTGTGAGGTATAGATTCTGCTGGATGTTGCTGGCAGCAACCTTGAATTATTCGGAGGCCATTTTCCTAGAAATACCAAATCTATATAATGTGCATTTCACAATAGTCCTAACAGGATTGACTTTGTATATTTATTTACCAAATCATTCCCAATAAAACAAAAGATGAAATTGAGACATCTCTTGAGTTTAGATATGACAATTCATGTATTCGTATTGTGATGCTCAAGGTCTTGTAGTGTGGAGTAGACCACACTGATCTTCATCAGGTGAGAAGTGAGAACATTAGTCACACCAAAAGATGAACATATCAAAGATTTAAAATGAGTTACAACTATAACAATCACTAACAAAAGGTTAGGAAAAAAAATAGAAAAAAAAAAAAAGGTTACTGCAACTTCCCTCTGTCATCGTGTAAAATACATCCAGACTAAATGTCACCTAGCACCTATGTTACCTGGACTCAGGGGTGAGTGTCGGATATGGGTATGTGTCCGATACGAATATGTTCAATTTTTTTTAAGTTTTCTCATATAAGGATCATACTCCCATACCCATATCCGAATATATATCGGACACAGGTATTGGACACGGATACTTAAAAAAAATGAAGAATTAGGACATAACATGGCCTAGCACCTGAAAAGGGAAAAAAGGTGTAAAACAAAGAATGACAAATTCTATTGTTACAACAACAATTTTATGCTGGCCATATCAAAGCAAAGGACAACATTCAAACCAATCATCGAATTCTGCCACTAAAATTATGAAAACGGAGATGGGAGAAAGAAAGGTTCACGATAGCTGTCTAGTCATCTTTCCCTTTTCCTTCTGAATCTCTAGATCCATCGTATGCGGAGAGAAAAAAGGTGCTCTGATTCTTTTGCAGAAACCTGCATTTTATATAAGAAATATTTTGAACTGATTCCATAAAGAACTCAAACAGTAGAAATCCAATGTCAATGGCTAGTCATGGCAGTGTATATGTGTCTTAAATACTACATATTAGGTTAGATTGCATATTCACACCAATGAAAAGAAACTGTAGAAAGATGTAATTGCAAAACACGCATAGGTTAACAAAAAAAAGTTAAAGGTTGAGACTTATTCGAACTCGGGTGTGAGTCTAACACGGATATGTTCAATTTTTTCCAAGTTTTTTCATGTTTTGGAGAGTCATTGGAGGGTCATATCCCCATTCCCGTGACCAAATATGCATCGGACACGGATACTTCAAGAAAAATGAAGAGTCGGAGCAACATAGAATTGAGGTATTTTATACTCATCCAAAACAACAAAAGTGTCGAGAAAAGCAGAAATGATTTGGATAGACAAGGCACAATAGTTTACAAGAGGGCATAAAATAGAAAAGAAACAATTGTAACTATATGTTCTAACTAAATGCTGAAAGGAAGAACAGTGTGGCAGGTTCAACCTTCCCCAGGAAGCAGCTGGACATGGCGTAAAATACTTCAGCTGAGGACTTTGGCTTTGAGGTTCACCTCCAACCAGAATGGTGCTCTAACTTGGAAGTTCCCTGGGAACAGATTTATGGTGGCTAAAGTCTGGAATGATCTCAGGCCTAGGCAGGACAAGGTGGAGTGGGATAAACTGATCTGGTTTCCATTTCATATTCCTAAACATGCACTGGTAGCTTGGATGGCTATATTGGACAAACTGCCTACAAAGAACAGATTGATATCATGGGGCATGGAGGTGGATGGCAAATGTGAGCTATGTCAAACTGAGCAAGAAACCCGGAATCATATATTTTTTGAATGTGACTATTCAAAGGAAATCTGGGGGCATATACTATGCTTATGTCAACTTCATAGAAGCATAAGGAGCTGGCAAGCAGAGCTACAATGGGCAGTAAACAGAATTAGAGGAAAAACTCTCATTTCTGTTATTTTGCGTTTATCATGGAGTGCCTTTCTTTACTCGATCTGGAGGGAGAGAAATAATAGGTGTTTTAATCGCCTTCAATCCACACAAGGAGCCATCATTGAGCAGATAAAAGAGATCATCAGAATGCGATTGTTGGGGCTCAAGAACATTAGTCCTGATGAAGTGAACCGAAGATTGGATGCAGATTGGGGACTGTCACTTTTTTCCTAGGATCTTTGTCCATTCTGGAATAGCTTTAAGTATTGCTGAAGTATGTTGCTATTGTTCCCTGATTGATTAGTGGTCTTAAGTTTTGTTCAAGTATTGTTTAAGTATGTATAGCTTTAAGTACATGTTGCACATGATGTTGGATGTAGCAGTTTAACTGCTTTCTGGATAAATAAAACACTTACTTATCCAAAAAAAATACTATGTGATGAATGATGATGATAATGATGCAAACTTTAATCTCTCTTAAATTGAATTTAAATCAGAGTTTAAAAGATTGAATTGAATGCTATAAAAACAGTATAAAGATAAAATCAATGAGGAGAGAGCTGATACTTGAGAAAATCCATTAACTTCTGTTGCAAGCGGGATAATGTTTCCTCTTCAATATTCACATATGCCAATAGCTCAGGAAACTTAACTGCAAAGATAGGAACACATAATATTAATATCGCGAGACTTTTAAAATTTGCAAAGCATCAATATCATAGATGACTAGTAAAAATTAAGATACACACAAGTTGACACATGTACCAAGGTGATGTCACCATAACAGGCCAACAGGACTTTGATTTTTATCCACAAATAGATATAAACATAGATGATGTGCAACCAAGAATGATATGTCCTAATTCTATGAACAATTTTGTTAGACACTCGTGTCACCTATGAGTTTAACATGGATTTTAGGTTGGCTTCTAGAGATCAATAAAATGGTTTATACATAAATAAGAACAAAGCTAAAAGAGATTCCTGAAGTGACATTAGGCAAAAGATAATCTTCAACACTGCATCAAAGACGAAAGTAAATTAATGCATTCAAAAGTGTAAGTCTGACAGATGGCTATACCAAAGAGGCGTAGTAAATGCTCAGCACCATATATAGTTGATGGAGAGATATCATCAAGGACTACTTCATGGTATTGTTGGCGCTCTTTTTTGTATAGAAGCATCACAGGCAAAGCTTTGTCGAAGTAACAGCGAATTCCCTTCAAGATTTCTCCAATTGAATCAGTCATTCTGTACCCAAGAAAAAAACAGTCTATGTCACTTAGCCATTCGAAGAAAACATCTTAGAAAATGTCACGAGATTTGGATTTCAGAGGTAAACGAATTCCAAGGAGGATTTCCTATTTATAAGTACCATTGAGCTAATATAATCATAAGTTTGAACAGTATTGTTCCTAAAATTCTCCTTTAAATCCATATACGGTGGATTTTTTTTTTTCATTTGATAATTTATTAAGACCATTTTTAGTTTTTCTTATCCATTGGTCCACCAGATTAGACCTTATAAAATATTACTCCAAAATTTCTCTCATAATAAATGTTTTACAAGGAAATATACGAACATTTCAATACATAATTAATCTCAAGGGATGTCACTGTACATGGTACAATAGATGACAAAAATTTTAGATGGAGTAGATAGCGAGAACAGAGATGTCTAGGAACTAATTAATTATTGTCAAAAGTTGGAAGTTAATTATTCAAAAACAAGTTAAAGCATAATTTATCATGATTTTTTCAAGCAGTGGTGAATGGATTTAAAAGTAAACTTACGTGCCATCCTTCTTGGACCTGTATTCAAGGTACTTTGTCAAAATACCATCAACATTTGGTGATCGAGGAAGTATAACAAGCTGCAGAAAAGATGGATTATTGCCACCAAATCAGTTTTATTAGTGTACCAGCCATAACATAAGTATCATTAAAATGGTGCCCCAACTATATTCAATAAAAAAGCATGAGACAATATAATCAAAATGAGTGAATTGCATGAGTTTCGTTGAGTTTTAAGCTGTAAAAAAGATCAAGGTTTCAGAATTTTCATGTAAAGACTACAAAAGCCTCATTGCAAATTTGCAATGACTGATAAATAACAGCATTATTACCAATGCAATTATTACTTCTATACTTACTCTAATTCAAATTAGGTCATCAAGCAAAAAAGTAGCATAATAAGAGAAAAAGTTATTCCAACAGTTCATGCACCTTATCCTGCTGAGTAACAAATTCCCAATCATCAATCAGCTGCTTCTTTAGGGTTGATGGAATTTGGATCTTGACAAACTTTTCCATAGATGAATTGTCCTTCTAACAGTTATTAAAACACATGTTGAAAAACAAAAAGTGAGGGTAAGAACCAATGGATTTAGCCGAGAAATAAGAAGAAAAAAAAGTACAAATAATTTCTCAACAGCTGTAATTAATCATATACAAACCAGACCTCAACAACCGAGTCGCTCTTTCTCTTCTTCCCTTTTGCCACTGCAATAAGTATAAAAAATTAACCACCAAAAGGAAAGGTTAATGTCTTTGCAAGCAGTCACAGCATTACTTAAGAAAAAGTTGACAATAGGCAGAATAATTGAACTAAGGAATGCTGAGGCATACCATTAGGAATCAATAGTTGACTCCACTTATTTATGGCATATGAACACAAAATAATCAATGTAGTGAATGTGGCCATTAATGCAACTGTAACAGCCTACTGCCTACAGGATTCTTTTTCTTTTTTCTCCTACAGGAGAACTTTGGCTATTTAAAATCATTCTAATATGTTAATAAGGAAATATCAATAAACAAATGCTACTTCAAATCACATGTCCATCAATCTACATAGAATGCCAATACAACTTTAACTTCAGACACCATAGAACTAAATGCCTGACATAACTTCACTAGGATTTGCTGAAAGTTCAATACAACCTCCACTCAACTACATTAACTGAAAGCTAAAGCCAAACCTAATACAAGAACCAAAAATTCCCATAAATATCAAAATCAAGAAAAGTATTTGATACGACCCCCTTAGAACAGGATAGGAATATACTGATGATAAAGAATAGTTGCTTCACAAATGAAAGAAAATCAGTTATAAAGACAGGAGAATACAAAAAGAAAATAAATATAAATAAGCTTACCAGTGTTCTTCAGGTCCTCTTTATCCGCTTTTGCATCTAGAAAATAAAAGCAAAAGAAAATTAGATGGGATAAATTAGGGAAAGAAGATAAGAAATAATGACAACAATAAACTAGATCAAAAATTGCCACTTGCTAAAAATAAGGCAGTGGAAAACTTAAAAGGCCTCATGCCCTTATCTATTGAGGAACTAAATTAGAATCTAGATGAAAATAATGGCAGCACCCATAGACTTATGCATGGGGAATGCTTCCACTTAACACCAAAATACATAAAAAGGATCCCTTAATGGGTAACCATACTTATAAACATGCAAATATATGCAGATGAAAAATGACCAAAAGTATTAAGTTTATTAATAAACAAGGAAATAAGTCGAAAGAGTTAAACTAACCAGCACAGCTTTTTGGCTTGGTCTGACTTGAACGCCCAGACTTTGAACTTTTGTCAACACCCTGTTTTTTGTCAAGGGCTTGCTGCTTCGTGATATTCTCTTCAGTATGTTTCATCAGCCGATCAGCACCTACCCATTCGTCCCAACTGTTGGCAAGATGTCCAAGCCATAGTAATGATTTCTGTTTTCCTTTTAGGGAAGGGGATATATATATATCAATGAAAGTAAACATTTACTAGTAATAAATGAAGTGTTGGATTACCTTTCAGGATTTCATAATAACATAAATGAATTATTACCCACAAAAAATGTAAGAACTAAAGAAATGCAAAGTTTAAATAATGTAAAACCTTATTTCTCTTGATTTTAAACTTGCCATTGTTGCGTCATTTCTTGAAACTCTACAATCTTTATTTTCTTTTTATGTTTATAATGTTTACAAACATAAAAGGAAAAATGAGGATAATAAGTGGTTAAATAAATATTTCAACTCAAATACATGACAGGATCCCAAATTTTGATTTGATGAACCCCTACCTTGACTTGAGAGCATAATGCTGCTTAAATTTATATAAGAATCATAATAAAAAGGGATGTTCTAGACTTCTAGTGCTTAAAGGAACAAGTTTTTAGAGGAGCAACTTTACAAAAAAATTTACATGGATACTGTTCAAGTTAAAATTTAAGATACAGATCAACAATCAGAAAAATTAAAATAATAAATGAATTGAAAAGCGAAAATAAGGTGGTAACTTAGATTAAGCGGAGAGCATGATATCAAAGACATACTCACTTTTTATTCCAACCCTGCAAAACAGCAAAAGATTTATCTCTTATTACCATAAACGAATAATGTTCAGTTTATCCTACATGATCGACACGGATTATGCATCGTATAGAATTTCAATTGCGTACGTACATATTGAAAATTAAGGTAAATTTAAGGCAAGTAGACTTACAAGGTAATGAACAAAGTATTTCCATTCTTTCTTCCGAAGCTCCGCTTTTTGAACCTGAAATGTAGAATAAAAATTCATCAACTGCATAAACCCTAGTTTCACTAATCAATCCCCAAATGCTCTAAATTATTGACTCTAGTGACCTAGACAAACCACTCCATCAACTTCAGTATCAGATTACTTAAATCAGAAACCAAAAACAGGCAAAAATATCATATTTCAACGAAAAAAAGAAAAGAATTCCAAGCTCAACCATAAACAGTGAAAATTTGAAAGCGAAACGACAGAGTTAATTCAGTTTAAAGCAGCGGCGAAGTCAACCAATGAACCAAACAGAGAAGGAAAAGAAATTAGGTAAAATGTGGAACGAGAAAAAAAGGAAGAGAGAGAGATACTATGCCTTGGCTTCGTAGATACGAGGGCCGTGATACGCGAGGACACGTTCGCCCTCAGAGAAGAGGTTGGAATTGGAGGGAGGGGTGTCTCCGGTCGACGTATGGGCGTCGGTTGCCGTCTCCTCCTTCGACGAGCTTCCCATTTTTTTTTTTATGTTTTTTTTTCTTTTTCTGATTTTTCGTGCTGACAGAAAGAGAGGGAAAGAGCCGATCTGTTCCTAACTGCAGCAACTGCTGCTTTTTTTTTTTTAATTTACTATCTGTTTTTAGGGATAATCAAATTCGATTGGATGGATGAATTTCATATCGATTCGTTTTAAATAAAGAGATTTTTTTAAAGAGCTGAGCGGATGGTTTTATAAATGTTTGTTCCGCTCGCTCCACCCCAACTTTTAAAGTTATTATCTTACTCTTTAAAATATTTTATATATTTTTCTTATATTTTTAATATATATATATACTCAAATCATATATATATATGTATACTAATATTATATATATATATGTTATATTAAAAAAATTTATATATTAAAATTATGTTTATGAATAAATTATAATATAATTTTTTTATAATATTAAGTTAAAAATAATTTTCAAAAATTGAAATAGCGGCGTAGAGTACCGTTAAGCGATTATGAATGTAATCGACATTCATAAACGTAAATATTTTCAACATCTATATAACAATAAAACAAAAATAAATAAGATAATTTTTATCTGTCACATTCCATCGTCATCCCGTCTGTTTTTATTAATCACCTGCATGTGTTTTACTGATTACTCTTCTCTACTGGTTAGCTAGGAATTTCATTTTTTTTTACCCAAATTTTTGGTTTGAAAGGGAATACATCTTCTCAGTTTTCACTTTTCACTTTCCCCCTAAGTTTGAAAGTGTGTGACAGAGAAGTATCATTTTAAAAATATTTTTATTTAAATATATTAATAAATCATCGGAAAATAATAGCAATTTTTTGGTTAAAAATAATAATGATTTAAATTCATGTTTTTTTTCTTCAAAAAATTGAATTCAAACTCTCATTTTTTTAATATAAAAAAAAACTATTATGCTCAACTTGATAAAAGTCTCTTAGTAATTTTTTAAAAACTTCTTATATATTATAAAAAATATGAATATGATAATTTTTTAAAAGCTTTTTAAAAATACTTTCAATTTTTTTTTTTTGGATTCACCCAAGTCTTGGTGTAAAAGCCGCATGGGTACAAATTTTGAAAGCTAAGGCATGGGCCAGTCTCCGTTTTTTACATATCTTCTAGTGGGTCTTTAAAATTTGTGTCATTCACCAGGGCTTGGCCCATTCTTACTTCTTCGTTCTTTTCGAATCTGCAAAAACTGCATGTTAGGGTTTGAGCTTTCAAAAGTAAATATGTCCAAGAACGGTCAAAGTATAGAAATCTGTAAAAATTAGTTTTTTATTATAAATATATGTAATTTAATTTTTAATATTTTAAATTTGAAATAAAAAAATAAAATTAATAATTAACTTAACGTTTATCGTAAAAAAATTGACGTGACATTTAAATATATATTCAATTGCTAATGTAGATGTTAATTACTAATCGTGAGTCATAAACTTTGTACAATTGAGATTGAATATTATGATTGTTGAGAAAAATGGTTCAACTTTCAAGAGGTCAATGATTCCGTACAGTTGAGATTTGTAATTTTTTGGATAAAATAGTTTGGAAATGAGGAAAAAAACAAAGGGTTTTTTTAATCAAAATCATAAATCACTTTTAAAATTAATTAAGTTATTATTTAAAATAATATTTTTATATTAAATAAAATAATTGAAATTAATCTCATTTATTTCAATATATTATTTAATTTAATAATCTTTAAAATATTTTAAAAACTCATTAATAAAATTTAGAAATACAGGTTTCAAGAAAGAGACGATGCATTTTTGTGATCAAAGCAAGGTAGTCAGTACCGTATCGATGGACGTACCATTTTTGTTTTGGTATTAGTATGTATCAATACCAGTGTGTTTTGGCGTACCGTTTTGGGTTTACCGATTTTTTAAAAATATTTTTTCATATATCTATGTGTATTGTTTATTTTCAAGTTTTTTAATAAAATATATATTATATACACATGCAAATATAAATACATTACATGCATATATATGTTTGTATACAAATATAAAATTAAATATTTAATATCTTAAATTTTTAAACATTAAATAGGTAAAATAAATATTAAAATGTTAAAAAATAGTAAATTATTATTAATTATGTCCAATAACCTAATTTAATAAACATATATATATATTTAAAACATAATTATGAAAAAAATAAAAATATCATGACACAAAAAATATTGAAATTGATTTAAAAATTCAAATAAATGAATTTTAAAATGATTTTTTTTATAAAAAAAAATCAAAATCTTGTTCGGACCGGTACGTACCGGTATTGTACAAATCGGTACAGGCCGGTATGACCGGTACGGGCTGGTACCAAAATCGGAACTGAACAACACTGGTACCGTTTTGGTTTACTTTGAAAACTGTACGTACCGACTGGTACGACCGATACCGGTACGGTACTGATAACTCTGATTAAAAGTGTTTACCATCCCACGGAGATAGAGTTCAGTGTTGAAGTAGATCGACAATTCATGCTATATTGTGTTTTTTTTTCATATTAATTATATAAATATAAACATAATATAAATTATTAAAAATATAAAAAATTTTAATTATGAATATAATACGTGTATTAAATATATTATATTATATTTATTACATTATTTTTGTATCTATTAAATCGTGTATCTAAAATTACCATAAGTGGACAACGAGAATCAGGTTCATGAGATTTAATTCTTCATAAATTTCTCAAGCTGAAGTGTATACCTACCAATTGGAATTTTAGAGAAGGATTGCAACCATGTAATTAGTGGTATAATTATTTGATAGGTCCTAACTAGAATGGAATATTCATTTTGTCCCTCTATTTCAATGTTGATCAATTTAATCCTCTACTTTCAAATTTGAGTAAAATCAAATACAATCTATAATACACCGAACCAAAACCGTTAATTATGATAATGTGATGATTATGGGGAACTAACACGTGGATTTTCATTGCAATATCTCTAATTAACGTGGAATTTTTAAAATATATATATATATTTTTACATATCACTTCATGAGTCATTGATTTTTCTTTTAATTTTTTAAAAATCCAAGTCAATTGTAAAACATTTTAAAAATGAGTTTATATTTGATGATTTATACATTGTCAGTGAACTACAATAAGACATCTTATTAATGAGCAAAATAAAAAACAAAAAATACCTATAAATAAATATAAAATAAAAATAGAAAAAAATAAGACAACTCATTAATATTTAATTATAGGTCCTTTCTTATTTTTTTGTTTTACTCATTAATGAGGTGTTTTGTTGTGATTCACTGACAGTATATGAGTTTTATATATTGTCAATGTATCAAATACAAACTCTTTAAAAATTTACATAAAAAAAAATTCACCTATTAACTCTAACTCATCACAGTTAATATTTACCGTCCGCAATTGTTATCTACTATAATTGATTTTATATGTATCTTAGAGCACAAAATTAAATTTATTAAAATTGAGATAAAAAGATTGAATGAACATTTTACTTTATTATAGAGGCCTATCATGTAGGACAATAATAACCCGCATATGAAAAAAAAAAAATTCATTTTAATCCAATAATAAAATTTATTAGCCAATTATTTTCCAACACCTATGAAAAGTTTATTCTTTCTCACTTTATCGTCAAAGATTTCCAATGTCTTTGCCTATCAATCACTATCTTCTAACAATAACTCAAATTAATGTTAATATTATATCACAATAATCTCATCTTATTCAATTTGACATAACATTCTTTGCTTTTTTACAAAGTAAATAAAGCCTAAAAAATTTGGGAAATGAAATTTTGCAAGTGAAAATCCACCGTTTAAAAATTTTGAGTGAATCATTTGGATTAAGAGTTTGTTTTTAATACATGAACGATAAAAAAATTTTAATTTCACAAACGATATTTCACATATTTTATTTTTTAATTTTTTCAATATATATAAAAATCCTATAAAAAATATATTGTCATTTCGTAAAATTGCTCTTATAAATTCTAAAAAATTCACTAACGAAAACTCTGGTATTTTAGAATTGGTATTTTAGGTTATGTAAGAGAAGCGACCCTCTTGTATTTTATAAATTTCATGTCATCCATTTTAGAATTGGATTTAAAACTTTCAAGTTCTTATAATCGTTGAGATTTCCAGTTGCGAAATTGAAAGAGAGATAGATTATATGACAATGAAAGTAATCAAATTAAGAAAGAAGCAAGAACCAAACAAAATCTAGTACGACAATAATAACCATACAAGAATGTCTAGCATTTTTTTTTTTCTTTCCTTTTTATATGCGTGCATTACGGCAAGACTCCTTAAAATTCATTCTTTCAATGGATTCTGCCAGAAACAGAAACTGAAACAGCCCCCGACCCTCCAATCCTGGAGGATGAATTTTTTAAGTTTTCTTTTGTTCCCTTTTTCACAAATTAAAGATTACAAGATTCCCCCCCACATTGAGTGGCTCTTTCTCTAGAAAAAAAAAATATATATTTATATATATTTAACTTGAACTTTTGTTGATATCTTGACCTTGGTCGGCATCGTTGCTTTGTAGTAGAAGTGTTTATGGGTCGGGTCGGATCGGGTTCGAATTGGGCTTATGTATGATATCAACACTATATTTGTTTGCTCAAATTCGACCCGACCCAAAATATGGGTTTAAAATTTTGTTTAAACCCGTTTATATTTGTAAATGAATAACCCAAATACGTTTAGACCCATCCATATTTTTTTTAATTTTTTTTTAAAATATATATTTTTTATTATTTAATCTTTAGTAATTTTATATTTTTTCTTTTATTAAGTTCTTAAACATGAACAACTTAACATATTTTTTAATGTTTACATTATAATATTATATATATTTAATTTTTATATGACAAAATTACATAATATATATAAAAATATAAATAATATATTATTTAATTAGAAAACGGGTAGGGCAGGGCTCGGACCTTGAATGTTGGAGTCAAGGCCCGGCCCATATTTTAAACGGACCTTATTTTTTTATTCAAACCCATTTTTTGGACCTAATATTTTTATCCAAACCCTCTCAAATATGGGCGGATAGCTTAACCCTTGAACATTTCTACTTTATAGCTACCGGCTATTTACATTGTGAAAACAATAGAAAAATATAGATATGATAATAATGTAAAAATTACGATATATTTAAACACAATTAATATATTAAGATTTTGACATATTTTATGTTTATATAATAGATATGAAAAAAGCACTAAATACATACCAGACCTAGGAAAATGAAAAAAGTTAGAGCAGAAGGATTATGAATGGCTGCCTGGGAGTTACACGTACACACCTCCAAGTTTGGGGCATAAACCCTGTCAAACTAAACAAATGGTTCTTTTTTATTGGGTTATGGTTTCACTTTCCTTCCTTTACCAATAAAAAAGCATCAAGAATAACAAATGATGTGTACTTTTGTTCCTTGTTTCCACCTCTCATTTTCTATCTCCTATCGGTGATTATTCCTTTCCAAATTGTATGTTTGAACCATACAGCAAATTAACCCTTTTTCTCAGGAAAAAAGTATTAATTAAGAACAAAATTGATATTTTCAGCTTGAAGCAACGAAGGAAAACTGAAACTATGATTTCAAGTAATTCTTTATATATTTGAGACTGTTAGGATTAAACCCAGATCATTAAAATTAAGAGTTTGACATTTTATCAATAGATCATACTATTGTTAGCTATTCACCAAGAACAATTTACCTTAGTAGGTTCTACTTTGGTTTCCAGAATTGGCAACAAGCTGTAAAGTGTAAAGTCAAGAGTTCTGACAAAGACAAATGTGAATGTAAAACTAGTTAGCTTTCAAACTTAGCGTCTCTTTACAATCACAAAAAAGAAAAAAGTAGTATAAGTCAGTCAAAGACTACTTCCCTTGATGGAACCACTTCGAAAAGCCTCAAAAGTTTTAAACCGTCCTTTCCTTTGCCACCCAAAATCAACCCCTTGTTATAAAAGGGCGGTACCTCATTCAATGGAGATGCTTAACCATTCTTTTTAGCTCCACTCTTTATTGACAGAATATTTTGAAAGCCTTAAGATTTTTTATTATTATACATAGGGAGTTTCGACCTTACGAGTTACGACCATAGACACCAAACAATCAACATTAACAATGAGACACTTCTGTCTCGTTCTAGTCGTATTAGCCATGCTTGTTCTTTCTGAATCAGCTTCTGTTGATTGTTGGAGGCCTTTTCAATCAACAAAAAAGCTTGGAGATGCAAACGGAGAAGCTCTTCACGGTGTTAAAGATGTTCGGGTAATTTCAGCTTCGGATTCTACTGAAGATAGGAGCAGTCGGGTTTTAGCAGAGCAGCAAGTAGTGACAACAACTATGGCTGCTGGACCTAGTAGAAAAGGCCTTGGTCATTAGTAATCTATCCTTCAGATTCATGTTGTTCATTTTTTTTATCCTTCTGGTTTGTAATTGGTCAGGAGTGTGGTATATATAAGATCTGTATCTAGCTAGCATGTGTACAGTTTTAGCAAATTTTATTGATTCTGTCTGGTATAGGCCATAGCAAATGTCTCAAAGCATTTGTTAGGGCTTTCTAGGGATGTATTTTTCATATTAAAGAGAATTTTTTTCCAAATTATAGAGTAATTTATAAGTTGCAAACACATTTTCATGTCTTTGGCTGTATTGTTTACTTGGTAACTTGAAGTATCTTCTCTGTAAATATCAGAGCCCCATGATTTGTGGCATTTGTGCAATGCAAATGAAGAGGCATAATAAATCAGATTGGTATACAAAACATATTAGATCTTCAATGGAGTGAGCAGGATAAGCCCAATAGCAAGCTATGTTACTGTGACTTGGGTGTGAGTGTCGGATACGGGTATATGTCAGACACGGATATGTTCAATTTTTTCTAAGATTTTCATTTATTTGGAGGGTCCTTGGAGGATTATATCCCTATACCCATGTCCAAATATGCGTCAGACATGGGTGTCGGACACGAGTACTTCAACAAAAATGAAGAGTCAGAGCAACATAGGCAGCAAGACTCTTGTTTTCACTAATGACCGATTTCGGATTTCTGGATTTTTTTTTTCCTGAAGAAGGCTGATAAGTGTTTGCTGGGGATGTTTATCCAGGATATAGTCCAAAACTTCCCCAGTTATCGCCCACCCTAAATTAATCTTCGTGGTTCTCCCTAAAGCCTGAAAAAGTTGGCTTGCAACACAAGTTAACTCTTCTATCAGAAAGACTTCTTTTTGCTCTTTGGTAAGATCATCAATGTGTAAAAATGGTACATTAGCCTTCTAAGCCATACGAACCTCATAAGATTCATCGATCATGCAAATAATTTCTTTAAATAACCCTTTATTTCCTGGTTAAATAATCTTAGAAATCATCTCCTATAGTACAATTTAACTAGCTGGTAGTCTGGTGAATATAATAATATATGATCTCTGGAAATCAGGAAATGCCTTTATATTATACATCTTGAGGTTCAAACACTGTAATAGAGATCTCTAGTATAACAAAGCAGTGCCAATTTTATTTTACATATGAAACATACATAGCCCAAAAGAACATTAAACTGGGAAAAAATGTGCCTTGTAAACAGAAATGATTTATCTGGCATCATTAATTCTCAATTGGGAGAAAACTTCACTTGCTGATGGGACTGAGTCAGAGTCATCGGCCTCCCTTATAATGGAAATATCATCATCATCTCTCCCAAACTCAGCAGTCGTGGAAGGCAAACGCTGGAGAATGGGCGATGGTAACAAGCCGGAAGGATTTGACGTGCTGTCCTCATGTGGCTCTCGTACAACTGCAGTTTGCTGAAGCTGTAAAGCATACTCCAAGTCCCATGCCACATCACTCATGGTAGCCCTATCAGAAGCATCTTCTTGCAAACATTTCTCTGCAATCTCTGCAAATTTTCTTAATGAGTTGGGATTGATCTGAACTTTTATGGATGGATCCACAATCTGATCAAGCAATCCTTTCTTCTTGCAAAGCATTCCCCATTCGGCTAGGTTCATTTGCTCTCTTGGAAGTGTAGGATTGATAGCTGGCCTTGCACATAGCACTTCAAGAAGAACCACACCGAATGAAAAAACATCAGATTTTTCTGTCAGCTGTTGTGTCCTAAAGTATTCGGGATCAAGATAGCCGAAAGTTCCTTTAACAGCTGTGCTAACATGGGTTTGATCAGGAGGACCTGATCTTGAAAGGCCAAAGTCAGATACTTTGGCTACAAGGTTCTCATCAAGCAAGATGTTTGTGGACTTAACATCGCGGTGAATGATGCCCCCAGATGCACCTTTGTGAAGGTAATTAAGTCCTCTTGCTGCACCAATGCAGATTTCAAGCCTTTGCTTCCAAGACAAGCAAGGTAGTTTTGAGTTATATAGGTGTTCCCTCAAAGTTCCTTTTTCCATGAATTCATACACCAGTATCATCTCAAACCTTTCGTCACAATATCCGATCAAGGAAACAAGATGTCGATGGCGGATTTTGGATAAAACCATGATCTCCGTCTGAAATTCCGGCAGGCCTTGACCTGACCCTGGCTCACTTCGTTTCACAGCCACTTTCATGCCAGTTCTCAGATTTCCTCGATAGACATTACCAAATCCACCCTTACCAATCTGCAACTTCTTATCGAAGTTGTTTGTGGCTAACTGAATCTCAAAAAATGGTATCTTCAAACCCAGGTTCAAATTAGGGACAGGGGAGGCATTGGTGGTTCCCTCTGTGCTTAATGTTGACAGTTGAGGCATCTTCCAATTACCACGAGTGCTTCCTTTATATGCAGTTAATGGTGACCATTCTGAAGTTTCAACAGGTTTTGGCTTCCTGCATCTCAATCCAATAAACAACAGAGCTCCAAAGATGCAGACAAGAACTAGACCTCCAAGGACTGAACCGACAATAATGAAGACAGACTTCTGGTTGGACTTATTTGTTGTTATAGGAACCAAATCAGATTCTCCCATCATTTCCATTATCTCAACCCCATTTAGAAAGGCTGTTTTCTCTACAGAACTACTATGAGGCCCTATGGAGATGTTCATGAATCCTGAATCATCAGAATCAACCACAAAGTCAATGAAAAATGGAGTTGCCAATTGCCCCATTCTTTCATAAGGACTGATTTCCAGGCTGAAGTTGCTATTTATATAGAGAAAAAACCGTAAGACATTCAGTGCAGGACTAACAATGTCACAGAAGTGAACCCGAACCAAGTGCCTAGCATTTCTAGTCACATCATAGGACCAGGTTATATTGAAGTTATTTGATAACCTACTGCTATTTATATTCATCTCTTTGGCAGTCCTGTATACCAAATCTGGTGCAATAAATTCGTTAACAAGATCCCTATAATTAGGTCGACCTGTGAAAACTTGGCTATTCTTTGCAGTGTCTGGATTATACAAATAACTATCATCAGGAAGCCATGTTCTCAATAAAGTGTCATTTTCTGGTGTAAGGGTAGGGCCTCCAACATTAATTCTATGAATTGTCTGTAAAGCGCGAGAGAGTTTACCCTTGTAACCATTGCTATTTCCTGTCTGACTAATCTGTGTAGCCTCATCATTAATGAAATCTGGAGGAGCAGGAAAGACCTCTATCGCGTTTACGAATGCGAAAGAAGATCCTTGAGGTACAAAGTAGATAAAAAATTTACCTACAGGAATGCTTAAAATGAATTCCTTTATTAGAGTAGAGCTGCTACCATTTTGGACTGTGAAATTATGCAAGAGCAGAAAACCAGAAGCTGAAACATTGAAAACAGCAGCTGAGAGATTTGTCGAATTGAAGAAATGAAGGCGTACCAGGTAAGAACCATTAGTGTCGATTTCGAACTCATATGAAGATTGCTGCCTGAAAATTCTTGCTGTTTGATATAGAGATGGTGTTTCTGATGCCTGACTGTTGTCAGTGACAGAGCTGCTGTTCTGTTTGGTAAAGGAGACAGAACCAAAATTCTGGTCACCAACAAACGTCCGAGAAGTCACGTTTATGTTGTTTTTTGATCCACAATTGATGAAATACTTGTCTGGAAGAGTGTATGCTGAAGAGGGTAGCTGATATGATAAGAAAAGGACTAGAAAAAAAAGAAGAATTAAAGATTCATGGAGTTTATCCTGGTGAAACTTTCCCATTGATTTGCTGTAATTTGCTTAAATTTTGTTTCTTTCAGTCAGAGCAATGCCATTCTGTGAATCAAAGGAATTAATTGAAAGATTGAAAGACAAGTCAACAGAGGGAGTTTGTTGACTTATTAACCAAAACAGGCTCTGAGAAAATTCTAAGAAATTTTGCAGATGGGAATTGTTTTAAATGCCCTTTATATTATATAGATTTTGTTCTTGCAGTAGAGGACAGTATTGGCTTTACGGGCAATTATCGATGTAAGCTTAAATGTATGTATCTGCCAACTTGTCAAAAATATATAGAAAATGTCCAAAATAATTTAATGTCTTCTTGCATTTTGGTGAAGTATATAACAGTTGGCATAGACCCCACGGAAGACAATCATTGACAATTGAGCACCACAAGCTATAATTTTGAAGTAAAACAAGGATTAGATGGATTTTGAATTGTTATTTAATTTAACAGTTTAACATAAGCCTAACCAGCCTAATCCAGGGTATTTCATTAATACAGAACAGTCAGTCTGCACTGTTAAGTAGAGATGGCAATTTATAATGCAAATTCGGATATTTGTGGATATTCGATTCGTTTTTATGGATTCTGATAAAAATCAGATTCGGATATTATAATCCACAGCAGATTCAGAGCGGATGCGGATATGAAACTTCGGATATCCATTATCCGAATTCGCATTACTTATGCTGATTCGGATAGCGGACTCGGATATCCGAATCCAAATTCATTTATTTGTAAAACAAATAAATTTTTGCTCTTGGAGAGACTTGAACCTTGGTTTGCAAAGTTAAAAAAATCTTACCGGATTTGGATTTTTTGTAGATTCGAATATCCGACGGATAATTTTATTTAATTCGGATTCAGATTCAGATAGTAATATGCGGATTAATACGGATAATAAACGGATTCAAATTTTAAAACAGATTTGCGAATTTGGATAATACAAAAAAAGATAGATATTCGATCCACTGTCATCCCTACTGTTTGGTTCTCTTTGATAAAAAGCTAACTCCATGGCAACAAAGTGTGCATTCTCATGTGTTTCAGGAGACAAAGAAAGTTGAAGCTAGCTCCTTCATTTTAAGAAAGAATTAGGTCCAATTTCAAAAAAAGAGAGAAAAGAAAAGCAGAGTAAAGACCAAGATATTGGGTGTGAAAGTAGAAATTAATGCAAGGAAAGATAAAATTCCACTTGAAACCAAAAGCAAAGCCATAGAACCCAGAGCTTAGTAAAGAAATTAACTGTCTCCTATCATGAAAACCAGCAATAATAAACTGTTGCCAAGATTATCTAAAATCAATAGTAAAGAAATCAACGTAATGGCCGCATCGTAACGGGAATTATGCTTCATAGGAACTCTTTTCTTAAGATTGTCATGGGCAACTTTTCAAAGCAAATGACAACTGATGTGTTTCTGGAATTTATGCATTGATCTATTGACTGACTTGCCAATAACTTCTGGCCTAAAATTAACTGTATATGGTTATTAACTTGCAAGCTTTCAGTCTATAACCCTTTTCTACAGTAGCATCAATTTCATATTTGTAGTCTCCAAACCTAAGTGCCTTTGGTTTTGACAAATAAAATCATGCTTTTAGAGAAACACTATAGGGCTTGCATGTTGCAACAAGAAAAAGAAAATTTGCTCAATGCTTTTTCAGAGTTCATGACACTGTTCTCTTTGTCTTTCAGTGGTAGTACTGACACTAACAATGATCATTTCGAACCCACGATTTAGTCCAGTTGGTTCATACACTCACTCTTAAGAGGTGACATTCAACAGGTCTAAAATTCGAATTTCAATATCTACAATCCTTCCTCTATTCTCAGGCCGTGCCTCTTTTGTAAACAAAAAAAAAAAAATGATCATTCCTCTGTAATTTCTCTTTTCACTACTTTTTCTCATTTCTAAAATCTGTGTACGAGAAATGATTAGGAAATTATATGACTTGGTTCATTGGAAGTTGCCTTACAAAATACATGATGCTTATTTACGCAAAAGGATTTCTTTTGCTTAAATTGTCCATTGAAGGAAATCAGATGATAGAACAAATACAGTTAAATAAGAAAAAGAAAAAAAGGACAGCTTCTTGCAGCTCTGTTCCATGGTTAATGCCACCGGGATGCTCCAGAACTCAGACCACATAAAGTGACTTGTTTCATTTAAGGCTGCATTAATATAAATGATGAGTTAGTTAACTCAAAGAAAACATTTCTACCATCTATGTATCGGTGAATGAAGTTTAATCTAAGGAATCTTTTATTGATTAGTCAACAAATTTCAAATAAAAATCCTCTGCCACATTTCTCTACCCCTACTTGTGCCTCCACTCTCTTAACGAGTCACGCGTCTTTTTTTTTTTTTTTTTTATCGATTTCTTCTTCATTTGTTTTCAACTGTTTAACGGGGGCTACGAAATACAAATACGACTAATCGGTATTTTATCGGTGATCGAATAAGTGAATTCCACGATACCATCTCTTTTATTTGCATCGTTTTTATATCCGTATTTTTTTTTCAAGCTCAATACTTTCATTAGCAGGAAAATGAGCGCAGAGATTTCTATTCACAAATTTCCTTGAGACTCAAAACTCAATGCTTTCGTTATCTGTTTTGAGTTATTTGAAACTAGACACTTTTTTAAAGTTACTATACATAGTAAAATCTTAATCCAATTTATTGAAAATATAAATAAAATTATCAATTTTGTATCTAGTATAATATTATTACTATAAATAATATATAAACTTAGGGGTGAGCGTTCGATCGAATCGAGTGAAAAAAATTTAAGTTAGTCGAGTTTACGAGTCCTATTTTGTCAACCGAACTGAATTTAAAAATTTAGCAAATCGAGTCGAGTGAAAAGAAATTCGAGTCGAGTCGAGTCGAATAAATTTATTCGAGTTAAAATAAATTTTCAATTATATTTAAGCATGATAAAACAAATCCTATAAATTTTCAATTATATTTAAGCATGATAAAACTAAATTTTGGGTAAATGAAATTGTTCAATTCTCTAAATAAAAATCAATGAAAATGTAAGCAAATGTCAAAAGTTCAAGGCTTATGGTGAAATTTAAATTGCTTACTCAACTAAAAAATTCAAAAATTAGATACAGATACGTGAATATATCTTATAACTAACATAATACCATATATAAATATTATTTTTCTTTATAAATTAAAAAAATTGAAAAAAAATGATTTACCAGATTCATTTTAATTATTATTAATTTCAATGATTTTGAAAATTGGATAAATTTGAAAAACATGCTGTCAATAATCAAATTATTGTTAAATGGTATAATGGATAAAAATTATTTGAAAAAGAGAAATAAACAATTAAAAATTATTATAAAGGATATTGTAAAGACAAAATTACCCTTAATGAAAAAATCTATTTTTCCTTTCTCCTCCATTAAGAAAATATTATTTTTTAAAAATTTTAATTAAAAATAAATTTAAAAATAAAATATTTAAATATTTTTTTTAAATTTAAAAAAATAAAGAAAAAATAATGTCATTTTTTAAAATAAATAAATAAATAATTTTAAATTTAAAAAATATATTTTTTAAAATTAAAAAAAATTTATTTTCAGAAAACTTTATTTTTTAATTAAAAAATAAGAGAAAAAGGAAGGAGAAGATTTTTTTATCAAAGGTAATTTTGTCTTTACAATTTCCTTCTTAATAATTTTTTATTTTTATTTCTCTTTTTCAAATAATTTTTACTCATTATACCATTTAACAATAATTTGGTTATTGACAGCATGTTTTTCAAATTTAC
The DNA here is from genome assembly GCA_030761205.1 of Fremontodendron californicum. Lineage (NCBI taxonomy): Eukaryota > Viridiplantae > Streptophyta > Magnoliopsida > Malvales > Malvaceae > Fremontodendron > Fremontodendron californicum. The sequence continues at coordinate 2,760,130 of JAULJL010000020.1, forward strand.
CCAAGAACCTAGTTCAAAACGACGTCGTTTTGGATTTTACTATTCGGATTTTCGGATAACTCGAATTGTGAAATCTAAAATTCGAGCTAAATCGTATAACTCGATTTTTTTATTCGAGTCGATCCGAAAACTCGAATAACTCGAATAATTCGAACTATTTAAACCAAAATTTAAAATTTTAATCGATTTTTTCGAATCAAGTTGGATTTTGCTCACCCCTATATAAACTAACCTTAATCCGAATTATAAAGAGGTAAGAGCTACTTTACATAGTTTTTTAGACAACAAAAAATGCATTCAAGACATCAATATAGTGATAAGAGTAGTAACTAAAAAGACAAATTACCAGCCAGATGAGACTATCTGCCACCATCAATCCTTAGCTGAGAAAACACTCCACTGGCTGATGTGTCAGAACCATCATCTATTACCATAGACACATCATCTTTCTCAATTGGGAAGTTATTCGAAGGCAAACGCTGAAAAGGTCGTGAAGACAAGTCCAGATAAGAAGCATCTATGGCGCTGTCCTCGTGTGGCTCTCTGCGAACTGCAGTTTGCTGTAGCTGCAATGTATATTCCAAGTCCCAGCAGATATCAAGCATTGCAGGCCTGTTGGCTCCAGTTGGCTTCAAACATTTCTCAACTATTTCGCTGAATTTTCTCAATGAATTAGGATTAATCTGGGAAGCCAGTGAAGGATCGATAATCTTTTCAAGTTCCCCCTTTTTTAACCAAATCAGTCCCCACTCAGCTAAATTTATCTCTTCCTTCCTATGTGAGTTAATGATAGCTGGTCTAGCACAAAGCACTTCAAGGAGTACAACACCAAAAGAATAAACATCGGATTTTTCTGTAAACTGAAGGCATCTAAAATACTCGGGATCAAGATAACCGAAGCTTCCTTTTATGCCTGTGCTGAACTCATCTGGATCAAGAAGACCTGATCTGGAAAGCCCAAAATCTGCAACTTTTGCCACATATTGTTCATCAAGCAAGATGTTTGTGGACTTAACATCACGGTGAATGATTCCTCCATCTGAACCTGTGTGGAGGTAATGAAGACCCTTTGCTGCACCGATACAAATTTCAAGTCTTTGCCTCCAATTCAGTAAAGATAATGGAGATGGTCTCTCTGGGTTCCCACTCAACTTGTAAAGATGATCTCTGAGAGTCCCTTTCTCCATGAACTCATAAACCAGTATCATCTCAGACCCTTCATCACAATACCCAATCAGGGAAACTAGATGGCGATGTCGAATCTTGGATAGAATCATGACCTCAGTTTGGAATTCTGGAAGTCCTTGCCCATGTTTTGACTCGCTTCGTTTGACTGCCACTTTGAGACCATTTCGTAGAGTTCCTTTATAGACTTTACCAAACCCTCCTTCCCCAATCAGGAATTTAGCCTCGAAGTTATTGGTTGCCTCTATTAGTTCAGCAAAAGGCATCTTTAACTTAAGGTTTAAGTTGGGAACAGGAGGGGGATTGACAGATTTAGAGCTTATTCCAATATAAGGGCTCGTTCCTCCAAAAGGAAGGGTACCATATGAAGCCATGGTTTCAAAAGGTTTTGTTTTTCTGCGTTTCTTAAACAACAAGAATGCCACTAACAAACTGCAGATAACAAGAAACCCAACGACTGAACCAATTATGATAAACAGTAAATGCTTCCTTTTTGGCTTACTCGTCTCTAGTTCCAAACCTGGTTCTGTGATGAACTCCATGATCTCGAGTCCATTCAGGTAAGCAAAATTTACCATGGATAATTCCTCCAAAGGAGTAATACTAACACTAATAAAGTCAGAATCACCCGAGTCAACCACAAAATCATAGTAGAATGGAACTGCTGTTTTAGAGGTATACTCGTAAGGATTGATTTGTTGACTGAAGTTATTGTATATAAAGAGATTGAAAGTGAACGTGTTAGCTGATTCACTAATAATGTCACAGAAATGGACTCGAACAAGATGCCGGGCATTCTTACTGACATTGAAATGCCAAGTAATGTTTGTAGAATTTGATGCATTTTGTCCATTGCTTAGGTTTACTTCTTTGCAAGTCCTGTAGACACGATCTGGGATCAAGTTTTGAGAGGCTGCATTGTAGTTTTCATTATCTATATCTTCATCATAGTATAGCCTAGCATTCTGCAAATAGGTACAATTTTTTGCCCAATTTCCAATAACTATATAATCATCATCAGCTACCCATTCTGATGCCACTACGTTTGAGTCACTAAAGGATTGACCCCCAAAAGTAACTCTCTGAACTGTTCTAAGCAACTGAGAGGGCAAACCTTGGTAAGGACCCTTACTTCCTGCTGAAGTCAGATGAGTTCGGTTATCCTTAAGATTTGGAATAAGAAAAACTTCTATAGCGTTCACAAAGGCAACAGATGTTTGATTTGCAGGGATGAAGTGGATTTTAAAGTTGGCTGAATTGATAGGGACCAAGAAATCCTTAATCAAAGGGAAAGAAGTACTATTTTTGACACTGAGATTGGATACCAGAGACTTATAGGAAGCTGAAACATTGAATAAAGCTTCAGCTAGATTAGCCTGGTTGGACATGAAAGGAAAAAAATGAAGGCGTACCACATATAGGCCTTTGTCAGGCATGTCGAGTTCATATGAAAAAGGGCCTCTAGAAAACCTTGCTGTTTGGTAGAGAACTGAGTCTGCTGACTCGCTGGTGTCTTTGACAGGTTTCCCATTTCCAACAGAGAAAGAGTTGGGATTCTTGTCACCAACAAACTTCCTGCTGCCTAGTGTCAAAGAAGAATCTGACCCACAGTTGATGAAGTATTTATCTGGAAAAATATAAGGTTTTGAGAGAATTAGGACAGGATAGAACTGGAGAAGAAACAAAGGCAAAAGTAAGTTAAGAAAGAGCAGTTTTCCCATTGAAACTGGTTGGAACTTGGAACTATCTTCCTCTTTCTCTTTTTTTTCCTTTTTTTTTCTTCTCTAATGGAAGTTATCAAGTATCTAAGGACCAAGGACCAGGTTTAATGAATGACAATAATGACTAAGGAAGGTGCAGATGGAAAAGAAAGACTTTGGTTGAAAGATAAAAAATTCAGCTCCTCTAATATTTGCCAAGCAAAACAGTTTTCAAAGGAAATATCTATTTCTTTAACATGTCAATTCTGATCACGGCATTTAGTCCCATTTGTTTTTCCCCTTTGTCCAAGAACCAACTTTTCTGACTTTTCTTAGTTCAACAACTGTTAGTTGGTTGACAATGAATTTGTTTTATTAATCACGCGGTAGATAGTTTCTTGTCTCTTTTAAACAATGACTTTTCTATTTCTTTGTGTGTCTTTAGTTAATCCATTGCTTTAAGTCAGTATAATTTCACAGATAGTACTCCAAGCTCTGCATTTGAAGATTTACTCTGTTAAGTGTAACGAAGCATTAAACATCCACTATATTCGTAACCATGATAAATACGATATAATCGAAAATGTATTCGCCACCCAGAGGACCCAAAAAGCATCAGATTCAGTCCCCAACTTATAATCCTTCCCAGTAGAAAGTTACAATCCATTGAATGTTGGAAATGACTAATCCTCAAACCCACCAAAAAGCACAACAACCGCAAGTTATGTGGTTTAAATGACGCCACGCTTATTTTCTTCCTACATTTTCTAAGTTTCTCATTTCCCCCACTATATCTGCAATCGAATGCAATGTCTTCAATCTCAATATCTCATCTATGCATTTCCTAACAGTAACAGGTTTCTATTATCTTTGTCTTTTCAAGATTTCAATTATTTACCTCTTTTTTTTTTTTTTTTTTTAATCTCTTCTTCTTTACGTGTATATTTATCTTAGGTAAATATTTTGGTGAGGAAGATACTGAGGTAAATGGAAATGGTTGGCTTTTCTGTTTGGTTTTTTATCTTTCATTGATACTGTTTAGCTTTGATAAAATAATGATGGATTTAAGACAGTAATTTTCTTATGTAATCTGTTATTCGAATTTTTTATTTTTTAAAAATAATCATGTTTGATATTTATGTATATAAAATATATATTCGTATTCGACACTTATTCAAATTAAAATAATATAATTATATAGCAGTAGTTGTTGTAGGTCTTTCCTAAAATTATATAGCAGTAGTCGTTGTAGTGGTGGGACAGTGAAATAATGTATAAGGATGGGTTTGGGGAAAGTTTTGCATCCTGAAAGTGACTTCCAGATAAATAAATCTAAGCACTTACTTCAGCATTATTCTTTTCTATTAAGCTGTTGCAATGATAGGTTAAACTGATCATGCTGGAAAAGATTGATTTTAGTTTGAAACCCTAATAGTATGGTAAGAAACGAATCATGTGATCTGTCGATAAAACGTTGAAATTTTAAATTTTGAGAATGACCAAAATTTAATATTAGATAATCTCAAGTACTAAAAAAAAAGAAAAACATAATTTATTGGACATCACTTTGTATGTATCAAACTTCAAAGCACTTCTTTGGACTCCATTTCAATACAGTAAAAATATTACATTTGAAGAACAAGCTCTTAAGTGTTTGGGTGATTGGGTCCAAGGCTCCAAGCAGCCAATCTGAGCCAGCATGTAGGCTAGCTCAGGAAAGCCCAGGCCTCCCATGTTATCATTCTAGAACCCAAGTGAAAATTGGAATTTGATAGATGCTCAGACCGAAAGATTTACGGCTCAAAAGTAAGCGGTATTTTATAGCCCATAGTTTCGATTTTTATATTCACAGTTCACTCTTATATGCAATATTAGGTTGCCGACTACCCATTCCACCACCAAGAGTCGTTATTCTTCTTTCTCTTCTCTTGCCATCAACAGCAACAAGAAAGAAACAAAATAAAAATAAAACCAAAAATCAAAAATCAAGATCAAGATGGTGGGTCAATGGACGGTGACTAAACCAAGCCGGAGTGATGAAGTTGTGGACGCAGATCAACAGCAACAAATCACCAATCAGGTCAGAGCTCAGTTCGATTCCTTGGCCCCAAAACGATCCACCAAACCCAACAGGAGTGAACCTGATTTATCATCAACCACCTCCTTCAATCTCCCTCCAGCTGTAGACCAAAACATACCCGAGCTCGACAAGTTACGGTCTCTTCAATCTCAGTCTCTTGTATGTATTCCTTAACGTGGTCCCATCATCTTTGTCTTTCAAGTTTTAGACTCTTTACCCTTTTTTCAGCTCTGTATTTTGCTTTCATAGGTGAAGATTTCGGTGGGAGGAGATACTGTGATACAAGATGAATTTGTGGTGGAGACACAATATTACAGGGAGATGGATTCCATTGACAAAGAGCATCACACGGTTTTTTTTTTTTCTTTTCTTCTTGACCTATTATTTTCTTACAGTGTAGTTGTTTTGTCTTAACCCTGAAGTGTCTTGTGCTTTATTTTTCATTGAATTTGCATTGTTTTTTGTTTTGTTTTGTTTATTGATGACAGACAGGAAGTGGGTTTATAAGAGTGATGAGAGAAGGAGGTGAAGGAAATAAATATGATATTCAGTTGGAAAATGGGCAGGGTGCTGCTGGAAATGTAGTCAACAGGCCAATTTTCAAAAGCAACCCGGCAACTAATGACTGGATTCCTACCCTTGAGGAAGATCAGATATTCATGTAGTTTTTCTTTATTTCTGTCAATCAGAAGAATTAAAAGGGTCATCTCTGAAGTTGTATTGTTCTGTTCAATGATCCTCATGAAAGTTTTCTTATGCGATCAGGTCTTTGTTTATTCCAAGCTTTGTTAGATCTACACAGGATGTACCAACTTTGCTTAAATATTAACTGTTGGATTGAGGAATTGGATAAGGATACTTTTTTTTTTATACAAAGAAGTTGCTTTTTGAAAAAAAAAAAAAGTTATTGATGTTGGTATTTAAATTTTGAATTTTATTTATTAAAAACGATTAAAAATGATTATATAAATTAATCGATCTAAATCTTGTTTCGAGTTATGAATAAAAATGGTTCATTAAAGGTTCAAACATTGACTTGAAGATAAATAATTAAATCGAAGTACTTATTCATATTCTACATTGTTCTTTGCGCTCACTTTTTGCAATGAAAAGTTTATTTTGTTAATTGAATAATTGGAAGGGAAAAGTAAAATCATGAAAAGCAATGAAATTCTTATCCTTAGGCCAACTAATCAATCCACTGCACTTGTATTTGAAGCCTGCTTTCTGGCAATCTTTTCAAGGCAGTGCCCTTTCTCATATGGACTCATTAGAATTTTGGAAAAGGGAAATTGACCTGATTCCCACCCAAATAATTCTTATCTTTGGCCACAATATCATGATTTATCAGCCATTAGATTATCTGATTGAGTGAAAGGAATCAGGAATAAGTCTAAATTGGAATGAACAACCAGATTCCAACTGATGATAATGAAAACTACAACCATGAATATATAGCATTCTTTATCTAGAATTATAAAAAACGAAAAAAAAAAAAACTGAAGAAGGAAATTAATAATCTTAAACAATTTTAAAAATTAAGCAACTTATTCGCGATGTGACTTGCTTTGCACATGGCTTCCAATGGCTCAACTTTAGGCATAGTGAGCCCTTGCCCTTCGGTCATGTCGATTTTCTTCTCACTTACCCTTTCCCATTGGAAACACTGAATCAATGACCCTAATGTCAAGCCTAACACATGTTGGGCTAACCCCATGCCAGGGCAAGCTCTTCTTCCTGACCCAAATGGCATTAGTTTGTAAGTCTGATCACTCATCTCTTTGCCTTGTTCAAACCTCTCTGGCTTAAAACTTGTTGGATCATCCCATAATTTAGAATCCCTTTGAATAGCCCAAGCATTTACCATCAAAATTGTTTCTTTGGGTATTTCATAGCCTCCAATATTGCAATTTTCAGATGCTAAATGTGGAACTAAGAGTGGAGCTGCTGGGTATAATCGAAATGTCTCAGAAATTATGTTTTGTAAGTAAGGTAATTTTGAGAGATCAACTTCTTCTACCAATTTTTCTTGACCAACATGTTTGTCTAATTCAACTAGAGCCTTTTCTAACACATGAGGATTGTTGAGCAAATTAGACATTGCCCATTCCAATGTTACTGCTGTTGTATCAGTTCCTGCATTTAATATGACCTGCAAAATTGAAATTCAAATCAATAAAAAAGTATAAGACATTTAAAAGGGTTTTTTATATTAGGATCGACCCAACTTAAATTACTATTAATCTAATAAAATATTAATTTTATGAACAGTAAAACGGACTTACGGAACGGGCTTGGGTAAAAGAAAAAAAATTTGGACCGTGGCCCGTCCAGGCCTATGGACAGGTCTAGTTGTAACCTAAGATAAGGGAATGAGTTGCATTTGCTGAGATTCGAATTCCAAACTTATTAAATATCATTTTTTTTAAGGTACTCCATAAATCAATTGGATTAATTCCCTAAGCATTAAAATTTTGCAGGGAAGTAATAAAATCATGTAGACCTTCAAAATTTTGAATTTTTATTTATTTATTCTGTTTTTGAGAATAGAGAGCAAATAATATATTGAAATCGACCTGTATGAGTCCCTTGATGATTTCATCCGTGTAATATTCAGGCTGTGATTCTTGCAAAGAGAGCAAATGGGTGATCATAGTATTATTTATGTTCAAATCACCTTTGTTTCTTCTATGTTCATCAACCATACCTTGCATTAATCCATCTGTTTTATTACCAAGCTTTTTTATTCTCTTGATGTATCCATTGTAATCAACCAGCTGCAATATAGGCAGGAAATCTCCAGGATATGAAGACACTGCCAATTCAAAAAGCTCCTTAATCATCTCCCGAAACTGCTTCCCTTCTTCAGAATTCTGACAAATTTCATCACCAAAATACCGCTTCCCTGCAATCATTCTCAAGATTATGTTAAACGTCAGCTCTGAAAACATTGATTTCAGCTCAACCTTGGCGAAACCATTGGTTGAAACCTGGTACAATCTCCGCAATAATCGATTGACTTCATCTCTTCGAATGTCTAAAGACATGTTCAAACGAGTCGAAGAGAAGATTTCAATGGTGGATAGTCGACGAAGGTTGCGCCAATGATCACCGTATGGAGCCAAAGCAAGACTGGTGTGGTTGTAGCCAACGTACTTGCCCATGATGAAACGAGGACGGTTCGCTAAGACGATGTCGTTCTTGCCGGTGAAACATTCTTGGACAGCTGAGGGTGATGAAACGACAACCAGGAAGCGAGAGCCAAGCCTGAGGGAGAAGATCGGGCCGTATTTTTGTGAGAGGCTAAAGAGTGTTCGATGGCGGGGTTCTTTGAGGAGATGAAGATGACCCAGAATTGGAAGAGCCAAAGGACTTGGTGGGAGATTTTTGTGTGATCTCGAGCAAGACAAATATACGTAGAAACGGTGGAGAGAATATTTTCTTCCCTATCTCTTTCTCTGCCCTTTATCTTACACGGTTTCTCACTCGAAGTCAGTCAGCAATATAGACTCAGCTAAACTCATCGATCTATCATCGATCTCTCATCAGTTATCCCTCTCATCAACCCAATCTCTCATCCCTGTCATCTCTCATTCTCTCATCCGTCACCTCTCATTACTCTCGATTTGTTTGTTGTTAATTTTTTAACAACCTCTGAGCTCTGGGTTTCTCTTTCTCGCCCTATCGATTGCAGAAAATCCACAAGTCTCTCATAATCTAATCCTATTATTCCATTCGCACTTCTTTTCAGTAGAATCGAGTTTTCTTGGGCTCTTTCCCTGTCTGTTAGCTTGCTCACGGGATCCCAGCTTTCAGGCTCAGCTTTCACGCTTTCTTCATTTTCCCAGATCTTTGTTATTGAAGAAAACTGCTGCTAACATAGTCGGCACCTTGAACGCTGTGAACCGCGACGGAATCGTCTCGGATATCCAAGGTGATTTCCACATAGTTGTCATCATTCTCAGCAGAAGAAGAAGCAACACCAGCTGCGGCGCCGCTGCCTGTGGAGTTAATCTTGGCCATGGTGATTTCAGATCTAACCGCATGGACGATCTGGTAGAGCAGAGGAATTAGATGCTGTCACTTGCTGTTCCCGCAAGTGTTTTTTCCTGACATTGAGCCACAGCCAACCTGCAGATCTGGGAATTTCCTTGTTTTTGGGTTCTAAGTCACCACCGTCTTCCTCTCCAACCAAGGCTACCACTGCTTCCCCAACCGCTTCTCCACCGTCAACCACCACCACTCCTTCAGCAGATCTGGAGCGGGACACAGACCGAGAGCGAGAGCTGGACTTGGAGTCTGAGCCGGAGTAAGAGCGGGATCGAGAACGGGAAGAGGATGCTGAGGTAGGGAAGATTGATTTGAAAAAAAAAAAAAAACCAGATTGATTTGAAAAAAAAAAAAAAAAACAGCGGCTGCCTTGAGAGATTGGTTGGGGTTCCGGTTTATGCTTTCAGTATTTCAGAGGAGGAATTCGCGTTCGTTTCGGGTGTTTCAACTGAAAAATCACTTGGGTTGTGTTTCAAGAAAGAGGATGCTGAGGCTTTTTTGGAACAGATGAAGAGTATGGATCCTGGCATGAGAAAAGAAGGTTCTACAGTGGTTGCTGTTGCTCTCAACAACGAACCAGGTTCTCATGATCTCATCAATGGTGATCCAAATACTGAATTATCCAATGTTCGAGAGGATCGTGTGACAGTTACGGAGCGCTTGCACATTCCAGAAAAGTTAGTTACAACCACCTTTGCTGACGTGACATCAGTCAAGACCAATTTTGATTGGAAGAAGCTCTTCACAATCTCCTCCGATCAATCGTTGCTGTTTTTCCCACCTCAACACTCAAATGGATCCATCACCGTCAAACCTCCAGCTGAGGTTTTTGAAGAAGGAGCAACTGTGTGGATGAACTCAGTTGTGGCGCAGTTTGTTGGCAAGGCACCAAACTTCAGCACATTTCAGAGACTTGCCAACATGTTATGGGGAAAGAATGGAGCAGTGGTGATCAAATCTGCTGGCCTGAACTTATACCTAGTTCAATTTCCGAATGCTGACACCAGAGAATGGGTTCTTGAGCAGGGACCTTGGCACATTCAGAATAAGCCACTCATTCTGAGAAAATGGGAGCCAGGTATGAAATCATTAGAGTTTAATTTGAAGAAATTACCTGTTTGGATCCATTTGGGAGGAGTTCCTCTGGAATTGTACACCAGACGTGGACTCAGCTATATTGCTAGTGCCCTAGGAACTCCATTGTATATGGATAGAATCACTGCTAGCCAACAGAGATTGGCCTATGCAAAGGTATGTGTGGAGATTGCAGTGGATGCCCCCATCCCAAAATGTATTAATGTTGAGTTATGTGATGGCACTATTGCAAATGTTGTTGTGGATATCCCTTGGTACCCTCCAAAATGCAAGCATTGCAATTTGTTTGGGCATACAGACAGAAATTGCACCAAACAGCCTGTAGGGGCTACCAAAGTTTGGATTCCAAAGGAGGGGCGTAAAGCAGAACTGTCAAAACATGATGCACAGGCTACAAGCAGCGTAGAAGTTGAAAGCAGTGCCCTGCCTATGGCTCAAGAACAGAAAGAGGCAAGTATGAAGGAAACAGAAGTTAATGAGGGCAGTAAAGGGAGAGGAAGCAGAAGCATACAGAAAAGCAAGAAGTCAGTATTAGCTGGTTCCCAAAACAGATTTGACATCCTGAGTGACTCAGAGAGGACAAATGTAGACCCTGGACAAACTAGTGGCTCTGAGCAATGGAGAGAGGAGGAACAATTGGTGGAAATCCTTCCAAACTCTCCTAAGAAGCAAAGGGCAACAGCAGCAGGAGTTGCAGACTTGATGAAAGCCTTGAAGAATAAGAAGAAATGGCCCATTGACAAGGGGAAAAGAGGTAAGGCAGTTTTACCTGCCTCTGGAGTGACCCCCCCTCAACTTTCATGAATTTTATAGTGTGGAATACTAGGGGGCTAAACAACCCTCAAAAGCAGAAAAGTATTATACAGAGAATAAACTGCCTGAAGGCAGACCTTGTTTGCTTACTGGAAACAAGAGTGAAACAACAAAACATGCCAGCTATAGTAGATAGGCTCTTTCAGGGATGGAAGCTACATCACAACTACTTAGAAGCTTATAATGGGAGAATATGGTTCCTATGGAGAAATCAGATGCATGTTGATCTTATTGCAACATCTGATCAGAGCATTACATGCTGCACCACTTATAATTCTACCAGGTTCTACATTACAGCAATTTATGGAAGCAATGAAGGCATAAGTAGAAGAAGGCTTTGGCACCATCTTCAGGACATTCAAGGCAGAATTGATGGCTCTCCTTGGCTTTTGGCTGGAGATTTCAATGTTATAGCAAGACCACAGGAAAGCTCAGATTTCAATGGCTCCTACATGCTTACCTCTGATATGAAGGATTTTCAGGACTGCTTGACACAGCTATCAGTGTTTGATCATACCAGTACTGGACCAGCATTCACTTGGTCCAACCACCAAACTGATGCTTACTTGGCTAAAAAGCTTGATAGGGTTTTGGTGAATGATTGCTAGCATACACAGTTTGCTCACTCATTTGTTGAGTTTTTGGCTCCAATGGTTTCTGATCACTGCCTAGCATACATAAAGATGAACTTGACTGCTCATTCTCCCCCAAAGCCATTTAGGTTTTTTAATTTCTGGACTAGGAATCCAGAGTTCCTGAACATTGTGGAAAACTCTTGGCAAGAGCCTTTCATTGGCAATCCTATGACCACTCTATTCCACAAATTGAAGAGATTAAAGGCAGTACTGAGGGCATTTAACCTGGCCATATATGGCAACATTTCAGGGAAGGTTCAAGATAAAAGGCAAGAATTGGAGAGCATGCAGATGATCAATCTGCATCAAAGGCCATCTAATACTCTTGTTGAAACAGAAAGAAGACTCTATGCAGAATTGATGGAACTCCAAAAGGCTGAGGAAAGTTATTACAGGCAGAAATCAAGGATAAAATGGCTGCAGGAGGGGGATCAGAACACTCATTATTTCCATAAAATGGTGTCAGCAAAGCATAGCAAGCAATCCATCAGAGTCCTCTATGATGATGAGGGAAGGAAGTTGGAAGATTTTGGCCAAATTTCAAAGGAGGCTGTAAGGTTCTTTCAGAAGTTGATTGGGACTGAGGACAAGCAGGTCACAGACTGCCCTAGGGAGCTTCTTACTGAACTTATTCAGCCTGCCTTGCCTGCTGAAGCTAAGGACAATTTAGCTAAGGCTGTTACAAAAGAGGAGGTGAAAAGAGCCATGTTTGAGCAAGATGGGGACAAAGCCCCAGGGCCAGATGGATACACTGCACAGTTTTTTAAAACTGCTTGGCCTATTGTGGAAGAGGATGTCACTGCAGCAATCTTATCCTTCTTTCAATCAGGGAGCCGGATATCAGTCTTTAACTCTACATGTATTGCTCTTGTCCTAAAATTCCAGAATCCTAATCATATGAAGGACTTCAGGCCTATTTCATGCTGCTCTGTCATTTATAAATGTATTACCAGGATCATCACTGCCAGGCTCACTCCACTCCTTCCTACTATGATCTCCAGCAATCAGAGTGCCTTCATACCAGGGAGAAGCATCTCAGATAATATTCTCATGGCTCAGGAACTGATCAAAGGGTATGGAAGAACAACCTTATCCCCCCGTTTTGCAATGAAGATTGATCTCCAAAAAGCTTTTGATTCATTAAATTGGGACTTCATTCTCACTGTTTTATCAGTTTATGGATTGCCTGATAAGTTCATAGGATGGATCAAGGCATGCATCACTTCCCCAAAGTTCTCAATTTCTCTTAATGGAGGATTAGTAGGGTACTTTGAAGGAGCAAAGGGGTTAAGGCAGGGAGACCCTCTCTCTCCTTATCTTTTTGTCATTGCTATGAATGTTTTATCCAGACTTCTGGATGCAGGGGCTCTTCATGGAGTTTACAGCTACCATCCTAAATGTCACAGAATCAAGCTTACTCACCTGTGCTTTGCAGATGATCTGCTGATTTTTGCAAAGGGTAACTTGGATTCTGTTGTGGGCATACAGGGTATTCTCCATTACTTTTATACCATTTCTGGTTTGCAATTAAACCCTTCCAAGAGTGAAGTCTTCTCCTCTGGTGTTAGGAGGACCACTCTACTTGAGATGCAAGAGTTGACAGGGTTTAAACTTGGCAAACTACCTGTTAGGTACCTTGGGGTCCCTTTGGTCACAAGAAAACTCTCTGAAAAGGATTGTTCTCCTTTGATCGATAGAATTACTCAGAGAATCAATGGCTGGGCAGCACGCATGTTATCCTATGCAGGAAGGCTTCAGCTCATTCAATCTGTTCTTTTTAATGTGTCCAATTTCTGGTGCAGGCACTTTGTATTGCCTAAGGCTGTTCTTAAAAGAATTAATCAATTATGCAGCAGGTTCTTCTGGAAAGGAAGAGATGACTCAGCTAAGGGAGCAAGAGTCAAATGGAGTTCCATTTGCTGTCCAAAGTCAGAGGGGGGTCTTGGATTAAAAGACTTGGGAATATGGAATAAGGCTTGCATTATTCAGCACCTATGGGCACTTCTCTCTCAGGCAGGTTCATTGTGGATTGCCTGGCTTCATGCCTATGTGCTGAAAGGAAGAACAGTGTGGCAGGTTCAACCTTCCCCAGGAAGCAGCTGGACATGGCGTAAAATGCTTCAGCTGAGGGCTTTGGCTTTGAGGTTCACCTCCAACCAGAATGGTGCTCTAACTTGGAAGTTCCCTGGGAACAGATTTATGGTAGCTAAAGTCTGGAATGATCTCAGGCCTAGGCAGGACAATGTGGCGTGGGATAAACTGATCTGGTTTCCATTTCATATTCCTAAACATGCACTGGTAGCTTGGATGGCTATATTGGACAAACTGCCTACAAAGAACAGATTGATGTCATGGGGCATGGAGGTGGATGGCAAATGTGAGCTATGTCAAACTGAGCAAGAAACCCGGAATCATATATTTTTTGAATGTGACTATTCAAAGGAAATCTGGGGGCATATACTATGCTTATGTCAACTTCATAGAAGCATAAGGAGCTGGCAAGCAGAGCTGCAATGGGCAGTAAACAGAATCAGAGGAAAAACTCTCATTTCTGTTATTTTGCGTCTATCATGGAGTGCCTTTCTTTACTCGATCTGGAGGGAGAGAAATAATAGGTGTTTTAATCGCCTTCAATCCACACAAGGAGCCATCATTGAGCAGATAAAAGAGATCATCAGAATGCGATTGTTGGGGCTCAAGAACATTAGTCCTGATGAAGTGAACCGAAGATTGGATGCAGATTGGGGACTGTCACTTTTTTCCTAGGATCTTTGTCCATTCTGGAATAGCTTTAAATATTGCTGAAGTATGTTGCTATTGTTCCCTGATTGATTAGTGGTCTTAAGTTTTGTTCAAGTATTGTTTAAGTATGTATAGCTTTAAGTACATGTTGCACATGATGTTGGATGTAGCAGTTTAACTGCTTTCTGGATAAATAAAACACTTACTTATCCACAAAAAAAAAAACTTGGTAGCCAGCCATAGAAAAAAAGCTGAAAGCAATGAATATATCAAGATTTGCTCCATGCTCAAAGTTAAATTTGCAGAAGGTTTCCAATGGTATTTACTATAAATTGAAGGAGCTTGAAGCCGTAAAGCATATGTTTCTCCAAGAAAAATGACACAGAAAGTGCCATTGTTGCATTCTGACGGTGACATCAATTAAATTAAATATAATATAAAAAAAATGTTAATTAATGTCTTCTAATGACATCCGTTTAGGTAATATTAAAAAAAAAATTTGTTAACGAGTATTTTTAGAGCATTTTTAAAATTAGTTAATATATTATTTATAGTAATAATATTGTATTAAAGATAAAAGTTGATAACTTTATTCATCATTTTCAATGCATTAGATGAAGATATTATTATATATAGTAACTTTAAAGAGTATTTTTAGAACACTTGTTAGCAAAATCCTTAAAAAAAAAAAAATGTAATTTAATGAATTGTTTTTTTTTTAAATTCAATAAAAATAATGTATTAAATATAAAATAAAATTTTAAATTAATAATTAAATAATCTTTAATCAGTGATTTAGTATCTATAAACATTAATTAAACAAATTATAATATAAATTAATCATAGCAAAGAGAAAGAGAAAAGAAAAAAAAAAAAGGGAAACATTTAATTACTAATAATCAGTAAATAAAATACTTCCTCAAATGTGAAATCAAACAAAGAATAATAGTACATTTTTTTTTCTTGGCCAAAAGAAGAGATTTCTATTAATTAACAACTAAAAAATGTACAGAATTTTAATTACAAAAGACTACTTAACACTGCTATCACAAAGACATAGCCTTGTTAATACACTTCTTTACGGTTGGATTATACGTCTGGTGGTTCGATTGATTCGTTTTATTAGATCAACTTTGAAATAAGTGTTTTGTAATCCGACTCAATTTGATTTGGATTATCATTTAATCAATAAAAATATAAAAATATTAATATAAAAATAAAATTTTAAATAAAATAAATTTTCGAATCAAACAAGCAATTTTCTTTCAATTCAAATCTGGTCATTCTGATCCGGTCCACTTTTACTTGCTACCTAATCACAAAGAGATTTGCTATGGTACATTGTTTGAAGCCATTTAATTTAACTTATAGTGATTATTTTCACATATTTCATGACTTAGATAAATGCCAAATTAGCAAAGACAAGATTCACACCTGAAATTACGTTGTTTTATAGTGTATGGAGTATACGATTTTATGCTGGTTTTGTATTTATATTATTAGGAAATGAACATTTATTATATTAAAATGTTCGTTTTGGATTCATATTGAATGGAGTAATGAGCTTTGTGTGGAATTCTTTGGCGACACTTCTTGGAAATATCGTCGTCTCAAAGCCTTGGGGTCTTCTATTTTCTTTGCTTGCGGCAGCTAGATTCTTTTTCCTGCCCGATTAATTTGTCTTAATAAATTCATTTTTTTACTAAATTTTGTTAATGTTTGGCTGAGAAAAAAGATGACATTCGTCTAATAAAATAGACAACAAAAATAAATTTTAATTGCAATTAAGAGAATGATTTAAAAAAAAAAAAAAAAACCAATTTCACTAACATCAACTAATTTAATTTACATATCCATAAGAGACTATTAATATTTAATTTTATTTATTACATATGCTTTTCATTTGAATGATTATTGATAAGGTATGTTTTCAATACTATTTTTTTTAGTTATTACTATATTAGAGCTTATTATAACAATAATTTTACACGAATATGATATAATCTGTCTTTAAGATAGATTTATTCTTTAAAAATTACATCATTTATTATCTATAAAAAAGAAGGAAAGAGGGAATTTTTTACGCGCATGTGTCCTCTCTCTCTTATTTCGAAGGAAAGAGACTATTATCAGAGATGCAACAATGTTGCAGTATTATTATCTAAACTTAATCTGAAGGGGAAAAAGGGAGAAATAAAAGAGAAGGATAACATGCGTCTAATACATTCTATGTTCATTCTTTTCTTCTTTTGGTGTGAAAGTAAATCCCTTTTTAGTTCCAAGGCACTCTTTTCTTCTCTATTTGTTTCTTCTATTTAAAACGATGGCAGCAGCAGAGTACTTTTTTAATTATATATTATAACATTAATAGAAGCTTTGTTGATGGCGAAATGAGCTATTAATTAGAATGATTTAAGCAGTTTTGAAGGTAACAGGAATTGCTTTTGCCCTTTAGTTTTTTCTCACAAGTTTCTTTTGATTAAACTGCTAGGGACCCTGTATACTCTGTTGCATTGAGCCCAAATGGGGAGTATTTGGCTAGTGGATCTCTCGATAAATCCATGCAAATCTGGTACTTGGAAGGTAAAAAAATTGCTGCTTGTTTTGCAAACAATACGCTATGCATCTTGGACTTTAGAATGTAATAACCTGGAAAGTTTCTCTCAATTTCATGAATTGGAGCTACTTGTGGGGAAGATGGCACGTTGCATGCTCTTAGATAATCAGCTATAGTTAGGTATTTTCTTTTGAATGTAAGGAGAAAAACTGTAACTAGGGTAGGTTTTAAATTTTCATGGGTTAGGCATTACTAACCATATTTGGTATTAATTTGTGAACTAGGACTCTGCTTTGTGAGGTAACCAATGATGTTTTGCACTGAATCATTGATCTGTAATCTGAAAGAATCCTCAATCTGCAACTTCTTTTGTAAGTGAATGAAGTCTATGGTTACTTGCATATCTGTGTCATGTTCATATATTTTATCGTATTATAATCGTGCTTAAAATGTTTTATATTTATATAAACTTTGATGTGTTAATAATTTATATTATATAGATTTTAATATGTTCGTATATTCGTATTGTATCGTGTTCGTGTAATCATGTCGTGTCCAATATTGCTAAGTCTACTTGGAACCAGAAAGTTGTGAACAGTCTGTCATTTCCCCAATGTTTGTGAAATTATTTTTATAGATTACCAGTAGTCCCCGCAAGAACATGAACCATTTACAAAATGGTGGAACCGATTCCGATCCCTCATTACAATTTTACGGCCGGTGATTTGAGAGATCAACTTGGTAGCAGCATGGCAATCTGAACAAACCCGGAGATTTTTTACAATCTTGATAGGGGTCCCTGGTTGAGTGCTGATAAGCCCATATGAAAGTGCGAGCTTCTCACTGTGAACTTCAAGTGACTGCTCTTTCTGTTCATCCCCGATGTCATGTAGTACAATATCTGTTTGTGGGGTGTAACCATGAGCTTTCAGCCAACCATTCATTTCCTCTAACATCAGATATATTTCTTTGCTTTTTGGGTGTTTTAAATCCCCAGCAAGGAACTCATGAACCCTATTGTTCACTTCAATTGAGCTACAACCAGGCTCCTTTTGCACCCCACTGTCTTTCATCAAGGTCCTTATCTTTGCCACTTCTTCCCAATTGCCTTTCTCAGCATACATGTTGGAAAGAAGAATATAAGTCCCTGAATTAGCAAGATTGTGGCTAACAAGAAACTCAGCTATTTTCTCTCCCAATTCAAGATTACCATGTAACCTACATGCCCCAAGCAAAGCTCCCCACAAGATGGGATCAGGTTCTACTTTCATGTTCTTCACAAACTCATATGCCTCATCCAATCGACCAGCACGACCAAGAAGATTTACCATACATCCATAATGTTCAATCTTGGGTTCAATCTCATACTCATCTCTCATTGCATTGAAAAAACTCCATCCCTCTTTGACCAAACCAGCGTGACCACATGCACCCAAAACACCAATGAATGTAATATCAGTAGGGCGCAATCCAATCCTGCACATTTCATGAAACAACTTCAACGCATCTTGGCTGAACCCGTGCAAGGCATACCCTATAATCATTGAATTCCATGCAATAACATCCTTTTCATAAACCCTATCGAACACTAATCTTGCATCCTCCAAGCTCCCACATTTGCTATACATATCAATCAAAGCAGTAGCAACACGAACATTCACTTGAATATCGTTATTATCTATATATGAATGAAGCCATCTGCCTGACTCCAAAGCTCCAAGCTGCCCACAAGCTGATAAAACAGCTATTATAGTGATTTCATTAGGCCTAGCTTTCGCTGCCAACATTCGCCTGAAAAGCACCAAAGCTTCATTAGGCATTCCATGTTGAGCATACCCATTAATCATCACATTCCAACAAACCACATCCTTCTTCACCATTCCATCAAACAGCAATCTTGCTTCCTCAAGCTCCCCATGTTTCGCGTAACAAGTTAGCATCGTGGTCAAAGAAACTAAACTCTTTTCTAGCATTCTATCAAACACGAGTCGGGCAGACCCAACGTCACCCCCTCTCGCGTAAACATCAACTAGACCTGTCTTTACATACAAATCTGAATCAAACCCAAGTTTGATAACTTGAGAATGAAACATTTTTCCATGTTCAAGAGAACAAGATTTCAATATAGATGAGAAAGTGAACTCATTAGGCTGAACACCTTCAAATAACATTTGGGTATAGATAAATAGAGCTTCTTTGGAGAGACCATGAAGGGCATGGGCATTGATGATAGAAGTGTAAAAAAAGATGTTGGGGTTGAGAGTTCGGTTGAAGAGAGCGAAAGAGTAGTCGAGAAGGCCTTGAGAAGAGTAAGAGCGTTGAAGCTTGAAATTTAGGATGGGGTGTTGATGAAGGCCGTGGCGGAGGAGAGCTGCGTGGATTTGGAGTAAGTGGTGGATGGAGTTGGATTTATCTAAGAGAAGAGCTAGCTTGTCTGGTGATGGTGGAAAGTTGGCGGCGGCGGTGGTGGTGGATGAGAGAGTGCTACGATTTATGGAGGGTGATGGCGGTGGTGGGGTGGTGAAAAGCAGGGTTGAGAACATGCTTGAAGGAAGCAAATTCTCAATAATTCAGGTGCTCACAAGCTTTTGCTAGTAAAAATTTAAGCATTTAACTATATAGTCATATAACACATATAAATCTGATAAAATAGTTATATAATCAAAGTATCACAATCGCTTTACAAATATCTCACTTTCAATACATGTAAGGTGTAATGTTCAACAAAAATTATTGATGAAAATAGTTTTTTTAACCATTTTTGGAAAAATTTCCCAAGATATCACAACATTATCTCTACATGTTTACCTTGAATCTTACTAATACTTGTATTAGTAAAACCAAAATTTTGGTTGGATAGGTTTATGGGTGTTCATTCGATTAATTCGGTTAATAATCGAAAACGATTAATCGAATGTGTTTTTTCATTAACCGTTAACCAAACCGAATAGTTAAAAGGGTGAATTCGATTAATTTTTAAATTAACCGAAATAAATACATAATTTATTTTGCTAACTTATTTTTAATACATGATTTTATATCCAAATAATCTATCCAAGTCTAACCAATCAAAATCCAAAAGTAAAGCATATTATAAAATCCAAATATCATACAAACATAACTAAAAAAAGCATGATAAAGCATGAACATTACATAGATTCGGTTAATTCGTGTAATTCGATTATTTTCGCTTAATCGAACAGAATTAATCTATAATCGAAATTTTTCAAAATCATTAACCGTTAACCAAATTAAACTTTGTTCAGTTAATCGATTAAACGAACTAAATTAAATTTCGGTCGATTAATTCGATTAAAATCGAATAATGAATACTCAATGAAACCCATTACTTTTACCTTATCCAACATAGATTTGGAAGAAACTTGGGGTAATAAACATGCCATGTAAAAAAAATAGTCACTTGTTGGTCTAATGAGTAAGAATTAATATGTAAAAAAGAAATGATAAGATCTGAAATTATAAAAAGGGAAATGTACAATTTTACCCTTAATTGTTGAGTTAAAAAAAAAACAAAAAAAGTTTGCTATTTCTTTTCTCTCTCTTTTTTTCCCTAAAACTATTTGTTTTTCTTTTCTCCCTTCCACCCTCTCCCTTTCTTTTTATTCTCTGTAGTTGTTGGATCTGCATTCACTTTTACTAGTAATTAGTTCACGTTCAACTTGGGGCTTATTTGAGAGATCTTCAACCTGTCCATTAGATTGAAAGAACTAATTTGAGAAATTGACATTAACAAATCAATTTTAAAAAAGCGGATAGAAGTGAAACAAACCCAAAATTATTGAATAAAAATGTTCAAACCCGAAAAGGAACCTTTAAATACCTTGAGATAATTAAAACTTTAAATCTTTTTACCAACGTTAATAACAGCTTCAGGACATAAATACTCAAAAAGGAATGAAAATTATTGAATAAAAATGTTCAAAGTGAACAAACCAGTTCCCTCTGGGGAAGATAATATCATGCTTAACAAAGCCAAACACTCATATAAAAAAGTAGAGTTGAAAGTAATATTGTACCTTTCAAACATTGACAAGCTTTGTGGGAACCAAAGACTGTTGCGAAATTGTCTGCTAGGGTATGAGAATGGCAGCAGATGAGAATATATCCAAATAATTTTTTAACCTTTTAACATGTATCAAAATAAGCTCATAACCTTTATTATTACTTAAATAAACCTTTAATATAAATTAATATTTTATTTAAAATAAAAACTTATTTAAATATAAATCAAAATATAACGACTTTATTTAAGTATATTAAAAATATAACAAGTTTATTTTTAAAAAATGACAAAATTCAAAATTTTTTAATATTTTAACTTAACATATTGAACATCTCACCTAAGAAGAGTAGATCATGTACATTTCATGCATTTGCATGTGTCACAAAATTTAATATATGTGTATTTTAATATCATGAAAGATGCAGTTTTTTAACTTCCCAATCAACCATTATATTTTGTTGTGTTATTTTATTTTATTTTATTTTTTAAGAGAAAATTTCACATGCATTTGCATATGTCACAAAATCTAGTATATATTTGAATAAAACTGTTGTATGGGTTTGTATTTGATGCATTGTCAATGTATAGGTCTATACATTGACAGTGAATCCTACACTGACACCTCATTAAATAACTAACTACTAATCCTAACCCCTAACTCTAACCCTAGCTTCTACCCCCTAATCACTAACCCTTAACTCGACAGATGGCATCGTAGGATGTATTGTCAGTGTATAAATCTATACATTGATAATGCATCAAATATAAATCCTTATTGTATTATTATAAATTTGACTTGATAGTCATTTTGAGTCTAATAATCTCACATATCTCATAAAACTGTGAATACATTTATATATTACAGTTTTTTTATATTAAAAAAATAAATTTTTTGACACATGCAAATGCATGGAAATTTTTTTTTTCAAAATAAAAAGTAAAATAGCACAATAAAATATAATTATTGAATGAAAAATTTAAAAATTGTTTCATTAATAAATTTACATGAATGGTTAATTACATGACATTAAAAAACACATATACCTTTAATTTTATATTTAGAATAGATTTATTTCAATTTATTTTGATAAATTTGCTAATCGAATTGATGTCAATTCTGTCACTCTTATTATATTAATATAGATATAGATGACCAAACCAAAGAGCGTGTCATTCACGTCGAAGCATTGCGGTTTTTCTTTTTTCATGCCTTATATATTCCTAGAAAAGGTTAACAGAGAATGTTGGAAATTGAAATTAAAATAGGTTGCCAAAAGGCAACACAAAAAATTCGTGCTACCGCAAGCCATCCACGGCAAAAACGTAAGCTTGCCCGTTGTCACCACACACTTGGCAACATTTTGACTTGTCTTTCGTCGCGCTTTCCTCTTGCTCCCCGTCGCCCTTGAAAAGCCGCCATCCATTATAATTTATGCCACGTCGTTTGCCACTTTGAATTTTTGATAATATTTTTTTTACCTCTATTAAAGGAAAAATAATACCCCCTTTGTCTCGTAAATACTATCCAACTTTTGATGATTAATTTTTTTTTTAATTTTGACTTCATTTTATTTTAATATATTATTAGATTAATATAAAAAGTATTTTTTTTAAAAATCTTGAATGAAGAGCTTTTTTAAATATATTTTTAAAATATAGTTTATTAAACTATTTAAAATATATATAAGAAAAATTAAAAAAGTTGAACTAAAAAAATCAATTCGAACATTATTAACGAGACAGAAGAGGAAAATTAAGGGAAAAAAAGGTATATCATATTTTTTGTTTGTAAGTTGTAACTTATAAATATATATGATATATACATATCATATTTCATTTTTTTTTTGTCAATTATATAAATATAATAAAAATAATAAAATATATCAAAATTTTAAATTTTAATATAATACGTATATTAAATATTTAATATTAATGATATTTAAATAAATTATATTGTAATTATTACATTATTTTTACGTCTATCCGTTTCAAAATTATTAGTTTTAGGCTTTTAGCTAAAAAAAATTCCAATTCCTTACTCATTCGTCATTATAGTAAAAGTACAAAAATGCCTTTAATACTTTTTATTTGTATCGCTGAAAGAACAAATGCATTGCACGGGCGCACACGGTCACTCAATTCGCAAAAAATCGTCCCCACAGCAACAATGCCATGGCATCTATCCACGTGGCAAGTTCTAAAAAATCCCAAAATAAATAGTATACAAAAGAATGGAAATGAAAAAGCCATGAAAGAATTATCAAAAAGAAAAAGCCATGAAAGGCGAAAAAGAAAAAGCCACGAACGATAGTGGGAAGGACCGGTAGTTTTCCTTTCTTTTTTTTGTTTTCCTCAAGGTTCAAGCCAGGCTTCCTTCATTACTAAAACCAAAACCAAAAGCAATCTTCCGCTGGACGCTACCCACACCCGAACATGCCACCGGAAGACAACCAGGTTCCGTTACTATCCGATCAGGACTCGGACCAGGATGTTGCGTACGACTCCGGTGAAAAAGTCCACATCGTCGGAATCAATGAACCGGACGATGAAGGCTCACTGGGTGTCCCACCTTTTTCCTGGAAAAAGCTTTGGCTTTTCACTGGACCCGGTTTTTTAATGTCAATAGCGTTTTTGGATCCTGGAAATTTAGAAGGGGATCTCCAAGCCGGAGCTATAGCCGGTTACTCTTTGCTGTGGCTGTTGATGTGGGCTACGGCTATGGGCTTGTTGGTTCAGCTGTTGTCGGCAAGGCTTGGTGTGGCGACGGGGAGACACTTGGCTGAGCTGTGTAGAGAAGAGTATCCGACTTGGGCTAGGATGGTTTTGTGGGTAATGGCAGAGCTGGCTTTAATTGGAGCTGATATACAAGAAGTTATTGGAAGTGCTATTGCTATTAAGATTTTGAGTAATGGTGCTTTGCCTTTGTGGGCTGGTGTTGTTATTACAGCTTGTGATTGGTCAGTATTCTTGTTGATTTTGATGGATTCTTTTTATATTTTCATTTTTGTTAGTAGTATTTTTGTGGGATTTTGTGTGCATTAAAGTTTGTTTTTTTATGATATATGATCTCTGAATTTTCAAGGTTTTTGGTTTATTTAAAAGGGTGGTGGGTTGAGTCTGTGTTTTTTTTCCCTTAAAATATTAAAGAAGCTAGTACTATTTAACCATTAGTCAAGCTGTAGTTTGTAGGCTTTGCATGATTATTTGACTCAGATACTTCCCAGTTATTTGTGTTTTTTTTTTTTTTAGTTTGGCCTGGATATCAAATTTAAAGCTTTTATGGATAATGAAAAAACTCAATTTAGCTGAGAAAATTGTAAAAGAAGGCTTTTTGAATGTTATAGTTTTGTCAAATCTTATTTATATCCATTTATTTTCTTACATTTTCGAAGTAGCTCGCCAGAGCGTCAGATAGTGCAGTATGCTCACCTGGTTCTTCCTTTTCTTTGCCTTGTTACAGTTTTATCTTCTTGTTTCTTGAAAACTATGGAGTGAGGAAGTTGGAAGCATTTTTTGCTGTCCTTATTGCTACCATGGCAGTCTCATTTGCTTGGATGTTTGGTGAAACAAAACCCAGTGGCACCGAACTTCTTCTTGGTGAGTAACTCCCCTCCATTGTAGGCTGTAGCAATTTTTTTTTGGTTACCTTTCTTTTACTACTCCTCTCTATATGTCAATGAATTTCATATCGAATTGCAGTTGACTGATGCGCAAATGGTTTCATATTCGCAGGTGTTTTGGTTCCTAAACTCAGCTCCAAAACCATCAAGCAGGCTGTGGGAGTTGTGGGCTGCATTATTATGCCTCACAATGTATTCTTGCACTCTGCTCTCGTGCAATCACGAGAAATTGATCACAGCAAGAAAGACCGGGTGCAAGAAGCTCTCAATTATTACTCAATAGAGTCAGCAGCTGCACTTATAATTTCATTTATTATCAATCTGTTTGTTACAACTGTCTTTGCCAAGGCCTTTTACAATACAGAAATAGCCAGTAGTATTGGTCTTGTCAATGCAGGGCAGTATCTTCAAGAAAAATATGGGGGTGGGTTATTGCCGATTTTATATATCTGGGCTATCGGTTTGTTAGCAGCCGGACAAAGTAGCACTATTACTGGCACTTACGCCGGGCAATTCATCATGGGAGGTTTCCTGAAGTTGAGGTTGAAAAAATGGCTAAGAGCATTAATCACAAGGAGTTGTGCAATTATTCCTACTATTATAGTTGCTCTTGTTTTTGATACTTCTGAAGCAGCCCTAGATATCTTAAATGAATGGCTTAATGTGCTTCAGTCAATTCAGATCCCTTTTGCTCTTATCCCACTTCTTTGTCTGGTATCCAAGGAGCAAATCATGGGTACCTTCAAAATTGGCCATGTGCTCAAGGTATGCCGCTAATTTCCATGTGTTGTGCCTTGCTGATATATTAACTTGTCTCACCTACCATAGTTCTAGTGTACTTCACTAGCTGGTGTCTAAAATTCCCTTCCCATATGACATTCTATTTTCGCAGTGAATAGTTTGATTTGAATGCATTTGTACACGTGCTGCCATAAGTGATTTTGCCATGCCTGTGTACTTGCATTGACTGTGGCATGAGCTATACATTTTTATAACTTTTACCAGTGGGCTGATCTAGAGATCACGATTAGCTCTTATTTCAGAACAGCTCATTGCTTTTTAATTGAAAAAATGTGAAAACAGTTCATTGATAATGGTGATGCTACATGTAGTAGTTAGAACTTCCTACCTTCCTTTTTAGCAGGGGAGCGAGTACAACTTTTGTTGTCTAAAAACTGCGTCTTGAGAGTTCTAGATTCAGTACATTTTCCACTGATGTAAACTTTTATAATGGTTATATATATATATATATATATATATATATATATATATATATCTTAACTCATTTTCTGTACTTAGTCATGAACCAGGTGCATGTACTGTTTCATTATGCAAACTATTGATTTATGCTAGTTTATAAGTTCCACATGTTTGGTGATCAAAATCTTCATCCCTGCATCAGTTTAGCAATATTTTCCCTATTTTAAGCTTCCCATGAGTTCATCAGTAGGATTTGGAAGAGTTTTGGTTCTTTGTCTATTCTGCCTTCCTAGAGGAATTAGGGAAACATAGGAAAGGAAATTCACTGAGATGATTGCCATATCAACATTCAAGCTATGTGGATTAGGAGCCTTTTAACTTCTGTGTTAGGGATTCTTATTATTGCTTGTTTACTTGCCTTTACTGCATGTAGATCCTATCGAATCAAGAATTTGCCTCACTTCTTTTTAAGAAGGAAAATGATGCTGAACTTTTGGCTTTCCATCTTATAATTTTATGCTGCTGTTTTTTTCTTCTTTTATGCAGTTACATTTTCCCTCTTAAAATTTTCGCCTCTCTTTTGCAGACAGTTGCATGGCTTGTGGCTGCACTGGTGATAGTGATCAATGGGTATCTTTTACTTGATTTCTTCTCCTCCGAAGTCACCGGTGTAATGTTCACAAGCGTAGTGTGTGCATTTACAGGCGCATATCTTGCATTTATAATTTACCTTGTTTCTCGGGGTTTTACTTTGTTCGGTACTCCTCTAAACAGACACAGGGAATCGAGTGATCAATCTTAGACACCGTCAAGGCAAGAGATCAGAAGCGTGAAATGCTTACTGCCAAGTGCCAATTGATTTAGGTACCATCTAACTCTATTTTCATTGATGAATTCCTCTAGTTTAAGCATATCTTTTTTTGCGTATGCATACCTATAGGGACTTTATGTACAAAGTTCATTTTAGTAGCTTACTTCCTCGAGTATTGTTTCAAACCTATGTTACTCGGACTCGGGTATGAGTGTCAGACATGGGTATGTTCAATTTTTTTTAAGATTTCCATGTATTTGGTGGGTCCTTGGAGGATCATATCCCCATACCCATGTCCGGATATGAGTCGGACACGAGTACTTCAAGAAAAATGAAGAGTCGATGCAACATAGTTTCAAACAACACGGTTGTAGGTTCCATGTTATTGTTAAACATGTATTTATCATATCCTGCTGTATACAGAGGATTGGAGAGAGTTTGAGGCTGTAACAATAACATTCTTTTGAAACATTTGAAGGAACCAAACAATGTAATTTCGATAATGTATCTCAAATTTTGTTCAAGCTGACTATATGTGTGAACCAGCTTTGAACAAACATGTAATTCAATTTGATTTACTGATGCATTTGCTATTTTGGCGTTCTTTTAGTCTTGAACTTTTACCTTTCCTTTTTACTTTTACTTTGCCTTTCATGCCTGCTAATTTTACCTGTAAATAGTGGCAAGGATAAAAGCAAAATTGTATTTCTGGATGGCCCATTCCTTGATGATTTAAGCCCTCATAGCAATATTAGTGTTCATCCTCTGAATGTATGACACTACTATGAAGTTTAAAGCCAGGTTTTCCTTGTTATCTAAGTTTCATGGCATTATTATATTATTCGAGGTTGGCATAGATTGAACTTTGATCACTAAACTAAAAACCCAACACTGGCATTCCTTGTAAACCTTAATCATGAATGAACAATAAATAAATAAATGAAAAAGTGAAAAGGAAAAAATGATGGAGGAGTTTGTTTGTTTCGTGAAAAATGATTTTCGAAAAATGATTTTTGGAAGAATGTATTTTTTTTTTAAAAGTTGATTTTTTTTTGTTGTTTGAATAATTCTATATAAAATGTTTTTCGTTATTTGATTATTTTCTTGATAAATTTGCGTTGATATAAAAATGATTCATCCATACACTTAAGGGATCGATTTTTTTTTTGGCTTTGGTTTAACTTATGTTTAGTATTCTTAGGGATTTTTCTTTGCTTCAAAAAAAAAATTGATCTTTATATTTAGATGATCGATCTTTTTTAATTTGTTTCAACTTTTAAAAAATGTCTTATACTTTTCAAAAGTATAAAGATATTTTTTCTTAAAAAAATAGTTAATTTTTTGTTAATTCAAAATTTATTTTTCATTAATCAAATTATTTTTTCTGAAACAAATATTAAAAAATATGAAAAAAATTATTTTTTCGTGAAACAAATTAATCCAAAACCTGGGCTGGAATTTTAGGGA
Organism: Fremontodendron californicum; assembly: GCA_030761205.1. Classification (NCBI taxonomy): domain Eukaryota; kingdom Viridiplantae; phylum Streptophyta; class Magnoliopsida; order Malvales; family Malvaceae; genus Fremontodendron; species Fremontodendron californicum. The sequence goes on from JAULJL010000020.1 coordinate 2,788,109, forward strand.
AATTTGGGTTGTTCAAGTTGAGCCCAATATTACAGAACAAATGGACCACAACCGAAGAGGATTTTTTAATGTATTCTCTAAAAAAAGAAAAAAGGAAGCCTGCTAGAGACACGTTGCAATAAAGAGAAAAAAAAAAAAAAAAAAAAAAAAAAAAAAAAAAAAAAAGGAACAAAAGAAATCTGCTCTGCGGCTCAACCCTTTCACAAAAGAAAATATCCTTATTTAGCGAGCAAAGAGCAAAGGGTTTTTTTCATTTCCCCTTTTCTGAACCACAGCTTCTTCACTTTCCTGGTTTTTGTGTTCTATCTTTTTATCGACCGCCGTCCGAGGTATTTTTATTTATTTATTTATAATTTATCGTGTTTTCAGTTAAATTTCTTCCTTTTGTTTTATTTATTTATTTTGTTTGATATTTCGGTGTCTTGGTTTTGATAGTTTAGAGTTGTGGTCTTAGAATATCAAAGAACGGAAAAAAGTCAAAATCAGGATTTGTTTTTGAGGGTTAGGAATTTACTTTGGTATACAATGAAAAACGAAAGCAAATTAAAATAGGTGAAATTTCCACCTTAAATTATCGACAAATAAAACTTAATTTCATGAGCTTGTTGGTGTAAAAATGACATAGTTTCACAGACAGAGAAAAAGCAGCGAAGAATGATCCGTTCATCTTTGTTCTTTTAACATGTTGGTTATTGGTGTTTCGATTAGTTTCCACTCGTAGTCTGCTATAATTCGACATTTATTATATATTCTTAGGACATTATAGCTATTTTCAGCCCTGGTGCAAAGAAGTAAGAACATGAATTTGGGGAGATTTTGCTACTTGATTGCTAAAACAGCGAAAGAAATGCCTATGACATTCCGCCATTTTTAGGCAGAAAAGCTGTGGATATATATTCCAATGGATGTTCTGCATGGTAAATAAGGTGGCAGACTATTAAATGCTCTTAGAGCATTAAGGTTATGGACCGCTAGATTTATCTTGAAAGCCTTGTCCAGTATGTTTTGTACGGTTTGCATCTATTTTGAAACTGTTTTACCAGGATGGTGCATTGTACTCTTTACCCCCTAGCTTCGTCTGTGTTGGTTGTGGTCTTCGGTCTTCTACGGAAACTTTCTTTGGTCTATATTGCTAATTCTTTTTGTTTATTTATTTATTTCTGTAGTTAAGAATTTTCAATTGAATCTTGTAGCATTGTCTTTGAACTACCAGCGACTTTTCACAACTATGGCCAGTACTGGGCAAAATGTGGCAAATGATGCTGCATCTTCTCTGATAGAGCAGCTAAGCAAGGCAGTTCTTGAACTGGAAGCTTGCAAGGATGCTTCTGAGGACAAGGTTCAGTGGACAGAAATTGAACAATATTTTCGCAATCTTGATATGACATTAAAGAAGAAATCTGAAGAGCTAGAAGTTAAGGAGAAGGAGTACGAGGAGAAAGTAGCTGAAACTTGTGCATTGATTGCTGAGAGGGAGGCAGCTGTTGCTACTAAGGAACAAGACTTCTTGGATCGAGTGCAGGAGCTGAAAGATGCTGCTTTTGCTGCCATTGCAGAGGCACGTGCAAATTTCCAACCAGCATCTGTGGAACCTCTTGATGCTGGGGACAAGAAAGACACCAAGGTAGGCAGCCCTGTTGGTGATATAAACTCTCCTGATGAGGACTTTCCTTATAAAACAGGTGAAAATACTGAAAATGTGGCTGCTGATGTTAAACCGCGTCCAGAGCTGACGCAATTTTGCGAGCAAATGGATGCAAAAGGACTTCTTAATTTTGTAATGGAGAATCAGAAAATTCTATATGGCATTTATCAGGAACTTCCTCTTGCACTAGAAAGTGCAAGTGAACCGGCCCGTTTGGTGCTGGATTCGTTGGAGGGGTTTTACCCTCCTGATGAAACAACCCAAACAGTGGATAAGAGGGATGCTGCCCTTCAGGGCATGCGCAAATCCTGTGTTGTCTTAATAGAAGCCATGGCTGCCTTTTTGGCCAGAATTGACCCTGGTGCTGATCACCTTCTGAACCCTGAAACCAAGCAGCAAGCCAAGGCAATTGCTCATGAGTGGAAACCTAAGTTGTCTAGTGCAGGCAGTGACACCACCAATGGCAATTCATTGAAAGCGGAGGCTTTTTTGCATCTCCTTGCTACTTTTAGGATTGCTTCGGAGTTTGATGAAGAAGAACTCTGCAAGCTTGTTTTTCTAGTTGCTCACCGCCGGCAGGCACCTGAGCTCTGCCGTTCCCTTGGGTTAACACAGAAAATGCCAGGTTGGTGTTCTTTTAATTAACTGACCTGATGGGGTTTGGAGGCTGGACCATTGCTTCCATAAGATGTGTCTTGAGTTTTATTCCTTTTTGGTGTAATGGTGTTTTAGATTATTTGAAAAATATATTACATAATTGGAGTTATTCTGATGTATCTCTGTCCTGCTGATAGCTATACCACAGTTTCGTCTAGATTTGCTAACCCATGTCTTACTGTGGCAGTTATTGTTCAGTTACTGATTAACAGTGGGAGACAAGTAGATGCTGTACGATTTATTCATGCCTTCCAGCTTACCGAAAGTTTCCCTCCCGTGCCCCTCCTGAAGACACACTTGAAAGATTTGAGGAGAAATTCCCAAGGGAAGGGTGGGAACTCTGGTGGTGCTGCTGGTCCACAGGTATGAATGCTTATACAGAAATGACCAACCACCCCATGCTAAGAATGTTTTCTATTACAGAACATAGGCAAATGGTGATTTCCTCTTTGTATACAGGTTGATTTCAATGCACTAGAACTTGAAGCTTTGAGAGGTGTGATAAGATGTATTCATGACTACGGGCTAGAAGCTGACTACCCACTCGACCCACTCCAGAAAAGGTTTGCTCAACTGATAGATAATAGGAAGAGAGTAGGAGATTCTGGTAAACATCACCAGCCGAAGAGGTCAAGACCCAACGGTGGATTTAGAGGGTTTCGTAAACCTCCTGGTAGGCAGGCTCCGCCTGTTTACAAGGAGAGTGCTGCATATGCTGCTGCCGCCGGAATGCCCGAAAGGTACCCTCTTGCTGGTCCTAACCCCTACGATTATCAAGTCCCGAACCAACCTGTTTATGCTCCACAAGCTAATGATCAAAGCTTATACTACTATCCTCAAGACGACAAAGGTGCAGCTCCCTCATATAATGCAGCTACATCTAACTATGGTAGCTATGGTGGTAGCGGATTGCAACCATCACACCAGCCATATATGTAATTCTTGATAGAAAAGTTCACCTTAGACGCAAGATATCAGATTTTTTTTTTGCCCCCTATGTGTTGCTAAATAACACCTTTTTTCTCTTGAGGCTTCTATTATTATCCAATGCCTTCAAAACTATGTTTAGTGTTGTGTTACATTGAGTTTGCTATATTTTAATTTTCTTATCGACCATAACTGGTTAGATATGTTAATTTAGGACATGTGTTTTAATTTTATCTAAACTCTGTTTGATTCTCATTGGCATGTAAGAAATTGCATTCATTGATAGATAATGTTAGTTATTCTATTGCTTGTTTCAGTAATGATAGCCAGGTTCTATTTAAAAATTCGGAATGCAAGACGGTACCGTTTGAGAGGTATAAAAACGTTTATGATAAAAAATTAAAAGTAGGATTAGTACTACTTTTGGCCAATCATAAAATGAAAAAACAAAATTCTGATAACCGGCTCTTTTGGCGGCTACCTGATAAAAAAAATCCCCAAAATTGCAGTCAAAATATTCATAAAGAAATTCCAAAACGACGAGAATCTCCCACTCTCCAAATAAGCAACCTCATCAAACGATAAAATTAAAAGAAAAAAATTATCAAAACAAACCCCAAATATTTAATCCCAAAAATTGAGAAAAACCAAAAAGAAAAACAAATAAGCAAAAACTACTAGAAAAAGAAAAAGCCTGAAGACCCAGCAACAGAATAGCGAAACCTGGGTATTATTTATTTTTCTTCTTACAAAGATTAAGAGACTAAAAAAGGAAAAAAACCCCAAAATTAAAGCTGCATTCAGGTACCATTTCTTCTTCTTCTTCTTCTTCTTTCCGTTTTCCTTTTTTTCTTTTTTTGGCTTTGGAAATTTCTCCTTATTTCTGAGTTTAATTCTCTTTTAATTTTGATATATGCATTTGGGTTCCTGTTTACTTCTTTGGAGTTGGTTATTTTTAATTAATAAGGAAACCCATTTGATCTAATTATTTTCTGTATGACCATGTTGTTTGATAGTATGATTTTGAAAGGCTAACTGGGTTTTTGGGTAAATGAGATTTTAAGGACGACTGAGGGGGTTTTAGGGTTAATTTTTAGTTATTAGTTTGTCTAGCTGTTGGGAAAGTGCGAAAAACAGCATAAAATTGTTCAAAGGACAAATTATTTTTTCTTTATATGACTACGACACGAATATGAATGGGTGCCAAAATCTTTAAGGTGTAAAAAGGATCTGATTAAGTTGTGATTTTACTATGCTGTTATTAGGAACCCGGAAAGTACGTAAAATATAAAGTAAGCCATATAAATGACATTAGAAACCATTTGGTGATAGGTTTTGGAAGTAATGATTTAGGTAAATTGATAGGTTTTATTACTACCGTGCTAGTTTTCATCTAGTAGCATGTGGAATTTGAATGGTTGTCGGGACATTTTATGTTTGTTTTCCTAATTCTTGTTAAAGTCTTTATATCCTTGATTTGAAGCATCCAAATACTGGGTTTAGATCCACCATATGGTCGGTGAACTAGTATGGGATGGTTCTACATCCCAGTAGTCTTTCTGGTTATTTTTGTTCCAATTGTATCTTTTTTTCTATTCCAAAAGGTACGGCTGATCTGCATTGAATTTAATAGAAGTGCAAATGATTACCAAAAATAGGAAAAATATATCCATATAATTAACTGTTAATTTCCTAGAAGCTAGGGCATTAGTGTAGTACAGAAGCTTAAGAGGTACTGCAGTAAAGAAAATTCCATTGAAGGATCAGTCACCAAATTTCAATTATTTCCTAGCCTCCATTTATTTTCTCTAATCTTTAGAGAAGGATTTGGCTTGTTATTAGTCAACTAACTCTCTCCTTGGTGGTGGGTGGGTGGGGATCATGTTATGTTTAATGTGGAGAGGTGGATGCTTTTTTTTTTTTTTAGGTTTACCTTAGTTACATTTTCATGGATGCTAGGAAGATTATCAGCAAGCTTTGGTGTAATTTCAGTGGGGTGTTTTGGTGGTAAATATTATGTTTGAAGGTTTAAATATTTCTTTTTTGTTTTTATTAATATTTTAAGTTTCATTAAAGCTTTATTTAAAATTTTGATACTGTATTGGGATTGCTAGTTGGCGAAGATGAGATTTCAAGAATCTGTCTGGTTCTTGTTATCAAGATAGTGTGCTACATAGGCTATGGTACTGATGTTCAAAAAGGTTTTCTTCAGTTTTATGGAATAATATGGTTTTCCAAGGATCAGTGATTGAGAAAGAATTTTGCTGTTAGAATTTATGAAACACGGTATGTACTATGTCCTTACTTTATCTGGACTTTCTTGTTTCACTTTTTTCATTTTCTCCAAACTTCTGCAAATGAATTTATGCATTTTGTCCCTATATCAGTTTTGCAATGAAATAACTGTGGTGATGGTGGTGGTGACGGAATATGCTCTAGTTCAGTGATGATTTTGCTTTAGGTTAAGTTGAATGCTGAGAAAGGAATTATGTTGTTGAACCAAAGTAATTAGGCTGGAAGCTTTCTCCAGTTGTTTCATGTCATGATTTATGTTTCTCTATTCTTCCTTTCTTTTCCTGGTATGCTCAATGATGACATTTGAAATGGCTCTTTTCATTTTCTTTGATTGGTTCAATAACATTGAATTGTTAAGCTCATTCATGGTCTTTGCTGTATACAAATAGATGTACTGGAGGATGATCATTACATTGAAAACAACCGATCCTTTTGTAGGATTTTTTTTTTTTTGTGTGTGGATACAACTAGACACCTGACACATGAATATTTGAAATTCTGGAATGACATCAAATGAATGAAACAATAATGATAACTGAGAAACAAACTTGGCTGCTCTAAAATAATGTGGACTGTGGGCAAGGTATGATGAACATTTAGAGGGTATTATTTACTTTGAAGTTACTGACGTGCTGAAATTGGTCAGACCATTAAATGGTTCCAAAAAGTTTTTAAAACTCTATACCTTATGAAATATTTGCCTAAATCTTTTCATCTCAATGCAATAATATGACTTTATTTGTTTTATATCTCATATGGGACTTAAAAGTTCAACCTGATGAATTTATTATGATCATTAATGAAAAATAAAAAAGATACTCATATCTGATGGTTTGCATGCTATGCATGGTACTTTGCCTATTATTATAGTTTTTTACCCTCTGCTCCTCTTTCTTACATGTGGTCTCTCTGATTTTTTTTTTTTTTTTGGTTTCCCAGATCATATGGAGATATCTTTGTTAAAAGCACTTCTCGGTCACATTTCCTCATTTTTAAATTTGTCATCTTTTGAGAACATTAACTCAGAACCAGTTCAGAAGTACTACCAGAGAGCAGAAGAGTTACTAAAGTTGTTGAAACCAATTCTTAGCGCAATCGTTGATTCAGAAATTACTTCTGATGAAGTGCTTAGTAAAGCATTCGAAGGATTGGGTCTCTCTATAGAAGAATTGAGAGAGCATTTTGAAAGCTGGCAACCCCTTTCGAGTAAAGTTTACTTTGTAAGTTACTTGTTATTTTTCTGTTCACAACTTCACTTGTGGCTGGAAGAAGTACCTAAGCTAACCTTTAAGGCATTGGCATACACCTGATATGGTGAAGCTTTGATCAATTACTCATGTTAGCATTAATATTTTCTTATGAGATGCTTGTTGTAGATTACTGTTGTCATTTTACACTTAATTCTTGTGCAATAACTTGTCAGACAGACATAAGTTCTGCTCATATGGTCTATGTATGTCCTCTTTTTCTTCTTATCTCTTATGGTTATTAGAACTTTATCATGTTTGTCGAAAGAGTAATTATTGGAAGGTATAGCTTTTGGCATAAGTTTAGCCCCGAAGTCCTGATTCTTGAATGTTTACTCATATTCAGGTGGAAAATTGATATAAATGGGTGCCTTTTTAGAAAATAATATTATAGAAGAATAGAATTTTCTTATAAGCAACTATTAGTCAATTAGTGTGGGCCTTTATTTAAACACACTTGGGTAACCATCTTCTCTTCCACTTAATCTCTAGGTTCTGCAAGTTGAGTCATTAATATCAAAGATTCGGAATTCTAGCCTGGATATATTCCAGTTCTTGAAGTCTTCCCATCAGCATCTGCCTGATGAATTGAGTTCAGCATCTCTTGAGGTAATTTATGACCCAAAGTTAATTGAAGCTTTTACTTTTATTTGAAGCTTGTAGTCTTCTACTTTTCATCTTGTGTTTATATTTTATAAATAGAGCATAGTTATCGGATTCTCACAATGATTACCAAAAAAGTCATCTATTGGAGAGTGAATGGCATCTAACTATACAGTTTTGAGATGTGAGAAAATAAATTGCTGTCCTTTTGATTTCTGAGTTTAAAGAATGCTAAAGGGGAATCCACATTTCAGGATGTCTAACTATTGGCATGATTGATTGCAGCATTGCTTGCAGAAAATTAAGCAATTAGTATATGAACAAGCATCATCTGTCATTAGGGAAGCCATACAGGATCAAGTGGATAGTGTTGGACCATGCTCAGAAATACTAGTGAAAATTGCAGAGAGCTTGAGCTTGAGGTCAAACCAGGAGATTCTGATAGAGGCTGTGGCCCTTGAAAAGTTGAAGGAGAATGCTGAACAAGCTGAAAAAACTGCAGAAGCTGAGTTTATTGATCAAATAATTGCTCTTGTAACTCGCATGCATGATCGCCTTGTGTTAATAAAACAATCTCAGACCTGTAGCCTGGTTCCCATACCTGCTGATTTCTGCTGCCCCCTTTCCCTAGAGCTAATGACTGATCCAGTGATTGTGGCATCAGGACAAACCTATGAGCGGGCTTTCATCAAGAAATGGATTGATCTTGGACTCACTGTGTGCCCCAAGACACGGCAGACTTTGGCTCATACCAATCTTATACCTAATTACACAGTAAAGGCACTAATTGCAAACTGGTGTGAGTCAAACAATGTGAAGTTGCCTGATCCCATGAAGTCCATGAGTTTAAACCAGTCCTATCCCCTTCTTGTGCATGCAGAGTCTGGCTTGCCAAGGGATTCAAATAGTTTTCCTCATTCTAGAAGCATCCAACCAATGTCACCTGAGTCAAGGTCTACAGGTCAATCTGGTAAGAACCTTATCACATTCAGTGGACTTCATCGGGAGGGAACCTCCCCACTACATCCTCGTTCTACCTCAGAGGGTTCCTTGCCAGGTATAGCTGGAAATGGAGAGGGTCTGGATGTTGCAAGAATATCATTAAATAGTGCTGAAGACAGGTCAAACTTGGAGCAAAGGCATAGCGATTCAGTTGGTGAACCCCCTGTGTCACCTTCTAATAATACCGGACAGTCATCTCAGAACCATACAAGATCTGTTTCAGCCTCTAGTACACTTTCTAATTCAGATTTTCCTCGAGGAGCAGTTGGAGATGCCAATGAGACTTCTGAGGGGTCAACTCATCTCGCAGCCTACAATAGTGATGTTTCTGGAGAGGTGAAATCTGACCCACAGCCTACAGCTAGCTCAGCCATCCCACAGAGAGAACCTGAGTTCCCTCCTCGATTGATGGATGCACGATCTCGAAGCCAAACAATCTGGCGCCGGCCATCAGAGAGGTTCATTCCAAGGATAGTTTCTTCTCCTGGTATTGAGAACAGGGCTGACCTTTCTGGCATTGAAACCCAGGTGAAGAAGTTGGTAGAGGACGTGAAGAGCACTTCAATTGATACTCAAAGAGAGGCCACAGCTCAACTCAGGTTACTTGCCAAGCACAATATGGATAATCGGATTATAATAGCAAGCTGTGGGGCCATTAGCTTGTTAGTTGATTTGCTTCGTTCACCAGATACAAAGATTCAGGAAAATGCTGTTACAGCACTTCTTAACTTATCAATTAATGATAACAACAAAACAGCTATTGCTGATGCTAATGCAATTGAGCCTTTGATCCATGTCCTTGAGACAGGAAGTCCTGAAGCTAAAGAAAACTCAGCTGCCACTCTCTTCAGCCTTTCAGTCATTGAGGATAACAAAGTCAAGATTGGAAGGTCTGGGGCAATCAAGCCTCTTGTTGATTTATTGGGGAATGGTACTCCTAGGGGAAAGAAAGATGCAGCTACAGCCTTGTTTAATCTGTCAATATTCCATGAAAACAAGGCCCGAATTGTGCAAGCTGGTGCTGTCAGACATCTTGTGGACTTGATGGACCCAGCAGCTGGAATGGTTGATAAGGCAGTTGCTGTTTTGGCAAATCTTGCTACAATTCCTGAAGGGAGGAATGATATCGGGCAGGAGGGTGGGATTCCCGTGCTGGTTGAGGTTGTTGAGTTGGGTTCAGCGAGAGGAAAGGAAAATGCTGCCGCTGCTCTTTTACAGCTCTGCACAGCCAGTGGTAGGTTTTGCAGTATGGTGCTCCAAGAAGGAGCTGTTCCACCATTAGTGGCCTTGTCCCAGTCTGGCACTCCAAGAGCTAAAGAGAAGGTATACTGCTTCTACTGATCTTTTTTTTTTGTTTTTTGTATCACCTCCTTTCTTTTACCTTTCTGGAAAATTATCATAAGCTTCTGTTTGTTGCAGGCACAGGCACTTCTGAGCTACTTCAGAAACCAACGACATGGTAATGCTGGAAGAGGCTGAAAGTAGGAAAACAACCTTCATTGCCATCCAAGGTTTTGGGGCTATACAGTTTTGTGTACATTTGATGTTGCAAATAATGCATGTGAAGGTTTTGCTGCTTGGGTTTATAAGGTTTGTTGTAGAGAAGAAGAAAAGAAAAAAAATTAATTTGTAGAGGATTTGATTGAGTCCTCTTGTGAAAATACTTTTTTTTATATGTGAAATTGTGAATGTGGGAAAGGAATTTCATACATGTGAGTCTGTCTGATCTTTGCAGCTAGCTTGAGGGATGAGAATTGATGAATAATGTATGTCCTGGTTTATGTCCCATTATTATTTTTTTGATTCACTGTTTTTCAGATACAACTAAATATTCAGACTGATTTGTAAGCTATGCTTGTTTACAGGCATTTAATGATGTATTTTTCATGATTTTGAGAACCCAGTTGTACCATTTTGTTTGCTCTTTCATTGGAAAATTGTCTAACCAAAATCCGTTGTTTTTTTTTTTTTTTGGTTTGTTTTATCATGATTCATGAGCTAATATCATTTTGGTAACACCTTGTATTGATGTTCTTAAACTGGTGGAAGAGCAGTATGGTTTTAATTGTTTCTTTTTAATGAGATTTTATTTTATTTTGTTTTGTTTTTTACAATGTTTAAGCTGTACAAAAGGAAGCGAATCTGTCGTTTTTCATTTTCTACTTTCCTTAAAAAAAATTTATTAAATTTTTTTTATAGATTATTTCATATATAAATAGGAAAAGGAATTGAAGCATTGGCCCAAAACAGCCCAAGTGGAAGACAGACACCTGAATTAGGTAAAGGGCCTAGGCCCGAGAAGAGGAATCAATATTTGTTCAAAGATAACTTATTTGTTTAAACTTGAAAGTCCGTCCGATATTTGAAAGAACTTAAATAAAAATATTATATTCGAAAAATAGGTTTGAACAAAAAATAAAGCTTGTTTAAAAAATGAATCGAGCCTTAACTTCAAAATTCAAAGCTTGAGCTTGACCTGGCTCGACCCTTTTTTCAATTATATAATATATTTAATATAAAAATTAAATATATATATATATAATATTATAGTGTAACATTAAAATATATATTAATTTGTTCATGTTTAAGAACTTAATATATATATATATAAAATCACTAAAGATTTAATAAAATATAACCTTTTTTTTATAAAAAAAATGGGCAAATCTAAACCGGTTTGAACTATCTATTTTCAAATATAGGTGGATCTGGGTAGAACTTGAGACTCATATTTCGAGCCGGACCGAGTTTGAACAAATATATATAATATTAATACCATACATAGGCTCGATCCAAATTCGATCTGACCTATAAACACCTCTATCTACAGCCTTGTAAAATCCCCCTTTTATTTTTATTAGTTTTATTATCTGAATGGTGTTACCCTCCCCACCGGTAGGGATGGCAATGGAGCGGGCCGGGGGCGGATTTTGCAGTATCCGCCCCAGTCCCGCCATAGCACTGCCCCTCCCCCCGCCCTACTCCGCCCCGCCCCCCGCCCTGCTCCGCCGTAGATGTTAAAATTTCAATACCACTACTACCTCCATGGATGTCGGTTACATCCATAACCGCCCCGCCCAGCTCCGTCCCATTTGATATTTATTAATTATTTTTATTTTTTTCAAATAATAAAACATTGTAAAAAAATTTAAATATAAATTCAATATAAACATGTTTCTAACTAGGAAGAGAAAAAAAATAAAGTATTATGTTTAGGTTTAGGTTTTTAAAAAGAAAAATAAAAAATAATAAGTTTAATTATATTATTTTATTATTCTTTTAAAAGCTAAATATTTAAGGGTAAAATTGTAATTTCAGTATTCGGGACGAGGCGGTACGGAGCAGGCAATTACCACAATTGCTCCATCCCGCCTTTCAAACAAAAAAAAATCGCACCACCCCGCTCTGCCTTCATTGTTCAAAAAAAAATTATTTGGATCGATTCGAAATCAATGGATCGAATTGAGTTTTTCCATCCCTACCCATAGGTGAGAATACAAAGTTGAGTGGAGGATAAAAAATGGAGCCAAATCTTTATATCAGATCATAAAAGGAACTTCCATAGTGCAATTCATCAACAACCGTTTTTCATACGGGAAACGGATAATAATGCGATTCACACTCACACTGACTCACCCACCTCCTCCACTTCACTTGCACCTCTGCTCATCTTCCTTGAATTCAAACTCTAGGATTTTAGATTGGGTTGGGTTCGACAAAACTGTCATTGAATAATTATACTAAGAGTACGTTTGTTTCATTGAAAATAATTTTTTCATTTTTTGATATTTGATTGGCGAAAAATTGTTTGATCAACGAAAAATGATTTGTTGGAGCTTTTTTCTGAAAATAACTGTCATTAGTAGAGCTACTCGAATCGAAATTTGGACATCATATTTTAAATCGAAACTTAACTTGACTCGAACCAAATATTATTATATTAATAAAAATATTTATTTTTTAATTATAAATAATATTAATATAAACATTTTTAATATTGTAATTTTCAATATTTTATTTAAATATTATTAAACTTACATATTTATATTTATATATTTTATTTATATTTTAATAATAAATTATTAATATAATGACTATCATTTATTATTTTAATAAAAATATTATTTCATATAACAATATCATTATTTTAATAATAAATTGTAACACTATAAATATTTTAAAATTTAAATAATATTTTTAATATTTCATTGAATAATGATATTATATTACTATTTTAATAATAACTATATATAAATTATACTTTATTATTATTTTATAATAAATGCTTTTTTAGTATAAAAAGATTTTTATTTTAATAGTATACATATTAATTAATAGAAATAATATTTTAATAATTATTAGAACACTTTAAATATTTTAAAGTATTAATATAATTAATGTTTTAATAATAAATAATATTAATAGAAATAATAATATTATTTTTTAATATTTTAATATTTATGCCATATTACTATTTGAAAAAAGTAAAAGTAATATTTTAATAATAATTATATTAATATAAATAATATTTTAATATTAATATTAATATTTGAAAAACTAAAATTATATTTTATAAATAAAATTTAATAATTATTATATTAACAGAAATAATATTTTAATAATTATTATATTAATAGAAATAATATTTTAATAATTATTATAATATTTTAAATATTAATATAATTAATGTTAATATTTTCATAATAATTATGATATTTTTAATATTAATATAATTAATGTTTTAGTAATAAATAGTATTATTTTAAATATTTAATATTAATATAATATTTTAGTATTAAATATTATTATTAAAATATTAATATTTTTATAAAAAATTATTTTTAATATTTTAATAATTAATATTTATGTCAATATTGATATTTGAAAAAAATAAATTTTTCAAAAAATAACTAAACAACAAAAAATATTTTTCAATAAATCATCTAAATATAAAAAAATCTCTATTTTTTTCAAAAAATATTTACATTTTTTAAAAAATATTTTCTGAAAATCAATTTCTACAAAACGGACCCTAGACCCTAAATGCTTTTCAATTCAAACCGGAGCTTCATATATATATATATGAGAAGAACCAATGAACAAAAGGGATTTTCAGAGATGAAATACGAGAAGAAAAGGCAATGTACATGGATGTTAATAATCACGTACAAAAATGGAAACAAAACTAGACATACTGACAAACAGAAATGCTTAGGAATAAATTCACTTCGCTCATCATGTCTTATCATGGCATCGACAACTTGTTTAACTTGTTCTTCTTCTGATTCATTGCCAATAAGATATATATATATATATATATATATATATATATATATATACACACCAAACAAATTGTGATTTTATTAAAATAGAATCGAATAATAAATAATAAAGCCAGGCATAAAAATAATTACTAAATGGGAAAAAGAAAGAATTAAAGCATATATTCTAAAAAACTGTATAAATAGTGGAATTACAAAAAAAAAAAACTAGTCTCCCTCTCCAACTTTCACTAAAGAATTACAATGCAAAGATAAATCTCTCTTTCTAAAAGATCAAAGCAATGGCTGCCCATCCCAATGCCAATCCTCCAATTATCTTCTGCATGCTCTTCATCTTCTCTGCTCCACTCTGCAAATTTTTTTTTTTTTAATTTCATTTCCAAAAAATTCAAGATTTTAGAAAGAAAAAAAAATATTCCAAAACCAATACTCATTTATTAATTAATTAATGCTACAAATAATTAAAATTTAATTTAATTAATGTTTTTAAATTACTTTTTAAGATTAATTTACCATGGATTGTAATTATTGCCTCCATGCATCGTGTATGTACGATCTGACAATGACTTCAATTGAATCATTTTTTTCTGTCCCTCAAATATTTAGGCATCAGACATTTTTTTTTCCACTAGTGTAGATCACCTCGAGATCCGTTAGTCCTTTTTCAAAGAATTAATGGACTAGCTCCACCTTCCTCAGAAGCGCGTCCTCCAAACGCGCTTAAACGAAATCAAGCTCTTTAACTTTGACTCTTTGAGCTACAATCCACATTCTAATTTCTATAGTTCATATTCAGAAATCTAATTATAAAGTCGAGTTTTCTAATATACGCTGTGTAACTAGTCTAAATTTTCAGATCTGGAAGCGCATTGTTGTACGGTGTAAGTTAGAATAACAAAACAGATCGAAATGTGAGTAAAGAGAACAGAATGTACCTGATCGGCAGCGACAGAAGGGCCGGGAGAGGAAGCGTCGAGGCTAGGTCCAGGAGCTCCGGTTGGTGGAGCGGGAGGTCCAAGCAAATCAGGTGAAGGAGCGGGAGCATTGTGTTTCTTAGACTTCTTGCTCTTGGTTGGAGCTGGTGACGGAACCTCAGCAGTAGTTGGTGCCGCAACAGGAGCCGGAGGAGAGGCCGAGCTCTCTGGAGGAGTTGTCGGTGCAGCAGCGGGAGGCGATTTGGCTGGAGGAGAGCTCACAGGAGCTGGAGCCGGTGGAGAACTTACTGGAGTAGCAGCCGGAGGAGAAGAAGCCGGAGCAGATATAGATGGAGCTGGAACCGCCGCGGACTTCTCCGGAGCTGCAGCCGGTGGTGATGAAGCTGGTGGTGAAGAAGTTGGTGGAGAAGTGGTAGGAGCAGCGGTTGGAGCTGGTGATTTAGGTTTACTCACAGGAGCCGTAGCGGGAGCAGTAGCAGGTGTAGTAGCTGCCGGCGGAGCTTTAGTTGGTGCAGCTGCCGGAGCTTGACCACCGACAGCTGTCACCACAATGCAAATCAAAGTAACCGCAAACGCGCTTCTACGATCCATTTTTTTTGTTTTAGATTTTTTATATACTTTTGTTTTTTAGACAGATGGGGCGTCTAAGTAGTAAGAGAAAATAGTGGCAGAGAGAGTTTATATATAAACAAGAGAAAAATGATGAATGATCTAAGTAACGAAAGCGTTTAGAGTTTAGACAGATCACATGGGTCAGGAATAGCCGTTGGATGAAAACTTTTGCGGGCCCACAAGCATCAAACTATCAGACAAAGAGACAGTGTAATGTGGCGCTCGACACAGTCTGGATTAGGGGCCCCACTTGGAAGGGCATGTGATTTGCTGACACGTCACTAAGTTTATTATAATAAATAATTCAATTAAACTTTTGGATTCAGGGGTGATTTTTTTTTTTAATTAATTTTGTAGGCTGGAAAAGGAGTGATGGGACAGGTGAGACAGCTGGAAGGGTGGGTAGTGTTGTGGGGTCATGTTGTGCAACGTGACAAACCAATAGGAGGCAGCCACGTGAGTGGTTAAGTATTATAAGAATCGGTTGATTTTTTTTTTTTTAAATTATATAAAACGATTACATATAATAATTAAATCATAAATATTTATTTTAATAATTTATTAATAATTTTTTAAAAAAATTTAATTACGGAATAAAAATAATCATTTTATATAATTTTTTTATTTTTTAAATAAGATTATTTAGGTCATGCCATGCAAAAGTTGTCTCGATTAACGTGTTATATATTACGGTTGAATTGCTTATAAATATCAATTATTTTAAAAAATATATTAATTAGTATATAATAACATTAATTAAAGTTATATATAAAAAAAATGGATTTTTTTTTCACTTAATAAAAGTACAAAAAAATTTAAACTAATAATTAAATAATATTTAATTAATGCATATAAACATGTATTAACTACATCCTTATTTAATTATTCTCCAAATCGAACTAATTTTGCTATTTACCCGAGTTGTGTGACCATTTGAGTGAATGGATTTTTACCCTTTCCTTCTTAAGCTGATCTTTAAAATTGGATCTTGCATTGGATTAATAGGGCCAAAGGTTCCATATCTAAGCCCAACTTAGGCCCAAACGTTTATGTAGGGCAATAGCTTTTTACGAATTTATATGGGCATGGATTAGGTTTGGGTTGAGCAGAACTATTAACCACAATCCACCCAACAAAAATCATGGGCCAGGTTTGAGGTCACCTTGTATGAATTAACATATCTTTGAGCTAGGATGTCAGATCTACAACTTTGGTTTGATTGGTTTCATGTTTCTTATGCCTAGAGGCTACAACCTTCAATCAAACCCAACAAATTCTTGATTTTGGATCAGGCACTAAAGCAATGAAATCCCCAAAATCTTGTTAATCGAGTTAAATTGAGCTCAAGAATTAAAAAACTCGAGTTCACGAAATTCATGATTCAAAACTTGATTCGAATTAGATCGAATTTCATTTTTAAAGTTCGAACACTATTCGAGATAAAAATCGAACAACTTAAACTCGCTCGATTAAGCTCGTTTATATAGTAAAAAACGAGCTCGATTCTCATATTCAATTTCAAATTCAATTATTTGTGTTCGAACTCAAGTTCGAATTGAAATTTTTATCAATACTAATTAAAATAATAAAAATATATATTAAAAATAAAAGAACTCGATTAAGATCGCGAACTATTCGAGCTGGACATTAAAATACTTGAACTAGACTCGACAAAAATCAAACCGAATCCGAACAACTTACGAGCACAAATATCTCATTTACACCCTAATAACATGTTTGCGAGCACAAATGTCAAACACTAATACTTAAAAAAAAAAAAATGAAAAGCCTGAATAGCATAATCTTTATATATAAGTTTCTTTTTCTCTTGTTCAAAAAAAGAAAAGAAGAACAACTACAATAGAGAACAATGAATTCAAGCAAAGATAATTAATTATTCAAATTTCAAAATCATTTTGGTTTTGCGAACAAGCTATTGAAACAAAATGGTACTGCCAATGTCCGAAATGTAATGGCATGTAAGAAAAGCCAGATTTGTTTGATGTAAATAATTAGAGAAGTGCAATGATTAAAACTTAAAAAGAATTTTGCAAATTCTATTATTCTATGATGCTGTACAACACATCTAAATATACAAAACAAGTTTACAACAGCGCAAGACAGTGTAGAAACAAAGAAATCTGGACTTCAACTAACCAGGGTCCAAGGTTGCTGTTGATCTATAAATAAGCATGCAGAAAAGCCCACTCCAATATAAGAAGCAACTACACAAATTACATTTGTGCAGGCAATAATTCTGCAACAAAGTTTAAATTAGAGATGTTAGTGTCTGATCAATGGTACCATCTACCGATCAAATCAAGTTTATTTCAAGTACATAATCATAGAAAGACTGATAAATGTTCACTTCAAATCATTTTCGTTCTGTTTGATAGAGTGAAAAAATGAAAAAGATAAAAAAAAAAAAAATTTGAAAAAGTAATAAAAAAAATGAATTTTGAATATACTTGGTAAGAAAAAAAAAATGAGAGAAAAAAATAAAAAAAATCATCATTTTTTACACCTATTAACAAAAACAAATCACTCCAAATTAAAAAAAAAAAAAATATGAGTTGTGTGACTCAACTGTGTATATTTACAAAATTATTCATAATTTTTTTAAATTTTATTTTTTCATCTTAACTTACCATAGATATAATAGTAAAATAATATACTTTTTATTTTCTTTTCTCTTATTTTTCAACTCTACCAAATAATGGGTGAAAAGAAAATTATTTTTTCTTTTTATTTTTTCATCTCTCCTACCAAGCACATAAATGGTTAGAAAAAATATGTTTTCCATCTTTTCATTTTTTCCCTCCTTCAATTTTTCATCTTTCCAATTTTCTTTCCATTATACCAAGCAAAGCAAGAAAAAATAAATTTCTTTTCATTCATTGCTTGGTAGAGTTGAAAAATAAATAGAAAGAAAATAAAAAATATATTGTTTTACCATTATACCCATTGTAACTTGTTAAGATGAAAAAATAAATTTTAAAAAAATAATAGATAATCTTATAAATATACACACTTAACTCACACTACTCTCATTTTTTTTATTCTTTTCTTTCCAATTTGGAGTGATTTGTTTTTGTTAATAGGTATAGAAAATAATAATCTTTCCTATTTTCTTTCCTCACACTTTTCTTTTCTACCAAGCACACTCAAAATTTATTTTCTTTTTCCATTTTTTCACACTCCTCTTTCCATCCTTCCACTTTTCAACTCTACCAAGCACACCCTTAGTTCATTTCAATATTAATTTTCTTTCCATCCTACCAAGAAAAGCCTTAAGAGTTTTCATTCTAAAGAAAAAACCCAAGGCTTTAATATGCTATTTAAGAAGATAAAGATTGAGTGATGCAAAAACGATGAATGAAAAGAGCAAACAATCACACATTTTCAGCCACTTCTAACCCACCTGTTTGTGTTAAAAGAGTTCAATCATGATATGAGCTCAGAGCAGCAACAACTGATCCCGTTGTTGCAAAAGTTGAGGCTACATCCGGAAAATCTTTCCACGATGTCGTAATCTTTACGGATGGATATAGCCAGCTCTTAACAGAATTCACAAAGGAGTTTGGATCAAAGTTCAGAATGGCTTCCCAATCAACCTGCACATCTTTCGGAATGTTGCCTGTGAACTCCATATTAGCAGCAAGAAACAATCCAAGCAAAACAATGAAGCCAACTACTGCAGTGCCCCTTGAGAGTGGCATGAAATTGTACCTGAAAAGCAATCAAATATTATTTTCGCTAAAAATCTTGAAGTTGTCTAAACATAAACCAACCATTTGCATTCTGATATCACATGTCATACCAGTAATATGTAATTCTTAAAATAGCTTCTCTCACATTTTCGAGGACATTGAAATCAGTGGACCCATAAGTTTCACCACAATAAGCATTGCAAATGGCCTGCAAATCGATAAGTTGGTAAATTCGAGTATATCACAAATTCACAATCAATCAGAAACAAACAGAAGAGAAAAAGATACTTAAAAGTAATAACATAAGGACAGGCAAGAGCTGTCAATCAAGAAGTATGAGAAGCTAATTAGAATATTTCTGCTTCAGGCATTTTATCTGGATTTCACAGCATTAACAAAACAGATTAATCTACACAGCAAATAAGAACCCAGAAGACACTGAAACTCATTTTCATGCAATTTTCAATAGTGAGTTGTATGTTTAGGGCATTTACATATCTGCTAAAATTGAAAATCAGCATGAAATTATCTCAAAAGATAGTCAGAGGCTCAGAACAAACATGGAGGACCAACATTTTTGGCAAAGAAGAGCATTAATAGACTAAGCCTGGCTAATAAGTATTGACAATTGAATCATGTTTGAGATCAAAAGCAACTTACTTCCCATGCCATTGCCATTTCAGCGTCAAATTCCTCCCATCTGGAAGGTGTGCAAGGTGTTCTGATTGCAAAGTCATATCCAAGCTGTCCCCTGTGAGAATTATTCAATGTTTTTCAACCCCAAAAGTTACTTAAAAAAGAAAAAGAAGATGTAACAAATAAATTTAAGAAATAAAAAGAAAGAAGTTGACATAGACTTACATTTTCACTAAGGTAATTCTAGTCCCTTCAAGCTGCTTCCTGAAATAAGAATAAACCAGCATTGTGTCATGACTAGGTTATGACAAGAAACTTTAGATTCCAAGAAGATCATCCTTCTAAGTTCTTGGAAGCTTTACCCCTCAAAGGCTGTACTGTTGCACCAAGTAGCCAACCAGAAGTCCTCCCCCACAAGTTCATAAAGATCATCACAAGATTTGGCATGCACAATCTGAAAATGGTATGTTAATATTGCTATATACATGAAAATGGTATTTCAATATTGCTATATTTCCAAAAACTATTTGCACTTCAAAATCAGCCAGAACCTGACTTACGGCTTTGCTTGGTAGGAAGGATAGTAAGATAAAACATAAAAGAACTAGATTTTGTAGGCTTTGTTTGGTTTACTGAAAATTTGAGGAGCAAGACACCTAAAAAATTGAAATTCAGAATACTGAAACTTAGTTTTCTAACGTCTAAAAAAGATTTACCACTGAGAATATTATTAATCACAAGTGTATATTTTTATTTCTTCAAATTTTTTTTACTTATTTAACCATTGTCAAGGACTTGATGCTTTACACACACTACAAAGCAGTCTGCTCTTTTTGTATTAAATTTTAGATTATTCAAAGTAAAACTGATATATAGCAAACTACGCCTCTGCTAACTCTTAAAAGGAAGGAGATGGAACTAAAATTCCAATTAAAGACATATTACAGAACAAAAATTCTTCACAATGTGACTTTGACCAAACAGTTCATGGATTTTAAGTATATGATATATTCTAAATATTAAAGTTTTAGTAAGGAAATATGCTTTTGCACCTTCAACATCCATTATTTAACATCTCTTTTATATTATCATAGCCATCAATTTTGCAATAGGTTACTGAAATTTAATCACTTCAAAAGTTACTAAATATTCATGCAAGTTTCTAATTCTTCAAATTTCATGCCAGCCAAGGTTTAAGTTACAAGCAGAACAGCTGCAAAACGATGTCGTAATGTATAGCTTAAATGTCAGCAGCAACAAGCATACTCCTACCTATGCAACTAATACACAATAAGGTACCTTCTGCTAGACACTACCTTTTTTCTTATTCCTTTTTCTGGGTATGGTAAGATTTAAACCTACAACTACTCAAACAAAATAACAATCCCTTTATCACTGGAAAACTAAAAAGTTACCCTTTCAGCACTGCTCATTTAGAGGATAAAAGATCATTTAAATACTCAAATCGCATAAAGATGTTTACATTCCACAAAAGGCGATGGCTAAATGATATAACTGGTCTAAACCACTCATAAAGAACTTACATTTTCTGATTTCCCCTCTTTGGATAGATCAATAATTTCATCTGCCTTGTTGTGCACAAAATGTTTATCCTTCATGATAGTCTTTGCTATATCTAATGTTCTGCAATATCACCAAATAATGAGAATTTATAAAATCCTGTTGTTAATAAATCAAACCAGATATTTACCTTTCATAATTTGGGAAATAACGAACAACTTTTGCTTGTCCAAGGACCATTGGCGTGTGAGAACCAAATCCAGAATTGAACTCTTCACTGAATAGCAAAACAAAGAGCACAAGCTCAGTGAACAATCATATATTTTAGTGTGAAATCCTCGAGAAAAACTGAAACTATTCAAAATGCTGATCTGACTCATCCTACTTGTTCGTACTGTTGGGGGAGGGGGGGCTAAATACAAAATAATGAAACAATCATTAAAAAGCACACTTAAAGTACCAAAAAAAAAAGACTTCAAGATTTTACAAAAAATCCTGAACAAGATAGCAGAGAAATTTGTAGATGACAATAATGCAAGAGATGCCAACAAACAATAAAGTAAACATTATATGTTTAACACATCTTGGTGTAAATGTGTAGGTAATAAGGTTAGAGATAGCAGACCTCAACTTGTTAACCCACACAACCGGGTCACAAGGCTCAGAAATTTGTCTCCATTTGACAGCCAATGAATAAACATCTTGCCATGACATCATAGGGCGACAAGACGATCTATCTTCAGTACTGCTATATGGAGCTGATGTTTCTGAGGAACTGCTTGTACTACAACCAGCACCACCTCTGTTCTGGCTAGCCATACTGATTCTTTCCTTTCTTCGGAGCCTCTTACCATTTCTCGAGCTTCTATTAGAATGCTTCCAATCTGCTTGCAAAGAACGCCATACTTTTGACACCTTCTGTGCAATTTCAATGGCAGCTAATCCTGCCATACGATGCTGGCACATAACACATGATGATAAATATTGAATAAGCCAAGATGCAGAGGAAAAAAAAGGAGCAGTTTAACAAAGGGCAATCATTGAAAACAAGGAACTAACGGCAAGCTTTTAAGCTGTGTTTTCCTTTTTCGAGGGAGAAAAAGGCGAAAAAGAGGGAAGAAGATAACACGAGCATCACAAAGCTACACAGTTTGTTTGGTATCTCAATGGAATTAACATATTCCTTAATGTTAATGTCCAAACAAACCTAACTTCAGATATGAGACCAACTAAGTAGTTGTTCTATGAAAACACTACTTTGAGATTTGTCCGGCTAGTATCCAGGCACAATAATAAAAAGTGAGCAAGCACATGCATAAACATGCTTGAAACCTGAAAGCAATTATAATAAAACCTCCAACATCCTTGTTGCCATTATATTATGCATACAAGCATATAAGAATCCGTCATTGTTCTTTTTTGTATGCAGACTTTTAAAAATGTTTCAAACTGAAACAAACATGTAAGATCTGTAGTCTTTCTTCAAGAGTTTCAAAAAATTTCATCAAGCTTGTTAAATTTAAGAAAGCGGGAAAATCTTTACGAAGCGTGAGTGGGATGGGTTTACCAACATTCAAGGGAGCCAAGGGACACCGAGGGAAGGCGGGGGAGGGAGATAAAATAAAGAAAAGAAAACCCAAAAGAGTTTAGAATTATTCTCAAAATTAATCACCTGACGCCTATTGGGTAAGAAACCAGGATAGTCATATTGGATTTTCTTGCCAATTGAGTCAGCAGCCAGTAGAAGAGCAGTCTTGTGCTTTGTAACAGCAAAATCTTGCTTTCTAAGCTTTCCCTTCTTCAGAGAATCCTTCAATGGAGGCTGTCTGAAAACCTTTTCACATACATTCTTGGGATGCAATCTTTTGCACCAGTACTCCTATATAAGAATGAGCGTAAGAAACTAAAGGCCAAAAAACAACAAAAATCTCCACCAGGAAAACAATTTGCTTTATTATATCTTTAGCATGACAAACTAATTTGTTTCACAAAAATCTGATATGATGGAAAACTGAAGCCATGGAAGAGAATTTTTAATTTTTCTTACAAGTAACGTTAAAGCCAAAAAGAAAAAGCACAACTTTTGTTCAAAAGAGATACACCAGTAAACTAAAAGAGTACACAAAAAACAAATGCATGCACGCAACAAGGAGCTTTAAGTTTATGATTATAACTATGAATTATTACCTTGAACAGTGGATCTATATCTCCATCAATATCAAACCAACAAAACTCACTGTTGACTTTGGAAGCAGTGTACAAAGCAATCTCTTTCTGCAAATGAAGAATTTCAAATTCAGAGACCTTATCACATACAAGTCAAGGCCAGTAAACTATTGTCAAATAAGATGATCATGAAGACAGCCACATAAACTACAAAGTATTGTTTCTTGGGCATATTCTTCAAAACAATATGTTTCACAACAAACCCAGAACTCAAGAACAGATTTCCAAAGGCACATTTTAAGAGATGTATAATTCCATTTCTGAATAAGTGGTAATATCACATAATAATTGCACTCGAAACAATCAGGAAAACATGGCACGTTATGGAATGGTAATTCATAAAACACAATGGAAACATGTGTATTATGCCTTAAATTGAATTACATATAGGAATGCACTAGGGAGCAAAAGGCATGCACCCTAATATAGCCACCTCACCTTGAGAAGAGAGGCTCTTTCGCTCAATTACACCTAAGCCTTTGTGCCTAGACAGCCACCTCAAGAATAAAAATAATAACAACCAAAAAGTCAAGAGTACAAATTTTTTTTGGACAATAAGAAGCCATCTACTATAATAATGAAAAGCAAGGAAACACAGAAACCATGCATATGCCACATTTTTTTTCACCTTCAAGTAAGAAGAACAACATTTGGGTTCAACAGATATATCTAGGTTCAAGAAGAGCTGAAATTGTATTAGGTGAAGGTTAGTACTAATGCCAAGCGAAAGCATCAAAGAAACAGACAGGTGAGTAATATGTTAATAATTCCTTCAATGAAAACAAACATATGAAAGAAAAACCTAATGAAGCAAATTTCATGCAAAAGATATTATTCTGCATCAACGCAAACCTGATAGAAGGCCAGGCATTGAAGCACAAACTTCTCCATCGAGTCCAATTCAACATCTAGTACAGCATCATAGTCCTTGACCTGTGCATTTTAAATTTTAGTACAGTAAAGTAATGCCAAAGCATAATTTAACCAAACAAAGTGTCTTAATTAAAAATTATTAGTTACCGCCTCTGCATATTCTCCAATAGCATGATAGCATGAAGCTCGTAAGTACAAACACTCAATATCCGAGTTTTCAATGCTCAACCCAATTGATAAATCCTTAATAGCCTTCCTGCGACAGCCAAGTTGGGTCGCTTAAGCACAGATGAGAAAATGATAGTGCTAATGAAGAATAACCTCAAGTGAAGAGATCAAGTACTAAAAGGTTAGGAGTAAAAGTTGGGTCACTTGAGCACAGATGAGAAAATAATAGTGCTAATGAGGAACAACCTCAAGTGAACAGATCACGTAATAAAAGATTAGGAGTAAAAACTAATATTGATAGAGACCTATACAACTACAACTGACTGTAAATACTGAATAGCAGATACTTCAATTACAGTTGGGCCACTCTACGGATCAATGAAATATTTTAAACATCAGAGTATTTATGTCATGAGACAATTTCACTTCAGAGAACAATTATATTACAGATGGTTCATATCATCATTAGAATGATTAAGTACATGATATTAAATCAGAGGAAACTAAACCATTCACAAAAACACAGTTGATTGAACACACCTGTGCTCTCCCATCCCATGGAGTAGTAGCCCACGTAAGTGATATGCTTTAGAATACCTATTTAAAAGAACATTAATGACATCAAGTTTAGAAAAAAGGTAAATCAAACAATTTAATGAAGTCTGGAAAATAAGCCACTGTTCTAGAAAGGATACGATGTCTAAGAAGGCAAGGCAAAGACAAACTTACCTTCCATCAATTCGTATAACTTGTTGAAGACATTCAAAAGCCTTTTTAGAGTTTGCTAGATCTTGATAGAACTGCCAGGAAATCACTTAGTCATGCCGCAAGACATTTAAAGCAGCTTAATAGAGAAACGTAGTTTTATTAGCCAAAATAACAGTTTTCTCAAGATGCACACCATACCCTGTCATCCACTACAAAACTGCCAAGTATATCACTTGGTCATGTAGCAATACATTTAAAGTAGGTTGATGGAGAAAACACAAAATAGTAGTTTCTAGCAAATGCACACACATGGTTGTGAGTGTCATACACTGCTGGCCCTGACCTACAGAATCGTATGAAAATTGGTATTCTTTAGTCTTCAATCCCCCCCCCCCCCCCCCAACAACCTTGAAGCATTATTAGACTGGTAAATTTTAGAAGGGAAAAAAGGTATTTTGGTTATTTTGACACATTTTTTATGAATAATCATGGAAGTTTAACTTTGAGAGCAAAAGAATGCCCTAATACAAATTATGTAGATAAAGCACAATAATCAGTTATAGTTACCTGGGTAAGATGAGTCCAGGCTTCAAGAAAACTGCAGTCAAGTTGGATAGACTTCAAATGTGCCTCCTCAGCCCTATTATATTCACCAATTGAAGATAATGACATCCCCTACCAGAGTGAACACCAGTTATTGAGACAAAAGTCCAAAAAGTATCAGATTCCTCCAGAACCAGTAAGGTTAGAGACGTTTAATACTAACCAAATATGTGTATGCAGACTTGTTATTCTTATCAAGCTTCACACAAGAAGATAGGTCTTCAACAGCAGCATTGAAATCCTTAAACTTGAAATTCACTATTCCTGAATTAAGTACAAATTCCACAGATCACTTCTTAGCCACAAAGTTTTTATTATTTTCGAGTAACAGTCTTTTGTGATAAACTGCAAGCATATGAATTGGATCTTACAAACAATTCCCATGTTGAACTGTTTTTCAATAGGTATACGAAAATTTATAACTGAACAGATAGAAAGAACATACTTTAATAATCAAACACAAATATGACATAACTACTTTCGACATTTATATTGAGCAGGAAAAAAAGGGACATAAAAAGGTGAACAAAATTTCTTCAGTATATAAGCAAGTGGATTGCAAGCAGGAATGTAAGGAAATGAAACTATGAAAGAGCTGTATTAAACAAGTTACCTCTTTCATGTAATATATCAACTGAATTTGGATCAAACTCCAATGCTTTGGTCAGGTCTTCAATTGCCTGGCACAAAGATGCAATTGAAGATGTCAAATTTGAGTTATGACAATTACTAAGCTCTTTTATTTCCTTCACAATGAAAAACTCAGAAATATAGTGTAGTGACAGACACTACAGCTTTCATCATTTAGGTCATAAATAATAACCATAAACTGACATTTTCCATCTCGCTCACTTCTTTTTGCAAAATCTAATGATTTTATGCAAACACTAATGTAACATGCAGAGGAACAGAAACCAGCCTATAACTTAAAGGTTTTAAGTGAACCTTAATATCCTGTTTGACCATGTCAATGTACCAAAGCCAAGGATCACATGCAATTATGGAAGACACAAGGAAGAAGTTTTCCTTTGGCTAGAAAGACAATATAGAATGAACTTGTAAAAGAACCTCACGTCTATAGATTCTCCTAAGGCAGCCCGAGCCTGGCCTCTCCTTTTCCATGCCTCACCAGCTGATGGTTTTGATTGAATAGCCTAAAACAAAAATTAATCATATGGAGGATATAAAAAATAGAAGTTGTTACTTTTTTTAGACTGCTCAATCACGAAGACTTATGTACATTTGTAAAATCAGTAATAGCAGCTTCAAGCTCTCGTTGGAATGCATATGCAGTCCCTCTTCCTATTAGTGCCTCAGGATATGTAGGATCCTCTTTCAGTATCTGCATGATATAAAAAAAGACAGAATGTTTTTAAACTTTTTATATGATAAAAAAGACAGAGAAAAATACCACAAAGGCCACCATGACACAGTAGAAACCTACTATGACAAGTAAAGATACCAAAGATTTACCTGGTCAAATATAGATATGGCATAAGCATAATTCCCTTCATTAACCTGCAAAAAGAAAAGAAAAAAATGCCTGTCAAATAGAATTCATGACTCAAATTTTTACAGTGTAATTGCACCTGGTTCAAAACCACAAAATGTGTTAAAACATACCTGTGCAATGCCCCTTGATAAGCGAAAATCTACACTGATTGACTTGGTCTTGGAAATCTTAGCAACACAGAACTTCTTATTCCTCTTGGTTTCATCACTTATTTCATTATGTATGTCAGATGTGTTATTTGGCAGGCAGTGACTTTCGGATATATCACTTGAGTTACTGGAAATGACAGAGGATTTACTGCATTGTTCTGATTTCTCACTTAGATCATTACATGAATCAGAAGCATAATTTGGTTTGTCAAAATTATTATGAGTTCCATTAGTCAGGCCAGAAGGCATCTCACTTGCACTAGTTTGATCACTTAATCCTAAATAATCACCAGAAATGCTACTGTTCTCAGAAGCATCAGCAGACTCCATACTTAACTTAGATCCATCACTTAACACATTGAGACTTTTGTAGTTTTCACATGTTTTGCCATTGGTGTCAGATGCTAACTCAGGTAAAGACATTGATGACTTACTCCTCTCTTCATCACTTAGTCTATTGTGTGAGTCAAAATTGTCAGTAGACTTGTTGCAGAACTCCGATACATCCCTATGCTCTTGGAATAATCTAGAGGTATTGTATTTATTTTGATGCTTGAGAGTTTCATTTGACTTTCCATTGACGTAAGGTCTTGATTCAGATACAGGGGTAGATAACTTACAGTCAGCCACATGGTTGTCACTATTGAAACTTATGTCTAGTTTGCCTGGTTTCGCTACTGTCAAAAGCTCTTCCAGTTCCAGCAATTGCTTCAGATCAGCAGATTGCCGCAAAGCTTGTTCATACCCTTGCTCCCAAACAGCAATAGCATCCTCTTTCCTTCCCAATGCAGAAAATGCACGGCCTATATAAGGAAAATAAAAGCATTGAGTTTGAGCACCCTGCCCCAAAGACAAGACAATAGACTTTGCTGTTTACAGTCAAATAACAAGACATCATCAATTGCACAAAGCATACACAAAAATCTAAAGACAAGGGGAACATCATGTTGATTACAAATTCTACATTAGATCAGTAAATTTTATCATTATTATCTTAACAGTTTGAAGTCTAAACTGATAACAGAAAACCACAATTGACTTTTCAAATTTGAGAGAGAGAGCTTAATCTATGTTCTTGACTATATTATTACTCGTAAATCAAACCCTGTGATTATAAGTACTTACTCTACCTAGCATCCATTTGCTACAACTTAGACCCAAGAAATACACTGATAGTGTACGACTTAATTGTTGGCAAAGAGGATCTATATTTCCATATTCATTCAGCTCTATCCCAACCAATGAGCATGTCTATACTCTATAGCAAACTAAATTTCAAGAAGTCAAACTCAAACAACAATAAGTTTTAATGTTGAAAGAAAATGTGCATTGCATGACGCAGAAGCAAATATTGAACCTAATAGAACCCCAAACTCTCTAAATTATAGCAAAATCACCAGAATTGAAGAATTTTGATTAGTATTGTGAAGTCACAACCCTAGTACTCAATTTTTGGAACGAAAATGCATGCAAGAATAGGGTAAACATCTCCAATTAATCTAAAATTGAAATAACAACAAACTAAATTGATTGAAAAGGCAGAAAATCAAGAGCTAAACAATGCAATTGGCAAGTCAAATAAACCGAAACACCCGGAAAGTTGAGGATCAAAGAAAATAACAAAACCTTTAAGAATATAAGCTTGAAGAAGCGTATGGTCAAGCTTTAGCGCCTTATCACAGTCTTTAATCACGTGCTTATGAAGCTCCAATTGACTATAACAAAACGCTCTATTGCTGTTATCAAAAGAAACATCGATCAGAGAAATGAAAATGTAAAGAAATTTTTTAAAAATTTTGGGTAAAATTTTGAAACGGGGATAAAATCGGGAAAGAGTTTTAACGGACCAAATGTCTTGGATTGCGCAAGACTGAGTGAGGAGCGAGTCGAGTACTCGAATTGCCTTGGACCAGTCACGGGAGCTGCAGAGTTTGGCGAGTTCGACTCGCTCGGAAATAGCTGAGCTCATGGTGAGTGACTCAGGAGAGCGAGTTGGGGAAAGGAGTTGAAAATGGGAAGCGGCGAGGAAACTGAGAGGGAGGGGAGCAACGGTGGTGAAGAAATCGTGAGGTGGGGAAAGTTTTATGGCACGTGCGTATGACACGTGTGGAACTGGTTTTGACCCGTTTAGTTTTGGTCTTTGAAAAAGGAAAAATTGTTAATACTCAGATTATCACACCAAGTCTTGAGGTGCGTGGGCTGCAGTTAGGAGTAAACAATATGCCTTTCCTCGCAAATTAATGGGAATCGGTTCAAAAAACTTGAATTTAATTTGATTATTATTGTCAAATTAAGTTTGAATTCGAATAATTTACGTTAGTGAGTAAATCAAATTTAAGCATTTTAATGTTCAATTTTAATTAGTTTGTGAATTTAATCAAATTTTTTATTTTAATATATAATTTTATTATTTTAATTATGAAATGATAATTTTACCTTAAACTTTAAAACCCTTAAATCTAATCGAGTAATTACTATTCTTCAAATTCAATAACAAGAAATGTTTGTGTCGTGAGATTTAAATATTTAATCTCAAATTTTACGTGTGAGCTTTGTTTTTTTTTTTTTTTTTTCAATTTCATGTTAAACTTTTTTCCCATTGTATTTATAAAGAATTCTAATTTAGTAAACATGTTATTAGTAGCATTTTCATTTTTATAAAGAATAAATTAAGGAATAAAAAACTGGATCAGAGTTCGAATGGATCGAACCTTTGATTTCGGTTGTTTTTTATTATCGGTTGAACCAGTCGGTTCAACTATAGCAAAAAAAAATTACAAATAATTAAGAAAAATACCCAAAAAATAATTTAAAAAATCTAAAATTAAAAAAACATAAATAAATAAATAATACAAGTTATTATTTTCGATTTTAGCCTAATTTTTAGACTTTTAATTTATAACCAATTGAGTTTTTTTTTTAAAAAAAGTCAAAAGCCAAAAAAAAAAAACAAAAAAAAATTATTATTTCTAATGTTATTGATTTTTTTCTTTTTTTGATTCTCGATTTTCGATTTTTAATCGATTTTTGCAAATTTTTATCGATTTAACTTTTTTCTAATTTTTTATATATAATTGAATCATCAAAATTATTGATTTTTTTATTAAATCAATTAAATTGATCGATCCAATTTAATTTTTTTAATCATGAAAATAAACAATTAATCCAACCGAAGAGGAGGAGGAGGGGGAAGCCTAATTTTATTGGGAGGAAAATGTGAGATGACTCGATTCGACTGACAATTATCCTTTCGGCACGTGATGTGGCGTGCATTTTGGTGCACTAGAGATGCTTCCTCGCAATGCAAGTAAAGTAAACTTTGAGCTAAATATTTTTATTTTTTTTCCGAAAGAAGGAGAAAGGAGAACAAGAGTTCTTTTCTATTTGACAAACTTTTTTTTTTTTTTTTTTTTTATAGGCCCAATTCTTTATTCTTTTTATTGATTTACTTCCTTTTTTTTTCCCTTAAGAGTGGAAAAGTCTCATGTCATGTCACATATTTTATTTATACACATCATAAGTGATAAGCATGAAATAAAATTTATGATTTTCTTTTTTACTTATAATTTAAACATTCAATTAAAAATGAATTGATAATAAATGAAAAAATTCAACTTGAATATTGATTTTTTTATAATAAATGAAGAGAACCAATTTAAATATAAAATCATAAAAAATATATATAATATAACACCACTTTAACATCTTCTAATCCTCTCATTATTTTTTTTTTTAAAGAAAATCTATTAATTTATCTGTTTGCTTAAGTTTAAAGGCAACCCTTTATTCCTTTATTTGTTTATTAAGTTTCAACCTCTTTTTCTATCAAACAAAAAGAATTGCACAAGTAACTTTCATCGAAGTTTTATAATGTCTTAGTTTTCTTTCTTTCATTTGGAACAAAAAAAAAAAAAAAAAACAAAGATTTAGGTGCACGAATTATGTTGTCCAAGGTGTTAACTCTTTAATGCTTATCAAGAAATGTAAAATCCAGGTTAATGTCCCCTTACCTAATAATATTAATTAACCTGCTAACTTACAAGAAAATAAAATAATTAAAATTATGTTTTAATTGTTTACCAAATGGGAAGAGAGAATTATGTTTCAAGTTCATGGTATCTAATTTTATATTGATAAGCAGTGATACCTTTACTAATTTCTCTCCATAAAAAAAAAAAAAAAAATTTATGGTTATCAAAAGAGTATTCAATTGTTGATTTGAATAAAATAATAGCACTAATTAATAATAATTAGTTGTAATGTACAATATCTTTCTTTAATTTTCTAAATAATGTTAAATAATAATTTCTTTATTTTTTTTAGTCTTTTTCATGCATAAAATAAATATTTATCATGATGGAACCACATCACTTTATCTTTCCATTCATAATAATTCTTAATTAAAATTAATAATCTTGTTGATTGACTAATAAGTAATTGGAAAATCAAATGAAGATAAAGAGGTTTTTTAGTTGCTTTATTTATTTATTTACTCTTTTTTTATTGGAAATAGCTCATATAGAAAAGAGTCTTAGAGTAGATACTTGTACTAAATTTTAATGGTAAATTACAACAAAATATTATATGGTTATAGGCCACATAAATTCTTCATTTAAGGTTTAAAAATGGACACTTCATCCTATAAATAAGTAAATATTGTTAAAAAAAAAATACATATATGACACAATTAGAGGGGAGAACTAAAATTTTAAAGAAAAGAAAAAAAAAATTTAAAAAAAAATAGAGAGCTAGAAACAAGTGGCTAAATGGGCTTCTAAACCCAAAGGTTTCTTAAACAACAGCCCGTTGCGAATTTTGGATTTTATGGACCAATCCATGACTCAAAACTAATTTTAGGACTAACTCTTCATGATTTATGATTTTAATTTCTAAATCACTCACTTAGATTTAAAGCTGCTCGAGGGTTACCCATTCGGTTTGATAGATCCTATTAGTATTGGATTGGACTTGAATAAAATGTTTTTAATTTAGATCGATTCGAATTATTAGTTATTAATAAAAAAAATTATTTAAATTTAATTATAAAATATATAAAAATATTTTTAAATATTTTAATATTTTTTACACATTAATATAGACTTTCGGATCGGATTGAACTTGGATAAAAAATGTCAAAAAAATTTGGGCCGCAGCCCACCTGATCAATGAACAAGTCTACTTGGATCATAGACACCCATACCATTTTTTATTTTATTTTAAAAAGCAAGTAAAATAATATTAGGTACACAAATTATATTATCTGAGTTGTCTTAAATATTAAATGCTTATCAAGAAATGTAAAAACAAAGTAGTGTGCCCTTGCTTAATAATATTAATGTACTTTATAGAATACAAAAAAAAAAAAAAAAAAAAGAAAAAGAATTAAACTATTTTTAAGTAAATTGTGTGTAAAATGTGATGAGACAATTAAGTTTCAAATTTTGGGTAACTAATTTTAGAGCTAGCTAATTTTGTATTGATAAGTAATGATTCTTTTACTATATTTTTTTTAAAAAGATTATTGTTATTAAAAGAGTATTCAATTATTGATTTGAGCAAAAATAATAGCACTAATTAATAATGATTGGTGTTTTTTAGTCGGGTATTTATTTATTCTGGAAAGAATTCAATAAAAACTGGTTAGGCGTATTATCTTAATGTAAAAACTCCGAATAAATTTTGAAGAAAAAAGATTCTCAAAAACATAAAATTCCAATGAATCCAAATGCCTAACCAGTTTTTCCATAAAAACTTACATCTCAATAAATGAGTGGATAACATACTCAAATCTCTCCATTAAAACTCCATAATAATATAGAACAAGCGAAATTGAATACTGTAGAAGGTAATTTTGATCAGGTGAGGAAACATTGCAAATCAGTAAAACGAGATGTCGTAGGTAAACGGCGGAGAGAAAAATTAGAGCAGACCCTGAAGAACAAGTGCGGTGGCAGGTGGTAGTGATAGAGGCCGTAAGTGGCTAAGGATGGTGAAGAGTATGGTTGTTGTAGAAATTACAGAGAAAAGATTGAAGAGAACTCTTAACGACTGAAAGTTTGTCAAATGGCCAAAATATCCCAAATGAAGCATTTGGACCTCTATTTATAGCATTTCCAAGGAAGTTACCAAGATGAGTTACAAAGAGAGTGGAAAGTTATTAGAAGATCACTCACGTGTAAATAACACCCATCATGTGTAGTGGGAGAGAGGGAAGGTTATCAAAATAGTGGATGGCATGGAAATTATGTGGAAGTTACACTCAAATAATGTTTTGTTAATAGGCAGTATAGAAAAGTTACGTGACAGCACGCTTAAGAATGCAGTGTCTGTTCAGCGGGAAAGGGAAGCACATGTTTTACAGGAAAAAGGTTAAGAAGCGGACTTCTTAACAATTTCCATATCTGAGCCTCCAAGCCATGCTCTCCAGACCGTCCTAAGAGTGGAGCAAACCCAAGAATCCTGCCAACATTCCGGGGTTAACTCCACAGTTTTCACGTAGTTGTCTATTACTACAGGAAGTCTTACTGTCAAGGAGCGACGTGCTAAGAAACGACGTGCCAAGAAACGATGTGTCAAGCGACGTGCACAGGAAGCGACGTACCAAAAAGCGACGTGCCAAAAGGCACTGATGTTGAGAAGCGCTGCTGTCAGAGAGACTATTACTAAGGTCCACTACTTATGAGAGTTGTGTCTGCATGAAATGTTATTGACCAAAAATGAGTGTCTACATTTTGCCTCCTACATGAGAATTTTTTTGAAGAAGAGATTCTCATGCATTGAAACATGATAAAAATAACGAGTGAAAAAATAATATGAGAATGTAATAAAATTAAACTCATGACATAAATATAAGAATGATATTAGCAATGACTATGATGCAAAGATGATAAGATGAGAATGATCTTATGCATAAGTCTTTACACGAGTATAATGTAATTTTCTTTTACAATAAGTATCTCGCCTCTGAGTGTCTTAAAAATAACAGATAATAATAGAATTTAATATAAAAAAATTACTCAAAAAAACACTCAACACAACGAGGTATATATATATATTTTAAAAGTTTCTCATGTATTGCAACAATTAAAATAATATCAAACAGGAAAATTATGATTTTTTAAATATGATGCAATCGTCTCTTTTTTTTTTTTTTTTTATATTGAAATTATGATAATTGCGCATGCAGGCAGGGGCTGCCTACATGCAGCCCGCCTGCAAGCAGTCCCGCCTGCAGGCATGCATCCCGCCTGCAGGCAGGGGCTGCATTAAAGGGTTTAATTTCTACGATCTATATATTCTATAGGCAAATTGCATAGTGAGCAGAATGGAAGAAGCAGAAGAGGATGTTTTAAAACAAAGCCATGCCATGAATTGGAAATTAAGAATTGACCCACCAACCGTAATAAATACAGCTCGCATCTTATTCTATTCTAATCTCATGACTCATGACGTGCTTCTTTAATTTTGACAAGAAAAACTAGTACTACTTTACTATACTAGCCTTATATTTATATACAGACTTTTAAGATATCCCATTATATATATATATATATATATATAATAATAATAATAATAATAATTTTAAGTTATTTTAGCTTGAAAAAAAGCATGTACATTCAAGAATATCTCAACTGGTTCTTAATCTATAATTTGAGATTTTATTTTATTCTCTTTTTATCTCAGGCAAAACAAATTTTTCATGACATGACGCACCAAGAAGCAACGTGCAAAGAAATGATGTGTCAGAAAGCAACGTGTCAAGAAGCGTCATACCAGGAAGCATTGCTGTCGAGGAGCACTGCTGACAGAGAGAATATTACTCAGGCCCACTACTTATAAGAGTTGTGCCTACATGAAATGTTATTAATAAAAAACGAGTGTCTACAAATACCATATCAAACTCCATGATCATGCATAACTTTTCAATTTCATTTTTCAAACTTCATTGTAAAGATTGGCAACATAAAGGAAAATTAAACGCGGAACGTAACTTTGTTGATTCATATAATCATTTTTAAAAAGTAATATCTAACAAATTTGAATTCGAATTCGAATATTTATATATATTTTTCTCTATTCCCAAACTACGATCTTCCTCGTAAAAAAACATAATGGAAATTTAAACAGAAGATGTTTCTGCCTTCCGGTCCTGTTTTTGTCGCAACCAAAAAACAAAACAAACAAACAGATATGTTGGCTACTGCCAATGCCAATCAGGTAACTTTATCCTTTCATTTTTCAAAGTAAAAAAAAATTTTAGGTGGTCCATGGCTCCATGGGTTTACAATCTCATGTTATTTTTTAATACATTTTCAGTTGGTACAAAAAACTTTATCTTATTCAAGGATTTAAATTCTCATGTTTTTTGCTGCAGAAAAGATATGTCTATCATTGTTTGACACTGAATTAACTTAACATTCCATTTTTAACCTTTCCTTCCAAATTTCATGCTCCAAAGAAGATTTTTTTTACATAAAGGCGGCGGTCGTAGTTTAAAAATAAAATAATAGATTGTAAATATTGAAATTTGATTTTAGATATGTTAAATCAAATATCACTTTTTTAAGAATAATTGTATGAAACAACTGAATTAAACTTTGAAATATAAAATAAAATTATACAAAATTTGCATGCCAATATTGTTTTTTTGCTTTGGCCTTTAGGTTTTAGCCCCACTAGAGCATAAAATCTAACCCCTTTTGTCCTCCACAAATAGTATTGATGAAAGTTAGAGTGCATAAATACTAGCTTGGCTAATGGGTAATGGCCGGCCTGATAGCCCCTCTGTTCCACTCTCAAACAAGAAAGAGACCAACCCTCTTTGCTACATTAACTTCTGCATTTTCCATTTTTCTTTATTGCTCCTTTTGCAGTAGCTTTTACTTCTTTATATTCCACTTGTCTCCCTATTTTTCCCACTTTCCCTTTCCCTCTCCTCCTAATTTCTCTCTGCAAATTCAAAATTAAACCTTGTTCTTGCTATATAAATCCCACTTTCTGCACCCTTTGTTACTTCCCAGGAGGACCCAAACAGACCTAAACAGTGTTTGAATTATAAAAGTTTCAGTTTATATTAACTTTCAAGCCCATGGAGAGTACTACTGCAATTAACTATGATGATGAAGAAAAATGGGAAGCTGAGGAGGAAGAAGAAGCATTGTCATTGTGTGATCTGCCAATCAATTTGATTAAAGAAGAGAACCAAATCCAACCAAGGAATGAGGAAGATGGTGAATCCCATGAAATTAAAACAGAAGAAGATTTCAACTTTGGCTCATGGGGTGGCTCTCTGTCAACAACAGAACCAGAAATGTGTGCAGCTGATGAAGTGTTCTTTAAAGGCCAAATCCTACCTCTGTGTCTCTCAGGTTCAGTTAGTTCAGACAGCGGCCTAACAGGGTGCCGCCACCAAGATATCCAGACCAATAATCGGTGCCTGTCAAGGTCAGAGTCCATGGACCATGGTTCATTAAGTAGGTTCACAAGTGTTAGTAGCAGCAGCACTAGAAGTAGCCATTTCTCAATAAATAGCAGTAATTCCAGCACAGTTACAGCAAGAAATTTCAATTCAATTACCAATTCCAATTCCAAGTCAAAGGCAATTAAAACCAGAAACAACTTCAACACACATCCAAGTCCAAAACCCCAGATAAGATTGTCCAAAACTCGGCCAGTGATCAATGTGAGCAGCCGAAACCAGAAATCATCAATGTGGGAGTTTTTCAGGTTAGGTTTGGTTCGAGCACCAGAACTTGAATTACAAGACTTGAAAGTTCGTAGCAATTACAACAACAATGCTAATAGAAATTCTGTCAGCC
This sequence comes from Fremontodendron californicum, assembly GCA_030761205.1. Classification (NCBI taxonomy): domain Eukaryota; kingdom Viridiplantae; phylum Streptophyta; class Magnoliopsida; order Malvales; family Malvaceae; genus Fremontodendron; species Fremontodendron californicum. Next base: position 2,825,239 of record JAULJL010000020.1, read on the forward strand.
GAAACAGCAGTTGTAATAGTAGCAGTAATAACAGCGGATCAAACACCAAGAACAACAGCACCAGCAAGATTGTTAATAACAACAGTGGTGATCAAGTTGCAAAGAATCAGCAAGATTCGAACAAAGGGTTGTTAGAAAAAAGAATAGGGTTGTTTAGTGGATGTAAATGTTCAGTTAATGCAGTTGAAACAGTTCCTTTGAACAACATAGTCGTCATCAAAAGTATCAAGAAGAACAGTGAGAAAGAGAAAGCAATGCCATGGAAGAGAAAAAGAAGCTACTGCAAGAATTGAAGATAAAGAAGAAAATGAAAGAAAAGGAAAAAGAAAAGCAAGAAGGAAAGCAAGCTTTGTCACGTCATCGAACGTTTGAATGGTTAAAGGAGCTTTCACATGCAAGCTATGTTGATGAAGCTTAAAGAAAGACTCATGAACAATCCCTCGCATGCTTCCCTTTTTCTATTCTTTCATCATTATCAACTTTTTTTTTTTTTTTTGGTTTTAGTTTTTATATTGTTTTTTAGATTATATATTGAAATACTTCAAAGTTCAGGCTCTTGCACTTATAAAATCTGTCTCACTGTCTCTTGAGAGATTTGGAATTGTTGATTATTGAATTTTCTTTTTATTTTTCAATTCACGTTTCTGATGTAAATTAATGATTGAAAAAGAGTACCAGCTGCCGTGATGGGTGGAAAATGATGAGCATTAACAAATGTGACGGTGGTGGTGGAGGTGCTTAAAATGATTAAAGTGTCAACTTTTAACAAAACATGAAAACGGCAATTAGTGAACGTCACTAAAGCACACAACGACACATGAATCAGAGAGGCAGATCTACGTTACTTATACACTAAAATAAGTATTTGATATGAATATATGTTTGATATAAATATATTTAATTTTTTTTTAAAAATTTTATATATTTAAAAATTATATTTTATATTCAGAATATGTATCAAATACATGTGTTAAAAACGAATACTTAATAAAATAAAGAGTTAACATAAAGGGAGACACAAAAAGCCAAAAAAAAAAATTAAAAAATTGCAAACATGCAATTTAGAAAAAAAAAAAAAGAAAAAGAAAAAAGAGCAAAAGTAAAATATAGAAGGAAGGAATTTGGATAATAACTCTTTCTTTCAATTTCAATCCCATTTGTTCTTTTGATGATTTCATGATTACAAAGGGAAGAGTAATGTTCTTTTTCTGTCTCTTGTACTGTTTCATTAGTTGATCTCTGAAAAAGAAGGTTTGATTAAGTATTTGAGAATCCAATAATTATTTCCTTGTACTGTGTCTGTTTGTCCATTTTGTTTGGAGATTGGTGGTATATTTTTTTTTTCCCTTTCAGACATTAAGATAATATTTTAAATGTGGGCCTTAGATAATTGGGACTAAAAAGTATTGAGTGGTTAGATCTTCAGTATTTGCTTTTTAAAAAGCTTCTCTTCAATTGGACAGCATATCCCACGCATGTGATGAGTGTTCATCTCATCTCATCTCCATCTTGAATCGTTTTCTCAATTATTTAGATTTTCTTAGTATTAGCCAATAGAATAATTTAGGAATAAAGACAATAATCTTTGCGTATGTCAGTATGTTTCACAGATTCAATCGCTGAATATAAGAACAAAATCTTCAGCGAAGCATAAAACAATGTCTTGAGTTCAATTCCTCGTACAAGAAAACTTGAGTAGATGTCTAATTTTAACCATAAATATTAGGATTTTTTTAGTGCTTTTTACGTTTTTCAACAAGGAAATGCCTAAAACTGTAGAGGGTTTTCAGCTTCACCCCGTGGGGTAAGGCTTAGCTTTACTCCAATAATTTCACTGTCAGTGACCAAGATAAGATCTCGAGGATACATTCTCCGTGCAGCCAAGAAAGCTGCTTGCTCAACCAAAGAAGGCTTATCCACAACAATATATCTTTGGGGCCCTTCTATAGGCAAAAGAAGTATAGTTTCTAATTATTGAATCTATGATGATTTCAATTCATTACAAACATGGTGCATGAAGCATGAAAGACAACAATGTTTCCTTGGACCCTGGCTCAAGTGGGCAGGATTTTGATGTTAAGTTATTGTCTATTGAAGTAATAGAATCAAGGAAATCTGTGTCCCATCAACCCTACTATTTTGAAGAATTAGGCCAAGTTGGCACAACTAGCTTGGAACTGAAATACTGAACTATAGTAAGGCCCAATCCGTTAAAAGCCCATTTCTTACCTGTTGGATACTGTAATTTGCGAACAAAGTCAACAAACTGAAGAATAAAGTAGGGTAATCTTGAACAGAGTTTAGTTCAGTAACTTCCCGTAGTCATTTTTAAAAATTGATAATTAATAAATTTGAGATTCGATTTTTAATATCCGTAGAAAAAAATAATCTTATTAGCCAGACACAAAGTACACTCATTTACCATTATACAGGTCATTTGCGAACATAAATGAAGAAGAACTAATGCTAACACAAGCATGAACTACAATTATGAATAGAATAGACATGCATTCGAGAATTACGCTTATATACAGTGTAATTATGAATAGACATGCTTTAGATTATGATATTTGGATTTTTCTTCTTTCTTGTTTCTTTTAAGACTTTCTGAATGGCTTGAAATAATTGGAGAAAATTTTGGCATTTACATCTTCTTTAGGTACAATGTTCAAAGCAAATTGACCATATAAAAATAAAATCCAAGGTGATCAAGGCCTCTATTCCCTTTCCCTTCTTCCCCCTCCCAAACCCAGTATATATAAAATCTAACTACTTGACTAGATCTTCCCATTTGCAGTACTGCCCTCCTGCTAATGCACGATAAAATCTATCCCTGCAATATACTGGTCTTCCATCAGCAGCCTCTGCAGCAGCTGCCGCTAGATCATCATCGGCCTTAACCTCCACCGGCAGTCGAAGCAATTCATCTTTTCTACAATATTAGACATGGAAGTTTTGTTGTGAGAGAACAAAAGAAAAACCCAAAATGTCATGGCAGTTTTGAGAATTTGAATTTCTGTTGTTCCTTCATTTATATGCCCATGCATGTACCTTATATTGAACTTTGTGTTGGTTTTTGAAGCAAGAACATTTGATGGGGTATCCTTTGTGACAAAGGCTGTTTTAAAGAAATCCTCTACTGGCGTGGCAAAGATAAATAGAAATACTGCTGTAACAAGTAAGGCCCCTGTTCCAACTAGTGTCTGTTTCAACAACTTGATAACTGGTTTAACCTGGAGCCAAAAAAAAAATTGTCATGTGAAGCTTGCATGCCTTTTCCATAAGCAAAAAATTATAATTAGAGCTCCACAGAATGCGAGGGAAAAAGCAGGTTGTTTATTTTGCTAGATGTCTGGGTTTGATAGCTTCAGGTTTGAGGCGTTTCGGTTCTTCATTTTTCTTGAAGTATCAGATACCCGTGTCTAACGTATTTCTGCCATGGTAATGGAGATATGACCCTCTAAATACATGAAAAAATTTAGAAATAATTGAATATACCAATGTTAGACACATACCCTTATGAGATACTAACACCCGAGTCCGAGTAACATAGGTGAGGCATACCATCATTTCTTGTAACTTCTCTCTCCCTCCTTCCTTCCCTCTCTTTTGTGCGTGTGTGCTTCATTGCTATGTTATTCGGACTCGGATGAGAGTGTCGGACACGAGTATGTGTTCTACACAGGTATGTTCAATTTTTTTTAAGATTTTCATGTATTTGGAGGGTCCTTAGAGAAGGATTATATCCCCATACCCATGTCTAGATATGTGTCGGATATGAGTACTTAAAAAAAATAAAGGTCGGAGCAACATAGCTTCATTGTACTCATGCTTACACTCTAATATTTAAAACTAGATGCATAATTATATGACATACATACAGCACAACCCTTTCTGCACGCCATATACTGCAGATTGGTAAGTTGTTTGCATATGTTAGTACCTTATAAGAGCCCAGCAATCTGTCACGAGCCAGGACCTGGAAAGGAAAAAAGGAATTAAAGATATCAATGTAGTGCATGAAATGATATCTGCATAAGTTTTTGATGGTGCTTCTTGAAGAGTATGATGAAGAATATTCATTCTTGAAGAGTATGATGAAGAATATTAATTCTTGTTGTTCTAGTTACAATTGATTTGAATAAGCAACTCTAATTGGCTGTGATTGAAACTTGAGTTTCTCGAAAATTTCAATCTTTTACATACTCCTAGGCAGAGTGTTTACACTTTTTCAGTATTTGGACTATGATTTCTGTTTCAGACTAGACAATTTAATGAGCCACTTTGCTAAGTATTCACCGTCTGGGAATTGTTGGCTGCCCTTAAAAATTTGATTTAATCTTAGCAATGTGGTGAAATGGCTAAAGCATATGTAACACCCTGCAGTGTATCAATATGCATATTATGCATCAAAGCTAGCTTGTAGTTGTAGCTTACTGTCGTATGAAATATTTTCTTTTGGATTTGGAATGCCAGATCTTGTGGAATATTTATTTTTCCAGGTATCAATGCATGCTCTATCATCAGCTACGTTACTCAGACTCGGGTTTAAGTGTCGGACATGGGTATGTTTCCCACACGAGTATATTTGATTTATTCTAAGTTTTTTCATGTATTTGGAGAGTCCTTGAGGGATCATATTCCCATACCCATGTCCGAATATGCGTAAAAAAAAAATATGAAGATTCTGAGCAATATAGATCATCAGAACTCTAAAGTCGTTAACAGCATAATTTTCAACTGCTATGGGAGTTTGTTTCACATCTGATTGTTTGATCGATATGACTAGAGTTATCATCATTCATCAAAGCCCTTGTTTCAAAGTTTTTATTGCCTTCCATGAGGACTTCATGAGACTTTATGTCGCACAATGCCACTCAGCAGATGCTGATAAATTCTTTCATGTCTCACATACTAGCAGCTATTAAGAATAATAATATAATTCTGTCCTTGATTGTTCCTTTGCTTTTCTGACAAGAAAGAAAAGATTAAAAAACACAGTATGTACTAACCTCAGGTGGTTTTACCCACATTTGACCATCATACCATCCAGTCTCTTCATATGGTATTACTGCTGATAGAAGTCTATCACCAACATAACTCCATCCCTGCAACATGCCGAATTATGGTTAAATTAACAATGAATATGGCTGTATCTTAAAGTAACGTGAATAGTTGCTCAATGAAGAAAAATGAGGGAGATGATGAGATCTATGTTACTCGGACTCGGGTGTGAGTGTCGGACACGGGTAAGTGTCGGACACGGGTATGTGTCCGACACGGGTATGTTTGATTTATTCTAAGTTTTTCCATGTATTTGAAGGGTCCTTGGGGGATCATATCCCCATATTCATGTCCAAATATGGGTCGGATACAGGTGTCCGACACGAGTACTTCAAGAAAAATGAAAAGTCGGAGCAACATAGGATGAGATTACAGATCTATAATCTGTTCTTGTATAAATCACATGCATATTGAATCCTGCATGTTAGCCTATATTAGCCTTCATTAAACAATAATGTCATCATCTGTTCTTTCTTTATGATTCATAGAACAAAAAGCATTCCAATCATTTTTCACCTTCCTTATTATAGTTATTCCTGGAATGCTTGTCAGCTTTAGAACAGAGTAAAGAATCTTACATATGCATGGCAATACACAAATTATATCCCCAAAATGATTCACAAATGGCCATGCATGACACAAACATCCCTATGCACCACAGCAACAAAAAAAAAAGTTAAAACTTGAAGAAGACGATCATACCAGATAAATTCTTAATACAATTAGTGACACGAGGAAAAGAGTTCCTGTTCCAGCAGCAAGCACAAATCTTAAAGGTTCCTGCAAGGGTGTGAATTAGAATGTTAAGGGGGCAAACCTTGTTCAGGGATTGAAAATATCTAGCTCGTGATAAATTTAGTGTACTCTTCTTGATTGCCTGTGTTTTTAGTTGCTTCTACTAATCTTTGAATGAAATTTTAAATCTATGTTTTGAGATATGGCCCTTTGGCCTAGTGCTCATGTATTTATTTGTTATAAGAGGTGGTCGGTAACAGGTCCGAGGTTCAAATCCTTTATCCACTTGGATCCTATCATAGAAGTAATAGAACCTTATAAGTAAACAAATCAAACTCTTTAGCAGTAATTTTTTAAGTATAATTTGGCAGATTTGAGACATTATTTACGCAAATGGTGATGCAATGGTTTCTGCATCATCTCCTCTGCTCTTAGGCTATTGATTATTCTTTTTACTTATGTTATTTGGACTAAAGTGAGTGTTCGATATGGTATATGTTTGATACGGGTATGCTCAATTTTTAAAATTTTTTTCATATATCTGGAGGATCATACCCATATTCATGTTTAAATATGTGTAGGACACGAATATTTTAAGAAAAATAAAGAATTCGGGTAACGTCACGTTGATGTTTTCGACTTACCCTTGAAGGATTAAAGCTTGCAGCAGCTATCGGGACTCCAAGAACCGTGAAAGTTACTAGCCAGAGCCCTCCTAGACGAAGGAAAAATTGCCCTGGTCCCAGTTCGCCCCATGAATAAAGAGGTCCATCTTTCAGAGACGAGTACTCATTCACCTATTTCAGGAATAGATGGTTGTGAGTATGATTTATGAATAAGAAATGCATTAATTTATCATATATCCTACAAGACATGTTACATCCGAATCAGGATCCATGTATGCCTGGCAAATCACATGCTTTTTTTTCATGCTTTCCATTATTCTTTTCTCCTATGCTAATGCCTGGTAGGACTCTCAGAGTTCAATATTGATTATATGTTGTCTGTTAAGCTATATGATAACAGAAATATCTGGATCCCCCTCCCCCTTCCCTTCTTTTTCACTCTTAGATGCACAATTCAACAACTTTTATAATCTGCATGGACCTATAAAGTAAAGGAACTGTGTTTTTCTATATTACTCGGACTAGGGTGTGACTGTCGGGTATGTCTCCAACACGGAAGTTCATTTATTTTTTAAGATTTTCATGTATTTGGAAGGTTCTTGGAGGATAACATCCTCATATTCTTGTCTGGATATATTTCAAAAACAATGAAGAATCGGAGCAATATAAGTGTTTTTAGTCTCAGTAAGTGTATCATATGCAGAAAGTTTTGGTGTGAAAACATACCGGCCTTTGCTCAAAAGGGACCTCAATTTCCAAGCCAGGTTCCCAGCTCCGGCCTGGGAAGCCGCCGGTCATACCACCATCCATCTCATCTTTTAACGCCCTGACAGAAATCCCCCGAGGCAGCTTCTGTCCTCCATGATACTTAGCTAAGCATGAACCATAACTGCTGCTCCCAAGCTTAATATGTCTTGGAGTAGGAATATTTAGTGAACAATAAACATTTAGTCTGAGCATCTATTTTCTTAAGTAAGTCGACGCAGCCAACAAATCTCTTCAATACGTTTTACGAACAGGAACAGGCGAGGCGAAGAGAAGAGAAGAGAAAAGAAGGAAGAAATGATAGTTGAGTTCACTTCTTCAAAGGGCATGGTTTAGATACATAATTTACGTGGAGCAGAAAACAACCATACAATTATTACTTTTGTCTTCTTTCTTTGATGGTTCTTAACTATGGGACCTATATATCTTCAATTACGTGGATGAAACCGATAATCACCATTATATAAAGAACTGCCGATATTTTTTGTGGTTGGAGAATTGTAGAGTTGGAAGCGTAGCTTAATGCAAAATGTGGCAGTTATTGCCTTGCACGCTGTTTTTTGTGTATTCCTCGTGTTTCCACGAGCGAGAGTAAGATTGTGAGAGCCATGGATCTGGGATTGTCCGCCTTATGGCCTTTTCGAGAAAGAAAATTAAATTTGGGTTTTTTCTCCCTTTCCTAATCTTCTACTACTGGCCAAATTAATTTAGCCCTAGATATTAGCTCATTAGTACCAAAGTCGTTTGTTTTGTTTTCATTTTCTTTTGAACAGTGACATTTTCACTTTCAGATTCTTCATCTCCAAACTAGAGCCATGGAATCAGTCAATGTTTGGGTTGTAATAAACAACTTTCAAGTTGAGGTTAAAAAATTTAGTGAAAACAACAATGGAGACCGTTGAGAGCTGTTGCGGATTGGTCAAATGAGCTTCAATGTTTTTTTTTTTTTTTTTACTAAAGATGTCGCAATTAAAAGATAGAAAAAAATTTCAGTTTCTTAAATTCGAATTCAAATTTATTGAATGTCATCTTTTAAGATAATTGCAGGAATGAATTAGATTAAGCCTAAGTTAGAAAGATGTCATGTATCAAAGTTTAATAAAATAATTTTTTTACCTTTATATTAAAGTTAAGTTGTTTAGACTCTTGATAACACCAAATCATTGTGCAGAACATAGATTTAATTTCTGATTTGATGCACTTAAATACAAAATTGACTAATATATGAAAAGGTAAAATTCATAAATTTAGAATCATAAGTTTCAACTTTTGTAACGTGTTTTACCTAGCAAATTTGACTTTATAAAGGAAATTGTAAGAGGAATTACAAATATACTGCAAAAACTCATTGACCTTTTTCTATCCTAAGGTTTTCTGGTAAATAAAAAAATAAATTCATTGCATTTAAGAGTGGACTTTGTTTATTGAGAAATTAATTAATTATCGAAAGTTAAAATATTAAAAAACTTTGAACTATTTTATTTTTTTAAAAGTAAATTCTTATACTTTTGTTGTATCTAAATAGGTTCTTATATTTTGATTTGTATTTAAATAAATTTTAATTTTAAATGAAAAATTAATTTTGTATTAAAAGTTTATTTAGATATAAATTAAAAGTTAAAGATTTTTTTTTATGTAAATTAAAAGTTAAAAACTTATTTGAGTGCAATAAAAATATAACGACTTAGCTAAATAAAATTCTAAAATTCAGAATTTTCTTTTTGTTATTTTAACCATTACCTAATATGAAGTCAAGAAGTTGTTGGATTGCAATTTGCAAACAAATTGTAGATTTCAAATAAAATTAAAAAATTAACTAAAAAAAAAAAATCATTCATTCCAAATGTAGCCTAAATTATCTTAATTCAAAATTAAAGTCTTACTGTTTAATTATAAAAGATGCCAATTGCCTTGCCCGTTCTGGACATAAGTTTTATAAACAAATATTTTTTAAACATCAAAAAGTAATTAAGCAATTTTTTGTCTAAACCCAAGGTGCTTGCTTCGCATCCTCATTTTATGGTTGATGAAAAATTAATTCCTGTCGTGTCGAGAGTGTAATGTTAAAGTTCTTCCAAAATTGATGACTCCTAATATGAGAACCAACCAAATGTTGGTAAAGTAAATAAGCATTTTAAGAAACAATAATGTCAACATCAAAAATCATATTATAAGTTTTCCTAAAGTTTGTCTTCACATTCAAAGTTCAAAATCAAATAATACATTTAATTCAAGATATATTTTCTTTCTTCTTCTTTATTTATTTGATTTCACTTCAGCTCCAAACCAAAAATAAGGTAAAATAATGAGGTTATAAGAAGAAAAACAATCATTTTCATGTTTCAACGTTGTAAAAAAAAAAAACACGTTATAACCGGACATGAATCCAATTTGACTCCCCTTGCATTATTTTCCATAAATCATGCTAAAACACTAATAAATTCAAATCCATATATTGATTGATTCTTCGTATCCTGCCTGCCTGGCTTGCCTTCATTTCATTCACACTACCGAATCCATCAATTTTTGGAAACTCACTTAATTTGGGTTCTCCCTTGTTATGAATTTGATCATACTTGCCAACAACCGTGTGATTCGTGTTGGACTCGTGATTAGGATTCAATCCCGACATCTTCAAGTACCAAAAAAAGATATATATATATATATATATATATATATATATATATATATATATATATATATATGATCATAGTCTCTCCCCAGTTGCCACCTTTCCTACAAACACAGCAAATTATAACCACAAAGAGAAATAACATAGCAATAGCAGATTGTAATTCAGTGGTTTTTTTTACTTTGATTTCATAATTTTTGTAGTAATTAAGCTTGTGAGAATGAGTAGCACTGAAATGTTGTATGATGATTATACACCAAAAAGGAAGGCTAAAAGCAAAGCCTACTTGTTGTGCTGGAACTCGAAAGCAAACCTCGGGTTTCTTAGGGTTTTTCTTTTCTGCTGTTTATTCTTCATTGCTGGTTACTTTGCTTCCAACCTTCTCTCTCAGGTACTTGATTTATTTTCATCCTAAAAAAAATGGTAATTTAGTTTTCAGTTTATTATTGATTTTTCTTATTCATTTGTTGAGGAGGTTTTCGGGAGAAGGCTCGACTCATCACTGGACTATGACTTAATGCCACATGGAGAAACTGGAGATGAATCTATTTCTTTGATTCCTTTTCAGGTATCCTTTTTCTTTCTTTCTTTCTTTTCTATTGTTGAATTTGATAAAGGAATGTCAAATGTGTTGGTAATTAATTTGATTGGTTTTTGAATGTGAAGATTTTGATCTCTTTAGATGAACTGAATCGTATTTGATATGACACTAAATCCTATGCTTATTGTATTTATTGGTTACGAGATTGTCACATGTCTTACTTTTTATTTTAATTAGTTTTGAAATCTGAAAACTCCATGAAATAATTTCTTGTTTCATCAGGTTATAAGCTGGAGGCCGCGTGCCTTTTATTTTCCAAACTTTGCAACTCCGGAGCAATGCCAACAAATAATTAACATGGCAAAACCAAAACTTGAACCATCAACTGTGCTTTTAGCAAAGGGAGAAACTGAGCAGCCCAATGATGTTAGGACAAGGTACTATATGTTTTATATGCCTAAGTGTACGAGGATGTGTGTCTGCCTGTCTTCATGAACTTGTTGACATTTAAGAATATTATTAATTTGGTTTTTATATCATAATATTTATAACCAAACATTTCCTTGTTAAGCAGTATGGGCACATTTCTTAGTGCTGATGAAGATGAGACTGGGATTTTGGATGCCATTGAGGAAAAGATTGCAAGGGCCACAAAGCTACCAAGAAATCACTACGAGGTACTGTATCGTGGACATAGTAAAGACAATTTTGATGTTTACTATTAGTTGCTTTTTTGCAGCCTAAAACTGTATTAATTGTTGTCTTTGTTAGATTAGTTAACCTTTTTGACGTTAAGGGGCTGTTCTTAAATTATCTGTGGATATGAGATCGAGATCAACCATGTTTCAGGCATTCAATGTCTTGCGCTATGGACTAGGACAGAAATATGATTCGCATTATGATGTGTTTGATATTGAGCGATATGGCTTGCAAAAGAGCCAAAGGGTATGTTTGCCTTCTGCTTTATATTGGTATTTTTAGTGGTGACAATAAATCGGAATCCAAAAATTCGTTTGAAAAAATCCGAATCTATCCGAACTTGATTTGGCAAAAACAAAATCAAAGATCCAAACCTGAGAATTTCGAATCCGAAATGATTCAAATTAGAAAAATTCAAACCCGAACTCGATTCGGACTCAAAAAGCATGCTAAAATGGTTACATCTTTCAAGAAATCTAAAAAAATGACTTGACTAGCTTGAACCTAAATCCGATCCAAATCCGACACGAAATGACCCAGTCCTCGACCTGCCCGATTGCCACTGCTAGTATTTCTTGTAACTCTTTGACAGATGCACAACAGAGCATGTTTGTTGTCAATGGAAACATGGCAAAATGTGCAAAAGAACATTAAGTTATTCTATATTTTCTATTGAAATAATATATATATATATATATATATATATTGACTTTCTTGTGATCACTAATAAGTCAAACATTCTGATAAATTTCGATAAAGGTTGCTACCTTCTTGGTGTACTTATCAGATGTTGAAGAAGGAGGGGAAACTACATTTCCATTTGAGGTAGCATTCAAGACTTCTGATTCTCAGTATATATATATATATATATATATATATATATATATATACATATATAGATGGGTAATTGTTCAATGCTTTGATCTGCAGAATGGCTTGAACATGGATGGAAATTATGATTTTAAAAAATGTATTGGCCTGAAAGTGAAGCCTCGCCTAGGAGATGGAATTCTATTTTACTCATTGTTCACAAATAATTCAATCGATTATGTAAGTGTTTTCTTTCTTCTTCTTTTTTTCAAGTTTAATCTGTCAAATTCATGGCTTAAACAACATTAATTAACATTGGTATTGGATTATGAAACAACATAAATGGTTGCTTTTGCAGACATCAGTTCATGGAAGCTGTCCAGTAATCAAAGGAGCAAAATGGGTGGCTACAAAGTGGATCAGGGATCAACCAGATTTTTAGATTTCCGTATTCGACACCTGTGTTCAACACATTTGTACGGGATATGATCTTTCAAATATATGAAAAAACTTAGAAAGAAAATAAACATACCTATGTCAGACACATACTTGTATCCAACACTCACCCTGAGTCCGAGTAACATAGCTTATATGTTGATTTACATACAGACACAGTAAATCAAAGAATGCTTTCTCATTTTCAATTCTACATAAAGAATCTGTCAGCCATAAGCCAAAGGCAGGAGCTTCTTATCTTCCTAATCTAAACAAACAGATAAAACCCTGCAAAAGGATAATAAAACTCAGTTTCAAACAAGATATGGTTCTCAATGAATCTATCACGCCCCGAGGCTTTTGCAACTCTATTAAAATAAACTCCTAAAAAACAAAATATCAACCTTCTTAACAATCAGAGGCCCACTGCTGCATTAATCCACCTTTAAGCTGCATCTTCACATTAGTGGATATTTGATGCATCGGACCTCTTTATCATTTCCCAGCTGAACTTGCGGAGCAGAACAAAATTGCTTGTAAAACATGTTCACTTTTATTGGATAAAACTTGCAAGGGAATTCAACGGCCCATTGTTACTGTCTGACTAACTCTTTGCTTGTAGTTTCTCAGTAGACATCTTAGGAGGTTATCGCTATAACTTAGTTAATCCTTGAAACTTGGATATAGGTTCTTCCTTTTATCCTTTTTGCATTCGTTGAATGCCTCCCTGCATATAGTAATTTGAAGGTCCAGGATAATTTTCTGTTTAATCCTTCACTTCGATCAGTGACTAATGACAGACTCCAGGAAACCATCAACGCTGGCAAAAATGGGAAATGAAACAATCATAATTTGTGCCAGTTTTGATATGGTTGCTTTCCCAACCGTTTCAGAACATACATGCAACCAGCAGCCATGAATAATCCAACTGCAGCAAACGCTATCATTGTTGCATTCTCAATGGTCCTATAATAGCCTCTCTGCAACATTAAGAAGCTAGCCAGTAAGTTCATCAGAATAAAGTAGTATTATATATCATCTATGTTACTCGGACTCAGGTGTGAGTGTCGGATACGGATATGTTCAATTTTTTCTAAGTTTTTTCATTTATTTGGAGGGTCCTTGGAGGGTCATATCTCTATACCCATGTCCGAATATGTGTCGTACACAGGTATCGGACACGGGTAGTTCAAGAAAAATGAAAAGTCGGAGCAAGATATTCTCCCACACGATTCATTGAGGAGATGCTCAAGTACATTTTTCCTACCCTCAAGCTCTGGGCTAGGGATAAGCACAGGCACCAAGGAAAACACAATTGCAGAACTCATAGTCAGCATTTTCATTCAAAATAAACATCGGTCAGCCTTAAGTCATTCTTAACCAATTTATAACAGCAGCAGATGAAAGGAAGCTGAAGAGGTGTATCTTGTTTCATACTGCCATTTCCCCTCTTTCCCAAAAAAAACAAATCATACATGTATGCAGATGTGCATGGATGCATAAATTGGATCAGGGACACACCTGCATCAGAATAAACAAAATTGCTGCATTTGCAGGAGCTAGAGAAAGGCTTATCATTCCTCCACGCAACTCATTTGGCACATACCTACATAAACATGATTAAAGCAGAGTGATTTAAAACTAAATTTCTACAAATAAGAGGCACTAAGCAAGAAAAAAGACTTTTAAAACTTGATAAAAGAAAAATGTGTAACGTACATGGTCCTCAATCTTGCAAGTGAAGGCAGAATTAGGCCAATGCAGGCATGGAATAAAGAAAACTGTGTCACCAAAACTCCAATTTCCTGCAATCCGGACCACATAAACTCTGAGGCCATGGCTGGAATAAGAACAAGTGACCCTAATTTATATATTTACAAATATATATACAGAGAGACTGCATACACATACCTGGTAATCATAAGCTATTATAGACAAAAGAAGAGCTTGTATGACAAATGCATATGTTAAGCAATCCTCAGTTCGAAAAGAAGCATTAATAAGCCATGGGAACACTGTGCTTCCTAACATCCTTGCCCCCAGCACACATGGATATATCAACCCAAGGTACACTTCTCGACCATCAGCCTAACTCACATATAAAAATCATCTTAAATTGGTTCACTTCAAAGAAATCAAGCTTCCAAGATGATAATTTGGAAACTTAAAAGGGAAGAAATACAAAAATTGAGAACTAATCAAACATTCTTCTCAACAACAGATATGATCTTACCACCAGTATTGGGGCCCAAAGAATCCAGAAAACTGCAATGGAGAACTGAAGGCAAGCTTGTGCACATGCTAGTAGCCATATCCTTCTATCTGCAGAACACAAGTTAGCCACTCATAACATTTTTCTTTATCGGTAAGATACGAGCAGTCGAGCACTATGAGTCAAAGGTAGGATCTTCTGTAAACCCAATCATACAACCATGTAGCAGTCATATCAGTCAAAACAGATAAAAGGAATTTAAAGGAAAGTGAACTTCAAGAAAAACTCCAATCTACCTTAAATGATTTGATGTATTTGATCATGTGACACACATCTATTACTTAGAACTTTACTTGTTTAGTTACAAATCAGGCTAATTTCAAAGAGCTGCTAAAATAGTCATTTTGAAATGTTCTGCCTACGAGTTTGCTTCCATGAACAAGAGCATTAATGAAACTACAAAATTCTTACCACCAAGGATATATGCATAAAAGGACACCTTATAATCCTTAAACGTCACTGTTTGTGGAGTTCCATCATAATCTCTGGACATGCAGATGATGCCTACTATTGCCAGTAAGGTGGCTGCAGTGGAAGGAGATCCAATCCATTTCTCCAAATTACTACCCACCATCCAATTTCCAATCACCTGACTTCCAATCAAAGATGCAGACTCGAAAAAAGCCATCAACCAAAATGTTTCATTCAAAATATCTTGCCTATGACCCTGCTGCAAAAAAAAGAAAAAGAAAAAAGATGTACATACCATCATGTCAGAACTTCTCATTTTTTTTCCTAGCAAAACGTATCGAGAAAGAGCTGAAAGTATCTTTGCGCCAACCTTTTCATGTTCAACAACAGCCCATGTCTCGAAACTGAAAGAAAATATTGATGTTGCCAAAGACAAACATACATTTGCTACCCAAAAGCTAGGACTTGATGCAATCCTCTTCCATATTCCAACAATAAGGTGCAAGATATAAAACACCAAACAAAATTTCTTTCGACCTCTACATAAATAAATAAATAAAACCATCAAAATTTTCACAATTTATATCACCCTTAATCCATAAATAACATTGGTTAATTCATTAAAAAAAAGGAATTTTAAAGTGATCAAATAAACATGGAAAGGTTTAGTTTTACTCACATTAAATCAGAGACAATACCTAAGAAACCACCAACAAAAAGAGCAGCTCCAAATCCAATAAGCATAAACGTCACTGTAGCTTCCTTGCTTATTCCATAGTAAACCAGCTCAAACTCTCCGTACACCGACCATAATCCTTCCAACACTGTAAAAACGACGACGTAGAAATCAGATCAACAATAAAAAAAAAATTGCTTTTAATTTAGAGAAAAAATTAAAAAACAAAGTTTGAATTTTTTTTATAATGTACCTGAGGCGAGGGAATAGAGAAGGAGAAAGTAACGTTGGAAGCGAAGAGAAGAAGAGGTTGGGTGGTCGGAGAAAGGAGGAGACTTTGTAGGGGCGTGTTTGGAGAGATAGAAAGGGAAGAGAGAAATTGAGAGGAAACAAGAAAGGAAAATGAAGATGTAGACAGAGGAACTTGGCTCCCAAACGGAGGTTTCGATTACCATTCCCATTTTGATCTCAGACGGAAAACCCTAGATCGGATCGGGAATTAGGGAGGAGATGGAAAGTAACGGTCAAGCATTTGGGGCAACTGAAAACTGAGAAAGGAGAACTGGAGAAGGAAGGAAGTCGTTTCTCAAGTTTGAATACGCGCCGTTTTACTGTTCCAATTAAAACGGTGCGTTTCCATCTTTGAATAAGAACTTCTAAATCAAAGAAGCAAACATTGGCTGCCTATCTAATCCGGACTTTTTAATAACATTTATATATAATACATATTCGAATACGTGTACTATCTTTCAAATATATAAAAAGAAATTTTAAAAATTAAATATACCGTTATCAAATATATATCCGCATTTTTTATAACATAGTTAGTTACAACTTTTGATGACAACTTTGATTGTTAAATAATTTTTTGAAAAATAAAAATTTGAATAGTAACAATAGGGCAAATACAGTACATGTTTTCTCTAATATTTATCAAGTTTGGATCAGTGTTACTTTAGCCATTCTTCATTAAACAGTATAATTTTATTTTATTTTTTTATCTTATAGTTATAAATTTATATATATATATATATATATATATGCATTAAAAATAGCAACCAACCAAAATTTCAGGTTCATGTTGCAAAAGAACCAAGGAAAATTGTATGATTGATGAGAAATATTATGTTTTTGCAAGTGAAAAGTATCACGTATGTAACAGTCAATCTTTTACTCAAAGAGTCGTGTTCGAAGTTCTTTTATCAGGAAGAACATATAATAGACGATAAATAATTAAATATGAATATATATCCCTTGAACATGTAGTAACATGTTACTAAATACATTATTGTTAAATATAAAATAGAATCAGATACATAGTAATAATGATTGAGTAGGAAAATAATCAAAACACAACTCCATGCAAGGAAGCATGGAAAAGGCTTCACAATCTCAACTCAACCAAAAAATCACAAAGCTGAAAGCTGTACAAAGTGCAATGCTTTATTGTTCTTCTCTTTCTATTCAGAGAAAACTGATGAATGACTAAATATCTGCCCTAATGGGAATCAGGAATGAGGGGCTATGTTAATTTGATAGATAAATTGTTAGTTCTTTATTAACACTGTAATATATACTTTGGATGTATAACTAAGCAGAAGCTCCTACTAATCTTGAAGCAAACTCCTCCTTATCCATGGTTGTTTGAAGCTGTGAGATTTTTAAGATGATCAGAGCTGGTTGATTAAGAGCAAACCGGCACCGGAAAGAATGCTCCTATTGCTTGTCTTAAAGGACTTGATAGCGAATGCAGCTCAAACCACATAACTGTAATTCATAGAATTATAAATTAGTCTTCTGTAAGTTGTTAGATCTTATGGAAAAGAAATTCTCAAGTCGCAATACTATAATGGTTGCATGATCATGAAGTATATATTGAAAGTCATTTGGTTTCCCTAAATTTCCTAATTTTGACACATTTTGATAGCATATGTGGTAAAGTTTTACTGTGTCAACAAAGTTTAAAGCATACCCGTGTTCGAATATGTCTGCGTATGGTCAGAGAATTGGTTTTATCAAAGGTGCATATTCACAAATTGAACTGTAAATGTGTGTTTTTGTGATAAAACTGTTGAAATCAAAGACAAGAACTAAGGAGGTGAAAATCATAGAGGATCTGGAAAAGAACTCTTCTTCAAGGTTCCATAAATATAACTACATTCCAGCTCTTCAGTTGTAACTTGTGACTGTGAGGGATGGTTCGGCTTAACGAATCGCCCTAAGTTGTTTCATAATGCACCAGCAGTCTGCAATTTTAAGTAGGTGTCTATTCTTTTAGCACATTTATGGGAATAATGATGACCTATGTTATTCGGACTTGGGTGTGAGTGTCGGACATGAGTATGTGTCTGACACGGGTATGTTCAATTTCCCCCCCTAGATTTCCATGTATTTGGAGGGTCATTGGAGGATCATATCCCCATACCCATGTCTGGATATGCGTCGGACACGAGTACTTCAAGAAAATTGAAGATTCGGAGATGATGACATTAGTAATATCGATAATTTGCAAAATGTAAGTATATCAACATGCAGAGCCATTCACTGAAATTTCCTCCATACCTTTTAGTATGCCAGACTTCAAGGAAATTGAAACTATGAACATACAAAACAAAACAGCAACAAGCAATAGCAATACTTTATTCAAGGAGAGTAGACAGCAGACCTTGTCCTGTCAAAACTTTAAATGTGTGCCGTTAACTCATTAGAAGACCTGTAGGAGTTGTCACCAGTGGAAAATAAGCCAATTGCAAGAAAGAAAATTTAATATTTCTTGTCCTGAGTCAAAATCCTAGATGAAAGCACTTGTACGTTACCTGTAATCCACAGCTATTGCTTGGTTTGCTGCCATTGTTTTAACATCCAAAGGCAGCTTCCAAGAGGCTTTGACATCTGCAGAATACTGTTTACCATCCCCCTACAACATCAAAACAAGCAAGGAACATGAATTGGGAAGCCTGCATTCTCCCCTAATGGAAAATCACGTAAGTGATCAGCAAACCGCAGGACGCGGACGGAAACTTACACAAATATCATCTTGCATCCACCCAGGGATGCTTCTTGAAAGAAGGGTAATATACTGCTCCATGGCTGCTTCTGGACTCATGTTCCCAAGTCTTTTCCAGGCATTCCTATCATGAAAAATATCAGCTTCTTCAACCAGTCAAACTGTCAAACTGAATAGTTTACCTTCAATTATGATGAGCAATCATCCAGAAACTCAGATGGAAGATTATCAAAAGGAAACAAAAGGAAAGGATCTAAATCGGTTATGTTAAATTGAACCAACAAAAGCAATTAGGAATCACTTTACCTGTTTCAATCCATTCTTTTCACTGATTATTTTCTTTATCAATATACTTTTCCCTACTTGTTAATATGCTTTTATTCTCTACTTTCACTCTTCGTCAAATCAATTCTATTCATTATTCTATGAAGTTCTTAATCAGCCACAGAAACACATTCTGCATATGGATCATTACACCCTACAATCTGATTCCATTGTCCATGAGATCAGATCTCAAGTGAGGCAACACCCAGAATTTCAATATACTTATGGATTTTAAGTTGAGACGATTCTATCAACATTGTAAAGGCAAACAACTTCAGATAGTTAAATTTTATCCTCATTCACAAGATTATCATTAAAAATTTAAAATCAAAGGCAAACACCTTAAAGGGTTTGTTTTTTTTTTTTTTTCCAAATTCAAGAGAAAGCACAAATAAGATATAAAAATTTAAAAACCCCAAATTGAGAGGAGAATTTTACCATTTTGCACGAGCAGACAACTTCAATGCCATCGGCTGAGGCTCATGGCAAGGCCCTTCAGTGGCAATCTTGTGAAGTCCATACAATTGCATCTTTACATCATTGCCAAGTTTCAAAGTTTGATCAACATTACTTCTATACTCCAAAAAACACACTGCTGCACCAAAATCCTTCTCCAATTCAGTTCTTTCAATTCCCTCCCAATCATCATCATCCTCTAAGCAATCTCCTCCATTCTCTTCTTCATCCTCTTTAGCTAGTTCTATCTCAGTGGTTTCATTAACAAAATTCTCTTCACCAGAACTAATTTCTTCAATAGTTTCCTCTTTTACTTTTGTTGATCTTTCACTATCATTCAAACACTCTTCAAGGGTATCAATTTCTTCCACAGATTCACCTAAAGCATCAACTTTTACAACTTCTGAAACAAACCCAAATCCCTTTTCGCATTCAAGAACATATTTTTCTGATTTAGTTGTGACTTCCGTACATGATCTTGACACAGCCTCGAGATGTTGATCAATGATAGACGAAAAGGAAAGAAGCTTAGCAAGAATGAAGGAAAGAATAAGAGAAAGAGAAACAGTAAACACAAATTCAAGAAAAAGCTCCATGCTACCAAAAAACAAATGAGATGAGAGAAGAGTTTTGGCTTGTTTTTTGTTGGTTGAAAATAATATAAGAAGGGATAGGAGAAGTGGGATTTTGAGGAGCAGAGCAAAGTATATTCTGGGTTTTTTTTTTTTTTTTGGTGTTTTGGAAACTGCAATGGCTGGCGCTAATAATTTATGGCAAATGTGTCGGTCCCAGATTTTGCAAGGGAAGAGTTTAAAGTTTAAAGGGGCAGAGCTATTTTGAAAAGGACACTTCCGCTAACTGCTCTGTGTGTGGAATAAAAAGTGGTTTAGGTATCTATATCAGCTCTTTAACTCTACTTTTTTCTTTGCATCTCTTTTTACAACTTTGGGACCTAATGGGACATTAGGGATTGTGCTGTTATAACTAGGTTGTAATCTAGTGAAGCGAAGTTCAAGTAGAAATTTGAGTTTGAATTTGATTCGAAAATTATGATTTGAGTTTGATCGAGGTTTTATTTTTATAGTTCGAATTTCATTCGCGATAATAATTAAATCACTCAAGCTCGCTCAGTTAGATTCATTTACCTAATAAAAAACGAATTTGATTTTCATGTTTGACTTCAAATTCGATTATTTGTGCTCGAATTTGAGCTCAAGTTCGAATTAAGATTTTTTTCCAATATAAATTAAAAAAAAAAACTCAATGACTCGCGAGCTACTCAAGCTGAACATTAGGATACTCGAATCCAAAACAAATTAATCCTTCAAATAATCTGTTTAAAGTTTAAACCCAAATTAAATCAATATATATCTAATTACTCCTTTCTGTTTTTTTTTTGGGAAAATATGAAAAACATGCAGTGCACAGTAAAATTATTGTAAAATGGTATAATGAATAAAAGTTATTTGAAAAAGAGAAATTAAAAATTAAAAATTGTTAAAAAAAAATATTGTAAAGACAAAATTATCCTTGATAAAAAAAACTTTCTCCTTTCTTTTTCTTTTATTTTTTAATTTACTTTTTAATTAAAAAATAAATATTCTGAAAATAAAAACTTTTTAATTTTAAAAAATAAATTTTTAAATTTTTATTTACTTTTTTTAATTAAAAAATTAAAAATAATAAAAATAATATGCCTAAAATTATTTTTTCTTTATTTTTTTAAATTTTTTTAAATTTTTTAAAAGATATATATTTAAATATTTTATTTTTTAAATTTATTTTCAATTAAAATTTTTAAAAAATAATATTTCCTTAATGAAAGAAAAAGGAAAAATAAGTTTTTTCATGAAAGGTAATTTTGTCTTTACAATATCCTTTATAATAATTTTTAATTATTCATTTCTCTTTCTCAAATAACTTTTATTCATTATACCTGACAAAAATTTTACTGTGCATTGCATGTTTTTCATATTTTCCTTTTTTTTTTTTTTTTAGCCAAAAGTGCTAAACTCATTTACAACCTCAGGATTAGACATCTTCTGGTTATCCTCGTGATTTATACCCGCTTGGTCTTGTCTTTGTCCTTTTGATGTTACCATTGTGTCGGTGGTGCTTTCTTACTTAACTAGTTAATGGTCGTCCTACTCGAACTTTAGTATATATACATATGTATATTCGAGTAGTATTTATATTATTTTTATGTATTATAATTATATTTAAAATATTATATATTTATATAAATTTTAATATATTAATAATGTGTTATATAAATTTTGACATATTTATATATTCGTATAATTTTTTATTATATTTTAATTATTTTTTTATATTATAATCATATTGTATTTTAATTTGTTCCAAGTAAAAGAGGAATTTGTGTTCCTTTTATGTCCTACCTTCAATCAAGACTTTGAGGAGGCTGGCAGCCCCAGTTTGTCAAAGCTGATAAATCAACAAAAAAGAAAGAAAAAAAAAAAAAAAAAAAAACCCATTTCCTGGTAAGTGCAAAGGCTTGTACTTTTTCTGTTGCATCATTGAACAAACAGCAGAAAACAATGATCCTAGAGTTCTACCAACTACTAATAGATTAAGCAACTGAAACATACTTAACAATTAAAGTAAATCTAGTTTGATAGAAGGATATGTTAACACAGTAAGTTTTGAGAAATAATAATTAAGAAATTGGCAGGTATATTTAATTTTCAGTTGCCTTGTCAATTTCACAAGTTTTTTTTGACAAAGTGACAATAGCTTTGACCACACTAGCAATGATCTTTGCTCAACATTGCTTCCATTGGGCAATGAATTTAGAAATTGGGAATTATTGTCCATTTCTTTTTTCTCTTATAATGTTTTTCTCCATTTCTTTTTTCTCTTTTAACATTGTTAGGTAGTGTATGGGGAGTGTTGTCAATGGATAAAACTAGTTTTCCAACTTATATTATAGGATGACCAAGTTCATTAATTAGCGTAGTATATAAGGATTAGGATTTAGTTTATTATTCTTTTTCGTTATTTTTTAATATATTCATTATTATAATTTATATGTATAAAAATCACTCATTAATTGTTTAATTATGAAAGTTATATTTTTAAATGATGATTAAAATATATTAAAAAATAATGAAAAAGAATCCAACCCAATATATATAACCTCAAATTTTTTTAATTTGGATAGGTGAAGACATGATGATTCGTGTATCCATATCGTATTTGTATATTTTTTTATGTCATAATCGTGTTTAAGGTTATATAAATTTTGATGTGTTAATTATTTGTATTATATAGATTTTGACACATTCTTGTATTCGTATCGTGTTCATATTTTTTTTTATATCGTGTTTTATTTTTTTTTGTATCATATTAATATCGTATAATCATATCATGTCAATATGAAAGAGCGACATAACATTTTACCTTAAAGCACTATCAATCATTATCTTATACTCTCTTTTAGGTTCTCTATCTATTATGAAAATTGGAATTCATAGTTTCTTATACCCTTTAAATAATATAATAAAATACTATCACTCTTTATGATTATCAACTTTAGTTTTTTGGCATTTACATAATCCTAAACTTGCAATCAAACTGATAACACAATGATAACTTCAAATTTAGTGGTTTAAATTGAGTCTATTAGAATACGAATACAATGATAACACAATGATAACACAATGATACGAATATTTGATTTAGTGATTAATGCATAATCTTCTTCAAATATCGATTTCCACTCTCTCAAAAAAAATATATATTATGAATAAGAATGTGTCTCTAATTTAATTTGGTCTAGACTTAGGAGGGTCCTCCATGTGCCATTACAATGAAGATAATATCAAACAAAATTTTCAAATAGATTGCAATGTTGTAATAATCACTCGGTTCATTTTTAAACAGATCTAACTTTTTTATTCAAGTATATTTTTGGAATTTAATATTTTTTTCTAAATTTTTTTAAATATAGAGTGAATCTTCATTTAAATGGATAAATTTAAATTTCATAATTCGTGTATTCATATCATGTTCGTGTATTTTTGTGTATCATAATCATGTTTAAGATGTTTTATATTTATATAAATTTTGACATATTAATAATTTGTATTATATAAATTTTAATATATTTGTATATTCATATTATATCCGTATTTTTTTCGTATCATTTCGTATTTTCTATCATATTTTAATTTTTTTTTCGTATCGTATTTATATAAAAATTTTGTTAACAAGTAAAATTATCAACTTTTATAATTAATATAATATTATTACTATAAATAATATATTAACTAACTTTAAAAAAATATCCTAAAATATTTGTTAGCAAAAACTTTTATATAATATATAATATTATCAAATCTAGGTAAACCCAATTCTCGGATACAACTACTCTAGAAGAGCTAAAAAGGTCAAAAGCATGACACAAGCGAGCAAAATAATTGGTCTGTGACGGAAACGTAAGTGATTTTATCATTATCTCTCACCGCTCTATAAATATTCCTCTTATTTACTTCTTTTCTTCGTTTTTCGTATTTATTTGGCTGAAACAAATAATTGAGTTTGGATTTTCTCTCTCCTTAACCAAATTAGGGTTTTTGAGGGTCGTCATATTCACGACAAATCGATCAGATATGGGAGGAGGCAATGGCCAAAAGGCGAAGATGGCGCGTGAAAAAAACATAGAGAAGGCTAAAGCCGGCGCTAAAGGTTTCACCTTTTTTTTTCCTATCAGGAACTAGAAAAATAGTAAAAATTAGGAAAGTTTTTATTTTCATATGAATTAGATCTTTGTATTGATTATATTTGTTTGTTTTAATTTTTTTTTCTTCAGGAAGCCAGCTAGAATCAAACAAGAAAGCTATGTCGATTCAGGTAATTTTGGTGTTTATATATTTATTAACCATGATTAGTTCCCTTCTCTTTTGTCTTTTTATTTTTTTTGTCTTGTTTTATTTCTATTTACTAATTTTTATGTGGGTTGCAAATTTGCAATTGCTTTATCTGTTATGTTTTTTTTTTTTTTTTTCCTTTTGCCCATTTGTTGAAAGCTGAAACATGAAGATATTTGGTCTTTTTATAGACAGAGGAAAAGTTTCAATGAAACGTTCTAAATTTTGTATTTTTGTAGCTTCTAATTATGTGGGATTGTTTTAAATTTGGTTTGGGTGATGTGATTAGTTTCAACAAAGGCTTTGATTGATAAGAAGGATAAAAATGGATAAGAATTGAAAAAATTTCTAATCTAATGGTTATGCTTCATAGCCACTTTCCCACATTGTAGCTTAACCATTGGATTAAAAAAATTTCCCATCCTTACCCTTTTCTATCATTTTCTTCCTACCAAGCAAAGCGTAAATGAAGTATGATATTTGAGTTTTTCCACTGATGGGCGGAAGCCAAATGCCTTAAAGCTAACCTGTCCTTTTATGAAAGTGACTTCAAGTGCTATTTTCATGTTGTAGAATGGTCTCCATGCTGACAAATTGTCTCTGTGCCAGTGACTGAAATTTTAAATGCAGTTCTAAGTTGAAGTGCTATAGTTTGCTTTCATTTACATATTTAGTGTATGCATCCTTACGTTCAATGTTTTTTCACTAAGCACTGTTTGTTTGGGGGGGGGGGGGGATGGTGTATGGTTGTTTGTTCTTATGTTACTCGGATTTAGGGGTGAGTGTATGGTTGTTTGTTCTTATGTTACTCGGATTCAGGGGTGAGTATCGGATACGGGTATGTGTCTAACACGGGTATGCTCAATTTTTTCCAAGTTTTTTCATATATTTGGAAGATCATACCCCCATACCTTTGTCCGAATATGTGTCGGACATGGGTTCTTCAGGTGAAAATGAAGAGTCGGAGTAACATAGGTTTGTTCCATCCTCCTTATTTCTTCTTATCAGGTTATGGATATTATATTGAGTTTGATATAGAACTATAGGAGTCCTCCTTTGGTGGGTGTTAGAGAAAAAGTAGCATTCGTGAGATTTTTCTATGTTATTTATGAAGTAGCATTTGCAAGTGTGAGAACTAGTGGTGTGATAGCAGTGAGTTCCAATTACAATAAGTTTAAACCAAGGAGTCTCATGTCATTGTATAGTTACCGAGGACCTCTTTTTTGGGTAATTGGTTTTGGTTATGGATGAACGTACTAGGCATGTTCAAGATGATGTCCTTCAGTACCTTTTATTTGTAGATTTTAAACCTTTAGCAGATGAGACTATTGTGAGAGTAAAGCATTAATTGGTACTCTGGATTTATGTTGCTCCGACTTTTCATTTTTCTTAAAGTACCCGTGTCAGACACTTTTGTCCGATGCATATCTGGACATGGGTATGAGGATATGATCCTCCAAGGATCGTGGAAAAACTTAGAAAAAATTGAACATACATATGTCGGACACATACTCGTGTCCGATACACCCGAGTCCCGAATAACGTAGCTCTGGATGAATACTTTTGAATCTAACCATTTGACATACCCATGGAGTGCAGTTTATTTGACATCTGTTTGATGTACACTTAATAATTGATGATTGTTCACAACAATTTATTTGTTTAAAAATGCAGTGCAAGGTATGCATGCAGACATTTATGTGCACAACATCTGAGGTGAAGTGCAGGGAACATGCTGAAGCAAAGCATCCAAAATCCGATGTGTCTGCCTGTTTTCCTCATCTGAAGAAGTGAAGTAGTTGTTGGAGCAAGAAAATGCTATGTAGACTTGTTTGGAATATCATTTACTTATGTAAAGCGTCAACCATGATTTATACACTCAATACATAACTTTTCAATTGGATCAATTGGAGATTGATTCATTCCTGCATCTCTGTTAAAGTGAACATTGTTTCTGAAAAATGCTATCGTAATGGTGTTGAATTTCATGGTGTCATCGCTTCTACAATGAGATTCTTTCCATTTGCATCATTCTTTCCATTTCAATTGGATCAATTGGAGATTGATTCATTCCTGCATCTCTGTTAAAGTGAACATTGTTTCTGAAAAATGCTATCTTAATGGTCTTGAATTTCATGGTGTCATCGCTTCTACAATGAGAGTCTTTCCATTTTCGAACTTGAACCATTAAGTCATTTCTACTATGGAGAATCCAATAACCTTTGGTTTGAGCTATGATGGTGGAATTGAATTAAAGCATTAGATACTTCGTACTTGAGTGTCAAGTGCACACTAGGGATATAAATTAGACTCGTAAGTTATTTGAATTCGATTCAAATTTTTTTTAAATTCGGTTCAATCATTGTCGAGTCGAGTTATCGAACAAGCCGAATTTTAGTATCTTAATAGTTGACTCGAATAACTTGCGAGTCTAATCGATTTTTATTTTTATTTTCAATATATATATATATAATTAGTATTGAAAAATCTCAATTTGAATTCAAACATAAATAATCGAATTTGAGACCAAACATGAAAATCGAAATCATTTTTTACCAAGTAAAAGAACTTAATCGAACGAGCTCGAATAGTTTGATTTTATCTCGAATCAAGTTAGAGCTTTAAAAATAAAATTCGATCGAGCTCGAACCGAATTTCGAATGTGAAATCAAGCTCGAACTTCTTACAGTTTGAGCTCGACTTGGCTCGATTACACCCTAGTGCAGACCATGTTGAAAATAAACGAAAAACTGTATGCTCTTTCAAACAAAATAAGCTACTTAGGCGAATAATTATAATGATAAATATTTTCATAAGACAACCCAGACCACCTTCAACTGCCTAAAACTGACGATGGCAGCCATAATAGTTTGACTTGTATATAACATTAAGCACAATAAATCTGCCCCACATGAGTCTGGACTCTGGACTGATATACAAATGAACCCCAAGTGAATGGGGTTACTGAGTACGCATCCTGCAACTTTCAGCAGCCCTAACTTGAGAAAAATAAGGATGGGCCTGCACAGAAAAACATAATCAAGCAATATGCTTAGAGGCAAATAGCAAAAATTATTACAGTAATTCGCATTCAATAAAAGACAAAAAGAGAATGAAATTGAGCATCATAAACCACTTTTAATTAAAACCAAAAGAAAAAAGCTAGTAGCAATGATAAAAGCTTATATTGACCTACCATAGCTTCTCTTGCAGTTAGCCTGTCCTGATGGTCGTACCGAAGCAACTTATCAAGAAAATCAATTGCCTGAAAGTCGAAGAGCTCAAAGAATGAATATGGTATATTCAATTTCCCAGATGTTTTTGCCTAAAGAAGAAAAATTACCTCTGGCGAAACAAGATGCTGATTATCTGCATTAATGAATTTGGACCAGGGTTTGCGGCTGTGCCTGAACAAAATATCAATACGTTAATGAGAAAGAGTTAACCATTCCGCAACTATTAATGTCTAGACGAGGGATGTAATCTGTGTGTGAAACTGCAGAACCTCGGGGTGCATTGCCATGGTTTAATGTAACCAGAGGCTTTGGTTTATAATTTATTACAAACTTGCATATTAGATAAGTTCATGCTTAATGTACCTTCCCACAAGAGCATCAAGTTGAGGATCAAGCTCCAAATGGTATTTGTTTAGATATGCATTTAACTCATCAGTTCCTACCACCTGAAGTTACATTAATAGCAGTCAAAAGCTTTGTAGCATCCACGTAAACTCGAAATATATTGTTAGGATTAACTGAAAAAAAAAAAAAATGAAAATAGAACTTCTTGTTTCACAGTTCATGTAAAGTATCGCCTGGTACCTATCCCCTATCAAGTGATGGTCGCGAAGAGAATAAATGTTTAAATCAAAACCTACAAGGATAATTCTGCATCTACAAAGAGTAGTGAATAAACAACACTAGCAGGTGCTGAAAAGGTTACAAAGTGATGCTCCAGATTTAGATTGTAAAAGCAAGATGGATAACTGAGATGGACAAGGTACAAAGACATAGACTAATAAATTATCCCAGTAGCGGTCAGAAAATGATGCATTATCTAAAACAAAATGTTAATTTAACAAGAAAAATGATGACAAAAATTAATCTTCAGCAACAATATTAAAAAACATTGACCAATTTGCAGAAGCATATTACCTTGGCAATTTTAACTAGTTGATCATTGTTGTCATGGCCATAGAAGAAGGGTTCCTTGCGGAATATCTAAACAATAAACAAGTATAACAAACAAATCAAACATAAATATTCTATTATGCATCTAAAATTGATCTTTCAAATGAAAATTTAGTACATTCAAATTAGAATAATGGTATTTCTCACCATTCCAGCAAACATGCAACCAAGGCTCCACATGTCCAAAGAATAATCATAATCCTGTAAATCTACCAGAAGCTCGGGCCCTTTAAAGTACCTGAGAAATAAGAGAGAAATTAAACTTCCCAAAACTGAATCCAGATTGAAGATGGCACTGTAAACTGAAAGAACATTCACAGAGCTATTAAGATTCCACACCATACAAATCTGTTTATAAAGTTGCTTGGAAAACATTATAGGTCTTTCATTTTGTAAAAGGTTTTCGTATCCAAAAATAACAATATCCAAAGAATCCGAGCTCTTTGACATCCTGGATGTTGAAAGCTAATACTCTGAGTCTATAAAAAATAAAAGAAAGGGCAGATTTATTCTTCAAGGAGTCCAGTGAGTAGTTGTTGAGAAGAAAATTAAATGTAGTACCTATCTAATTTCCCCTAGCTTGACTTGTTTAATGAGTTTCGTGCTAAATTTTGTATCTATATGCCTGTAATACAAACCAATTTCAATCTCTATAAGGAAAGAATTTTAGGTACAAGCACAGAAAACATACAAGTAATTATCCCCAAAAGAATTTTATTTTTATTTTTCAAACATGGACTAATATTTAAGCTCGGTCTGTTTTTAAGGTCTTGAAGAAAAAAAAACAATTTTGAAAATATATAAAGGTACAGAGTGGGAAAGTTAAGTCATATGATTCATGATGCCTTCAAAACATTACCTAGAAGCCACACGGACATTATACTCTTTGCCAGGATGGTAAAATTCAGCAAGTCCCCAATCTATCAAGCGAAGTTTGCGCAGCTCATGATCTATCATGACATTGTGAGGCTTGACATCTCTGTGCATTATTCCTTGTGAATGACAGTAATCTAATGCCTACAAAGCAAAGAAATCTTTTCCTATCATCCTATAATGCAAACATGCAAACCAGAAATCCTCCTAAAGCTTAAAAAAGACAGTAAACTATTGGAATCCAATCAAGTAAAGAATAAAACTACAAACAATCACCAAACAAAAGTATCATGATGGAGCATAGTTCTATATGTCAAAAGTTTAAATGAGGGGTGTAATATTACCTTGAGAAGTTCATATATGTAGTAGCGAATGTCATAATCTGTCAAAGTTGGGTAGAGAACTTTGAAATCTGTACTGTTGACATACTCGAATATCAAGCTAGGCGTCTTGGAGTGCTGATCTCTTACAATATCAAGAAGTTTAACAATATTCGGACCACCACATAGATTCTGAAGGATTTTTATCTCTCTCTTAATCTGCCAATAATAATAAAGATTACATTAATAATATCTCATATAAATCTACTCAAAATTTAATAAAATCTGACAGACTGAATAAGTAGTAACCTTCTTTTTCTTGACAGGCTTGAGGATCTTGATTATACAACGCTCATTGTTATTGACATTTATGCCCTCGAAAACCTCACTGTATTTTCCCCTTCCAACTTTCCGAACAACCTCATAATCATCTTGATCCCTAAAACAGAACAGAGTAAAACAAAAACGATTAAAAAAATCAATTCATGCTGATCAATAAACCGAACCGAAAAGTTAATTAAACATTCGGATTCCATTAGAAAAGTTATAGAAATGCTTAAGTAAGTGCGGTAGTAAGATTAGAAGATCTCCTAAATTTAAGCTAATTACAGAATCTTAAATTCGCATTAGCGGATGTAACCTAGTTTAAATTTTAACTAAACAAATCAAAGAACAAACCTAGTCAAGGATCAACGATAATTTGAAGGAATTAATTTAAAATTTTAAAATTTTACCCCCATTGAACAGTGAGGGACTCGTAATCCCAGTACTCCTTGGGACGAATGACGTTGACGTCAGTATAAACGCGAGATTTGGACATGATTTGTCGGTGATGGGAACAGGAGATTTCGTCGATCTCACGGTTATCGGAACAGTCGTGGGCGAGGGAAGGGCGGGAGGCGAAGATGGCGTAAACTAGCAAGAGGCGGAGCAAAACTGGAGCGTTGGTGGTGCGTCGGGCATATTTCATTCACTCAAGCCAAGCCAGCCCATTTCTTTGAATGATTTTTGGCTAAAGCTTTTAGGTTCAGGAGGTTTTGGTTTTAGAGAGAAAAAAAAAGGAGGGGATGGTTAGGGCCTTTGTTTGCTGCGATGAACTGAGTTGAGCTCTAGGACCTGACCATTTTGTTTTGGAAAAAAATGAAGATATTGGAGGGGAGTTTTGAAGGGGATATTTTTGGGTGGGTTGGTGTTGGACATGGAAATGTTGTGGCGTGAGTGGAGAATCTAGTGATGTGGCAGGTTCTTATTGGATTGCAGGAAAGTTTTGAAAGTTTTTTTTTTTTGTTGTTGCATAAGCCATATGTTTATTTATCCAAAAGAAAGTAGGAATTAGATGTGGCAATTGGTCGGGTTCGGGTCGGGTTCATTCGGTTCGAGTTCGGGTTCATTCGGATTCGGGCCCATTCGGGTTCGGATTCATTCGGGTTCGGGCCCATTCGGGTTCGGGTTCGATCTGGGTTCGGGTATATTTTACATCATTTTATTTTATATTAGATGTAATTATTTTTACGTAATTTAAATATTTATATCTAAAAACAAATTATTAATTTATTATTATTTTTATACTTTTGCTATTATATGATATTTTTAATTATATTTATTTTTTAAAATTAATATTTGTTAGCACCAAAAGAATAAGAAATTAATTTGTTATATAAAATCAAATTTTGAAATAATTTATTATAAAAAATATGATATATTATAAATTAATCATATTGATATTTAAAATAATTGATTTGATGAACTCGAATTTCAAAATATAAATACATTATAATTTATATTCACTATAAAATAAAAAACTTTTAAAAATAAATTCTGTCATTCATCTATTCGTTTATATACTTATAAAATGCAAAAATTTATGCTTATAGTCAAGATATATATATATATATATATATATCTATATATATCTATCGAGTACTTATATTTTTTTCATCAGTATAAAGTATAAATTATAAAGTAGTACTAAAAAAATATAATTTATATTTAAATTATACGTAATAAATATATAATTAATATGATTATTTATTAATATATAATAAATATACCCAAAACCAAAAGGCCATAAAACCCAAAACCCCATTAAATCCACCCGTTAAAATGAAAGCCATAATCCAATTAAATCCACCCTAACCTAACCGTATAAGTATAACCCAAAAGGCCAAAATAATTGAATTATTATCAAATTTTTTTACCCTTAAAGAATAATTGAATTATTGTCAAATTTGTTTTCACATCTCTAAAATGTTCAAGAATTTAAAATATTTAGATTGTAAATTCATCATGATATGAGACGTTAAAGTTATAACTTATAAGTACAAAATATAATTTACTTTTTGATAAAATTATTATTTCATCATCATATATATATATAATATATTAAATTTTAATTAATTTTTTTTAAAAAAAATTAGAATAAAATTAATAATTAAAGTTATTGCTTTGTAAAAAAAAAAAAAATTAATTGCAATTTGATTATTTTTATTTTTAGTATTAAATTCGGGTTCGGGTTCGGGTCAGTCTCGGATTTGGGTCCATTCGGGTTCGGGCTCATTCGGGTTCGGGCCCATTCGGGTTCGGGTCCATTCGGGTTCGGGTCCATTCGGGTTCGGCCCCATTCGGGTTCGGGTCCATTCGGGTTCGGGCCCATTCGGGTTCGGGTTTTTGACTTTTTGGTCAAATCGGGTTTGGGCAGGTTCGGGTTCGGGTTTTCCTGGACGGGTTTTCGGGTTCGGATTCATTTTGCCACCTCTAGTAGGAATCCTGCTACAATGAATCAATCAGTGATCATGTATGTCTCCATGAATCTATAAGTATGCTATTTACAAAGCTATTACAATAAATTTTAATTCCAACTAATCTGGCTTTTACATTGCTAGCAATGAATTTAAAAAATTCTAGCACCGATCGGCCTTGCCCGTGAAGTCTTTTGTTTTTTTCTTGTCAGGTATAGTAAATGCAAACATTCCATACTAGCCTCAAAATTACTGAACTCAAAGATTTGTCTTTGGATTCCTTCGCTACCCAGTTAAGCTCCTCTTGCCAAGTTCTTATTATTCTCCTCTTTTCACACGCCAAAAGCAATCTGTCCCATAACTGCTTTGAGAAATCACAACTAGAAAATAAATGATTCTTAGTCTCTTCAATGCAATTGCAAAGAGAGCAATCTGTTGGGAGACTGATGCCCTAAAAACGCATTCTATCCTTTGTAGGCAAGCGGTCAAGAATTGCCAACCAGACTATAATTGAATGTCTAGGGATATGAAAGTTGCACCATACTAGTCTATGCCAACTGACTCTTTCCTTCTGGTGTCGTAGCTCTTTTCAGATCATAGCTGTCCTGTATAAGGGTCCAGGGATTCTACAAATCAGTCTGTCTCATTGTTGTATGATAAAGTTGAGTGCTAGGCTTCTTAACTTTAAGAGCTTATTCCAATTCCAGCTAAACCTTTGTGTTGAGGGCAATTGCATGATATTCTACCCTTTAAAACATACCTTTCAATCTATGCAACTCACAGAGATTCAGCTTGCTTAGCACCATCCAAAGATTTCTCAATATGCAAGCTTTATTCCAGGATAGCAGATACTTGATCCTCAATCCACCCTCTGACTTGAGATGACAAACATCCTGTCAACTAACCTTAGCTCTCCTTGCACTCCCCACCTCACCCTTCCAGAAGAAAGCACTACATATCTAGGTGATTTTCTTCAAAACACTGGTTGGGAGAATAAAGTTCTTACACCAAAAGTTTTGTATACTGAAAATTACAGATTGTATAAGCTGTAGATGCTTAGACCTGTCCATGGGCCAAATAGCCAGTCCGGATTACTGTTTAAGTATTAAAATATTATTTTTTAATTTAAATTTAATTATAAAAAATATATAAATATTAATAAAAAAATAATATTTTAATATATTTGAATAGTGAAACGAGCTTATATGGGCAGGCCCGGGCCCTGCCTTAATGGGCTTGGGCATGAAATTAAAAAAAAATTCGAGTCGCGGCCCGGTCCATGGATTGGTCTAGAGATGCCCAGCGAAGGAAAAGTGTTTTGCTGCCCAACTTTGGACTCGTTGAGTAATCCTCTCCATCAAGGGAATATAATCTTTATCAAAAAGTTTTCAAACAACTAATGGCACACCTAGATATTTAATTGGAAGAGACCCAACCTTGAAGCCTGTACTCTTGATAATACCTTGCAACTCAAACTCCTGATCCCAGAGCTAAAGATTTCACACTTTGAACTATTCAATTTAAGTCCATAAATTGATAGAATACTTTCATAATATTTGTAATAGCTTCTATAGAATCTGGTCTGCCTTTGGTAAAAATCAGCAAGTTATCAGCAAAATATAAATGTGTTAAATTGATTTTTTTTGGATTTAGGATGAAAATGAAAAACTCCATGAGCAGCAACAATATTCAATAAGCATGAGAACACATCCATGACTATTACAAATAGATAAGGGAAAATTGGATCCCCTTGCCTAACCACTTTAGCTCTAAAAAAAAATCTAACTAATCCATCATTGATGGCTACATAATACCTAGGAGTAATTAGGTATGAACTAATCCAGCCAATGAAGTTAGGCATGATGTTTTGATAGATTTTTGTTCTTGCTTTCCGTTTTAATTATTTTCCAATAATGCATATGTAGCTAACAAGGATATTTGTGTATACACATTAAAAAAAAAAAAATCGAATGTGAAATGTTAATATTTTATTATTTCTTTAATAAAAAAGAAATAAAAAAAGAATGACTTTATACATTTTCTTTTTCTTCAAATTCAATTTTTTCAAATTTTAAGAAACTTTTTTTTTCATCCTTCATACAATATAGGAAATATAATTTTCCTTCATTTCCTTCTTTTATTCTTCATTTTTTTTCCTTATTCTATTTTTCTTCATTCTTATCAAACATAAAATAAATGTTTATTTTTAAAATTTAGATTATTAATATTTCGAATTCAGACCATTATAATACATGTTATTTATATATGTTGTAATTAAGAGATAAACATTGAAATTTAATAGGACTATATCTTTATATTATCTGGTAAAAACATATTATAAGGTTTTTAAATAATTTGTGTAAACCAAAGGATAACCTAATACTTTCAAACCTTTTATTTGAAAGGAATGATCTAAAGTTGGACTTTCCCTTTCCTCAATTTGAATATAAAATTAGGTCTTAGTAATTTTTAATTTATGAAAAAATTATCTCTTGCATTGTCAATAAAAATATAACAATTTTTTAAAATATATTTTAAAAAATAAAACATGTGACAATCTCGTAACTCTACTTGCAAAATTAAAAAACTTCAAATGTATCAAAAGTAAACTCTTAATTTGTTTTTTAAATAAAAGCATTTCTGTTCTTAAGCTATTAACCCTACTTTAACTGTCTAAAAATCTTGGATATCAATCTTTTCAACCTTGAAGCAGGAAAGAGATTTTTAATACTTGAAACATGGGTACAAAAGATGATTGAGAAATGTGATTGTTACTTATTTGAGATGGCTAGTCAAATCAAACAAGAACATGGGGGAAAAAATGCATCAGAATTACTACACTTTATAGTTATTGAAGGCTACAAAAATGAATAAGCTTACACTCCCCAGAATTGTTTACACAGATTTGGGTTGAATTTGCTCGAAGTCGAAAACCTCAAACATAAGGCGCCTCACATCTGGCTTCCCATATACAGTGTAAGAAAGCCCATGGAGGGCTTGTTGAACAGCAGTTGTGGCAGGATTTCTGAGTCGTCGGTTGTGTTCATATGCATCTTGAACCTGCTCCGAGAAGATGATAAAACGATGGAGATATTTTTCCCTCAAATACCTCCCGCAGAACTTGTTCATAAGAACACGGCGGTGCTTCTCTTGTAGCCATCTTCCAGGGGCATCTAGATGCTTCATCAGCAACCTCTCGGCCATAACAAGATCCTAAAGAATTTGAAAACAGAAAACTGTATCAGATCGAGTTACCAGAAAAGATTTTGCTCTCATATCCTTCTTTTTCTTCAAAGTGTCATATCAGATAATAGAAAGGAAATAAAGGTTTAATAAACGCGGCATTTATCGTTGCTTAAACAGGCCAAAACATATGTCTAACATTGCAAAAACCATTACCTGGATCTTTTGGCCAACATATTCCAACCGCTCAAAGCAAAATCGAGGATGTTCAAACTTGTATTTTGATGGATGCATAAAACAAAGCTGTAATACCAGAAATGAAACAACACACCAGGAATCAAGCAGGAGAAAGATGAGTAAATAGTGTCTTGGATCTAGAGAAGGAGAATAAACAACGAAACATAGATATGAAAATACACGCAATATACATTCATGAAAGACTAAACAGACAAATTACCTGTAGCCCAAGTCCGAGTTCAATGTTCCTGGCTTCAGTAATTTCAGGAATTCTATCCTTAACTGCCAAGGGATATCCCAGTATCTGCATAACTTTCGGTTTGCTGTCATAATCCCAGATATTTCCCCGAAACCGATGCATACCTGGTGGAACACAAGCTCTGAATAGCCTTGGATGTGCAAAGAGAGCATCTTCAGGTGGCTGTAAGAAAAACGAATAAGGTTAAGTTTCCTCGTAATATCAATGTGAATGAAATGCTTATCCAGGCTCCTGTACAGAGAAACGTTGCACTAATACATAATCCCTTTCCTACATCTATTTTCTTTTCTTTTGCCTCCCCCTTTAAGGTTTTCCATTTTAACTACTAAGCTATCAACAAATGAAGGAAAAAATATCAAAGCTTGCCTTATACTTAGCAACATCTTGCCAACTGAGCTTATTCCCTTCGAATTCAACAGAAACATAATCTACATCTTCAAGTTGTCTCCTTAACCGTGGCTGGCAGTCCTCAGCTTCTGGATCCATTCCAAATACTTCAAAAAGAACACGATACACTTCTGGCATACCAAAACATAAGTATATTGCCCCAAACAAAGCCCAAAAGACAGACCTGGCCATAAGAACATAAATTAGAAGCCAATATATATATGTGTAATTAGTCAATTACAGTTATCTCACAATGCCACCACCCAAATGCATCAAGTGATACGAGCTTTCAAGATGCTCATGTGTATTTGGTACATACATGCAGCATGACATTACCTATCCACACTTAACTGTTTCTCATATGAAAGCTAACACTTCCTGCCAGTAAGCTTAGGCTTACTGGCACATATTACCTATCAAAATACGAGGAATATATCAGCCACCAAACTATTGCAATACAAGGTATCCATCAGCTTTCCTACCCGTACCCTGACATTTTTACTGTATTGTTGACACCGATATTAGCAGAGTTCCATAACTTCTGAGCTTTCGGGTCTTCTCTGTCCTGATGTTATTCTAGCCATGCAATTTGTTGTTTAATTTAAAAAGGAAATTTGAGACATTTTCCATCAACTTAAGCTTTTGGGATATAGGTTACCCAACTATCTCTTCAATATATTATACATCCTAACAAAAAGATCATAGTCGAATGAATTGTTTAGTGCAAAACCCCTTTCTCAACTCCACATAGTAAAGCATGTTGGTACCAACAAATACAAGTACATTTGGTAGCTTCATCACTAGTAGATAACAAAGAATATGCATAATAATGGTGGCAGCCCCATCCTACTGCAGTCACCTTATTATCACGGCAGTCCTATCATATGGCTCCAATTTGACTCGGCTTCTCTTATATCTAGAGCACACAACAAGACTATGCAGCACTTACCTAGACACAGTATGTTTAAGCAAGTTCAGGCTTCAATTATGTAATTTTCAAGATATATGTTTGAGCAAGTGCAGCTGCAACCACCGAGCAGCTAAATTCCAACTGTGTAAATATCATTTTCCTAACAAGTATGGGTAGTCTTATTTTTGTCACATGCTATCAATTCCATCAATTCCAAATCACATTGCTATGCAGAACGGGTAGCGAATCAGGAAGATGGCAACCACCAGAAGAACAGAAGAATGTGCCTATTTCAAATTGATGCCTGGCTTGCCAAAAGCATAGCATCCAAAGTCCAAACTAAAAACTAAAAAGCATAGGAGTAAGTCATGAGTTAACCTAGCATGGATTCAAGAAATTAAAATTCTACTTATGTAATGACACTTAGAAGGTTAAACAGCCATGGGCAACTAAAAGACAGCTCAAAACTCAAAACATCATAGCTGAAGGCAAGAGGCCTTCAATGGATTTATTTCTTTGCAATGGTATACGACACTAAAGTTAAGTGCACCAATTGCCAAAATGAAAATCAAACACCTCATTTCAGATGAAAATATAGACTTATTCAACATATTGAAACTTGAAATACCAACAGATGACCTGCCCTAATGTACCCTCAAGTTCAAACTAGCATATAACATTTAATAGATTTATGAATTCTTCACATCAATATCGAATATGCACATTATTCATCAAATTATAAACAGAAGAAAACTCACTTCACGGGCGGTTCCCGGTCTTTCCTAATCAACTTATCCATATCATCATAAGGAAAAATCAAATTCTGCAAGCTAGCAGCTTTAATCCACTTAGGCAAATTCCTCTTCCCAATCAAACCAAAAACTCTTTCCCTCATCGGCCCCGGCGACTCCCTCGGATACCTCTGCAAGAAAAACTCCGCCAGAGCCAACTCCAGTACATACTGCCCCAAAAACCAAAGCCTGGAATGGGCTGACCTAACGTGCCTGGCATTAGTCCTATCACAAGAAGGATGCTGAAACGCCAAATACAACAAATTATCAAACTGTTTCGCCGGATTATCATCTCCCAATTCATCAGATTTCTCCAAAGGGTACCCCAAAGCTTGCTTAGCTTCAAGCAAATACTCGTCTATCCAAGTTTTGTCAGCATTGTTAAGCTTTGAAGAAGGCAAGCAAGAACTTAACAAAGGGAATTGTTTTAAGGATAATTGTGGGCTGTTTAAGAATCTTTCTGTCAATTTTTTGTCATCAAGGGGAGGTTTTAGTATGAACCTTTTTGGGGGTACTTTTTTCCTTGGAGCTGTCGCTTTTTTACGCTGGGCAAGCTCTTTTAGGAGTCTTTGCGGGCTGTTTCTGGGAAGTTCTTGCGATGGGTCGATAGCAACAGCGAAAATACGGAGATTTTTGGGTTTTGATGGTTTTTGGTGGAGTTGAAGTGGGAAGGGAGAGAGAGATGAAGAGAATGAGATTTCGGAGAGTTTTTTTGAGAAGGGTGTAAGAGAGGAAGAGAGTTCCATTGAAGAATTCGTTGAATTAAAAGATTGAAGCATTTTTTTTTTTAAAGTGTTTGATTGCAGGAAATGGAGATTTTGGATTTGGTTGCCATTGAAGAACGGGTTTGATTGCAGGGGTTTTAGGGAGGGTTTGGATAAGGTGAAGAAGCGTGGCTGATTTTGCAGTAGACTATCTCCGGCGAGGGAGATATTTCTGTGTTTGTTTGTTTGTTTTTTTTTTTTTTTTTTTTTTTACCTTTTATGTTTACGACGTCGTTCATTAAATTGGTAATTTGGGTTTTTTTTTTTTCATTTTTCTTTTCCTAACAATTGGAGAAGTATTTAAATTCAAATTCTCAGTGAGGTACGATTTTCATTAAAAAAAAAAAAATTTCTATTTCTCTTTTTTTTTTTGGATAAATGATAAAATTAATCTAAATCTAATTATTTTGGACATGATATTAAAATACGATATAAATACGACATATTTAGTAAGCACGAAAATAATATAATAAACACGACACGATAAATTTAAAAATCATTAAAATGACACGTTTAATACTCATATCGTATTCGTTTTTAAATTTTGACATATTTAATAATGTATTTTATATTTATATTTACATAAATAACAATATATATATATATATATATAACATTCATACACAAATTACAAGATCTAATCCTAATCATAGTAAAGAATTAAAACAAAAAAAAATCCATTCCTTAAAGTGAAAAGACAAAAAAAAAAACAAAATTCAAGGTCCCTTGATTAAAATAGCGTAAGATAACAATAAACAAGATTATTATGTGTTTATTGGATTTAAATTTAATTATTTGATCAGAATTAAGATGGGTTTTGGAATTTAACTCTTGAATGATGATTATAATTGCATTACTTTGTGTTTACATAGATAGATGTGTGCATGTCTAATGGACCCAACTAAAGGCTTAAAAATATAGCTCAAGCACCAATTTTGGAAATGAGCTTATTATACAGGCATGGATGGGCCTTTGGGCCAATGGACAAAATATGGTTAGGGGTGTTCATTCGATTAATTCGATTAATAACCGAATCGAATTACCATTAATCGAATTTATTTTTTCATTAACCGTTAACCGAACCGAAATATTAAAACGGTTAATTAACCGAATCGAAATTATTTCTGTTAATTCGGTCGATTTTCGAATTAACCGAAATACTTACCTAATTTATTTTGCAACCTATTTTAATACATGATTTTATATCCAAATAATCTATCCAACCAACCAAAATCCAAAAACAAAGCATAATAAAACTATTATAAAATCCAAACATCAAACATACTAAATAACTAAACATACTAAACAACTAAACATACATGATTTACTATAGTTCGGTTAATTCGTGTAATTCGGTTATTTTCGCTTAACCGAACCGAATTAATCGATAACCGAAATATTCCAAAAGCATTAACCGTTAACCGAACCGAATTTTGTTCGGTTAACCGATTAACCGAATCGAAAAAAATTTCAATCGATTAATTCGGTTAAACCCGAATAGTAAACACTCCTAACTATGGTGGCGAACAGATTACATGGTTGAAAGGAAGGATTTGAGTTTTCAATACTTCGAACAGGGTTAACCTGTTCTGTCAATTTTGATTTGAAGTTAAAAAATTCGAATTTAAATTTGATTTGATAACAATCAACAATTCGAATTAGCTATCAGTATCATACTTATTTTTCCCTGGCTATGTCTGTCTTGTCTTGAGCCCTTTAATTTATTTTCTTTATTTGCCAATTTTCTCGTTTTCATCATTCCAAATTCCATAATTTACCATATTTTGCTATAATTTGAATGTTGATTTGTTCATCTTAACTTGGTTTTTTTTTTTTTTTTGGCTTGTTTGCTTGGCCAACATGTTCTGATCACTTCTCACATGGTCACTCTCTTGTAGCTTGACGTGACTTCCTCTACTCTTAGCTGCTGCTGAAATTTTTAGACTTTAATAAACACCACCATCGACATGACAGCAACAAAGAACATAAAGCCATGCTTGTACCAAGCCTATTTTAATCCAAGATTTTGTCCATGATTTTCATGTCTGTTTACATTCTAGACTTGCTTGGCAATATTTAGCTATCTTATTTGAATTTGAGTGTGATTGTCAAATACGGATGTGTGTTCGATATGAATATATTCAAATATTTTTAAAAAAATTTCATATATTTGAA
Source organism: Fremontodendron californicum (assembly GCA_030761205.1). Lineage (NCBI taxonomy): Eukaryota > Viridiplantae > Streptophyta > Magnoliopsida > Malvales > Malvaceae > Fremontodendron > Fremontodendron californicum. The sequence goes on from JAULJL010000020.1 coordinate 2,866,408, forward strand.
ATATTTTTAAAAAATCGTCACGAATATCAAATAAAAAAAAAAAAAAAGAGCAACATAGATATCTAAGGTGCTGAATTTTACAGTGTATAGTTGTTTGAAAAGACATGACAAAGCACCAAAAAGCAAAGCTTTTGTTATTTATACAATACACATACAAAAGATGTAGCATTTTGCTTGTCTTGGGGAGTCTTTTTCATTGATAAAATGGCGTCATCTACCATCTCGTTTTTTCGCTATCAGCTTCATCATTGTTTGTATCTTCTTATCAATACAGATGTTTAATGCTGAAAATTTGCTCTTTTTTCTTGACTATACAATAAATTTTTTCTACTTATTTTTAATCATTCTCCAATAAATTTGTGACAGCAACTCATAACAACTCTCTCTATATCAATACTTTCTTTCCATAGTGATTATGATGAAAGAACCTGGTCCATAGGATTGAATTTCTTTTTGTAGAAATATTCATCTTGCTTTTTCTTCTTGATCAGCTTCGAAAAGAACCGCTTTTCCAATTTGTATGATGATCTTATATGAATGATTTCTATTCTAATATATGTTTACCCTTTTTTTATTTGATCGATCATGATCAAGTATTTGCATTTTCTGTCACAGTAATGTCTTAATCATCACCACTACATCCCCTGTTTTTACAGGCTCTTATTGACAAGTTCACTTGTGTTTGGACAATCTGCATGTCATGAATGGAAAGCAAGCTTCACAGCAGGAACTTTCAATTAAAGTCCAAACAACCAGGTTTATCTTAATTTTCATGGTTATTTAAAATCTTGATAAGTATCTATCTTGCATGTAAAGCTAGGAAAGGTTGACAATTGATCAGCTGGCCTGGATCTTATGAAGTTATTATACCTGGAAGTGCTTAAAAGTTAAAGCATATCAGTTTCAGACTTTCAAGAATTCCTATAAGTTGCGTTTGAAAATTTGAATTTTAAAAGATGGATTTGGATTTCAAAAATAATATAAATTGTGTAATAAAACACATGTAAAAGTAACATTGATGATTATATTTCAAATATATGGATTTGTTGGATGCCTATTTAGTGGTGAATTTGAAATGCCTATAGCTATTTGTGAATTTGAAATTCATGCTTTTATACTTTTCAAATATATAATCATATTGAGTATTAACTAATTTATACATAATGTATTCATTTCATTTTCACAATTTATATAGTAAATGAAATCCAAATTCAAAATTTTAAATTCATGTTTCCAAACATAATAATAAGATATACAGTTTCTGAGTCAGATGAAGCAGAATCTTAATTCCAAATTAATCATCGAAATCAACCTGTTTAATTCAGTATTAAATTTTGGAACCGTGCACATGGGATGGGGACAACCTTTGATGGTATGGGGCTATTGTCCTGGCATGGGTCTTTTTCCTTTTTGAGAGGTTCACCATTATTTTTGTGGCTAGTTTAAGCAAATTTTTTCATGGAATTAATGTGAATATGGAGACAGACGGTGGCTTGAGGTGACAGGTCCCAGATCAAACAAGTGGTGGGAGGTTTCTGAAATCTATGGATCCCAACTCAGCATGAATCCTATTTCTGGGGTAGTATTCAAAATCATTGCTTTGATTATGGGCCTGTTAAAACTTGTCACACTATCTATCTAGTAAGCTATTTTGTTTCGATTTTTCATTTTTTTTTAAGTATTTATATCTTACATCCGTATCTGACGCATATTTAAATATGGGTATGCGGATATGATCTTCCAAAAAACTTCTAAATACATGAAAATTTTTAAAAAAATTGAATATATCCGTGTCGAACACATATCCATATCCGATACTCACATTCGAATTCGAGTAACATAGCTAGTAAGTACTATTCTTGCTAGCTGCATAATTTTGCATAAATTTGATTTCTTCCTCTGGCAAGACTGGCTAGAATTCATATCTCTCACTGTTTCTAGTACCTTTCATCTGCTGCATATAGAAGTCCCTCAATAGTCGATAGTATAGGGCTAGAATTTTCATGTAATAGCAAGGATTATTCAAGATTAATGAAATATGGCATTTACCAGATAACTTATTTTCAGTCCCGGTGAATTACCCCCTTATGGGATTATCTCTATACTGGTTTGTGTGGCAGCTCATAACAAACATTAACCCACAACATGTATTTGGAAAGAGAAGAAAAAAGAAAACACAATATTTTTAACGTGGTTCAATTTTTCTAAAAGTCAAAGCTCTTACTTGTAAATGAGTATCCTCCTATCCTAGGCTTAACATAACTAAGTAATGTGGGATGAATACTCTACTTGATTTAACATAACTAAGCAATATGAGATGACACTATCTTAACTTAACCAAATTACTCAATCTGAAATTTGGACTCAATAACCCATTTTCACCAGGTTATTTCCATTGCTTATGTTGTGACAGGCACATGAAACTCTTTTTTTATGTTCTTAGAGGATCAGGATTTTGCAACCCATTTTTTAACTTGTAAATGTTTCTGTAGCTATGGTGCTATGTTTCCTATAAACATGATGAAGTGACCTTTACTATTCAAGTTTTTGTGTTTTCCTTAAATATTGCCATGGAATTTTATCCTAGGTAGATATATAATGACTTTGATGGGGTCTCTAAATGCTAGGAATTTTGTAAGAATTATAAAGATTGAACAAATAACACTGTAGCAATTAGCTTTTTCTTTTCCCTCTTTTCTCAAGGTTTTGTCAAAGTAGTTGAAAATGGTTTGGAGAGTCAAGTAGCAGACTCGACAAACTGGACAATTTGCCTGCAACAAAATACAAAAATCCTTTTATGTAGTCTTAGCCAACAAGTCCGATGGGGCCGGGAAGAGCTTTGAAATGAATATGAATATGAATTATAAACCCGATTGAGACACTGGATGTCAAATCTTACAATGGATTGGAGATCAAGTGATAAATTTTCTGACCAATGAATGAACTATCAACGTTAGGAAGGGGACCCGTAAATAGCGTAAAAAGCAGATGAAGATCACTGATAGATAGGTACAAGAGGAGATTGTTTTCATTGATTTTAAGGACCTCATTTATTGCAGAAAAGAAACACTGTTCAACTATCTTCACTTTGCAATGTGCAACTGTGTATTAATACTAGGGAACCCTGAATTTCTCTTATTTTGGCATCTAAAACTTACTCCATCTTATTAAGCGAACATTTTTTTTTTTTGATACAAAAAGAGGTCGTAGTTTGAGAGTAAAGGAAGGGATTATAGATATTGAGATTTAGATTTCATATATGTTGAATGTCATATTTTAAAAGCAGTTGCATGAACCAACCAGACTAAGCAAACATCTCTTTCTTCCATAGTAAAAACCTATGTTGCTCCGACTCTTCATTTTTCTTGAAGTACCAATGTCCGACACTTGTGTCGAACGCATATTCGGACATGGGTATGGGATATGACTCTCCAAGTATCTTCCAAATACATAAAAAAACTTAGAAAGAAATTAGTATATCCGTGTCGGACACATATCCGTACCCCGACACTCACACCAGAGTCCGAGTAACATAGGTAAAAACAATCCAGGTAGGACAAAACCTATCCCAATCAACTAGCATTTTTCCTCCATTTTCACGTGCGTTTACAACGTAAATGTGCAGTGCACCAGAGAAATTTACTCTGTTGTGCAGCTACCGGCTCTGATAGAAAATGACTCTTGCCTGACATGTGAGCAACTAAAAATGAACTTAGAGGAATATAATGTGGTTATGGCCTAAGGGTACGTCTAGAGAAAAACATTGAATGGGTAGTTACATTTCAAGAACTAGATTGATTTGAGACAAGTAATCTAGGTAGAGAATTAAATTCATTATGTGCAATTTTAGGCCTAGTAGTCGAAAATCGGCTTTTTTTTTTTCCAGCTAGATAGACCAATGTGGAAATTTTTGGTGTAAGATATATCTTATGTAGGGGTGAGCATTCGATCGAGTCGAGTCGAGTCGAGTGAAAAAAATTCGGATTAGTCGAGTTGACGAGTCCTATTTTGTCAACCAAACTCAATTTGAAATTTTAGCGAATCGAGTCGAGTTAAAACAAATTCGAGTCGAGTCGAGTCGAATAATTTATTCGAGTTAAAATGTTATCTTGTAAATGTTGATTGACTAGATCATGTTACCGTTATCTTGTAAATGCATGTATATCTATAATTTTGAAATTTAGTTCTATGAAATTACAAATATTTTTTTTTTTTGTGTTCTATCTTTTCTTATAAATATAACTATCAAAGACTTGTCATACTAAATAAATAGCCTACTATTGACCTTTAAAAAAAGAGAATTCATTATCTTTTGAATTTCATCGTTTGGTTAGCTTGGTAATGTGCATGATATCAACCAAAAGCTTCAATCTTTAACTGAATGAAGCATTGAGTGATAGCCTTCCCCTTTTGAAACTCAAAAAATTCAATGTAAACTTTCAATCTAGACTTGTCAATTTCAAAGGGAAAAAAAATGAATGATAAAACATTAAGACAATAAGTATGCAGTCAACAGCTCATGTGAATTTATTTTTCTACTGAATGGTGACAAACAACAAAAATAAATGACCCAACAAAAATGGGCTAAAGAGTAAAAAGGAAAGACGAAATAAGGAAAACGCAAAACTCAAGCTTAGTATCAAACTCAAATGAGTAAAACGACGTCGTATAGAAATATCTTATTCGGATTTTCGAGTTATTCGAGTTATATAAATCAAATCATAGCTAAACTATATAACTCAAATTACTTAGTCGAGTTGATCCGAAAATCCGAATAACTCTAATAAACCGAACTATTTAATTCGAAATTTGAAATTTTTTTCGGTTTTTTCGAGTCGAGTCGGATTTTGCTCACCCATAATCTTATGTTTGCTTTAAATTTCAAACACATTCCTTCATATTCTCAGCTAAACCTTCATATTAATGCTGATTGGATACATTGGAGAGTAGTTAATGTGGTGAACAAGTTGTCACTCGCATGTATACAGATGTTTTCCCCAATTACCGCAGGGCTAGACTTGAGTGTCAATCTGACGCCTTGAAAAGCAGCCTGGAACAATGCTCTGTCCATAATGTTCCTCTTTTCTATGTTAATCGGAGTCGGGTGAATACCGGATACGGATATGTGTTCAATATTTTGTAAGTTTTTTCATATATTTGGAAGATCATACTTCGATATTCAAATATGTGTCGAATACGGATACTTTAAGAAAAATGAGAAGTCTGGGTAACATAACCTATTATTACACTGTAAGAAGATGTGAAGCAGAAAGTTAAACACAAATTCATGATAACAACTTTTTTTGAACTATAACATTAACAACCCATGGTTGCCATCTAACTTGAAATAAAGACCTAATTAAGCAATTCCCTGTATCTTTTTTTTACATTCCATTTTCCTTTTGAGCCAGACAGGTTAGGTTTTGAATGCTGAGTTTAATGTGCAATGAAAGTCAACAGAGAAACTGAAGATGGGAACTTTTGTGGATGGGAATGTTTCCCACTTGGAAGCCTTCTACCTTTAGCCGCCAAGGAACATGCAGCCATCTCATCTCTTCAACCAAAACTCCCTAAACCCACACCACACACTGTATTATCTTCATCTATCTTCTTATATTCGCCTCATTTCATTCCATTAATACCCAAAGTGCCACTCATTTTAAATGTTGTACAAATTACTTGGGAGGCCTAATTTTGGGAATTCACCAATTCTGATGATTGTTTGTAAGGCTGAAGTTGGATAATGCAGTTATTAGAGAGATGAGAGCTTCAGCTTGAGCTTCAATTTTCATTATTAGTGGAAATCCCTTCATTTTTTAAGTTTCAGCTTCTCATTTAACATTTGAAAAACAAGGTAAAAAAAAGGAAACAAAACAGTTTGGGAAATGTCATGTTCTGTTGCTTCACCACAACCTTGTAAATTATAAGCACCGTATCAGAATTCTCTCTATTCCTAGGTTCTCATTATCTATGATGTGATGGAGATGCAAACAAGATCATGATAAAATTCCTTCAGTCTCTGCCATGGTGGATCTTGATCAGGAGGAAACTGCACCCACCAGTCTTAACATGTCCTAAAAAAAGGAGCTTCTTTCCACAGCCATGAAGAGAACCAGCGAGTGGTATGATTATTACCCCTTTTTTTTTTCATAAGCAGGGTTCAATTTTTGTAAACTGGACTGGCTACTTAAATTGCTTTTCAGATAAGAAAAAAGAAGAAGAAAAAATGGTAAGGACACTGAAGTTGATAACTTGATCCTTTTTCCAGGATTTTCTCTCAGGAGATTCCTAGTGATGTCACAGTTCAAGTTGGAGGAGTTTCTTTTTCACTGCATAAGGTAGAATTCAAGTACTTCAATTCCTGTATTCCTTTTGTATGCACCTTTTGAGCTTATTTCCTAGTTGGAATTGCAGTTTCCATTAGTCTCTAAGTGTGGATACATAAGGAAAGTAGTATCAGAATCCAATGATGCTGATCTTTCAGTCATAGAAATTCCCGATGTTCCTGGTGGAGCAGAATCGTTTGAACTTGCAGCTAAATTCTGTTATGGGATAAATTTCGAGATAAGCAGTGAAAATTTTGCCATGCTAAGATGTGCGGCAGAGTATCTTGAGATGACTGAGGACTATGCGGTTGGAAACCTTGTGGGAAGAACTGAAGCCTACTTGAATGAAGTGGCACTTAAGAGCCTAGCAGGAGCAGTTTCTGTGTTACATTCGTCAGAAAGCCTCTTCCCCATTGCAGAGGAAGTTAAATTGGTGGGCCGGTGCATAGACGTTATAGCATATTTAGCTTGCAAAGAGAGCCAGTTTTGTATGTCTGGTGGCAGGTCGTCTGAGAGTGGCAATGATAGTGCAATTTCTTCAACAATCTCTAACTCGAAACCTATTGTTGATTGGTGGGCTGAAGATTTAGCTGTTCTTAGAATTGACATCTTCCAACGGGTTCTGATTGCAATGATAGCAAGAGGGTTTAAACAATATGCTCTCGGTCCTGTGCTTATGCTTTATGCACAGAAAGCTCTTAGAGGTTTGGTGAGACCCCATACCAACATAACTGACTTGTTTACCTCATACTATGTTACCCGGACTCGGGAGTGAGTGTTGGATACGGGTTTGTGTCCGACACGGGTATACTCAATTCTTTTTTAAAGTTTTCCTATATATTTGGAGGATCATAATTCATACCTCCATATCTATGTCCGAATATGTGTCGGACACGAGTACTTTAGGAAAAATGAAGAGTCCGTGTAACATGGACCTGATACGCTTAATGTCTAAAGTGCAGACTCCTTTTTTTCATGCAGGAGATATTTGGAAAAGGGAGGAAGAAAATTGAGCCACGACAAGAACACGAGAAGAGGGTTGTGTTGGAAACCATAGTGAGTCTTCTGCCAAGGGAGAAAAATACAATGTCTGTAAGCTTTCTATCTGTGCTGCTTCGTGCAGCAATATACCTCGAAACAACCGTTGCTTGTCGACTTGATTTGGAGAAAAGGATGGCCTTGCAATTAGGACAGGCTGTTTTGGATGATCTCTTGATTCCTGCCTATTCTTTTACTGGGGATACATTGTTTGATGTGGACACCGTACAACAGATCATGATGAATTACCTTGAATATGAAACTGAAGCTAGTCATTTTGGCTACAAAGAAGAAGATGATCAGTACATTTCTCCTTCACCAAGTGACAGGGAAAGGGTGGGAAAGCTAATGGAGAGCTACCTAGCCGAAATAGCATCTGATCGTAATCTATCTGTCTCAAAATTCATTGGTCTTGCTGAACTCATTCCAGAACAATGGAGGGTAACAGAGGATGGGATGTATAGAGCCATAGATATCTACCTCAAGGTACTTCTCTTTTATGTTGCTCCGATTCTTCATTTTTCTTGAAGTACCCGTGTCCGACTCATATCCGGACATGGGTATGGGGATATGATCCTCCAAGGACACTCCAAATACATGGAAATCTTGAAAAAAATTGAAAATACCCATGTCGGACACATACTCTTGTTCGACACTCACAACCGAATCCGAGTAACATAGCTTCTCTTTTATGTAGATATCCTCATCTTAAGAATCTGCTGAAATTTTTTTACTCTTTAAAATAATTATAATTAGTTAGAGTCATTATATATGTTCTATGCTTATATGAATACAAATAAGAATACCATTTTCTACCACTATTCATGTTCTATATGCCATATATTAGTAATTTTCAAATAATCAGAAGTTTTTGAATGCAACCCTGTAATGCCTCAATTTACTGTTACTAGCTAGCTATTTCAAGACTTTGAAAACATTGCAGTAATGGTGATTTTGAAGCATTCTCATACAAGATATATACTATCAAGATTCACATCTTTTCAATAAAATTGGCAATATTAAGATCTTTTTGATCCACAAGTGTGAATCTGCTTTGTCATAGGACTGTTTGATGTATCAATAGCATTCTTTTAGCTTTCCTTGCTTTTTCCTTCTTTATTTGGATGAATAGTTCTCTTGTACCGTGGTGCTATATTGTTCCGACTTTTTATTTTTTTGAAGTATTTATGTCTGACATCCGACACATATTTGGATATGAGTATGGAGATATGACCCTCCAAATATATGAAAAAATTTAGAAAAACTAAATATACCCGTGTCAGACACATATTCGTATCCGACACTGACACCCGAATCCAAGTGACATAGCCGTAGTGGATTCCTTTATTGAATGCTGTCTTTTTAATCCAACTTTTGACAATAATTGACAGGCTCACCCCACTATAACTGACTTGGAGAGGAAGAAAGTTTGCAGCTTAATGGATTGCCAGAAACTGTCTCGGGAGGCCTGTGCTCATGCTGCTCAAAACGACCGTCTTCCTGTCCAGACCGTGGTCCAAGCTCTTTACTATGAGCAACAACGCCTTCGAGATGTTATGAATGGAAGCATCTCAACTGGAGATTCCCCTGCCATTTCTTCCAGAATGAATTTATACCCTACAGATATCCACCCAGTTTCAGGTGAACCTTCCAGCTTAAAAAGAGAGAACGAGGACCTGAAACTAGAGCTAGTAAAAATGAAAATGAGATTGAATGAAATAGAAAAATCAACATCAGTAAAATCAGCAGTAAGCAGTCCTATGGGAAATATTCTTCCATCATCTGATAAGCCTCCTTTGCCTAGAAAATCGTTTATGAATTCAGTTTCTAAGAAACTTGGACGGCTTTATCCCTTTGTGCGGGCGGATGGAGTTTCAGCTTCCGGTGGTGCCAAAGGTCGAACAAGACCCAGCAAAGATAGGAGGCACTCCATATCCTGACACAATTGCTTTGCCTAAATCAGTACTTTATTCTGAAAGTGTTTAATGTTTGTGTTTGCTTTAAGGCTTGAGAAAAACTTGTTTTCTTCTTCTTTCTTGGGGCACCATGACTCTTGGACCCCTTCTATATCTGCTTCTTTTGTGTGGTATTGCTGTAAATAATATCATCTTTTATGTTTGATGCCACATTATTCAAAGAATGGTGATAATAGGAAGTGGTATCATGGAGTTTTTTGCCACTTGAAAGGCTACTTCTCTGTAGCTCTGATTTCCCAAGCAGATCCTATTGTTCAAATTTCCCTTCTTCCAAACTTCTTTTCAGATTAGGGAAAAAAGACATTACTCTGTGACTGTAGCTTAATAAAGCTTTGAAGTAAGGAAAAAAAATATCAAGCTTTCAGTATTCTTAGTTTTGGGAAATATATATGGGACACTGGAAGTTGCTGTTTGAAATATAAATTCAGTCTTTAGATTTAGAAATAAATACTATCCATCTGGATATTAAGAAGAACAAAAGAGAGGATTATTTGAACATATATACAAGTAATTAGGAAAAACTTTTTAATGAATTCAGTCATCCTGCACAGTTTAATTTCCTTTCGTTAGGCAACAAGGACACCACAAAGCAACAAAGGGATAATATATTCCATCATAGTAGGGTGTAAATGAGACATATGTGCTTGCAAGTTACTCGGGTTCGACTCGGTTATTGTCGAGTCGAGCTCGAGCAGTTCGAGCGAGCCGAATTCGAGTATTCTAATGTTTGACTCGAGTAGCTCGCGAGTCTAATCGAGTTTTTTTTTGTAATATAATATATATATTTAATTAATATTGAAAAATCTCAATTCGAACTCGAATTTGAGTTCGTGTATAAATAATCGAGTTTGAAGTCGAGTATGAGAATCGAACTCATTTTTTACTAGGTAAACGAGCTTACTCGAACGAGTTCGAGCAGTTTGATTATTATCTCAAATCGAACTCGAATTTTAAAAATGAAATTCGCTCAAACCGAATTTCGAATTTCGAGTCGAGCTCGAACTTTTTACGATTTGAGCTCGACTCGGCTCCTAATTCAGAGTATATTTCAGGACAATAATCCTAATCCTATTCCAAGGAAACAACTCAAAAAAAAAAGCATGTGGAAATGTTAGTTTCTACTTTTACTCCCTAAGAAGTTTAAAATTAACTGCAGTTATTCCTTGGTTTCAGCATCAGAGGTACCCCTCTCCCCCTTTTTCTCTTCTCTTCTGTTCCAGCTCACTGCTTATTCATTTATCTTTGAAAACAAACACAATAAAGTAAACAAAAGCAAAAGCAGAGGCATGTCGACCCTGAAAGAGATCCTAACCCGGCGCCCAGTGGCAGCCACCATCAGGCTGACGGTGCCAGCGGGAGGAGCTCGACCCGCACCCCCAGTTGGTCCAGCCCTGGGGCAGTACCGGCTGAATCTGATGGCCTTCTGCAAAGACTTCAACGCCCGAACCCAAAAGTACAAGCCCGACACCCCAATGGCCGTCACCATAACCGCCTTCAAAGACAACACCTTCGAGTTCACTGTGAAATCTCCCTCCGTGACCTGGTACCTGAAAAAGGCAGCTGGGATCGAGTCCGGTAGCAGCCGGCCAGGCCACGTCATCGCCACCACGTTGTCCGTCAGACATATTTACGAGATTGCCAAGATTAAGCAATCGGATCCTTATTGTCAGTACATGTCCCTTGAGAGTATTTGTAAGTCCATTATTGGAACTGCTAATACTATGGGGATTAAGGTGGTCAAGGACTTGGATTAGATTTTTCTTTTACTCTTTAAATCTAAAAATGTAATGTTACGGCTTTTGGATTTTGGTGGCCACCGAGGTTCTGCGTCTTAGCTGTTCGATACATTGTCTGTGTGGGAAAACCTTGACATGTGTTTGTTGGATGATTTCTGCAACTTTCAAACATTATTTCAATTCAATGCTTCATTTCTCAAAAAAGTAAAAATAACTGCAGTTATATCTGACAAGTCTCCTGGAGAAAAGAAAACAAAAGACATTGTTTGGCTCTTTGAAGACATTAACTCAAAATTGTCAAAACCTATGAAATATGGATAAACTAATACGTCCTGAAAGGGTTAGATCTTAAACTTATCTTAATCAAAAACAGAACATTTACACTGTTAATACAGAGAGTGGGGTCTGTATCTAAATTATTGACACCTTTTGTATAAAGAACTTTGGAAAAGCAATTGTAGCTTAAGGAACAGGCTAGCAGTTGTACATGTTGTCTGAGGCAAAAGCATTAGTGATAATAAAAGATGGTTCCGAAGGATTCAAGTTTTCATGGTTTCAGACTTTCTCTAGGCTAGGCATAATTATTCTTTTATGGCATGCCTGGTTCTTGGTAGTGTAGAAGTTTCAGCTGCCCCCGATGGCAGATACCTAAAAAAAGGAGCTAATTACAATTGGAGAGAACTAAAAAAAAAAAAAAAAGCTCTTGAAGGTAAATAAAATGCTTCATTTGCAGATTTGTTCAACCTGGTTTGATCCTTGATGGCAATTTGGGAAAAATGTTGCCAGGGAAATCATGTAGATAATAATGGAACTCTGTTTCCAAGAGCACAGCAACCCCATTTGACATGGGCCTGTTTTTCTTTTTAGATTCACTTTGTCTCCTCAGTAAAAATCTCTTTTTGAGATCAAATTTGCAGTTTTAAATGTTGCACCATTCAACATAAATTCCCTTCGACAAACTTTTAAGATGTGAATATTCCTGTTAAACCATGAAAAAGTCTTGTAAATAGTTTTTTTTATTTATTTTTTTTATAACTAAAACAACTGTTATATAGCAAAGGTTAATCAAATCAAAAGAGAAAAATAAAGGTGTTATCTTGTACTTAAAAAGTCTTCCAAAGTGGGACTTGAAAGGATTTACTGATTGGAAAGCTGAGCTCAACAAAATATCAAGTGATCTTTACAAAAGATTCCATCACCCATTTTGCTAAAAAAAACTAAGCAGAAACTTCCACACAAACATCAATCACAGAATTAGTCGATAAGAAGCAGTCTAAAATCTAATCATATCGACTTTAGAAGATATATATATATATATTTCAAGTCATATTCATACTTAGTTGGAAAAGCCATGGAGGCTGTTTTAATCTCTCCTGTCTCAATCGTTCTTCAAGATCAATATTGTTTTTACTTCCATTTTTGTACCCCAATGTCATGTCATGTCAATGACCTGGAGGAGTCCTAGCTGACGAGCATTGGATTCGTCCCTTGTTGAATTTGTCTTTTGTTTGGTTATGGAACTACTTGTCCTGTTCATATGACTGGATTTCAGTGGCAGAAGAAGAGAAGCTGCTTGGTCCAGAATCCGAAGTTGTGGGCCCTAAAATCAGGTCAATCTCATCTATGATTTTCTAACATTCTGTTACCCTGATCTGATTCTGCAACATTGTATTCCTGATCAGCCGTTTCGATCTTTTGTCTATCTTTTATCATTATAATTGAATCACGTATTTTTTTGTATTATTGTAGTTTTATCTTGTCTCTTATTTTTTTCTATTCACACACATAATTAAAAATACAAAAACTCCTTTTCTTATAACATAATCTCGGAACATCTTTTTGGGTAACATTATCAAAGCTTCTTTTCTTCTAACAAGCCGGATATTCCAAGTCAAGTCTCATTCCTGATGAACTCTGATGCATATTCTCATGGAGATTATTCTTTAGCTTAAAGCTTTCATTAGGCCTGCTGCTTGCTCGTAGACCTGAAACATTGTTTCAAGCTTAGAACAACAAATACTATATATATATATATATATATAGTTAAAAACAAGTAAGAAATACGAAGTGCTATGAAATATAAATTTTAAAAAGTTAAAAAAAAAAAAAAGACATAATTCTAAAATGTGATATATATATAATAATGTTTTTAATTAGATATTTCTATAAGGTAAGATATGTAAATAGGGCTTACTAGATGGGTTTTGGTCTCAAAATCTAAGCCCATTGAGCCCATCTTACCCAAACTCATGCTGGCTGGCTGGTGGGGTGATCCTCCACTGTCCAAGTAGTGCAAATGGGTTAGCACCCAAAAGAATTGGTAGTATTGGGTTATTGGCTGGCTAGCTTCCAAAAAATAGTATCAGCTAATCACCTTCCGTTTTTTATAAAAAAAAAAAGTCATAGTTTGGGAATAGAGAAATGGGTCATAAATCAAAAGCGAAACCAAAAATATTGACGAGGGGATCGGAATATATATATAAAGATTTAAAGTAAAAATAAAATTCATGTATGAAATAAACCTGTCCAAAGATAAGGTTATTCATTGACTCGAATTGGGTCGGGCCTTGGACAAGTAAAATTTTTTCATGTAAACCTAACTTGACCTAGTCCATGGACAACAGTAGTATAAAAATATTAACTTTAAATATTATATATGATATTTTCTAACAATATATAAATTTCTTATAATGAAATAAATTTTTAACATTTTAAATATTATAATTCATGTTGCATATGAAAAAAAAATAAAATCTCAATGTCAAAAAAAATTATTGTTTAATTAAAATATGCATAAAATTATTGCATATTATAAAAAGAAATCATAAGATTACATATATTTAAAAAAAAAAGTTAAATGCACAATTTGTATTAGATATTGTAATTGTTTAACTTTATTTATTTATTTATTTTTCTTTTATAAGAATCGAATGAAAAATATTAAACAAAATAATTAATGTAAATGTATCTATTTAATTGATTGAAAAGGTAAATAGAAAAAATTAAGCTAATAATAATGAATGGGGTGTAAACTAAAAATGTTATTTAATTCATTATATCAAACAAATTCTACAAATGAAAGGTCAAACTGAATGGGCCAAACATAATTTTATTTTATTTCAAAAATCTAAATTTTTTTAAGGGGACCAAATTGAAAAGTCAAACAAATTTAGAGAAGTCAAATATAATTTTACTTATATAAAAAAATAAAAAATTTAGGGGAGCTCGAGGCTCCTACCTGCCCCCTTTCCACCGCCCTTGTTAGGGGTGAGCAAAATCCGACTCGACTCGAAAAAACCAAAAAAAATTTCAAATTTCAAATTAAATAGTTTGGTTTATTAGAGTTATTCGGATTTTCGGATCAACTCGACTAAGTAATTTGAGTTATATAGTTTAGCTAGGATTTGATTTATACAACTCGAATAACTCGAAAATCCGAATAAGATATTTTTATACGACGTCGTTTTACTCATTTGAGTTTGATACTAAACTTGGGTTTTGCGTTTTCCTTATTTCGTCTTCCCTTTTTACTCTTTAGCTCATTTTGTTTGATCATTTATTTTTGTTGTTTGTCACCATTCATTAAAAAAATAAATCCACATTAGCTGTTGACTGCATACTTATTGTCTTAATGTTTTATCATTCATTTTTTTTTTTCCCTTTGAAATTGACAGGTCTAGATTGAAAGTTTACATTGAATTTTTTGAGTTTCAAAAGGGGAAGGCTATCACTCAATGCTTCATTCAGTTAAAGATTGAAGCTTTTGGTTGATATCATGCACATTACCAAGCTAACCAAACGATGAAATTCAAAAGATAATGAATTCTCTTTTCTTAAAGGTCAATAGTAGGCTATTTATTTAGTATGACAAGTCTTTGATAGTTATATTTATAAGAAAAGATAGAACACAAAAAAAAATATTTGTAATTTCATAGAACTAAATTTCAAAATTATAGATATACATGCATTTACAAGATAACAGTAACATGATCTAGTCAATCAACATTTACAAGATAACATTTTAACTCGAATAAATTATTCGACTCGACTCGACTCGAATTTGTTTTAACTCGACTCGATTCGCTAAAATTTCAAATTGAGTTTGGTTGACAAAATAGGACTCGTCAACTCGACTAATCCGAATTTTTTTCACTCAACTCGACTCGATCGAATGCTCACCCCTAGCCCTTGTCATAAATGTTGTGATTCAAACTTCAAATTTGTTGACAACTCATAAGAGTAATTGCATGAATCAAGTGGATAAGTTCCAGATTCAATCACCTCTGCTTTGGTTGCTTTCATTGGTTGACTTTGGCATATCTTTTTTAGTAAAATAAAAATTTTTGGTTCATTTTATCCAATATTCCTGGCTTAGGATTTCCATGGAATAGAGGATAATTGGATATATATATATATAGCTGAGAAAGAGAGGTGATGCAAACATGTTGTTAAGTCTTTGTTTTTGGAAGTAAAGAGGCAAGACAATTGAACTATGTTCTTTTAACAATTTATATTTCATTGGGTGGTAACAAGTATTAAAATCAAATATTCTAGCATGTTTTAACCTACCTAATTTTTATAAACTCAAGTCAATATCTAAGGTGAAGAGAAATTATACCATCTTTTTTTCCCTCTCAGAATTGGTTAATTTGCATGGTGTTAGTCCCGTCAATTTATGTATTCGTTTTGTATTTAATTTTTTTATTTTAATCGTGTAAATATGAATACGACATAAATTATTAAATATATCAAAATTTTAATAAAAATATAATTAAAATATTAAACATGTTATAGCCTTATAGGTATCATATTTATTATATTGTTTTCGTATAATGTTAAAAAAAATACAGTTATATATACGTGATGTTAATTAATCTTTTTTATTCACTCCATACCTTGAAAAACCCAGCAATTGACAGGAAGATTCTCTGTATCAAAAGATTCCTTCACTCCAGAAAAATGAAGGCAGCATATTTTGGGCAGAGTTGAACTTTCAGTAGGATAAAATAATTTCAAATAAGCAGACAGATCAAATTTCCTTTCAAACTCATTATTTCTCCCCAGCTGTCTATTCATTAGCACCTGACAGCACTAGTTAAATCACCCTTACCTACCCAGTAAGACATTTCCCAAATGAAAAATTAATATAGTTCTGATTGGAATTTTCCTAAAAAGAAAATAAAATAAAAAATAGTTTGACATGAAACCTTAAACCAACCAGAACCTCACTTTATTAAGGAATTTGGACTTCAGATTCCGCCCAACACTCTCCCAGTCATTCATCTCATCATCAGACTTTGTTGAAACAAAGTTTCTTCTTTTAAACTAAACTACTATATAATAACAGGTGACTAATATAGATTAGACCCTTTAATTTAGATTACTCCCAAAATTAACAAAGACAGATCTGATAATTCATGTATTTGTATAGTGTTTATATTATTTTTCATGTCATAATTGTGTTTAAACTTTAAAGTATTATATATTTAAATAAATTTTTGATATATTAATAATTTGTGTTATATAGATTTTAACATGTTCGTGTATTCGTATCGTGTTCATGTTATTTTTTCGTGTCATATCACATTTTATATCATATTTTAATTATTTTTTTTCGTATTATATTCATATCGTGTAATCATATCGTATCTAAAATTTATAGGTCTATGTCGGGTATGTTTTCAATCCAAAGCTTTCTGGATTTATGATACTACCATTTTTGTTAAGGTTTTGATTAATTCAAGTCTTGACATTAAAATAAAGTTGGAAAAAGAAAGGATTGCACCATTCATCTATAGTTAAGCTGATACATCCTGTCTTTATAACTTGTAATTTGAGCAATTGCCTGGACAATGCTAAGTTTTTTTTTTTACTATTTCTTTCTTCTCAACTTTTAAACTAGAGTTAGGCAATTTTTTTCTTCATTCAATGATTAATTGATGCGTGTCTAACTTGGTTATTTTGACAAGATTATTTGCCAGCTCAAATCCTTTTATCCTATAGTACATAATGCATGTAATACTTAAGAAAAATATATATTCTGACCCATGTTTTATATCTTTAATTGTAGTTAACAATCACATTTTTGGCTTGTACATTGGTAGTGTTGGAATTTTATATAATATACCTCTCCCCTCTCCCCTCTCTTCTCTCTTTTTTTTTTTTTTATCTATATTCTGGTCGTATTTGTGGCTGACATGGTGGAAAAGTAAAAATTAAAGAAGAAAATGAGAACTTTTCCTTTTTCTTTTTTAATATGCAAATGCAAGTAAAGGTTGCATATATATTAGAAATATCATTTTGAACATGATACAATTATATGACACGAACACGATATAAAAAAAATAACTAAAATAAGACACGACATGAAAAAAATAACACGAAAACGAGACGAATGCATAAACGTGTCAAAATATATATAACACGAATTATTAATATCTCAAAATTTATATAAATATGTAATATTTTAAATATAATTATGACACATAAAAATATACAAATATACAAATTATCAGATTTAAGTGCTACTGCTAACTCAAGATCCAAAATCAAAAGGGTAACTGTATGATAATAGATTCTACTTTATTTTCTGTTTTTTTTTTTTTTTTTGTTTATGGGATCTTAAAGTTTCGTCTATTTTCAAGCAACAACGTCTAGCTCTGCATCAGAAAAGAACGTGACACCTAACAAAGGGCTGCCCTGGATAAAGCTATAAACATGCATGTTTTAGGCCAAGGAGGAAAAGAGACTTTTTAACCGAAATGTAAGAAAAAAAAAAAAAAAAAAAAAAAAGAATAAAGGTTACGTAGAGGAGTAGCCAATTATATTAGCCATCATATTTTAATTATATTTTTTTTACACCTATAATTCGTATACTCATATAGTGTTTGTGTTATTTTTTTATATTATAATCGTGTTTAAAATATTATATATTTATATAAATTTTAATATATTAATAATTCGTGTTATATAAATTTTGACATATTTATATATTCGTATCGTATTTATGTTATTTTTCATTTTTTTTTAATAAATTGTATCTTGTTTAGAATTAATAGATATTTTTTCTATCATGCCCATGTATAAATTCGTTATATATAATCTCTGGGCCAGGATTAGACTGAAATTATTATATAATAACAGCCAAAACTAAGGGAAAAAAAAAAGGCTATTTTTTCTATTTGTCTTGTCTTGTTGCAGCAAAAAATAGATGTGGAGAAGAGAAAATGCCTTTGCTAACGTTGGTTTAATTATTGGAAACATGCTTTATCGGTGGCGCTGTAAAGTAAAGGTTTCTTCATTGCTTGGTTTATTTTCAAAGCATTAATTGTACAATTTGTAGTATCCCACAACTATGATTAGTTTTAACTTTGCTGGATGAACAGTCGAAGATGCAAATCTTGAAAATTTGTATATTTTGACTTAAGATGTGTGCTTGTAATTTGTCTTCAAATGTTAGAGCTTGAATATAATTAAAAAAAAAATTTACGAACTTATTAAGGTTTTAAAGACAATCAATCAGCATTTTCGAGTTTGATTACTGAAAGGTTTTTTTTTTTTTTTTTTTACGTATGCAAGCTTATCATTATCTAATTTGCACGTAAAATGAGAAAAAACAAATTTGAAACATAAATAATAATAGTTAAATATTTTTTTTTATCAATTTAAACTTTTAAAATAATTAATCGTTCGACTTAACTCGTTGCAAAATCCATTGTGTACTAAAAGTTAGCTATTCCAAAACCAGTAATAATGAAAAAGGAAATGAAGATTAAATCATTTCTTGCTATGCAATTTGTATTTATTAGGGTATTAGTGATTTGATAATGTGAATATATATATATATATATAATCTATGCACAAGGGATAAAGATTTTTTTTTTCATTGATGAGTTAATATTGAAAAGATAACATCTATATTAAAGAAACAATGATGAAAGATGTAATCACAAAAATAGTAGTAGTATCAAACACATATAAATCCAATAAACAAAAGCTAAAGCCATAAATCAAGAAAAACTCAAAATAATGAATGACAAATGGAACAATATAGGAGAAAATAAGAACTTTTAGATAAATGTAATAATTTTGGACATGACGCGAATACAATCCGTTTAATAAATATAAAAATAATATTTGTGTTTAATACAATACGGTTAACAAGACACATTTAATACACATATTATATTCGTGTTTAATTAAAATTTTAAGACATGTTTAATAATTTATGTTATGTTAATGTTTACACGATTCATAAAGAAAATATAAAATACGACACATATACACGAATTATTAGATCTTTTAAATGATTGATTTTTTTTTCCCCACTTATGTGGTCACTTTCTCAAGTATTGCTTAACTACAGACTTGCACGTTATAGCAAGGCACGCTCTTGATCAAATATGAGTCTAATCTTATGTTTTAAAAGGGCATGACCCATTTTTGGTGCACCCCTTCCTCCTACAGCTCAATATTTTTTTTTTAAAATTTAGTTCTAATTAATCCAACCATGATATCAGTATCTATTATTTGACTAATAGTTTTCATATAATATTGCAATGATATGATCATATCTCCAAAAGCGTGATAAAATTTAAAAGAAAAAACAAAAGTAAAAAAAGACATCTCCAAAATCATGCAATGGTTTGTTTGCTCGGATCTTTACTATTTTTAGTTTTTTCTTTATATATATATATATATATATATATATATATATATAAGGTTGCAGTTTCGGAAAAGTTGTAGATGCTGGGATTCGAACCTCAGACTTATTAGATAACACCTAGTAAAAGTACTTGCATGAATAAACTGGATTAAATCCGGATTATACCATTTCTATTTCTAGTCTTTGAAGCACACAGAAACTAGCCTTAACGTGCTTGCTACGAATTTTAGTTATATCAATTTTCCAGCCCCCCCTCCACGTCTTTAGGGGGATCCAAAGTTAGTAGTCTAAACACGTATTTTGGCAACGAGGAGAGCAGTTTGAGTTTGGGAACGATCGAGACGAAGGCGGCCATTGACAGAGCCAAACAAAAACATCAATGTCTCATTCAAACTTGGCTCTCCCTTTCTGTATCTCTTTATTATTAAAAGACTAAGCACTCTTTCTTTGCTGCTAAAAAAGATTCTTATCCAACTGGCTCACGACCACTTAGAAACTTTTCATTAACCTTTCAAAACTTTTCTCTCTATATAACTCTTTACATCTTCCCTTTTTTTTGGTGTGTACTGCCATTAACCCTTAACTCAATTTCTGATCAAATGGGTCAGTTCATTAATCTTGTAGTTGTGCTGTCACTTTCTCTTAGTTTCTGTTTGTTTCCTGACACGGCATCAGCTCAACTACGACAAAATTACTATGCTAATACTTGCCCCAATGTAGAAAACATAGTTAGAGCTGCAGTTGATAAGAAATTTAACCAAACTTTTGTCACAGTTCCTGCAACTATCCGTCTCTTCTTCCATGATTGCTTTGTCCAGGTTTTGCAAATTTGAAGAATACCCTTTTGTCCATATTGGTTAAATTTATTAACCTTTTCATCTTGAAGTGAAACTTTTTGGTTTTTTTTTTTTTTTTTTTGCTTTCTGTAAACAGGGTTGTGATGCTTCGGTTATCATTGCATCCTCCGGTGGCAACAAAGCAGAAAAGGATCACCCCGATAACCTGTCATTAGCTGGAGATGGATTTGACACTGTCGTGAAAGCCAAAGAAGCAATTGATGCAGTTCCAAGCTGCAGAAACAAGGTTTCTTGTGCTGACATCTTGGCCATGGCAACCCGGGATGTTATTGCTCTGGTTTGTTCCCTTTCCTTTCACCCCACATTTTTTTTTCTTTCTTTGATATATTGAATCTAAAGAAGAAATGGGTTGCCATATATTGCTGATAAAAATTGGTAAATGTGATGTGATGATAATGCAGTCTGGTGGACCTTCTTATGGTGTTGAATTGGGGAGATTGGATGGGTTAAGCTCCACAGCTGCTAGTGTAAATGGAAAGCTGCCTCAACCATTTTTCAACTTGAATCAGCTCAATTCTCTGTTTGAAGCAAATGGACTCAACCAAACAGACATGATTGCTCTTTCAGGTACTATCTCCCTGACAAGATTTCTCTCAGGTCCCTCTGACAGGGCACCTTTCCCCCTTGTGAAGGGATCTAATTAAGTTGCATCTTAAATTAGCTGCCATTAGTTACAGTCTTACAGAGATTATAAAAACAATAAAATAAGATTAAAACATGAATCATTTGGACGTTAACTTGAATGTCTGCATTCGAACATAAGCAAGAGATTTTTCATATTTAAAAAATAGGCATTGGTTCTGGGTTTACTAAAGGGTCTTTGTTTTTATATTTTGCAGCGGCACACACCCTTGGATTCTCTCATTGCAACAAGTTTTCAAACAGAATATACAATTTCAGCCCTCAAAAAGCAGTGGACCCAACGCTCAACCAGGCCTATGCTACCAAACTTCAACAAATGTGTCCCAGGAATGTAGACCCAAGTATAGCCATCGACATGGACCCAAAAACACCCAGGAAATTTGACAATGTCTACTACCAGAACTTGCAGAAAGGCCAGGGTTTGTTCACCTCAGACCAGGTTTTATTCGTAGACCCAAGGTCTAAACCTACTGTAAACGCCTGGGCCACTAACTCACAGGCTTTTAACCAAGCTTTTATTACCGCCATTACTAAGCTAGGTCGGATAGGTGTCAAGACTGGGAGGACCGGGAACATTCGTAGAAATTGTGCTGCCTTTAACTAAGAAAAAGTTTCTCTGAGGTTCTTGAAGCTGAACTTTTGCTAGACGAAATGTCAGGTTTTGAAACATGTTTTCTTTAGTTTCTGGTAAGATTTCTTGGTGTTGTAACGAGTTAGAGAAGGGTTTTTTTTTTTTCTTTCTTTTTATTATTGTAATTACATGAGAAAGGAGGTTTGGATTGAATCATAAAAGTCAAAGAAATAAAATGTGACAGGGTGACAGCAAACGTTCTTTGAGCCTGACTGCTCCAGCGAATGAAGCCTAGCAAGAAGAGGAAAAAGGCAAATAGCCAGCAAATTGTTTATATATATATATATATATATATATATATATATATATATATATATAATTGAAAGTTTCATTTCAAAATCCAAAAAAAGCAAATACAAGTCTGCTGCATAGAGGAAACTCACTAAAATCCAACTATGATGCTGGTTTATATCTAATGTAAACAAAGATTATTGTGTATATTTTTTGTTACATTTGAAACAACACAAAAACGAGTCTCCACGTTTACAACCTGTTGATGCATATTTTCTGGAGTTTTCTTTCTACTAATGTGCTTTCTGAAGTTTCTTTTCTTCCAAATATAATAAATTGTGGTCTCACTCATTTGTGGAGTTTCTTTTTACTCCAGTCATTTTCTAGCATGTCCATGTTTATTTCTGGTCTCACTCATTTGTCATGCATTGACCAAGTTTAAGTCATCACTTAATCAGCACGAGTTTTGATTCTTTGAATGAACCCAGTTACCGTCAAGACTGTCAAGTCTCAAGACATTATCATTCGTCCATCTTCTCTTGGTTTTACGATGCCCACACCAAATTTATGTACAAGAATGTCCCGACAGATTTTTCATCAGCTTCTCATCAATATCCAGTTACGTGATGTTTCTTGAGAGCAGCACTGACAATACTCGGACTCAGATGTGAGTGTTGAATACGACTATGTGTCTTACACGGGTATGTTTAATTTTTTCTAAGTTTTTTCATGTATTTTGAGGGTTCTTGGAGGATCATATCCCATGCCCATGTCTGGATACGCGTCGAACACGAATACTTAAAAGAAAATTAAAGAATCATAGCAACATAGCTGACAATGGCCCACAATGATAATGCAGAATAGTAAACACACAATGAAAATGGCCTAAATTGTTAAAAGCAAAGAAAGTGATGTTCAAGACTTTTCTTGAAGGAGCATTTATGATCCAAACAAGTATTGTACCTAATATTACAAGAAAAAAGACAAGGAAAAGGCATCAAACAGTCAGCTCATCAAATTATGGATCAACATCAGTACTTTCAATCCATAACATGAATCTTCCAGCTCACTTCAAGTGTTCATTAAGTTGTCGTTTTATGTTACCAGCACTAAATAGATAATTAGGTTGATATGATGCAATGTCACCCAACTTTTGATCATTCAACATTTGCTTCACTTAGTACTTCCTTTTCCAGCATTAGCATTGAACAGACAATAATTGGTTCCATATTTCTCCATATCTGATCCGATTCATACGGATTACCCCCCAACTCTCACAGTTTCTGTAAGAAACTACCAGGAGGCGATAGAGTGGGGGTAAGGGAGGGGAAATAAAATCCTTTATCTATCAATCCTCTCTGTATTTCAGCAGAATTGTCATCCAAATCAAGAAATTCTCAATGATATATGCACAAAAAGCCTTTTATGAACAGGTTCATTTAAAAGCTTAGAAGCATTAAATTTAATACACAAGCAATGCATGTCAAGTATTCAATGAACGGAACATATTGTTACCTAATCAATCTCAATCAAAAGATGTCATAAGAAAAATGATAATGCAAGAGTATCAACAAGATTCATGATCTTAAGGGAACAAGAAACACTTTCACATCTAAAAGATGTGATAAATGTCTTCTGCATAACAGAAATAGTGCCCTTTTCTTCAGATTACTCATTACAATGGCTTGACAGGCAACATAATAATTTCCAGAATTTTCAGTGCATGGCTTTCTCCAGTTGTACAACACTTGAAATAAGTTTTTTTCCCCCCCTTAAAAGTTTTGAAATAAAAAGTAAGATATAGCAGGCCAGACCTGAAAATTCAAAGATACACTTTATTGTTATGAAAATAAGTGTTCACTAAAACAAACAGCAAACTATAGATTCTTACAAAGTGTCAATATAGTTGGAATTCACCAAGTTAAGACGTCACACCTCTAGGATAAATCAGAGCCATGACCTATTTACAATATAATCAGCTTCATCCAAAACTCCTGTAGCCTTTTATACTTATTTACTTCATTTTTTTCTATAAAAATGGTATGATCAAGATCAATGTTAGAGTAAACTTTATAATTGAAATAACTCAAAATTGCTCTGGCTGGAATCCGGTCCAACTCAAATCATGAGGCCAATCAGCTCTGGTTCACTCTTCTGAAGCAAGCAGGCACACCTTCTCGAGTTGTGTTGGCCGGTCTACTCCAATAATCAGGGGATTCAGCTCCATCGCAACTCGAAAGTCTAACATTGATGCAGAAATGGGTGCACTTTGTTTTTGTGCATATCTCACAGGCCGCATCCCATTGAAAGAGGCCATGGACCAATTATGACCTTGGTCAATAAGTTTTTGTCCGGACCTTGAACCAGCCAGTTCCAAACAGGGTTTTATCAATCTCTTCATGAAAACATCAAGGCTATTGTTCAACAAATTGGCAAAATCTAATGAGATGTTTAATCCCTCCATCTCCAACTCCTGTTCCAATCTCTTCCTCAAAGATCTGCTATCGGGTAGTTCACCCCGGCAATGACAAGTCTCGGAAGCAGATGCCAATCCATTCCATGGTACTTTTCGCATTCCTTTAGCATTCAAAGAGATGCCAAGTGGAGCTCTAACAGGACTCCTACCGTAAATGCTTGGACTTCCTGCAGCTTGATCGACTTCTTCTCCGTCCTCCACAGAGCCAGGTGGTCTGCTACCCAAAGAAAGCAACTCAGTAGCACTCTGCTGTTCTTGAACTTTACGAACTGCATCTTCACAAGCGGTATTATGGGTCTTCCCAAGAGGCCCTAAAGGACTTGGGCGGTCCCTGAACTTGCGATCACGAAGATTTGGAGTCCTGCCCTTACGAGGGGATTGAGGAAAGTCTCTGCATAGTGACTGAAGATTACTTCTTTGACACCCATTTGCCACTTTATCACTTAAAGAACCTTCTAATTTGTTCTCTCTCAATGGAGGAGTGTTTGAAAGTGAAGCATTTCTAATAATTGATCTGAGGAGATTATTATGAAGACGAACATTTTCTCTCCCTATTGTACCAATGCAGAGCCTATCAAACTCAGGTTTGCCAATCCTAAGACTCAAATATCTAGTGAGCAGATTGAAGTACTTCTCCGCTTTTATACGCCCAATCTTCCTTTCAATCTGAGATTTCAGCTCTAAAGTATCTACTCTAGAAAAATGCCGACCACCCGGCATTTCAGTTTCCAAGTTCCTCACCATCATCCAAAATCTAAAATTTCAGCCAAAAATGGAAAACCATCAATATCCAGATAATTAATTCTCAATCAAAATCACCAAAAACCCTAATGTCATCTATTAACATAGCAAGTCAACAAGGTGATCAAAGTCAAACAGTTTCCACTGAAATCATCCAAAGCACTAAAATTCAAACAAAATGAACAAAAACCCAGATAGAAAAACTACACTAAACAATAAATTAACTTCATTTAACTAACAAATCAATCAAAAAACCCAAATCAAACAGAAATCCAGACCCACATATCTACAAAATTTAAACCTACCAATCTCAAATTAAAAAAAAAAAAAAAAACCAACTTAAAATAAAACATGAACTAATTCCATACACTAAAAATTCCAGCTTTATTCATAAAACCCAATAAAACAAAAACCCCAGACATTATTAAAACAGTAAAAGTAAGAAACAAACAATAAAAAAAACTAAAATACAAAGAAAGCAAAACCCACCTGAAATAACGAACTATGAAACTGAATTCAGTTGTGTTGAACTGAATTTACAGCAAAAAAAAATCACTAATATCCCATTCGAAACTTGAGAAAGTAGAGATAAAAGAGATTAGGGCAAGAAGCAAAAAAGCAAGACTTGGTTTTTTTTTTTTTGGAAGCTTCTTTTGGAGTCAACAAGGTCAAAGGAACACGTGCATTTTTTAAAACAAGTGTAAACTGCTGCTGGTTAGCTTTTGTGTTTTGGTTGTGTTGTTGGGTTTGTCCAATCAACGTTTGAGTTTTTGCATACTTTAGATTTTATTTTGGTTTCAGTCTTGCCGCCCACCAAAATCGTGTTCGTATCAAAGTAGTCGTTATCGTATCGGTGGATCGTTTTTATTTTGGTATTAATATGTATTGATATCGGTGTATTTCGACGTATCATTTTAGATTTATCGATATTTTTTAAATATTTTTTCATAAATCTATATGTATAGTTTATTTTCAAGTTTTTTAATAAAATATATATTATATACACATGCAAGTATAAATTCATTTCATGCATATATATGTTTTTATACAAATACAAATATAAATTTAAAATATTTAATATTTAAAATTTTTAAAGTAAAATAAATATTAAAATATTAAAAAAATATAATAAATTATTATTAATTATGGCCAATAACCTAATTTAATGAACATATATATATATTTTAAATATAATTATGAAAAAAATAAAAATATCATGACACAAATAATATTGAAATTGGTTTAAAAATTCAAATAAGTCAATTTTTAAATAAAAAATTAAAAAATCAAAATCTTGTACCAACCGGTACGTACCGGTACTGACAGGTATTGACAGGTACAGGCTGGTACCACAGGTACGGGTCGGTACCAAAACCGGAACGGAATGACACTATACCATTTCGGTTTACCTTAAAAACAGTACGTACTGATCGATATGGCTGGTATCGATATTGGTACGGTACCAATAACTCTGATTCGTATACCTCCAAAAACGTGTTTCAAATTTTAAGCTGTTTCTTGGGGCTGAGAAAAAAAAACCAAAATTTTTTTGGTTCGATTAAGTTTTTATTAAATTCGGTTTGATTTCAGTTTGAGTAAGAATTACATTTATTTGATTCATCGTTTTTTATTTAAATTAAAAATTATAATTATTAAAATTGAATTGAATTTTTTAATTAATTTTTAAAATTAATTTTATTTTGGTTTGACAAAACTTAATTGTTTTATGTTTTTACCTTTATGAAACATAAAAAAAAAATAGTAAAAAGAATGTGTCCGATAAATGTTTAGAGAAAATATTTTCTAGAAAATGAAAAGTTAACTAAATTTTGAGAATAAAAAAATTCATTATTTTCAATAAAATAAAAAACAAAAAAAAAATACTAAAGAATAGGAGATTTGCTCACCCACTTAGAAGTTAGAACCCACTCCGCTCTCGAGTTCGAAACTCCCAAAAAGCAATTCTAGAAGCAAGTGTTAAAATATTCACCACAAAATGCACAAGTCTATTCCATATAACTATGAACGAGTCCTCGCATAATTGGGCAACCACTTAATTATCATAATTGCTGGACCCATAATGCACTACGGTAAGAAATAAATAGAGGATTTTGTCGTTTTAAGAGTAATTTTTAACGTTAATATATATAATAATATTTTTATTTAATGTATTGAAAATAATAAATAAAATTTTTAGATTTTGTATTTAATACAATACTTTTATTATAAATAGCATATTAACTAATCTTAAAAAATATCTCGTTAGCAAAATTCGTAAATAAATATCATCTAACTATAATATAAACTTGACTAAATGAACTCTTCAAGAGTTGACATGTGGTATTTTTTTTTTGGGAAATAAAAAAAAAAAAAGAAAGAAAAAGAAACTTTTCTTTTTGCCAATAAAGAAAGAAAAAAATAGAAAAAAATGATAAAAAATTATGTGTTTGTGTTATTTTTTGCGTGTTTAAAATATTATAAATTTTTACACATTAATAATCCATTTTATGTATTTTTTGATACGTTTGTATATTCGTGTAGTGTTTATGTTATTTTTCGTGTTGTGTTTTAATTATTTTTTCTATGCTGTGTTCTTATCGTGTCTCAAATCATTTCATAATTTGCATAGTTTGTCATTGTGATTCAATTTAGAAAAAAAAATTACGTGTTCGTGTCAGGTCTCAAGTCATGACATATTTTGCATAATTTGTTATAATGATTCATTTTAGAGAAAATTTATGTGTTCGTCGTGTGTTTGTGTTTGTGTTCATATTCGTATTCGTATTCATATTATTTTTTGTGTGTTTAAAATATTATAAATTTATAAAAATTTTACACATTAATAATTCTTTTTATATAGATTTTGACACGTTCATGTATTCGTATCGTGTTCATGTTATTTTTCGTGTCGTGTCATATTTTAATTATTTTTTCATGTGATGTTTGTGTCCTATCTCAATTAATCCCATATTTTGCATAATTTATCATAGTGATTTGATTTTAACTCTAAATTCATTATTTATGATATTAAAATATAAAAATTATATATTTAAATAAATAATACTTATTTAATATAATTCAATTTATATTTATTTATGATTTTTAATTTAATTAAAATCTTATAAATATTTAAAAGAAGGAAATAGGGGAAGAGTGTCTCAATTCATAACATATTTTGCATAATTTGTTATAGTGATTCAATTTAAAGAAAAATTTGTGTGTTCGTAACGTGTTCCTATTATTTTTGTGTGTGTTTAAAGTGTTACAATTTTATATAAATTTTTACACGTTAATAATTCGTTTTATATAGATTTTGACATGTTTGTGTATTCGTGTCATGTCGTATTGTATTTTAATTATTTTCCCATATGACGTTTGTATCATATTTCAATTCATTCCATATTTTACATAATTTATCATAGTGATTTGATTTTAACTCTAAATTTATTTACTTACAATATTAAAACATAAAAAATTATTTAAACAAATAATAATTATTTAATATAATTCAACATATATTTATTTATGATTATTAATTTAATTAAAATTTTATAAAAAATCTCTCAACGAAGCAGGGAAAGAATTATAGTATATATATAATTTTAACTACACAAACTTATAAGGTGTTGACACATGTTTTTTTTTTTTTTTTTGGAGTGAAGAATGAAAAGGGGAATAAAGGAAAGGAAAGAAAATAAAATAAAAAAAAATAAGAAAAAAAAGAAAAAAGAAAAAGAAATTAAATGAAAAGAAAAGAAAATAAAGAAAGTAAGTAAGAAAAGAGAAAATTTGGTGTCTTTATGTTATGTTTTGTGTATTGAGTATATTATAAATTTATATAACGTTTTATATGTTAACAATTTATTTTATGTATATTTTTATACGTTCATGTATTTATGTCGTGTTCATGTTATTTTTCGTATTGTATTTTAATTATTTTTCGTGTCGTGTCTCAATTCATTTCATATTTACATAATTTGTCATTGTGATGAAAAATTTGTGTGTTTATGTCGTGTCTCAATTAATAACATATTTTACATAATTTTTCATAGTGATTCAATTTAGAAAAAAAATTATGTGTTCGTGACATTTTCGTATTTTTTGTGTGTTAATAATTAGTTTTATATAGATTTGTCTGTTTGTATTCGTGTTATTTTTTCGTATATTTAAAGTATTATAAATTTATATAAATTTTTCATTGCATATTTTACATAATTTGTCAGTGATTCAATTTAAAGAATTATAAATTTTTATACGTTGATAATTTATTTTATATAGATTTTGACACATTTGTGTATACGTGTCATGTTCATATTATTTTTCGTGTCATGTTTTAATTATTTTCTCATGTTGTGCTTATGTTGTATCTTAATTCATCACATTTTTGCATAATTTGTCATCGTGATTCAATTTTAACTCTAAATTCATTTACTTAAGATATTAAAATATAAAAAATTATTTAAATAAATAATAATTATTTAATATGATTAAATTTAAATTTATTTGTGATTGTTAATTTAATTAAA
Organism: Fremontodendron californicum; assembly: GCA_030761205.1. Classification (NCBI taxonomy): domain Eukaryota; kingdom Viridiplantae; phylum Streptophyta; class Magnoliopsida; order Malvales; family Malvaceae; genus Fremontodendron; species Fremontodendron californicum. The sequence continues at coordinate 2,896,253 of JAULJL010000020.1, forward strand.
AATGTATAAATATTAAAAAAATGACTTGACAATAATGGACGTGACACGATTACACGACACAAAAAAAAATACAGACACGACACGAATACACAACCATGTTGAAATCTATATAACACAAATTATTAACACGTCAAAATTTATATAAATATAAAACACCTTAAACACGATTATGATATAAAAAATACACGAACATAATATAAATACATGAATTATCGAGTCTAGATCTACCCGAGCGACGGGAGAAGAATTCTAGTATATATATAATGGTTTTTTTATTCAAATATAGCCAAAAAAAATTTCCCAAAATACCGTTCATTTTAGATTATTTCCCATAAATACATGAATTAACACTAGCTGGGAAATCGCCACCCCCCATGGCGATTTCCCAGCGTAAAAAAACACATTTTGACTAAAAATACCAAGGGAAATCGCCATGGGGGGTGGCGATTTCCCTTCATGTATAATTTTTTTTTTTAATTAATAAACAAATTTTAAATTTTTTTTTTAATTTGTACATTTTATTTTTTAATTTTAAAAATTATAAATCAAATTAAATTTCTTATTAAATTTAAATATGAAAAAAAAAATTTCTTATAAAAATTAAAAAAAACAAAATAATATTTCTTCTTAAATTTGTATATCAAAAATTTTATTTGTAAGTTTTGTTTTAATTTTAAAAATTTGTAAGTTTTGTTTTTTAATTTTAAAAATTATAAATTAAATTAAAATATTTTTTTTATAATTTAAAAAAAAGAAAAGAAATTTCCTAAGGTATATTTTATTATTTAAAATTTATGAACAAATTTTTTAAAATTTTGTTAATTGATTTGTATTAGATAAAAACAAAAAACAAAAAAACTTGGATTACATTTTCCCTTATATGTACAATAATAATCCAAAGTACATGATAAGTTGACAAAAACATGTAATTCATTTATTGTTGATGCGAAGTCTCCCCCAATGTGCCAGATCGATGCGGACAATTTCGACGGTTATGACCTTCATTTCTGCATAATCCACAACGTTTTGGTTGGCCTTTCTCCCTGAGGTCCATTTCATTACGAATACGACTTGATTTTGGCCGACCATGTGGATTTCTCCGCATTTCTTGATTGGGACACACTTCTGGACCATCATATTAAGGCCAGTAACCTTAATTTCCAACAGCTTCGAACTCATGTCTATAAACATTCAATATAGTTTCCAGTCTATAGACTTTGTCCACATATTGCATGCAATCTACATGGACATGTGCACAGGCAGCAACTACATGTGAACAAGGGAACCTTTGTGCTTGAAACTTTCCACAATCACACCACATGTCACTAAGGTTGACTTTGTACTTCATTGCAGAAACACCCTCTTGTGGATCAACTAACTCTTCAACCAGAAAAGATTGATTTGCTCGCGTAAAATTACGAACAATGTGGGAGTTAGCTTTCCTGCGATTTTCTTGCATAGCCTGTGTGACTGTTTCACAATATGTGTGCCCTCCCTCCATCATGGCAATTTGCTTGTTCCCCATCTTAACAAAAAGTGCAGCCAACCTATAATATGTTGATTGCACTAAAGCAGTAATGGGAAGATGACGCGTTCCCTTCAACACCGAATTGATAGATTCAGCTAGGTTGGTTGTCATATGGCCATAACGTCTTCCTTGATCATATGACTGCGCCCACTTCTCCTTGGGGATCCTATCAAGCCAATTAGCCGCCTCTGCATTTTCTCCACGAAGATTGTCATACATGAAATGAAAATTCGGTCGCCTCAACTCGTATCCTAATAAATTTTAAAACAAAAAACTTGTGAATTTCAGTATTATTTTATATGCTAAACGAAATATAAGAGATAAAATAACTATGATTTGATTCCATACCCATGTTAACAATTTGTCGACGCAATTCCTTATTGTTAAACTTTTTCATAAAGTTCGCTGCAATGTGTCGAATGCAGTACACTGAATATGCATGTGGAGGATTCCATCCACCATCGCGTCTAATCGCAGCTTTGATGGCTTCATGTCGATCAGACATCAAGCAAATGCCAGGCTGTTTTGTCACGTGTCTGCGCAAGTTACTGAAAAAGAATGACCAAGCCTCTGTTGTCTCACCCTCCACAATGGCAAAGGCAATTGGCAGTATGTTTCGGTTGCCATCTTGTGCAATAGCTAACAATAATGTGCCTTTGTATTTTCCATATAAGAAAGTACCGTCTATTTGCACAATAGGTTTACAATACGGATACCCTTCAATGCACGACTTAAATGTCCAAAATAGTCGATGGAATATTCTCTTACCCTGGACCAGTCGATCACCGTGATATGCAGGTACCGTTTGCAATTCCACAATTGTACCAGGCACGAAATGTTGCATTGCACCTAACCATTTAGGTAGCTCATTGTACGATCTTTCCCAATCGCCAAATACTCGAACAATTGCCTTTTGCTTTACTTGCCATGTTTTCTTGTAGGAGGTGATGTATCCATACCAGATTCGCATCTCAGCGATCAAAACTGAAACGGAAATCTCCGGATTTGCTTGGACCAATGACAAAATGCATGAACAGATCATGTTACAATCTAACTTGCAATGATCTTGTGAAATCCTCCCTGATGTGCAAGTATGAAGCCCTTCATATTTTCTAATCTCCCATAGCTGTTTCTTCTTCATAAAAGTTGCCCTTATTCTCCAATTACACCCATTCCCATACATTACGCACTTGGCATAATATTTCGTCCGCTTAGATTCAATTACTTTGTAATCTACAGAGTTTTTGATGTTATAGTGCTTGATAGCTGAAAGCACAGCCTCTTTCGTTGGGAATTGTAACCCAACACACAGATCAACTGCAGATGGATCAAATGTCAGAGGCATAGCTAATGTATGAGCATACTCTGGAAATTCTGGCACATGCATTGCCTCCAGATCCAGTGTATGCATATGGGATGCAGCCTCATATGGGGGAATATCTCCATGAGTGTTGATATCTCCATGGGTGTTGATCTCAGCAGGGACGACGTCTGGGTCAGAATCAGTATTGTCATCACTTGCGAATTCAGCATCCTCTTCCTGCTCACTAAATTCACCAACATCTTCACCATGGACTCCACGTGGACGAACAGGATCAACACCAGCTGGCTCATCTTCGAGGGTAGTAGGAATTAGGGTTTGTGAGACTAATGAAGTCTGAAAAGTTGTAGCTTGAGATAAGGGCACGACTTCTTCTGTGGGAACGTCGTATGTAGTGTGAACATAGAACGACCCAGAATCATAATCTTCTATGGGAAAGTTTTCTGTTGTGCGAACATTTGAAGGGCCACAATCATCGTCAACATCATCTATGTCAGCATATAACTCAAGTACACCAACATTTGCAAATGTCTCATGAGCATAAAACATGCATCTGACATCATCATCATCTTCAAGTGGAAATGTTCTATATCGGACACATCCTTCACCAATAGAAAGAGGATGCCTGTACTTAACCTCTGAAACTCTTTTTCTATTTCCAGCTTTAATTTTTGTATGAATTTGCAGCTTCAGTTCCTCTAATGTGACGTCGTCTTCAACACGAAAACTTTTTGGACGTTCACAATCAAAGGTAGCACCTTCGTCAGTATTATGAATTTGGCCATTATAGTAGACCAATGCGATCACTCTATTGCTCATGTTGTGTAGTAATGAAACTAAGAAAGATGAGAATGTAGGTATTATCACTCCGCAAAAGAAAGAAGAAATATAAAAGGATGAGAATGAGGAGGTTTTAGCACTCAGAAAAAATCTGATTGAAAAACTGTTGTAGAGGGTATTGTAAACCTTCATAAGTATTATGAATTTATAATGGTTCATTATGTTATACCAGATGACAAATCCCATCCTTTGTATAGGATGGAATCTGATTCTGATACTCTGCCTAGGACTATTTGACTGAAAAAGTTATAACTTATTCAATGCAAAATGTGATTGATAAATCCCATCATTTGTCTCATCCATTGCAGAAAAAATCTAATTCCAATATTTTCTGCAGCATTTGATGGACTGAAAAATAGCTGAAACCTGTCTAAAACCCTAAATCATCAGTCTTATCCATTGCAGAAAGAATCAAGTTCCAATATTTTCTACAGCATTTGATGGACTGGAAAATAGCTGAAACCTGTCTAAAACCCTAAATCATCAGTCTTATCCATTGTAGAAAGAATCAAGTTCCAATATTTTCTGCAGCATTTGATGGACTGGAAAATAGCTGAAACCTGTCTAAAACCCTAAATCATCAGTCTTATCCATTGCAGAAAGAATCAAGTTCCAATATTTTCTGCAGCATTTGATGGACTGAAATATAGCTGAAACCTGTCTAAAACCCTAAATCATCAGTCTTATCCATTGCAGAAAGAATCAAGTTCCAATATTTTCTACAGCATTTGATGGACTGGAAAATAGCTGAAACCTGTCTAAAACCCTAAATCATCAGTCTTATCCATTGCAGAAAGAATCAAGTTCCAATATTTTCTGCAGCATTTGATAGACTGGAAAATAGCTGAAAGCTGTCTAAAACCCTAAATCATCAGTCTTATCCATTGCAGAAAGAATCAAGTTCCAATATTTTCTGCAGCATTTGATGGACTGAAATATAGCTGAAACCTGTCTAAAATCCTAAATCATCAGTCTTATCCATTGCAGAAAGAATCAAGTTCCAATATTTTCTGCAGCATTTGATGGACTGGAAAATAGCTGAAACCTGTCTAAAACCCTAAATCATCAGTCTTATCCATTGCAGAAAGAATCAAATTCCAATATTTTCTGCAGCATTTGATGGACTGAAATATAGCTGAAACCTGTCTAAAACCCTAAATCATCAGTCTTATCCATTGCAGAAGGAATCCAATTCCAATATTTTCTACAGCATTTGATGGACTGAAATAAAATTTTCTTTTTTAAATTTTAATAAGAAATAAAATTGTATTTTTTTAAAATTTTAATCATAAATTAAATTAAAATTATTTTATCAAATATCCAGTTTTAAACTGTAACAATCTATACTATTATTAAAAACAATGATTAAATTGATGTCACGAGTTAATCGAATACCAACTCAATAAAAAAATCAAATTAAAAAAATTATTTTACGATACCAACTTAAAAATAACTTCTTTATTTAAAAAAGTAACTCGATAAATTTATTTAAAAAATAATTTTGTTTACATTTTACATCATTAAAATATTTTTTATATAAATTAAATTTTGCTTTTTATAATATTACAAAATTATAAAAAATAAAATTTTTGATATAAATATTTAATAATCAATATAATCTTCTTTTTTAAATTTTAATAAGAAATATATTTTTATTTTTTTATAAAAATTTAATAATAAATTAAATTACATTTTTAATATATATTTTAAATAATTAAATAACCAAACCTAAAAATTTTTTTAATTTAATTTATAATTTTTAAAATTAAAAAATAAAATGTACAAATTAAAAAAAAAATTAAAATTTGTTTATTAATTAAAAAAAATTATACATGAAGGGAAATCGCCACCCCATGGCGATTTCCCTTCATCTTTTTTGCAAATATTGCTAAAAATACCAAGGGAAATCGCCATGGGGGTGGCGATTTCCCTTGGTATTTTTAGCCAAAATATGTTTTTTTACGCTGGGAAATCGTCATGGGGGGTGGCGATTTCCCAGCTAGTGTTAAAACAAGCGGATTTTGGGAAATAATCTAAAATGAACGGTATTTTGGAAAAATTTTTTGGCTATATTTAAATAAAAAAACCTATATATAATACCAAACACATTTTTATTTTATTTTTATCTTCAAAATTAATCTTTTATTTTCATTAATCAAATGCATTTCCAAAATAAAAAATTGAAAAATATTTTCAGAAACCAAACAGTGATTGACAATGGCAGCTAGATCTGACAATTTAAGGTGTTTTATATTGGTTAATGTATTTAAATAGTCCTTATACTATATTTAAAAGTGCATTTTAGTTCTTATAGCATTTAGACGATTTTTTATTAACACTGTTACTAATTTTATTTATTTGCACCAATTTTAAACGTATAAAGATTAAATTACTCACTTCTATAATACATGAATTAAAATATATTTTTTACTATAATACAAGAATTACTTAAATACTTTAACCGTTTTAAATTTATTTAAAATTTAACGTGTTAAACTGTTAATAACTTATATTATATAAATTTTATCATATTTATGTCTTCGTGTCATATTTATAATTTTTTTATATGATGTCTTCAATGTTATAATGTCTACGCAGGCTGCAGGGTTTTAGGGGATAGTTTTAGTTTCTCTGAGAGTCAACTATCTGAGGCTAACCTAAAGGCAGCAGGCCAGGCCCCAACCCAACAGCCAACAATTTGATTTTTTTTTTTTTGATAATTGGATAAGGGGAGAGATTGTTTGGGTTTGAACTCAAGACATCATGCCTCAAGTCTCTTGACCACTCGATTAGGAACTTGTTGGCTAACCAATCCCTATTTTTGTTTGTTCCTTTCGAATTGTCCCATCGGGTATGGGACATAGCTCTGAGTCTCTGACGTTAACTCCTCGTGTCTTGCACATTTTTCTGTCCCCTCCCCTCCAATCTCTTATCTAACGTTATCAAATTATCATGGTCCAATCCATTAAAGGCAAATATACAGCCTATCCCATTTTAGCCTTCTTTCCTTTTCTTATCACTTTCTCTATATCTAGGTAATTTTTATATATTTAAAATTAATATAAAAATAAAATAAAATTAATAACTGTATTAATAAAAAAACTGTTTAAAGGTTGACTTAGATATGTGAAACTGATATAATAGATAATTTAAAAAAAATGATAATTTGTCAAATTTTTTACTCAGATGAAATTTAAAAACTGATAAAATAGATGATTTAAAAAAAATGATACATATTTTTACGAGTAAGGGAGAGATTTAGGTAAAAAAAATATATATGTTTTTACTAAATTTTACTTGAATAAAAAAAATTGACACGTTATCATTTTCTTTTCAAGTCCTTTTTTTTTGTCAGTTTTTCATGTCTATGTCAGCATTTAGATGATTCCTATTAACACTGTTTTACACCAATTTCAAACGTACACAGATTAAATTATTCATTTTTATAATACAAAAATTAAAATACACTTTTTTAACAAAAACTGTTCAAGTAATTTAACACTTTCTCTCCTTATGCTATCCTATCATCTTCAATTTCACATATCACCCCCATTTTATTTTATAAATTTCAGATATATAGGGCTTACTGATTCTTGTTGTATAATCTAAGAAGGATTTTTCCATTTATAAAATCTTCTTTTATTTTTTCAACAAATATTACGAAGGTTTTCTTTTCAATTATTATTATAGTTAACAAGGTGATTTTGAAAATTGCCTTTTTAAGACAACGTTAGCAAAATTCTTTCTATAATTAAGCTCAATTTGGTTGATATTTTTTATATTTATTTTTTTATATATAAAAAAAGTCATAATCTGAAAATATCGAAAAATATTGTAAATGTTGAAATTCGAATTTCAGAATTATTGAATATTATTTCTTAAAAGTGACTGTATGAATCAATTGGATTAAATTCTGAATTTTTATATTTATTTTTTATTTTTTAAATTTTTGAAAAAAAGTAAACACTCATAAATGAAAATAATAAATTAAGCATGACCAATCTCTCATAAACACTCATATATTTATTTTTTAATTGATGCTCCAACTACATTCATGTAAATTAAGTATGACCAATCTCTCACTCATAAATGAAAATAATAAATGCTAAACTTATAGACGATGTTACCATATCATTTTGCTGTCCAAATAATGCACACTTTGATAATTTTGCATAATAGTGATAAGGTATTATCATCGTACATCATATCAAGTATGTTATTTAGACTTATAAGGTTTAATTATAAATATATTTTGGTTATATTTTATTATTAGCTAAAATAATAAATTTTTAAAAATTTATCATCTATTTAAATAAATATTTATACTTTTATTATATCCAAATAAATTAAATCTTAACATTTAATTTGTATTTAAATAAGTTCTCAATATTTAATTTGTACTTAAATAAATTTTTAACCTTTAACTTATACTTAAATAATCGCTTAACATAAATTAATATTTTATTTAAAATAATGACTTATTTGAAGATAAATCAAAATATAAAAATTTATTTAAACACAATAAAAATATTTAAAAACTCTTGAAATATTTCACCCATCCAATAACTCCTAATAAATATTAATCATAATAAAAAAGTAAATAACAATAATAAAAATATAAGACTTAGATTTTATTGCTAACAATACTAAAAAAAAAAATATTTTTATTTAAATTTAATTATAAAATATAAATATTTTAAATAATAAAATATATATATTTTTAATTATTAAGCATGAACCGTACCATTGGCATCTCATTGGATGAATGAGACGTAGAGAGTGCAAAGTGCAAACTTTTGCAGGCCCCACTCTACACCGCCTTGCCTGACTCCACAAACAATCACAAAATTATAATTCATAAATGAGTTTTTATTAACTTTCTTAATGTATTTTTTAAAGTTAGTTAATATGTTTTTTATAATAAAAATATTTTATTAAATATAAAAATTAATAATTTTATTCATCATTTTTAATGTATTAAATAAAAATATTATTATATATAATAATTTTAATAAATATTTTTAAAATATTCATTAATAATTTTTTTTTATAAATATAAATAAATAAATAAACTTCAAATTTATTTTAATTTTAATTTTTGTGACTCTTTCCGATTCCAAGTTTCACTTCACCCTTTCCAATATGTACTTTTCTACGCCTCTTTGCACAGTCCAAATGCCGCCTGCAATCAGCTGTGTCTGTCCAGCGCCGAAAGGTCCCCAACCCAAGTGTTTCTCAAATTTACCTCTTTGGCCCTTTGCAATTCCCTTCGCAATCGCAACCTCATTCTTTTGCCACTGTTTGTGTTTTTTTTAATACTATATATTTTGTTGTGGATAACTATGAGGAGAAAATTAGATGACTGACTGCATCTGCAAGTTTATGGCTTTTTTTTTTCTTTTTTTAATAATTGGGAATTTGGAAGATGAAGAATGAATGATACGCGCTAGTTTGGAAAGTGAGGGACACGATGCAATGACCATGGAAGAAAAATGGTGTGGAAATTAATGGGATGGAGGATTTAAAGCCTAAAGGTAATAGGACGAGTTCAGTTTAGGTACAAATAGGGGTGTACATTCGGTTAATTCGATTAATAATAATCGAATTAATCGAAATTATTTTTCTATTAACCGTTAATCGAATCGAATAGTTAGTTCGGTTAATTAACCGAACCGAAATTATTTCGGTTAATTCGGTCGGTTTCCGAATTAACCGAAATAAATAAGAAATTTATTTTGCTAACCTATTTTTTTACATGATTTTGTATCCAAATTATCCATCCAAGTCCAACCAATCAAAAAAATTTTTAATTTATTAATATATAAATTATTTTTTTTAAAAAAAATTTATCTAAACGCATTAAATAATGACTTTTTGAAGAATTTCGGTTAATTCGTGTAATTCGGTTATTTTCGCTTAACCGAACCGAATTAACCGAAAACCGAGATTTTTCAAAACCTTTAACCGTTAACCGAACCGAATTTTATTCGGTTAACCGATTAACCGAACCGAATTAAATTTCGGTCGATTAATTCGGTTAAAACCGAATAATGAATAGCCCTAGGTACAAGGCCCTACCCTTTTGTTGGTTCTGCTGAAACATTTTTGCTTGCTTTCCCCCAATGAAAATGGAGGCATACACTCATTGCCACGTATTTGCCTTACAAAAAATTTACCTTTAAACTTTAGAGAGTTAGGTCAAAGCTTGAACTAACCTCTACAACTAGCTTATAGACCATAATCCTTTCCCCACCCTCAACTTAATTTGAAGCTATGTTATTTAAATTCAGACGAATTTAGATATGAATATATATTTAATAAATTTATATTTGATATATTGTTGGTTAAAATTATACATTATTAATTAATTAAACGATGTTATTTTATTAAAAAATTTAAAATAAAAATAAAAAATTTTACTTTTTAATGAAATGGTATAATTTTAATTCATTAATACTATATATATTTATATATTATCCATGCATCAAATATAAATTCATATTTAATTTTTTAAAAATTATATTATGTTCGAATATATATATATATTGATATTGGACACAAATACTTAAAAATATATATATAAATTTCAAGTAACATAGCTTTGAGATTGTTTTTATGAAGAATTATATACTTGTGTTAATGAATTTTCATATGACCTAGTAGTAAGTACTAGGACAGGAACAGGATACTTTCAGGGCATACTCATTTCCTGACCAATCAGAAAATTCTTCAAAAACAATAGCATATATCCATCATAAATTGGGAAATTGTCAAAAAGGGAAAGATAAGTTTGATTTATTCATGTCACACAGTCATGACTAAACACAGAAATGAAGAAGAAGAAGAAGATTACAAAGTAACAAAAAGGGATTATTTTAAGGATCACCGACAAACTCTCATTTTTCTCTCTTTCACAGTTTTAACACTGTAAAACAAAAAAAAAAAAAAGAGAGAAATCCTGTGCCGGTAATTTACAAAACTCGCCGGAAAAATCATTTCCGGGAAAACCCCTGCTCATAAGTACCCGAAAAATAATCTAAACCCCAAAAAAGAAATGGTGGTGGTTGAAAAGAAGAATATTACAGCGAAACTAGATCATTTCAACGTTAGATTCATCAAAAAAGACTTTTTTTTTCTCTTCAAACAAACAAGTTTAGTAACTTTTTATCTGCTTCTCCGCCTTGTCCTTGTTGATCTGCAAACCCGCTTTCAAAACACGTCGTCGTGACAGATTCCTCCGAGTTCATAGACGGAGTCCCTGGTCGTCTGTTATCCGGCACTCGTTTGCCTGTAAAGCTTGGAGTCAAGCAAAGATCTAGATCGGACGGCTGTAATTTCTTGAATTCTTCAACTCTTCTAGGCTTAGGTGAAACCTTAGATCTTGAATTGGAAAACCGACAGTTTGAGTTCAGATTCGTTGCTGTTTCTTGCAACTTCCACATGTACGTACACGTAGCTTCTGATGCTTCATCGGATGCTGGTGTGGGAGCCATAAGTTCAGGCATCGCCCGAAGAGTTCCTCCTCGTAGAACAGTTTCAACTGCCGCTTGGCAAACATGCCAGTTTCCCGACCATAAAAGTCCAACAGCTCCGTTCACAGGATTCACTGTTCTCCCACAAGCTTCGAACAACAGTGATTGGAATAAAGCTGATCGAACGTTTTATAAACAAAACAAAAAAAAAAAAACATATAAGAATTTGCAATCAAATGAATAACCCAAAACTGTAAGATTGACAAAAGGAAATTGCGCGCCCCATACCAGGACGTTGAGATTCTGGAACAGCGGAAATGAAAGACATGAGCCCCGCACGCCCAAAAAACTTGGCAACAAAAACAGTAGCATGGCCTTGTGCTTCAGGACTCTCGATCCATTGCAGACAAGGACGTAAAATACAAGACTCGCTGCATCCTTTTCGTAAGACTCGGCACCCGTTGCAACTCATGGCTCAACTCAGTCTTCTCTCCCTTAGCATGAAACCCAATTTTCCCAAAACTTCCCAGGGCCGGCTGGCTATCTAGCTGACCGTTACTTAGGTTACAAGAAACAGGAAAGAAAATAAAAAATGGGTTGGGACTTGGCAAAAGAGTAGGGGAAGAGAGAGAAGATAAATTAAGGGTGGGAAGCGAGAGCTTTTGGAGGGTTTTTAAGGGAAAAAGGGTTGAAATCAAACTCAAGGGTTAGGAGGTTGGGTTAGTTTTGGTAGTGGTTGGGTGCGTTTACGGGAGAGAGTGCGGTTAACTGTTCGTTGGGATGGGGGGGAACTGAAGGAGGTTAGATTCCAAAGTCTTGGGCGCGAGCGGCTCCGTGTTTCCGCGGATGGTTGTCGCTCCACCGTTGATTCCTTTGCTTTTTTTTTTTTTTAAAGCATTTTTTAAACTATCATATATTTCATTTTAAAATTTTTTATTTTTATTTTTTTAAATGTATATTAAAGGTCTGTATATGGTGGATGAGATATTTTTCATTTGAATATGTGGATATTGACTATTGATGGTCTTTCACTTTCATTTATTTTCCTTCTTCCTATGATTTTTTTTTTATATATAAAAACTTGAAATAAAGTAGTCTTGCGTGGAGGGTATTTAAAAAAATGGAAGGGGTTTGATTTTTGAGGGGGTGATGGTAAGGCCATGGCATGCACATGTAATTGAAAATATTCTTGGAGTTGATGGGGGGAGTTATATTGTAATGGTAGTGGGGAAAAATATTGTATTTCTAGAGACTAATCATTGAGGGTTTTGCGTGAGATCAGGAAACACAACCACTCTTAAAAGGTGTATTTAAAAAAGGAAAAATTATAGTTTTTATTTAATAATATTTATGGTGTCTGAATTCAAGTTTAATTTAATTTATTCATAAAATAATCTTTAAAAAATAGTATTCAACAGGTTTAGAATTTGAATTATTGCATCTCTAATCCTTTATCTTATCTTCAGATTATAACTTTTTTTTACCAAAAAAAATATTTGTGTTATCATTAGAATCAATTATGAACACATCATATGTCTCTAAAAAATTAGGTATGTTAAAATTGAGATCCATTTGATTGATATTTTTGTTATTTCATTTTTTATTCATCTTTTAAAAAAATACAAAAAGCAATTAGTAAAAACATAATCAAAAGATTTTTTTTTCTCCATTTTTATATTAAGATTGAAGAGAAAATTGCAACTTAATCAAAATTACAATGAGATTTTGAGTGAACAATTTTTTTTTTTTGTTGGATAAGTAGTTAGAAGTTCTATTATCCAAGAAAACAGTGAAACTGCTACAAATTTACAAGGATGACATCAGAAACAATTAAGCAAAAATAGCATAATTCAACTTCCATGCCTTACATAGCTCAAGATTCACAGAGTCAGTTTTAAGTTTGCTAAGGTCATGCAAACGAAGAGCAACTATGTCTCGAATGAGATCCAACAATTTGCCCTCAGTGAGCTCGGGATGGTCATACAGTCTGTTATTCCTTTCTTTCCATACGAGATATATCATAGCGTTCCGGGCAATACGAATGATAGCTGAGATCAATGATCTTTCTTTAAGTTGGCTGGCCCAATGCAATTCTCCTTCCCAATCCCCAACCCTTCTCTGGATTCTACACAATTGCTATATCTTCTGCCATGTCAATTTTGAAGAACTCACAGCTGAAGAAAAGGTGATATCTTGTCTCCTTCTCTTGTCTGCATAAGAGACATTCCTCCTCCGTTGTCATGCCTCAGGATGCAAGCCTATCCCTGGTTGGTAATCTATTAAGGATTGCCATCCAAGATATGAAAGAGTGCCTAGGGATAAGAAATTTAAACCAAAGCAATTTATGCCATGACACATTCTCCTTTTTAGGCCTAAATTCTTTCCAAACAACTGCAACAGAGTATCTAGTACCGGAAAACGGCCAAGTAATTCCACCATCATCTTGCCTAACTAGTCGAAAAGCCAAAGGCCTTAGTAGCATGAGCTTCCTCCAACTCCAACTGCTGCCACTGGGAATAGGACATGTCAAACATCCCTTCCCTTTAACACATATGCCTCAATCCACGCTATCCAGAGCGATCCTGCATTCATCAACACAGTCCATAAGTTTTTGAGAATGCAAGCCTGGTTCCATGTGAAGATATCCTTGATTCCTAGTCCTCCTTCAGCCTTTAGAAGACAAACGTGCTACCAGTAGTTTCTGCAGGTTAAATAGGACTGACTGGATCAGTTGGAGCCTGCCAGCATATGACAAGTATTTGGCAGCCCATCCATTCACTTTGGCTCGAACCTTTTCAATCAAGGGCTCACAGTCTTTCGCAGACAACCTTCTGGTTACAAGAGGTACCCCCAGATACCTTACAGGCAGTATGCCAATCTTGAAACCAGTAATCTCCTGGATAGCCTGCAGCTCTTCTCCATTAATGCCAGTAGAGAAGAGTTCACTCTTGGTATTATTTAGCTGAAGCCCAGATAACAAGTAAAATTATTCCAAACCCAGTTGAATGCCCACAACTGAGTCGAGGCTGCCTTTGGCAAAAATCAACAGGTCATCAGCAAAACTCAAATGGGTGAGATTGAGCCTTTGGCATTTTGGATGAAGTTTGAACACCCCAAACCTTGCTGCATTGTCCATTAGCTGTGAAAGAACATTCACAGCAAGAACAAAGAGGTAAGAGGAGAGGGGGTCCCCTTGTCTTACACCTCTAGCTCCCTTGAAATAACCCATCAAGCCACCATTAATGGAGATTGAAAACATGAGGGAGGTGAGGTAGCCTTTAATCCAGGAGGTGAATTGAGAGGGAAGACCCAGGGCTGCTAATACAGCCATGATGAAGTCCCAGCTTAATGAGTTGAAAGCCTTCTGCAGATCAATCTTAATTGCACATCTAGGGGACATAGAAGTTCTTCCATACCCTCTTACCAATTCCTGAGCCAACATGACTTTGTCAGTGATGCTTCTACCTGCAATGAATGCCCCTTGATTACTACTAATGATGGAAGGAAGACAGTTTTGGAGTCTGTTAGCAATAATCTTGCTGATGCATTTGTAGAAGACTGTGCAGCAGGAGATAGGTCTGAAATCCTTGAGTGAAGTTGGATTTTGGCATTTAGGGACAAGGGCCACACTGGTGGAGTTGAATACAGGATGCATAACTCCAGTTCTGAAAAATTGTTGAGCAGCTGCAATAACATCCTGGCCAACAATGGACCAGGTGGCTTTGAAGAAGTGAGCAGTGAAGCCATCAGGACCAGGAGCTTTGTCACTGTTCATAGCAAACAGCACATTCTTGATTTCCTCCTCTGTAACAGGCTTGGACATTTCAATCTTTGCCTCCCCAAAAATCAAGGGCTGAAACAATTCCACAAGCAATTCTTGAGAACAAGAGGATAGGTTGGGGTCAAGGGAACGTAGCAACCTTTGAAAATAGGACATAGCCTCATCTGAAATCTGTGAAAATGATTCCAGCTTGTTACCATCAGAATCATACAACACTTGATAGTATTCATGTTTTGTTGGGTCTTCACCATCCTGTGGAAATACCCTGTATTTTGATCTTTTTCTTGCAACCATTTTACTCTCGATTTTTGCCTAAGAAAACTCTCTTCTGCCTTTGTCATTTCATGGAATTCCTAAGAAAGTGCAGCTTGAGAAACAAAAAGGTTTGCATCAGTTGGGTTCCTCAGGAGGTAAAGCTAGACCTCTTCAAGCTCCTTATTTTTGGCTTTAGCCATATCTGAGATGGCTCCAAACTCATCCAAGTTGAACTGTTTAAGCACCTGCTTAAGTCTTTTCAATTTCAAGTGCAAAATGGCCATGGGATTACCTGATGCTGGCTTGATCCATGAGTTCTCAACAGTTTGCAAGAATTCATCATTCCTAGTCCAGAAGTTAAAGAACTTGAAAGGTTTGGAGGGAGAAAAGCTCACCAGAGAAGTCTTGATCACTGCAGCACAATGATCTAGAAAGGAATAGAATATTAATTTATTCCTAGGAACAAGAAGATTGAATCGAAAGTATCGACAGATTCTTGTGGAGTCCAAATAAATATGAAATAAAAAAAATGTACTATTCCAATTTCATCTCTATCGAATTTTAATACCAGAATAGTGGATATAATCACGATTCAATGGGTTAGATCCACTTACTTTTTCTTTTGTTGATTTCTAATCTTTACAATTCTTTACAATGACAATTTCGATATGATAATAATAATGGGTTGCCCGGGACTCAAACCCGGAACTAGTTGGATGGAGTAGATAATTTTCTTGTTAAAATTAAATTTAAATTTAATAGGTAAAGAATAAAAAATCCCTCCCATTAATTGCCTCTGGGTAATTATGTAGCAACTCCCAACCGCCAAAATTTTTGTCCATTGAAGATTGCAACTTAGAAAATTTGATTATAGTTTCAACTATACAAGCTATGTCTATGTGCAAGTATCTAATTCTATTTACAACCTATTTTTGTTTAAGAGGACAGTTGAGTCCTCTTACATTCTAGGCAAGGATATTCAAGAACGTGAGGATCCAGAAGCTTGACCCCCCAAGGCAGTTGAGTCTGCCTTCACTAAGCTCTTTCCTTTATCAAAGGGGCCTTTCTTTCTGCTCTTGATGTGTCTCATCAGATCAGCAACAGCAGCCCTGGGCTTCCTTGGGGATTTGCAGATTGCCACCTCAACCTGCTCCTCACATTCCTCAGCAACAGGCAACTCTTCATCCTTCTCAGAAACATCCTCCAATAAGGCAAATCTGTTTCCAAAGGTTAGGGAACCTGAACTGACAGAAGGTTTACCAGTGTCTGGCATTACTTCGTCTCGAATAACATGGATTGGTTTCTCTGCTCTTTGATCCTGCTTTGGAACCCAAACTTTGGTTGCAGCCTTGGCTGACTTGCAAGGACAGTTCTTTTTAGAGTGTCCAAAAATGTTACAAGAGGTGCATTTTTTGGGAAGCCAAGGTGATTCAACTGAGATAAGAACCAAGTACCCATCTCATAGCTCAACTTCAATGTATTGTGGCATTACCATCATTGCTTCAATTTCGATACAAATCTTGGCAAAAGCGAGCCTCTGTCTGCTAGCAGTTATCTTGTCCATGTACAGAAGGGTGCCCAAAGCACTGGCTATGTAGCTTAGCCCCTTCACAGTGTATAGCTCAAGTGGGATATTACCCAAATGAATCCAGATAGACAGCTTACTCAAATTGAACTCCAACGATTGCATCCTAGGCTCCCACTTCCTGAGGATAATGGGGATGTTTTGAATGTACCATGGACCGTGTTCAATTACCCAGTCACGAGTCTCGACTTGAGAGAATTGAATGACGTAAAGGTTTTTTCCTGCTAGCCGGACTTCAATCTTCCCCTCCTTCCCCCACAGTAGGTTAACCATTCTCTGAAGAAGACTAAAGTTAGGTGGCCTACCAATGAACTGTGCCACCAGTGAGTTCTTCCATTGAAGAATACCTTCCTCAAAGACATCGTTGGGAGGTTTAACTGTGATTTTCCCATCACGATTCTGAGGTGGAAAAAACTACATTGATTGGGCCTTTGAGGTAGCAAAAAGTTTTCGCCAATCAGCAACTGCCACATCATTGGAGTTAGTTATAACTGACTCTGCTTCTATTTTGCTTCCACCATCTCCCCCTTTTGTGGCGTTGGATTTTCCAAGATCCAATCCAGAGTTAATGGAGGAATCACCATTGACAACATCTTTGAAGGTTCTCCATTAGAATTGGAGTCCTTCAAAACTGCAATCTCATCACAGTCAAGATTGAGCTTTGAAAAAGTTTTTTGAGAATCCATTCCAGACAAAGAATGAGAGTAGGTCAAGTAAGCTGAGAGACGGCACAAGAATCGGCAAGAAAATGATGAAATCAGTAATCAAGAGTCAAATCCGTGAAGAAATGATGAAATTTGGTGAACTCTGACAAGAAAATCCCCAGCTTAAGGAAATCGTGTTTTCGTGAGTTGAGAGCATTTTCCCTCAGTTAAGGAGCAATTTTTCAGCAAAACTTGATTGAGTGAATTTTTTTTTTGCATATTCAAGTTTTAAGAAAAATAATCATTGTCAAAGATAGATGAAATTTCTTTTTTTTTTAGAAGAGAGAAAAAATCCTTTTTCAATCAGATGGCATGATGTTGCTAATGTTTGGGAGGTTGTCAGGTTTGACGAGTAATGCCCTCACCAAATAAGAAGATTAAGGATAGATTAATTTTTTTTTTTTTTAAAATCTTAAAAAGTAGACGTATACACTTTTTTTGTTGTTTTTGAGAAATAGACATATACTTTTTAAATATCCATATATAGCAAGCCCAATTATATAAATATGACGTTTTTATTAATTATATTGTTAAAAAATTATATATAATCTCGTTATTTAGATTAAAAAAACTATAATAAGATTTTATCTCATACAAATGATATAACCATCTTAGATTAACTTGGGTTTGTTTGGTTACTTTTTCTTTATGTTTTGATACAATAATAAATACTAATAATTTTTAATAAATAAAACTTAACTTGTAATAATAAAAAGCAGAATTTTATATGGAAAAAATTATATATATCAAATTGATATGGAATAATTATATTTGAACATATCTCACATATCACTTTTTATGACCATATTCATACTAATACAAATATAAATATAAATTTTTTATGTATTATATTTTTGTCATCATAAAATAGATAAAATTTTACATATTTGACCCCTCTTTTAGGTTTTTAGTGGGTCAATTTAATAAAATTACAATTATTTTTTTACTATTTTTATATATAAAGATAATATTTTAACCAAGTTTTGATAATTTAATTCAATTATTAACAAGATAATATATTATGCTAGCTGGCAACTTCATCCAAAAATTAACTCAGTACAAATTTCCCATGCTTTTAATATGAAGGAATCTATTATAACCGACAAATCATGCATTGGTATAAACTCCTCCTTCACAACTAATTAATGTAATTAAAAGTAATTAGGAATTCCTTTTAATATTAATTATAAAACCTTCAAATTTGGATTTGCTTTAATTTCTCTTAATGCATCTAGCAAGTCATGATCACAAGAAATACATGCATCCAAATGAAATTTAATTTTTGGATTAGTCTGTAGAAAGAAATTACCAATAATACCAAAAATAATTCCCATTCAACTTTTTATTTATTATAAAAATACAAAAGAAAAAGCATGATTATTATGTCCAAGTGACTGATAATAACCTTATCTTTCCATTATTCATTTTGCTTTTGGGGTCTGGCAACTGATCAGAAATAATAATAGATTATATAATAAACTTATCCTTGGCATTTTTAAATAGCTATGGCAATTTGGAGAGTATATATTATAGTACTAAAGATAAAATTATAATAACCCTATTTTTTATCACTAAAATTTACTTGATATATCCTTATATACAATAATTGTATTCATGTTATATTCGTATTATTTATTATATTATAATCGTGTTTAAGATTTACATATTTATATAAATTTTAACACGTTAATAATTTGTATTTTATAAATTTTGACATATTCGTATCGTGTTCGTGTTATTTTTTAAACATATTAATTTAGATATCAAAATACATCTTTTTGATCTTTTATGTGTTTGCATATCAACTCGAACCTCTAGAGCCTCGTCAACTCCTTCTTTAAAAAAAACATATAGAAAATTTGGACAAAGACAACGCTTCTAGGCTCTAGCGATCATATTCTCCAATACAATTGTACTGTTCTTGCTAAGAAAAAAACATAGCAATTACCAAAATTTGCAGAATTTTCTCCTAAAGATTTAAATATAATTTAATTTTTTAAAAACAAAATAATCAAACTTCGAACATTTTCTTCAAGGACAATAAAACACTTCATACTATTTATCTATCATTGTAACTTAATGCATAAACAAATTAAAGTGCCTTTACTAAGATTAAATTATGTTATAATTTCAAATCGCCTAGAATTTGCTAAGAAATTTAGTATTGTTTTTTACATACTTTTGATCAACTAGATTACATACCGATAATAAACTATTAGAATCCGGTATATTCATTTTGTAGGTTTTTTTTAATATTTATTATTAATATTTTATTTAATATTTTTGATAATTTCACCAACTGAGTTGGTAATTGAACATTTTAATTGTTATAAGATTTGAGATAATAAATAATTAATGTGTAATCCAAAACTTAATAGATCTAATATAGTATAAAAAAATAGCAGGTATAAACACTACAATTTCATTTAAATCTTAAAACACCAACTTTTTTTAATATATAAAAAGGGATTAATAATCATTAAAATGATAAGGTTTTTTTTTGTATTGAAGATGGAGAGATTCAAATCTATTTGTTAATGAAATTATTTATATAAGGAGAAATTACAATTATAATTAAATATTATATTTTATATAAAAAATAAATAAATAAATTATAACAAATCAATATATAATTAAATAATTTTAACATAAAATTAAACCAAACCCGTAACAAACTTTAACTTAAAATCTTATAGTTGTAGGCCTTTCTCGACCTACTAAGACAAGTCCTCAATATTGGCTAGAACCTAATTCTTTGAATGAAACATATACTATTAATTGTTAAATCAAATACTTCAATACAATAACTTTGAATCATAACTAATTATATAGACTTGATAATCATTGTATTTGCATCGTATTTGTTTTTTTTTTTCCGTATCGTATTCGTGATTAAAATATTTTATATTTATATAAATTTTGACACGTTAATAATTAATATTATATAAATTTTAACATGTTCGTACATTCGTATCGTATTTATGTTATTTTTTCGTAACAATATTATGTTATCTCAAAGTTTTCATTAGACCTGGTAATTTTTGTATTTGTGTCGTGTTCTTGTATTGTATCGTGTCATAATCGTGTTTGAAGTATTTTATATTTATATAAATTTTGATACGTTAATAATTCGAATTATATAAATTTTAAGATATTCATATATTCATATCGTGTTTTTTTTTTTTTTTACATATTTGAATTATTTTTTCGTGTCGTATTTAATATTATTAAGTTTAATTTTCATGATAGAAAAAAATATGCGTGACAAAATTTGCGGCTTTTTTATTACAATATAGCCAAAAAAAATTTTTTTTACCAAATTACCGTTACTTTTTGATTATTTCCCAAAATACGGACCTTTTTTTTTTCAGCTGGGAAATCGCCATCCCCCATGGCGATTTCCCAGCGTGTTTTTTAGCAAAATTTGCTAAAAACATGAAGGGAAATCGCCATGGGGGGTGGCGATTTCCCTTCACGTATATATTTTTTTTCAATTCTTAGGAAAATTTAAAAAACATGACTCAATAGTACATTTATTGTGAAATGATATAATGAATAAAAGTTATTTGAAAAAAAGAAATGAATAATTAAAAATTATTATAAAAAATATTATAAAGACAAAATTACTCTTAATGAAAAAACTTATTTTTTTTTCTTTCATTAAGGAAATATTATTTTTTAAAAATTTTAATTGAAAATAAATTTAAAAAATAAAATATTTAAATAAAAAAAGTAAATAAAAAATTTAATTTTTTTTTAAAATTTAAAATTTTTATTTTCAGAATATTTATTTTTTAATTAAAAATTAAATTAAAAAATAAAAGAAAAAGGGAAGAGAAGAGAAGGTTTTTTTATCAAGGATAATTTTGTCTTTACAATATCCTTTATAGAGGTGCTCATGGGACGGGCCGGGCCGCGGCCCGTATTTTTTTTCTTTTCTGCCCAGGCCCGCCCGTTTAAGCCCGAATCACTGTTCATTGGAATAAAAAAATAATTTTTTTATTTTTTTAATTAAAATTAAATAAAATAATATTATTATAATAAAAATCACTGTTCCGGGCCGGGCCGGCCCGGAACATAAATTATCTTGCCCGGGCCCGGCCCAATACGGTCCGAGCCTGCCGGGCTGCCCGGCCCGTGAGCAGGTCTAATCCTTTATAATAATTTCTAATTATTCATTTCTCTTTTTCAAATAACTTTTATTCATTATACTCTTTCACAATAAATTCACTATTGAGTCATGTTTTTTAAATTGTCCTAAGAATCGAAAAAAATATATATACATGAAGGGAAATCGCCACCCCCATGGCGATTTCCCTTCATGTTTTTAGCAAAATTGGCTAAAAATACCAAGGGAAATCGCCATGGGGGGTGGCGATTTCCCTTGGTATTTTTTTACAAAATTTGCAAAAAACACCAAGGGAAATCGCCATCCCCCATGGCGATTTCCCTTGGTGTTTTTTACAAATTTGCAAAAAAACACGCTGGGAAATCGCCATGGGGGATGGCGATTTCCCAGCTGAAAAAAAAAAGGTCCGTATTTTGGGAAATAATCAAAAAGTAACGGTAATTTGGTAAATTTTTTTTTTTTTGGCTATATTGTAATAAAAAAGCCCAAAATTTGCATCGATAAATTCAGATTAAGACATTTTCTTTTTTCTTCATATAGTAGTTGTAGTATATGAGGCGCGTGATTGGTGAAATTGTGAGTAAATGGAAACGTCATGGTGTCCACAGACGTGGCGTCCTCATCCTACCTACACTCTGTCAACCTTGTCGCTCTCCTCCCCCACTTGCCCAAAACAAGAAGAAAAAATTAAATAAATAACACTACAGCTATGAACATTGACCAAGAAAGAAAGTTTATTTTATTTAACTATGATATATATATATATATTTTTATTTTTTATTATTAATAATATTTATATATTTTTACGAATCTAATAATACCCATATTGCATTTTTTTTATATTTATATGTATTTTTATTTTTAATATCATTATTTCTATTTTATAATTATTTTTTTATTTCATGAAATTCTAACAACTTAAATTTTATTTTTAAAAAATTATCCAAACAAAACAATTACAAATTTTAACATTTTAAAATGATGCTTTTTAAATGCTTTCATTTTAATTATTTTTTTTAAAATTTTTTATCCAAATGCACCCTTAACTTTTAATCGATGGTATCAAGTAATGCATTATTAATATATAAGTTTATACACTAATAATATATTAAATATAAATTTTTTATTTAATTTAGTAGACACAATGTGTCTATAATCTTTTTCCGTAGATGTAAAAAACAAAATTTTATAGAGAGCCAATTGACTTCCTCAGCCATGGGAGGGATAAGGGAAGCCACTTTCCTATGAAAATTGTGGAAAAAATCATTGATAATTCCTTCACCCAACACTTAATCTCCCCCTTCTCCTGGCCCGTGTTTCTGCCTGATGATGTTTTGGTTTTATCCTTTTCTGGTCTTTGTTTTTTATCATTTGGACATGTGTCGGCCCTGCATTGACCACAAATCCTTATCTAATTCTATTAGGATGTGAACTAATTTCCTCGATTTTACCTCACTATTTTACTTGAAAAAAGCTAAGGAAATTTACATTACTACTTTGTTTTCAGCTTGATCTTCATTAAGGACAAAAACCCATAAAATTATTTTCTCGAATCAACTGAAAATTCAATGGTAGAATCATTGGTATCACAGAAATGAACTCGTGAGTTTTTTCTTTGAATGTTTTAATTGATTGAAAAACTTTAGATTATTCCCAGTAATTGATCAAGCTTCTGGACATCCAGAATTGAAAAAGATTGAGTAGATATAGGTTTAACTTAACTATTAAAATGTTTCCTCTGATCTTAACAATGAATCTGTCAAAGGGTAACAGAGAAATATTATAACTGTATAGGTGAGGTTGGCTGGTGCCAGAATCTACGATCCTATTTGTGTGTCTCATAGGCAAAAAACTTAAACAACTTTTTATTTGTAATTAGTTAATTAATTGAATCAGATTCAATAATTGATTAGATTACTTAAACCATATAACTCAATGGATAAGTTCCATGAGTTTATACAAATATTATACTCTTTCAGATATTCCATTTCAGTAATACCAATAAAATGTTAACAGGAAGAAATGCTGGCACTGTAATCTGTAAAATGTTCAAAATTTTCGATACAACCATTGGCTAATCTGCAGAAAAAAAATGCCAAAAACAGCTGGTTTGACAGAGACAAAATAAAAATTCTCATTATCTTCTCTTCTCCTTTGATTTGGACTGATGAACTATGGCAATTGCAGCATTGGCTTATTGGCAATCAAGTCATAAATTTTTGGATCAGAGTCTTATTGAAATTATTACTGGATTACTAGCTCCAGGGGGAGAGTTGCTGGGACCATCGGCCAAATAAAGAAGAAGACTATAAGAACAAACAAAAGCTCAAATCACAATGAAAATGCAGGCAATATCTCAATGATTCCGATTTGTGGGGTCGGTTAAGAGGGCAATTTGGATTAGCTTGAAAGTTGAAACCCTTGTTTTCATCCAAAAATGATGTCCAGCTGTTCGGTTATTTTTAAGCAAAGATGTGATCAGTCTTGCAGTCTACTAATTAGATCGGCATCTTTTTTGCACAAAATCAAAATGTTTCTGCTAATGGATGGTTACGTCAATTGTACGATGTTGAATCAAATCAAACACCACTC
The DNA here is from genome assembly GCA_030761205.1 of Fremontodendron californicum. NCBI lineage: Eukaryota > Viridiplantae > Streptophyta > Magnoliopsida > Malvales > Malvaceae > Fremontodendron > Fremontodendron californicum. Next base: position 2,920,460 of record JAULJL010000020.1, read on the forward strand.
AAAATTTCATTTGGATGATAAGATAAAAGTTCCACTAAGTACAGGGTATCAATCCTTAATGAGTGGTTCATTTTTGTTTACTCTTGGAGCCCAAGGTTTTTATTTTATTTTATTATTATTTATTATGTTATCTGAATTTTTATTTTTTTAAAAATATTTTATATTTGATATTTGTGTTTGATAAAAACTTAAAAAAAATTAAACATATATGTATCAAATATTACTTACTCCTCTAATTACTATTGTTTTTTTTTTAATAACATGTCAAAGCTGAATAGTAATCTTTTGTCTTCATTTTTCTGTTTTTACCCGTGCCTTCACTCTCGTAATGAGTAGCGAGTCCCTTTTTTTGGTGTCGTTTTTTTTTCGTTTGTTTTTAATTTTTTAACGGAGGCTACGAAATACAAATACTATCGATTGATATTTTACCGGTGATTGAATAGGTGAATTCCACGATACCATCTCCTTTATTTGCATCATCTTTGTATTTCTTTTTTTAAGCGAAATTAATTTTTTATTAGATAAAAAATCGAATCAAACATTAAAAACGATCGAGCATAAAAAAAAAATGGACGCAACTTGTTACAAAATAGGAGGATTTGGAGCTCAATCAATTCCTAGTGGTCCATCCACCAAGTAAAAAAAGAAAATTACCTATCACAATTGCTGCTACAGTTATGGATGTCAATCTTTCATCTGATAATGAACGTTCCAGGACGTCAGCAACTCCCATGAGTTTCCTCATTATTTGACATACCTAACTTTTCCTGTGTTCAGCTAAACCAAGCTTGGAACTCTGGACTGAGCCATGGCTAAATATGGTGCAAGATTGGTGGTTCCTATCAAGGCTAAACCACATGGTTACCTATTTAGTCACTAAAACATGGGTGTAATTTAAGCAGTTTCTAGTGTTTTTCTCACCCAGGCTGGGGGGTACCCTTTGACATGCATGTACAGAGAAAGGCACTTTAAATAATGGCCTAATGATTTTTCAAGAAATCATTTCAGTCTTTCACTAGCAATTTTGGTTGCCATTGATTGCTTGCTTAGCTCGTCTTCTCTTCTTGTCATCATACACTTCTAAAACCTATTGCCTTTAGCATTTTTTTTCACATTAGCAAAGTGGTTCTTGGTATATATGTTTGTCCTATAGTAAAACACAAATGGGGACCATTAATGGAAGAATTGTCACTCCCATTTGTCAGGCAGTAATTATATGGGAGTTAACTTCCTGACAAGTCTGCAACAAATATCTTCATGATCTCCCGTTCCCATGACGCCATGATGAAGAAGAGCTGGCAAACTCTGCAACTTTACACCAGCGGTTGCTGAAGCTAAAAGTTGGCTTGGTTTTTAGAGTAGAGATTTTAGACCGGAGAAGAGGGGTGTCTCTAAAATCTATGTTACTCGAATTCAGGTGTATCGGATAAGGGTATGTATCTGATACAGATATATTCAATTTTTTTTTAAAGATTTTCATGTATTTGGAGGGTTTTTGGAAGATCATATCTTCATATTCATATCCGGATATGCGTCAGATACAGATACTTTAACAAAAATGAAGAGTCGTTATCAGCTTATTTTCCTGAACAGCATCATCTGTGAAACTTGTTGATTATGGTCTGTTTGATAAATGGCATAGGCCTATTATTTCAGTGGACCAATTATAAGAGTACCCAAGCCAGCTGACCTTCTGGCAGTGGAAATATATATGTAACCTGGGTCCCCTACCCAGAGATGAATGGGACTATATATACCGCACATTTGACAGAGAAAATGGAGGAAGTTTTTTGAGGACCGACCATTTTCCTTGTGGAACCAAAATCTATTTGTTACTCGGAAGGAACTTTTGCCTACTCTCATATACCGGGTGAATTTTCTATCTATACCCTATGTTAAACCCAATTAATCATTTAAAAGTATCCTAAAGTTACTTACTCCCCAAGTGTTTCTATAATCATGTTCATGCATAAATATTGAAAATAGTTCAGTTGACTCAGGTTATGTTGCTCTGATTTTTCATTTTTTTGAAGTACTCGTGTCGGTGTCCGATATATATTCAGACATGGGTATGGGAATATGATCCTTCAAAGACCCTCTAAATAGATGAAAAACTATAAAAAAAAATTGAACATATCCGTATCCGACACTGACACCCGAGCCCGAATAACATAGGTTATAGACATAGTCATATGGCGAATATTTAACAAATTCAGCTAGTGCCTGTGCTTCAATATCCACTGCTTCAAAATTTACCAGGAGACGAGAAGATTGAGCTCCAGTCAAGGAAGCCTAAAGCAGTGAACAACAGGAATCTTGGGTTTCATTTCCATTAATTGCTAGAAGGCTTGTGCATATAGAAATGTATGATGTCGCTGAAATATTAATCCGAGAAATGTGAACCTCTTTTCAAGAGAGTTCAGACATAAGCGCCTGAATTTAGAAACCTTAATTACAGCTTTACAAAATTTAAGAACGTGTAGATTGTACACATACAAAAAATGAAGTGCAAACTGTTTTGGTTTTTTTTTAAAGTTTATTTTGGAAGAATATAGAACCCCAGTAACAAAGAAAAGCCTGCAAATGATTCAATTATTGGAATTACTCTCCACAAGTTGTAACACCGACTTCATCTTATTTTTTTTTTCTACACTCTTCTATTGCTAGTTAACAGAAACAATGGAGTTCCAATGGTCCAATCTTTCATTAATTTGGAGTGATGACCCAAGATCATGACAATTAGCTTTTTATTGGTCATCAAGTCAATAACCTTAGATTAGTCCCATTGAAAGTTGCACACTCCGTAGAAGTCTTTTCTCTCTTTAAGAACAAACAAAAGCTCAAAGACTCCAAATTTATGGGGTTGTGTAAGAGGGTTTGGATTAGCCATGAAAGTTTGTTTGCATCCCAAAATGCTGGAAGGAAACAATCCAACTGTACGGTTTGTTGATGTCTTTCTAGGTTAATATGATTTTATGTACAGAGAAAGTTGGTGAAGATCACACGTCGAATTTGTTGAGAATGAGCAAACAATTAAAAGAGTATCGAAGTTGGGATTTCGAGTGCGCTCATCCTTTTTATACCTTGGAACATGATCACACCGTGTCTATCAGATGTGATAACTGCCTATTCAACCTAATTTTGAACTTAAAATTTGGAGAATATTGAACATAACACGGTTGAAGTAAGCTATATATAATCAAATGCGCAATCTAAAAAGTTAGATTAGCAACTTTTTGGGTTCAAAGTTTTGATAATGAATGGTTACGTTAAATGTACGATGTGTTGAGGCAAATCAGAGTGAGAGACGACTGAATTTCACTTCCATTATGCGAAAAAAGTTCCATCAACATCAAGTACAGGACGTCATTACTTAACTCAATTCTGTCGTCTCAATTCAAATCTCCTGTTCTCATTTTTCGACTCCTATCCGTGCTCTTACTTTCAAAACAAGTCGCGCATTCGAACCCCCGTTAAAGAGTTAAAAACAAATAATAAAAAAAACGATATCGAAAAAACGGACCCGCGATAGGATAGGAAAATGAGGCAGAGCATTTCTTTTCAAGCTTTAGCTAGAGGTTTAGCATTTTTATCATTGTAGATAACCCTCTAATCACTGTTATTTTGTCCTAGAAGAACATCCAAGGTAATGTGTCAACCAAAGAGTCAAATCAATTCTAAGTGGTCCATCCATCAAAGAAAAAAATCTCAACCCATGGCTGTCAAATATGAGGGTTGTTGGATGTTGGCAAACTGTGAATGAGTCTCTCATTATCATCATGCCCAACTGTTTCTTGCATTCAGCTAAACCGAGGTGGCAATTCTAGACTGAGCCATGGCTCAATATGGTGCAAGATTAGTAGTGCATGCCACCGCACTTGTTCTTCAGGATCTATTCTAATTTTCCTTTTCGTCGTCTTTTTACGACATTTCATTTTACTGGTTTGCAACGTTTACTCATCCGAACAAAAAAATCATCTACACATGCCTATAGACCTGAAGAAGAAGCCATGGGAATCCCTGCACAACCGGTGGCACCCCGACAAACTAGCTGTTGCAGAAAGGTTAAGGATGGAGAGGTTTTCAGAGTTGAAATGGTGGATTTTAGAGGGGGTGGAATTACAAATGACTACTCTCTGCAGATGATGTCAAGCATGCTGATCAATCTATTTTGAGTTCTAGTTCTAGTTCGATCTTCTGTCTTCCAGTTTCTTTTTTCCAACTATTACTGCTGCTGCTTAAAAGCAAATACCTCCATGAAAAATAATAGTATAATAGACAATGTTATTCAGATTCGGGTGTGAGTATCGGACACGGGTATATTTAATTTTTTTTAAGATTTCTATTTATTTGGAGGGTTTTTGGAGGATCATATCCCTATACCCATGTCTGGATATTCGTCGGATACGAGTGTCGGATACGAATACTTCATGAAAAATGAAGAGTCGGAACAACATAGCTAGTAACTCCATATCACAAATTTAATTTTCTAGAACAAAGAACTTTTTCTATATAATTTTTATTTGAATAAAGGTAATCGCAATCTGAAAATGAAAGATCGAAGAAGTTGCAGATACTTTCAAATTTCAAACTTGCTAAGATGTTATATTTTAAATGTGACAATAAAAAATCAACTGAGTTAATTCTCAAGTATTTTTCCTGTATAATATATCAACAGCTTTCAAGTAAACAATTTTTATTGTTTCTTATAAGCAATTTTATCTGCATTACTTGGTTCCTTTTTTAAGGGAAAAAAAAAAAAAATCAAACCCTGTTGCTTAGCGAACCTTGGTTTTTCTATCCTTTAGTAACCGGTTTGGATAGTGAGCTCTAATTTTTTAGCCTATAATCGGTAACCGGTTACAAACATAGTTTGTCAGCTAAAACAACTTTTAATCCAAATTAAAGGCCATGCTTTTGCCCTGCAAAAATCGTGTGGTTCATGTTAAATGGACCGCAGCATTATAATCTAATTTGTGTATCGTGTTGAATCTCATATATTTTTTGTGTTTACATGTAAATATAAACACGATATAAATTATTAAACGTGTTAAAATTTTAAAAATAAATATAATATATATTAAATATGTCATGTTTATTATATTATTTTTATATTTATTAAACATATCATATTCGTGTTATGTTTACGTATCTTGTTTAAAATTATGAGTTTTAATCACAAACAACAAGCTTTGTTCCTACAAAGTTGAACTATATATTTTATTTTGTCAATTATAAAATTCGAATCAAAAAACTTTTTTTTCTCTATGAATTCGAATCCAAGATTTTTAAAACAAAGTCTCAAGTTCTAATTATTGTAATGTCTCATTGAAGACCATTTATCTAATTATCATACACATCTAAATTACAAGATAGATTAAATAGTGTATATTTAATTAATAAAAAAAAAGAAAGAAAATAATTAATACACAATCAGTAGAATTTTTTTAATTTTATCACCGGAATTAGAAAGTTATCACATAATATCCCATTAAAAAATATATAAAAATAAATAAACGAATATGTGATAATATTTTTAATTTTATTTGTAAAATTTAAAAACTTAATCGATGGTATATGAAATATTATTAATCTTAGAAAATAATGCAAGGTTGATTTGTAAACTCAATCCATTGGACAATGGATTGGACTTTAATTGGCCGATCGGTTCATCCAAAATATTTAGTCCTCGGCTTTCATATTAGACTTGTTCATACATTAGGTCAGGTCATAATTCAAAATTTTATTTTATTTATTTTCGATTTTGGATAGATCTAAGTCGATCCGATTTATTTTTTAAAATAATAATAATAATAAATTAAAAAAATAATTTTATATTAATATAATTTATAATTAAATTTAAATAAAAATTAATTTTTTAATAGTTAGATAATAATTCGAGCCAACTCAAATAATTAAAATTTTTATCCGAATCCAGTCCAATACAGGCCAAAATTATCAAATCAGATGGACTATCCAACCCATAAACAGAACTCTAACCCAAGCAGTTAATAAAGGAAAACTAAGCGGTGCGTTTTTAGTAATATGAAGACGACGTCGTTCGTGTTTTCGAAAAAGAAAAAAAGAAACCGGGCGGCGGCTGGAAACCTCCCCTCCTTTTTTTTTTTCTTCTGAGAAGCCAAGCTGTAAATGGCCATAAGGCCCTTGAATTTCACAACAATCTCTCTTCACCACCACCACCACCGCCACCGTCTCCACCTCTCTTTCCTCTTCTTCCCTTCTCCTCTCTCCTCCCCCCTTTCCTTCCTCCGCGGAATCGCCTCCAAAACCACCTCCGCATCTACCGTCTCTCAACAACAACAACAACAACAACAGAAAAAGGGCGTTTGGTTAAAGGAGCTAAAAGAAGCCGAAACTCTGGCTCAAAAGATCGGAAAAGCTATTAGGCGCCCTGGCGCTCCTTCTAAGTCTAGGGTTTACGCCGATGTCAACGTTATTCGTCCTAAAGAATATTGGGACTACGAGTCCCTCACTGTCCAATGGGGGTATTATTCTCCGTATTCCCTCTCTCTATATACGAACCCTCTATTTTATACGTTTTCGTATTTAGTTTTGTTTTAATAGTTTTGAATGTAGTTATTTACTGCTGTTTGGTGCTTGTGAATTTGAATCTTAGGGTTTTATTTTAATTTATTTTATATTGGCTAGAAAACTAGGTTAAACTTAATCAGTTGGTGAAAGATCGTAAAAATTTGGTTAATTGATTGATTTGAATACTGTTTTAGCAGGGAACAGGATGATTACGAGGTGGTGAGGAAAGTTGGGAGAGGGAAATACAGTGAGGTTTTCGAGGGGGTTCTTTGTACGGATAACGAGAAATGCATTATCAAGATTCTCAAGCCAGTCAAGAAGAAGAAGGTTCATTCTCGGTGGCATTGTACTACTTCCATTGATTTTAATTTTGTGTTTGTATAACTTGGTTTGATAAAAATGACCGTCTGGAATGCAGATTAAGAGGGAGATTAAAATACTGCAGAATCTTTGTGGAGGACCAAATATTGTGAAGTTACTGGATATAGTTAGGGATCAGCAATCGAAGACTCCGAGTCTTATATTTGAATATGTGAATAATACTGATTTTAAAGTGCTTTATCCGACACTGTCTGATTATGATATTCGATATTACATCTATGAACTTCTAAAGGCAAGTAAATCATTTGCTTCTTGATTTATTTATTCATATATGCTTATTGACATTGAAATTGAAGTTGAAATGAGATTGCATATTCGTAGGCCCAAAAGCATGTTTCCATTTGTCTCGAAGTTCTTGTTGCAATGAAAGTTTGAATTCAAACCTAGGTAATTAGGTAGGGGTCATGCTGGGGGATGAAAGATGGTTTCCTTTCTGGAACCAAGCTTCTGGGTCAAAGAAAGAAAAATGTGTTTCCTTTGTTTAAACTTTGAATTAGATATGTATGTATCGGTTTTTCTTTTCCGTGTCAACTGATTGGAAGGCCTTGGTGTGCTTTTTGTTACGCATAGATTATGTTTGTGAGTGATTATGAATATACAGCTGCAATGTCAGGGATGCTGCCATATTATTTTAGGCATAAACTATTTTCCTGTTCTGTTGATACCTAAAATTATTAAAATTCTTTTTTGGATGCATTATACTTGTCTCGATTGAAAGATTGCATAAGGTGCTTGTCAGTTGTCATAGCCAATTTTGACAATTACTATTTTGTGATGTGAATTTATTTTATGCGGAATCTTTTAGTGATGTAATCACAACATTTTGAATTTTAGCTGATATTTGTGCATGTGGTGGGTTCAAAAAAAATTTAGTATCTCTAGATTTTGTTTGTAAGATAGCTTTGCTTACAATGTGAATTTTGATCTTTTTTCTCGTTTCTTCGGAAAGAGGAAAGAGGGTTCAATCATTTAAGTATTGAGTCTTTATTTTTAGGCATTGGATTATTGCCACTCGCAAGGTATTATGCACCGAGATGTGAAGCCCCATAATGTGATGATTGATCACGAACAGCGGAAACTTCGGCTTATTGATTGGGGCCTTGCAGAGTTCTATCATCCAGAGAAAGAATACAATGTTCGTGTTGCTTCAAGGTTTGTTTACCTTTTGGCATTTTGTCTTTATAGTTCTCAATTGTTCAAATGGCCATATTTCTTATTCTTCTCCTTTCTAACGATCGGTTTTTACATCCTTTTGATTGCACCAAACTACTTATCTGTCCTAAATATTGCATTATCAAAAGTACCTACTTATTTTGTCATAGCATTTTTAACTGGATAGCTGACTTCTGGAGATGGCAACGGAAGTTGATTTACATAAATTACATTAACTGGTGTGTTACCGTAAATTATTTATTCAAAATTTTGCTTCCTGCAGTTAGTTGACTTTGAAGATAAAAGGCTTCATTTGCTAATTCGTAGTTTTGTTTAAATTCATTCAATACAGTCGGGGAACCTAAGGCTACAATAGATATGGAGGAGGTCAAGAATAATAGAAGTGGCTGAACCTTAGTGCTTGTACTTTAATTTCTATCTTTAAAAGTTAAGAGTTGAATAGAAAAGGATTTGGAGGTTAGAAGCAACCACGAGGACATGCAATCCTTAATGCATCTTGCACTTGGTTTAAGGGAAAAAAAATAATTCGATGCTAATACAATGTAACAGTGAAATTTTTTAAAATACGGGAAGTTAGAAGAAGAAATATAGGGAAAGACTTGGTATGTATGCAAAATAAAAGGACAAAGAGTTGGAAGAGGGGGGGATGTTGTATAGGAATTCCACTTAAGAGTAGTAGAGTGCATTATATATTATATATATATAAAACTTCTTGGTAATTGTTTTAATTCTGACATGTTTAGTTCAATGGTATTATTACATAGGATTTTACTAACGAGTGTCCTACGGGCACTCTATAAAGTTACATATATAGTAATATCTTCATCCAATGTATTGAAAATGATGAATAAAGTTGTCAATTATTGCATTAAATACAATGTTATTATTAACTAATCTTAAAAAGTATCCTAAGGGCATTCGTTTGTTAGCAAAACCCTATCACATATTAGAAGAGGCACTTTTTAGTGGATTTCATATTTGTTTGCACGTCACTGACAATTCTTATTACTATATCTCTGAATATCTATCAACTTGTGCTTTTTCAGAATTAAGGTTTTTTGGTTTCAAAATCTACCCTCCATTAATTGGTGCATTACTTTTTTTTTTCCCCCTTTTGTCACTTCATTTCTGGTTTGCAGATATTTTAAAGGTCCTGAGCTTCTTATTGATTTGCAAGACTATGATTACTCTTTAGACTTGTGGAGCCTCGGTTGTATGTTTGCTGGGATGGTGAGTACTTACTGTCCTTACCCTAGACTTCATATATAAAATTCTCCTCCTGTACATTTGTGGTGTTATGCAAGTAGACCTGGAAATGTCTTTTGGAACGCCTGATCATCATGATGTCTCGGCTCAAAAGCCACCCACAATATATAGTTAATGGCAATCAGGCAAATGGACTCTATTTCTCTCATGACCCTTTGAATATGTTCAAATATTAGTGTCCTACATTTTATGGGGTAGAATATCACCATTAGATGAGTGTATCTCAATCTTCTTGCATATTCATCCATGGGTGGCAGATAGCAAAGGAGGATTGAAATTTTATATAACACCAAGGTATTCCATGCTCTCTCTCTTGAGATGCTTATTTTTGAGGGTTGTGCTATACAGATATTCCGAAAGGAGCCATTCTTCTACGGGCATGATAACTATGATCAACTGGTCAAGATAGCCAAGGTATGTGTACTTGTGGATGTTTTAAGTAAGAGTGAACTGGCAGAATTGCATTCCATTGTGTACATCCTCATCTTGTAATGACATTGTTTTGTTGTTGAGGCTTGTGTAAATGTTCTCTTCCTCTTCATTATTGTAATAGTGGTGCTTTTTTTTTAAGAAATATCATGCTTCTATATGCATAACTGAGGCCTAGGGAGAGTGAAGGACTTTTTTCATTGATTGTTTGAAATAGAATTTTATTTGGGATATAAAAAAGAATCCCTATGGTTCTTAAATAATTTCCTTATCTTTTGCTGCTTTAGGTTCTTGGAACAGATGAATTAAATGCTTATCTGAATAAGTACCGCATAGAATTGGATCCACATCTTGCAGCCCTTGTTGGGAGGTTGGTAATATAATCTGTTAGTCAGATTGAAGATGCAGATCTGCTGTTATTTCCAGTTGAGAAATATATCTTTTTTTGATACAGGCATAGTCGTAAACCTTGGACGAAGTTCATTAATGTTGAGAATCAACATCTGGCATTACCTGAGGTAGCATAACTAGCAATTTCTTTCTACAATTCTGAAAGTTCTCCCTACATTCCATCTCTAATGTTATGTTTTTCTTGTAAGGCCGTCGACTTCCTTGATAAGTTGCTTCGATATGATCATCAAGAAAGGCCAACTGCTAAAGAAGCAATGGTAAACTCCAAATCTTTATGAACCTATTGAAGAATACCCTTTGTATTTGCTTAACACAACCTTCAGATTAGGGCTGTAATCGAGCCGAGTTGAACCCGAATAGTGAGAAGCTCGAGCTCGACTCGAATCTCGCTGCACGAAACTCGGCTCGAGCTCGATCGAATACTAATTTCTAAGTTTGACCTCGGCTCGAGATAAAGCCGAACTATTCGAGCTCGGCTCAATTAAGCTCGTTTACTCAATTTACATACTCGAGCTCGAGTTCGAGCTTGTTTCATATACAATTTTTTTCTGCCATACCGAATAAACAAGAACAATTATGCCATAACAGAGATATAGTATACAATTCTAATCAATATTAAAATAGTAAAAATGAAAAGGGAGGGTTTAGTTGAAATGGGAGAGAGTTTGAGGACATTAATGAGACAATGCAAAGAGGAAAGAGAGAAGGAATTGAGGTGTTGGTTTAGTAAGGAACAAAGAGAGGGGAAGACATGAGGTTGACTAATGACTAGGTGTCACGGACAAAGCTTTGCCTCAATTGAATGTTAGTCTGTGCTGCACTTGGATGGACGCTTCCACACAAGTTAGCCAAGATCTCTTGATTATCTGAGCAAGCAAGACGCAAGCCACTAGTTAGTCTCAAGGCCACATCACGATATCGCAGGGCATAGCAGGTGCACACCGGTGACCCCTGATGCCCCCAAAGGAAAAAAGTTTTATTAATTTTGAAAAGAGTACAAAAGATTACAAAAGATCATCGAGTCTTCCCCACCATCGTTGGGGCCATAGGGGCAGCCCTAGATGGTGGCTTAGCACATACCTTAACCAATGAGGTAGCCCAACAATCCGTCGATTGCTCATCCCCTATAAACAGCTTAAGAGCTTTTACAAGACTTCTACCAAGAATCATTACAATGTTTGAAATGAAGACACTTTTTCCTAAGACATGATGACTACCCTCCCATGGCACCTCTATCCGGTCATGGCCCTATACAAGGTTGGCTCATGACATCTTTCTCCACTCAATCTGTCGACGTCCTCGTTGACTTGGTTGCTAGGAATTCTTCAATCTTCTGCTTAAAGGCTCGCAAGTCATGCTCTCTCTCCCAACTGATCTCCTCTGGACCCAAGCCCTCCCATTTGACTAGGTACTCCTTAATGGTCCTCCTAGACACTATGGTTACCCTGTCGGCTGAGATTTCTTCAACTCGTCGCTCCGACGGTGGCTTCATGCTGATGGCTTTCCTGGTTGTTTGACTACGACTTGCATCTAAGGGGTCTGCATGATAAGGTTTCAAGTTGCTCACATGGAATACCGAATGCACCTTCATCCACTTGGGTGGATCAATCTTGTAGGAAGCATTTCCCACTTTGGAAAGGATAGTCACTAGACCATATTTACACACCAATCTACGATCCCGCTTTCGTAGGAACCTTAGCTGTTCAGGCACTAATCTGACAAGCACACGATTATCGACCTTGTAGTGTTGTGCCCTTCGACCCTTGTCTGCCCACTTCTTCATGCGTTTAGAGGCCTTCTCTAAGTAAGCTCGAGCAATCTCCGTTTCTGCCTCCATTCTTTTGTAAGATTGAAGGCTCGAGGGCTTTTCCCCCCGATAGGACTCTGTGGATATGTGAAGCAAACTAGGTTGTTGTCCGGAGACAATCTCAAAGGGACTCTTGTTGGTGGAGGAACTTTTCCTAGCATTAAAGCAAAATTGGGCCACATCTAACAACGGGGGCCAATTCTTCTGATTAGCTTGCACAAAATGTCTCAGATACTCCTCTAGCAACCCATTGAATCGTTCAGTTTGCCTATCTGTTTGCGGATGATAACTGGATGAGATGTTCAGTTGCGATCCTAGAAGTTTGAAGAGCTTTCTCCAGAACGACCCCGTGAATCTTGGATCCCTATCACTGATAATACTTTGAGGCACACCCCAATACTTGACCACATTCTTAAATATTAGGCGAGCCGTGTCTTCCGCGGTGCAATACTTTTGAGTTGGGATGAATGTGGCACATATCTGGAGAAACGATCAATCACCACCAAAATGGACCCAAGGTTGCCAACTTTAGAGAGGCCAGATATGAAGTCAGGGGAGATACTTTCCCAAGGTCGTGTAGGCACCGGTAAAGGTTCAAGCATGCCTGTAGGTTTTTGCTTCTCTATCTTGTCTTGTTGGCAAATGAGGCAAGTCTTTGTGTAGGCCATAACATCTTCCCGCATTCGCGGCCAGTAGTAACCTTGTTTTAGTAGGGCGAAGGTGCGTTGCAACCCGGGTGGCCGGCCCAAGGTGTGTCATGACATTCCCGCATGAGCATTTGTCTCAGATTCCTTGCTCTTGGCACAAACAAACGTGGCCCCTTTGTCAATAGTGCCCCATTCTCCAACCAAAAGTACTTTGACTTTCCGTCTTTTACTAACTTCATAATGGAAACGGTTTGTAGGTTTTTCTTCAAATTCTCTTCAATGGACTTCCGTATGTTTGTGGTCACCTTAGTAGCTGACATTGGTGCGACCCTTCTAAGTGCCGCAAATTTTGCTCGTCTACTAAGTGCATCCGTCACTTGGTTGGTCTTTCCCGTTTTGTGTTCAAAATAAAATTCAAACTCGGCCAGAAACTCTTGCCATCTTGCTTGCTTGGCCGTTAGCTTCGATTGGGTAAGGAAGTGGCTAATTGCTGTCAACTTCCTGCTCTCAAAGGCGATCGGGTGTCTTCCTTGTAGGAGTACCCCTCCAATGGCAAAATCTGATGCATTTGTTTGAACTTCAAAAGGTTTTCCAATATCAGGAAGAGCCAACACGGGGTCTCTCATCATCACTTCTTTTAGACCCTCAAATGCCTCTTGGCATTGGCTTGATCAACTCCACTTCTCTCCCTTCTTCAATAGATCGGTGAGTGCCGTTACCCTGCGAGATTATCCCTCAACAAATCTCCTATAGTAATTGGCCAGACCCAAAAACGATCGAAGCTCACTGACATTCTTCGAGTCGCCCATTCTCTAATTGCCTTGACCTTGTCCATGTCCATACGGATGTGTCCCTGCTGGATTATGTGCCCCAAGAAATGAACTTGGGTTTGAGCAAATGCACACTTCTCCCTTTTTACATGTAACTGATTTTTTCGAAGCCTTTCGAACACTAGCCGTAAATGTTTCTCATGTTCCTCTAACGTGGAGCTATAAACCATGATGTCGTCCAAGTAGATAACAAACTTGTCAAGATAATCATGGAACACTTGGTTCATAAGGGTACAAAACGTAGCAGGAGCATTGGTTAGTCCAAAAGGCATAACTACGCATTCAAAAGCACCATACCGAGTTACACAAGTCGTTTTCGGTTCGTCCCCTTTCGCAATTCGCACTTAATGATAACCAGACCTAAGATCAAGTTTGGTAAAGGACTTGGCGTGGCTCAACTGATCAAATCGATATGCTATAAGAGGGATCGGGTACTTATTTCTTATTGTGACCTTGTTTAAGGCCCTATAGTCAACACATAGCCGCAAACTTTCATCTTCTTTTGAAATAGCACTGGAGCTCCAAGTGGTGCCTTTGATGGTCTAATGAAGCTGGCTTCCAATAGCTCATCCAACTGTTTTCTTAATTCGGCCAATTTCGGGGGAGCCATAAGATAGGGACCTTTAGCTGGAGGTTTCACTCCTAGTAGTAGCTCAATCTCATGGTCTACCGTTCTTCTAGGTGGTAGAATCTTAGGCAATTGTTTTGGCATCACATTCTGAAACTTTTGCAACACCCTTTTCACTCCATCCGGCACGGGATCTGAGTTGGCCTCATCCTTATACATCGGCATGACCACATAAGAGGGCTCGTCTTTTTTTACTCCTTTCTTGAATTGTAGTGCTGATATGATCTTCTTCCCACTCCTTGGAAGAATCGTAGTTGGGACTACACATGGACGCTCCCCCAAGAACAATAAGCAACTGGCAGCGGGAATCGGGATTGCCTGGGCTGCGATCATGAAATCCAATCCTAAGACAACGTCAAAGTCGTCCATGGGGGAAACCGTGAAATTAATGCCTCCTTCCCATGGTCCAAGTTCGGTCATCACATTCTTGGAACTTCCACTGATTGCCAAGGCTGGCGAGTTAACCGCTTTCATTTGCCCACAATTCTTGGTAATCTTAAGATCACACCTCTTTGCTTATTCGGGTGAGATGAAGGTATCGGTCGCACCTGTGTCCACCATGGCCTTCGTTGTCTTGCCATTCAACACTACCTCAACATACATCAGGCCTCGCTCGGGTTTCTTCTTCAACTTACTCAATTGTGTATGCAGGGCATTAAGGAACCGTATGGAGCTCATCCTCGCTAGCTAATTCTCAACTTCTTCAAAATATTGGTGAGATTGACCTCCTTGTGACAAGGCTACTAAGGCATTCAAAGCACCTCTATGCGGACATTCTGTTACTCGATGCGGTCCCTGACACAGGAAGCAAGCTAATGGTTGTTTCGGCTTGAAACTCTATACATTGTCTTTGGTTGAAGTGTATCTTTATCAGGTGGTCTCCTATCCGCTCCCCCACCAAAGGGTCTGTCCACTATGGCCATCTTTCTCCCACTTCCAAAGCTAGAGTTACTGTCACTTGATGGAGGGGCCTTACGTTTTGGTGGGCCATCATTGTAGTCGTTCAGACGTTCGGCGGCGGCTATGGCAGTGGCCACATCCTGCACCTTTTGTCTTTGTAACTCAGTCCTGGCCCAAGGCTTGAGATCTTCGAGGAAATAGAATATTTTATCTTTTTCGAACATGTGCCTTGTATCTAGCATCAAAGTAGAAAAGCTCCTGACAAACTCCCGCACCGTCCCCGTTTGCACCAATTCTCTAAGCTTCCGTTGAACCATGTATTCCATATTCTCAGGAAAGAATTGGCTTTTTAGTTCTCGCTTGAGGTCGCCTTAAGTTTTGATAGGGCACTTATCGTTGACAAACTTCGAACGCCACCATAACTTGGCATCCCCAGCAAGATACATTGCGGCCATAGCAACTTTGTCTTCCTCTGAGTCCGTGTGCACTGCCCGAAAGTATTGTTCAATATCAAACAGGAAATTCTCAAGCTCTTTGGCATCTCTTGCCCTCTCATAGCATCGAGGTTCCGGCACCTTGGCCCTTTCCCCTTGTCCACAGAACTAGAACCAACTTTGCCCATGGTCATTTGAAACACGCTGACCTGGGCGTTGAGTTCCTCGAACTCTCTTTGGATGATGCTTATGGCATCTCTTGTTTCTTCACCCAAGTTGTTCAGCGTATCGGACAACTCCCGCTGAGCTGTCTCGATATCTCTTGCTTGATCATGGGTGACCATATGAGCTTTTAAAGCGGCCACCGAGGCCTCAAGCTCCTCAATCCTTTCTCGATCATCTGACTCATCTCGAGTCGTAATCATCTTTTATTTTGTCGCTAGCACTTCTCAATTGTGCTCTGATACCACGTGTCACGGACAAAGCTTTGCCTCAATTGAATATTAGTCTGTGCGGCACTTGGATGGACGTTTCCACACAAGTCAGCCAAGATCTCTCGATTATTTGATCAAGCAACACGCAAGCCACTGGTTAGTCTCAAGGCCACATCACGATATCGCGGGGCATAGTGGGTGCACACCGGTGACCCCTGATGCCTCCAAAGGAAAAAAGTTTTATTAATTTTGAAAAGATTACAAAAGATCATCGAGTCTTCCCTACCATCGTTGGGGCCATAGGGGCAGCCCTAAATGGTGACCTAGCACATACCTTAACCAATGAGGCAGCCTAACAATCCGTCGACTGCTCACCCCCTATAAAAAGCTTAAGAGCTTTTACAAGACTTCTACCAAAAACCATTACAATGTTTGAAATGAGGACATTTTTCCCTAAGACATGATGGCTACCCTCCCATGGCATCTCTACTCGGTCATGATCTTATACAAGGTTGGCTCATGACACTAGGGTTGTGCCTGTGTCTGCCTAGGAATTGGATCGAATCTAAAAGGTGGGAGAGGACAAAAGCAAAAAGTAAAGAGAGAAGAGAGGTGAGAGTCTGGAGGTGCGGCTGAGAGGAGGTGAGGGGAAAAAACTAGGGTTGGGGGTTTTAAGGTGTATATATATATATATATATATATATATATATATATATATATATATATAAGGATAAAATGGTTATTAAAAATATATATTATAAAATAAAAAGCTCGATTGGGCTTGCGAGTCGCTCGAATCGAGTATTGAGATACTCGAACTCGGCTCGCTCGATAGCTCGAGCTCGGCTCGATAATGACCGAATCGAATTCGAGTTTTTTTTTTAGCCGAACTCGAGTAGCTTGCGAGCAAAGATGTCTCATTTACACCCCTACTTCAAATATACTGTCTTAGCCCATTCGTTGTCTGTGTGCGCATCAAAAGACACCTAGTATCGGTTTAATCTTTTAATGTGCCATTAAACTCGCCAAGAAAGTTTCCTAATTCGATAATTTTATTGTCATGCAGGCTCATCCTTATTTTTACCCAATTAGAAATGCGGAAAGCAGCAGAACTCGAACCTAGCATATGCGAATTTCATGATGCTGTCAAAGACATGGCATCTTCTTTGTGCTTTGGTTGGTTCCTGAACCCTGCCTTTGTAGTCTGACTGAAGATTATTTATATGTGCTTGGTTGAGCTTTTGGAGTTAAAGAAGTCTTTCAATGTTTCTCTGATTTTCCTGTCTACCCCAAAGGGAAATTTTAGTTTATTCTGACTTTTCATATTTGTCCTACTATTGCTGATAATCTTTTTGTGTTCTTCAGATGAGAACAATTCCTAAATCTGATTTCAGTTTGCTCCTTATTAGTGAACTAAACATCTGACCTTTTGCCTCAGATATGTTATATGCTTTCATCTAATCTTTTTTCTTTGCTTTCATGAGTTCTTTTGGTTTTACCAAGTATTTAGGTCCTTGGATTCGGCCCATTGGATATAAGTTGGGTTGTTGCCATTTCTTCACCTAGAATTAGTTCTTTCTTTCCCTTAGTTCGAGCCTTAGCTCACGGTATGGGTCTTTTTTTTTCGTTCTCTCAAATGAAAGAAAAATGAGAATTGAGAAACGAAAAACAAGTCTAATGGGAAAAATTGAAATTGTAATTCAGTGGGATGAAAAACTTTAAATTCGCCCCAGCGGCATTATGTTTATAGTTCTAATTGTTGGATGATAATTAGACAGTAGACTTGTTTAACGTTTTATGGATTAGATCGGGTTTAGGTTTTATATTAATGAAATTTTTTTTCTGCCCAGGTTTGCCTTTGTTTGAAATATGGGTAGAAAATTATGTTTAGGTTTGGCTCGAATATGTAAAATATTATTTAGACTTGTACAGGTTTGCCTAAATTTGTATATAAAAAGATCGATTCTTTTTAAAATGGGTTCGATTTTTTTTAAAAAAAGGATTGATTATTTTAACAAATGATCAATTCTTCTTTTAAAAATTATCAATTCTTTTAAAAAAATTAGTTATCTTTCTTTAAATGAATCAACCTATCTTAAAAATATATATGAATAATAGTAAAATCGGGTCAGGTTTGAGAAAAATGTCATGTTTAAGGCTTAATACATTTTTTAAAGGGTATCATTTTTGCCCAATTTTTTTTTTTTTGGACTTAATATGTCAATTCAAATCTTCTCAAATATCGTTCGAACAGATTATGAATTTGCAGATAATTTGATTTTTGAACAGATTTATTAAATAGGATATTTTTATTTTTATTATTATTATTTTAATTATTTATCACATATCAAGATATTATGTTTTTTTGGGCCAGAATATCAATATTTTAAGTTAAAGCAACACTACTTATTAAGTAGTAAAAAAAAAAATAATGGTTTAAGTAACCTTTCCTTGACCAGACTGAGGGAGGAGGAGGAATAAGAAGTAAGGCTTCATTTCGATTGGGCGGTGAGATTGATTTCGATGAGATTAAAAACAGCGATTGTGGTGATATTAGTTATTGTAGTGGTGAGATTAAAATCAGTGGTGAGATATGTGTTTGGATTCAAAAACAGCGGTGGTGGTGAGATGGATTGTAGTAAAAGTAGATAATGATCATTATGGACATTATATTAAAATTTGTATATAATTAAAATTTTAAATCATTTGACATTTATAAAATTAATAAATAATTGAAAATTATATTTATGTCAAATAATAAATAATTAAAAAATAATAAAAATATATCAAATAATATTTTTATTATTTATATAATTAACTCATATTAATTATATAATAATAAAATTTATATATTTATTAATTAATTATATAATAAAAATTATTTATTATATTAAATTAAAAAAATTATATAATATTTTTAAATAAAAAATAAAAAAATTACAAAGAGGTCGTGTTGCACTTGATATCCAAACACACATTTCAATGCGATTGGGACAAAAAAGTGTTTCAACCGCATCGAATTGGGAATCCGTTTGAATCCAAACGGATCTTAAGTAATAATAACAAAATGTTGATTTAGAAATGAAGTCGTGAATTTTTTATATTTAGATCTTTCCTTTAAATCTTCCATGTCTTCAATAATCACCTTATTTTTGGTAATTTTATTTATGTTACTTTCTCCAATTTTGTTTAAATTTTAGTTTCCTGTTTCGGGCCGGGCCCAGGTCGGCCCATAAGCCCATTTTACTATTCATAAATTATTAAAATATTATTTTTATATTAATATTTTTATATTTTTTAAAATTAAATTTAAATAAAAAATATTTTTTAATTGTTGAATAGTAATTCAGGCCGAGCCTGGCCGAATTACAAATACTTTTACCCAAATCATAAGTAGTCGGATCGAATTTATCAAGCCAGACGGATTACTCGATCATGTGTAGGAACAGCTAACTCAACAATTACTCGGATTTATTTTATTTGGAAACCATTTTTCGATGTTTTTCTTTTTTGACGGATTTTTCGATGTTTCTCTTTGGACCGAAAACTGTATATTCTTTGAATTCTATGTTTAGACGAGTTGCCCAAACATGCAATAAAAACCATGATCTCACGCCATTTGTTTTCTGCAAGTCCTAGTCTCCCGGAAACAAGTTATCCGTAAAGAAAAAAAAGTGCATGAAATTATGAGAATGGGGGAAACTCCTAGGTAACCGAAAGCTCTGAAAATCCGAATTTCTTACGTTAACCAATTTATTTCTCACATTAATTTTCACACACAAGACAAGACTACACAACCCAATCTTTGTTTTGTTGTCCTTTGTTGAAACACCGAATTCGGTTTCTTTAGGAATAAGTTGGGGTTTCAAGTTTTGGTCGGCAATGGCGACAACCTTCAGCTTGGAGGTTTCCTTAAATTCTGAAACTCTTAATAACAGCTAGCTTTTGCTGAACAACATTTTCCAACAACTTTGCCAACGTTAACTCTATTCTTTTTTATCCTTTTTGAAAAGCTTGTTGATCTGCTTGCAATTGCAATTTGAATTTTTTCGTAGCTTCCCTCTGGATTTGGTTACACTTGTATTCTTTGCCTTATCCAATTTTCATTCTTTAGCTAATTTCTTTATATATTGTTAACAAGACGTTATACCCTTTTCACTCCAAAAGAAATGAAAAGAAAAGAAAAAATAAAATAAAAGATTTTTTTTTTTTGAAAAATTATCTTATTCACTGTTAAAGAAAATTTTAAATTTCACAAATGGATTAATAGGATAATACACATCTTTTAAGTATATTTAAAAAAAGAAAAAGAAAAGATATGTAACCTACTAAAACTAAAGTTACAATGCTCAAATAATAATTTGGAAAATTGCAATTAATGTGAAGTGGCAAAACATACTTTTATACTTATAACTATTCTGTATTCTTAATTTTTAGTCACATCATTTTGCTTATGATTTATGACATAATACAAATGAGATTTATTTATATATTGTTTAATAAAAAACACTTGAAAATAAATATTTATGTATTCTTAATTTTTATCCTCTATGCCTTGAGTTGAGTTACCCCACAAACAAATATGTAAAGCCACTTTCCCTTTGCCTTTTTAATCGACTTCCTCTCTTTTCTTATAAATTTTTTAGGGTTTTGGATTCCAATTATCTCACAAATCCGTCAGCTTAAGACAAGAACATTTCACCTATAACTTTTTTTTATTATAATACTACAATTAATCAACGATATTAAAAAAATTATATGATTCATTACTTATAAATTTTACATAATTCATAATTGTGATTGATTAATTATAATGTAATAATACATATATTAAATGTGTTTTGTTAATCGTGTTTAAATGTGTCATGTCGAATTTATTATATTATTTTCGTGTTTATTAAAACAAGTTATGTCCGTATCGTATTTTCATATTATGTCCAAATTTATTATATCTATTTTTCAATGAATATTTTCATCTTATCAATATTCAATTATTAAAATTAAATTACGAACTTCTGTAAAATTTACATGATAAACTAAGTTCCTACTTGGTATATATTTAATTTTGCTTTCTTAAACACATAAGCAACCTCCTATTGAACTTACTTTAAAATAGATTAAAATATTCGTATCTAACACTATTGTTTAACTCGCAAGTGTAACATAAATGATATATTAATGATAAAAGATAAGTGAATCAACATTAACACATAAGCTCCATTGATTCAACATCAAATTCAAGTATTTTAAATCATCTTAATACACTATTTTCCCCCTTGTACACATAATTAAAGCATCTTGTCTCATTCTTCAACATTTACCAATCAAGTTTACAATAAAATATGGCAAAGATCTAATTTTATAATTTGGGGTATGGGTATGGGAGGAATTTGAAAGCTCATATACCTCCTTTTTGGCTAATTTTGGTGCATGTCAACATCTGTTAAGATCCTTCTTCTACCAAGTTGTTTTCTAACACAGCAAAGGTCCATGACACAAGTGGGGTACATACATAAAGTTATAAATCTGCAAAGAAAAATATTGTTGATTTAAATTCGAAGTGTGGGTCACCTTTTATTTCTTACTGGAAACCAAAATTAACTAATAAATCGAGAAAGTGACATTGAGGGTTCAGAAAACTTCAGCTGAGTCAAATTGAAGTTCAATCCTGCCTGTACTGATCGTTTCGTTTAAAAGCTTAAAGTATTAATACTAACTACTTTACTTGTTCTTAACTTGGCCCAAAAAAGAAATTACTTGTTCGAAACCATGCATGCTAGCTGCTGTCATATGATCATATCATTCATTGCATGGACATGACATGAAAATACATGCATGTCCATAATGATGACGGGGATGATGGGAACTAAACGACGACGTGGCAGGGTCCTCTGAATTTGTTCTCTCCCTCTCCCATGCTTTCAGTTTCAGGACGTTTTGTCTTTTTGTAATACAGCTGAGGAACGTACAAAATAGGATACAAAAGCCACTACGTACTTGTAGATATCTAATATGAGGGGTATTTTTGTACTTTTATTTCATTTTCGAGTGATTTTGTTTTTCTTTTATATTTTGATAAAAAAAAAAACCCTAAGACTACTCCCTAATGGCCTAATCCCTAATATGAAAGTGGAAATCCACAGTTGTCACCTGTCAGTGAACAGAGGATAGTGGTAGAGTCATTGTCCAAGTTAGGCTTACCTTTTTCTCCGGTTGGTTTTATTTGGTGTAAGTAACTTAATTGAGCCGACTATATATATATATATATATATATATATATATATATATATATATCCTTAAAATTTTCTTTTCTTTTTGACAGTTTATTGCTCTCACTATACCAGAGATGAACATGATAAATTAAATTTGGATCAAATATAAACTTTAAATATTAGAGTCCAATTTAAATATATGTAATGCTGGTTCTTGTTCCATGGCCGACATGTAAAAGTTTCATTATCTTTGAACAATTTTGAAGTTGTAGTTAAATTTAGTAATTTGTATATTTATATTGTATTTGTGTTATTTTTTACATATTATAATTATGTTTAAGATGTTATATATATATAAATTTTGATACGTTAATAATTCGTATTATATGAATTTTGACACGTTCATATAATCATATCGAAATCGTATTATTTTTTCATGTTTATATAATATTTTAATTATTTTTTCAATCATATTTATATTGTATAATCAGATCTTATCTAAAATTGTCAGATTTAGTTATAGCGAAAGTCAAGGGATGATTTAAAGTTTGAAGTCAAATGCGGGTAAGTTATATAAAAAAAAAAAAGTTGATTTTTGTCTATGATTTCTCTTATAAGTTACTGCTTTTGAAAGGACCAAATTTTAATTTTTAGGGCAATTGGTTAAAGATATATACTTAGGTTGTCTTCTAAATCTTTCCATCGAGTTTAAGATGGTTTAAGGTTTTAGGTGGTGTCCTCATCTTCCCGAAACAAAAACCTTGAAAACTAATTTATTCTAGATTTCCTCGTGCACCAAATATTTTGTCTCGTCAAACATGGAAACATTGTCGACCCATTTTATATATTAATTAATATATGTAATGAGAAATGGACTTTTTCAAATAGATGAACAGTGAATATCAACAATCTCTTGGTTTGGAAATAAATGTTTGTATGCTTTATATTTATAAGTCTCCAATTGCAAAAACAAATAACTTTAAGATGACCCAAATGTTGCTTGAATGATTAGCATTGTCATGTACAGGAAAAATATAAATATAAATATACAACGTGCGGGGGGTTGTTTCAACAACTTGCTCATTGGAAGAAAGTTGGTTTTCTTTAATTTTGTTCTACTTTTGTTTCGGGAAATGATTAGAATCACAAATAATAATCCAATATGCTGGCTAATTATAATATAACAAAGACCATATAAAAGTAAGACCCATAAAAATAGTGCAATGGCAAATAAATATATATATATATATATTTTTACACTGTTAGTGAATTTATACAAAAATTATGTAAAATGATATCATATGATTTATTGACAGTGTATAAATTTATATACTGCATATATAAATCATATATACATAAATGAATATTGCACATTAACATTCATGTAAGATGAGATAGACAAGCATCGATATTCATAAAGTAGAATTTAAAGTTTGTAGTTTAAAAATCTTGAATTCAAATTTTAGAAAAGAAAATAGACATTTATGAAATAGATGTGATTTCTTTTTTGGGTTTTGATACCTAATGTGAGAGAGTGATCCTAGAGGGGTCAAGATTTGATTCCCAATTAAAATCTTTCATTGTAAAGTCCCATCTTGTTCTTTGCATGGATTTACTTGGAACAATATCGTCCAAAAGAGAAAGAAAAAAAAAAAAAAAAACACTAAGTACTTTATAATAATACTAAAAAAATGTATGAAACAAAAATATGGACGGTTGTGATTTTGTCTTCATGCTTGAGTTTAGTAATCAAATGCATGCTCCCAACGTGTCACCATAACTTGATTATATGAAAGGTCATTTCAAAGGACTATATATATATATATATATATATATATATACATATATTTATATGACATTGCCATGATATAAATTCATGAAAATGGTAAGGATGGGGTGATGGGGCAGAAATTGGCACGACTGGATGAGGGGACATGGTGCCTAATCTTTGGGGATTCATCCGAGCCAGGGCCGCACCCTGGTGTCGGACTCTTGGCATACAAATTGCTCAAAACCAAACAAAATAACAATTTGAGAGAAATGACAGCACCTTAGCCCTTTCCCCCAAATACGTCCCCCCCACCCCACCTATCTCTCTGATCCTTGTCTCCCCTCTCCTGCCAAGCCCCCCAACATTCAAAGCTGTACTCCAACTTAACAATTAGACTGAGAATGGTAAAATCCGAGTCGTCAGATGGATTTTGAATTAATCCGTTTTGGATAATTTTTTTTTTTTTTTAACAATAGAGACGGAGCGGGACGGGTTGGTTTTTTTTGTTTGAAAGGCGGGGATAGAGTAGTTTTGGTATTTGCCTGCTCCGCCTCGCTCGAATATTGAATTTACTTTTTTACCTTTAAATATTTAGCTTTTAAAAGGATAATAAAGTAATACAACTAAACCTATTATTTTTATTTTTCTTTTTAAAAATCTAAAACTAATACTTTTTCTTTTTCTCTCCCTAATGTTGAATTTATATTTAAATTTTTTTACAATGCTTTATTATTTGAAAAAAATAAAAATAATTAATTATTATCGGATGGGGCGGGATGGAGCGGTTATAGATGTAACCGACATCCATGGAGGTGCTAGTGGTATTGAAATTTCAACATCCATAATGGAGCGAGACGGGGCAGAGTAATCTAATGGAGGGACGAGGACGGATAT
The DNA here is from genome assembly GCA_030761205.1 of Fremontodendron californicum. Classification (NCBI taxonomy): domain Eukaryota; kingdom Viridiplantae; phylum Streptophyta; class Magnoliopsida; order Malvales; family Malvaceae; genus Fremontodendron; species Fremontodendron californicum. The sequence goes on from JAULJL010000020.1 coordinate 2,945,229, forward strand.
TGCAAAATCCGCCCCAGCCCATTCTATTGCCATCCCTAATTGGACTTGCCCAAGAGCTTCTTTCCCTCATCAAAACCTTCCACAAATGGTAACTATTTCAAATGATTTTACTATTCATGATAAGTTGTTAAAAATTATGGGTTTATTTCAAATGGTAACTTTGAAACTTATAAGTTATAAGAATTTGACTTTAATTTAATTGATTTATACAATTATTTTTAAAATATAATATCTAATAAATTTAAAATTAGAATCTCAATACCTGACATAATTTCTCTTATCACAAATTTCGAATTTTTTTAAAGCTTCTAAAATTAAAACCAATAATATATAGAAAACACAAAGAGAGTGGAATCAATAATAGAATGAGATTATATTATAAAGTTGAAAACAATATTTTAGTTAAATAATAGAGGTCCTTTGTAGGTCTTTGTAGAGCGTTAGGAGGGTTAAGCTTCTATTATGTCACCGACCCTAAAAACATGTAACGAGAAGGAAACAAGGGTCTGATTTTCAGGTCTTTGAATTGGGCTTAAAATATTAACCAAATCCCCACTTTTTCGACCAGAAAAATCAGTTTCTGTTTTCTGCCTAGGTCAAATATTTGAAGGTCTCGATGACAAAACCTAGGTCGAGCTGGAAAGCAGGAGCTTGTCCGAGTCATGGCCTCCTTTCTATTTTATTAATTGAATAACAATTTAGAATTATATATATATATATATATATATATATATACACTACCAAATTAAAATTAAAAAAAAAAATTTATTAAAGTGGTGTTATCTTATATCGTTTAAATTTTGGATTGTTTATGATTTTATATTTAAATTGAGACTCTCCATCTATTGTTAATTGATTTTAGATTATATGCTTAACATGATATCATAATCCATTCCTGTTATGTTGTTCTTGTATGTTACTCTTGTCTGTTAACCCTTCCGAATTTATCACTTTGAAGGCTTTTATATCTTTGCCTACAAGTAATAGAGTCTGTTAAAGTGGTGTTATCCCACAACGGTTAAATCATAAATTATCTATAATCTTATATTTAAGTTGAATCTTTTCATCTATTGCCAATTAATTTTTTTTTTTTATACAAAGGAAGTCGCAACCTAAAGATAGGGGAAAGGGTTGCAGATATTTGAATTCGAATCTCAGACTTGCTGGATGTCATCTCTTAAGATGACAGCATAAATCAATTAAGCTAAACTTTGTTCGGATTCATTGTCAATTAATTTTAAATTGAATGTTGTAGAACAATTACAAGAAAAGGGCACCTAACTATTTTCGTATACTTCCTCGAGCCACACCAACCCAATAACTTGTTTTTTTTCTTCTTCTTTTTCTTTGATGTTTGATGGTCAACTTGGCTAATCCCTACTTTCCAACTGTCTTAATCAATTTTTAATCAACTCATTAACAAGCTTGTTATCCCTCCGTTCCCATTAGACAAGACAAATTTGGAAGATAATGGTAAACATGTTGTCTAGCTTAGCTACTTGTTAATTTCTTTATGAATCCATGTTTGGTTTGGATTTCAAATTATTTGACGCATTTATCATCTAAAACCTAGTTACCCTAATCTTGTCACCCTACGGTATCTAATGAGAGACATTAATAATTAGGTTAAAAAATTAAACAAATAAAACCAAAATTTAAAATAAAACAATAAGCGACATTGCCTACTATGAGAATTTCATGTTTCTAGTCGGCCCTACAATGTTAGTAATTGTGCTTTGAAATACTTAGTCATTAATTAGTATATATATGATGAGGTTAAAAGATCCGTACGGAGCATAAACTAGATTACATGAGAGGGGGAACAAGATCCCTACAATTATCTTTTCGAGGAAATAGTTGTGGAATTTGTCACTCACTGTTTAAATTTTTCCATCTAAGTGAAACATGTTAATATAATACGTGTCGAGCATCAGATTTGATAATTTATATATGTGTTTTATATTTTGTAACGGTTGTGTAAATAAATACAATCTATTATTAATTGTGTCAAAATTATCGTGTTAGTATATTATTTTCATGTTTATTAAATATATCATACTCATATCGCATTACGTCAAAACTAGTCTTAAACAATATTTTTTATAACATTTCTCAAATGTTGTTAAAAATAACAAAGGCAACACTTTGACAGCATATTGCATATTGCTGTTATATATTATAATGGCTAATAATTACAACATTTTTTAAAATTTTAGAAGCATTTGACATGTGTTGTTATAAATCTTATCATATAAAAATATTTTTGGTAGCACTTATAATTGCTATCATTCATATCTTTTGCAACAAGTGAAAAATGCATGTAAAAAATTATGAAAAGCTGTTATAAAGTAGAAATAGTAGCATTTTACGAAATGTTATTATATATATGTAAAAATGCTACTAAAGACATAAGGCTGTGGTCAAATATACAGCACATAAATAAATGATGTCTTATCTTACAAAAACAGTTTTTTTTTAATTTTCACAACACTTCAAAATGCTGTTATATGTCAAATTTGACATAGTATCGTATTTTCATAGCATGTCTAAAATTATAAAATATATCTAGACCCATATTTGAAACTACATTATTTTTGTAAAAATTTGACATCAATCATACCTGGCCTGACTAGTGAGATATCATATTCTCGGTATTAGAGTTTTTGTGGTCCTAATTTGGTTTAAACACCTAGTTATATATATATATATATATATTGGAACATAGCTAAATATTTCGATCCATTATCGACCTAATCAATCTTTTATGATTCTAAATGTTGACCGAGGGAGAAAATGTGAAACAAAAGCCAAAAACTTCGCCAGAATCATGTGTTTTTTTTTTTTTTATAATTATGATCAGCTCCTTCGTCATCATAGGGTTAAGCATATAATTATTCTTGTTAAATAGACTCATAACTAAGATTCCGAACCATCTTCAATAGGGAGAGACAATTCCTCCTCAAGAATTATTCTCAACTTGGTCAATAAATTAGCTAGGGTCTAATTAATGCTTTTAATTAAACTAGATTAGAAATCCACACCAAATATCTCCTTTGATTCGAAATCGTTTAGAAAAAGAATAATATTTATCAGTAAAATGTATAGGTGGATTCTTAGGATCCACATACATTTCTATAAGGGATTAATAAATGACGAGCAAGCAAGAATCTAATCATCATGACTTGTTTATTTCATTGCCACTTTATTCTAGACCCAATATTTTTCCAAGAAAGAAGTATATATACGTAATATGCTTACCAAATTTGACCACCAATCATTTGAAAGAACTATTGCCTTTTTAATTAAAGTCTTTTGAATGTATCTTTTCAAAAAAATATTTTAAAAAAGAAAATTAATGCATTTTTTTAATTTAATAAAAATAATGCATTAAATATAAACATATTTTTTTAAAATAATAATTAAAGAATCTTTAATCGTGTTGATAAACATCAGTTAATCAAACTCATTTTTTTAGTTACAATTCCAAACTACTTCACCAAATTTAGATAATTATATTAATGATTTTAATGTGTACACATGTATGTCTTCACATATATATATATATATATATATATATATTTCCACATATGCATATAATGAAATTAATTTATGCTACATTTGGTGATAACTAAGTAAATTTAAATTTATAATTAAACAATAATATTCTCCAATCTTAATTAACTAATAAAGTAGTATATATAAAGAAGCTAATTATATATTGTCTCCATCATCCATCATTATCATTGTCATTATCACCATCATTGCTAACACTACTATCAATTTCTACATATTAGTGTCATCCCTGATTTCATTAGTATTATCATCATTGTAATTTCATTATTCTCTTTGTCATTGTCAACATAGTCACAGCTTCAATTTAATTTTCTCTTTTAATGGTTGTAAATCACTTTCTATAAATTTTTAAATTCAAGTTTAGCACTAGCAATATAATAATATTTGTTGAAAGATACATAATGTTAATTAACTCCATTTATAATATATTACTCTAAAATTAATTAATAATAGTATTATATATATTTATTAATTAGAGATCCTCAAGAATAAAAAAAAAAAAACAATCATAAATTTATAGCACAATTAATTATGCATTATGCAATATGAAATATGCATAATGTAATAGACCTGGCCGCGACCCAATTTTTTTTTTTTTTTTATCTAAGTTTGGTTCATGTTTAGATGGGCCCGTAAGTTTAGTTTACTGTTCATAAATATTAAAATTTTACAAAATATCATTTTATATTAATATTAATTAATTTTAAATAAAAATAATATTTTATTAGATGAACAGTACTTCAGACCTAGTCGACCAATATAGAAAAAACTCCGATCCAAGCCCGATCCAATTCGAGCCAGGCCTTTCGAGCTAGACAGGTAATCCGACCCTTGGACAAGTCTATCATGTAGTGGATAATCTCATTGAATAATTTGAGATTTAACTCAATTGGTTTATACAGTTATTTTTAAAGGTGGTATCTAATAGGTCTAGAGTTCAAATCCGAAAACTTGCATCTTTTTCCTTATCCCCAAACTACAACCTCTTTTGTAAAAAAATAATCTTAATTAAAAATGATTGAACATATCACTAAAAGAGTGATCTTAGATTTAAATCTTGAACTTCTCCAAAGGCTAAACTAAAGCTGCTCTATTTGTTCATCCATTGCTTCCTGCAAAGTAAAGATCAAAGAAATTAATAGCTTGTTAAAGTATACAAGGCTGCGTTATTGCACTTGTTAAAGATTTCAATTTATCTATTTTGGCTTTTTATTATGAAAGTAGAGTTAGATATAATATTGAGAAGATGATGTGTATACATTGGATTCTCAAACGGAGGAGACAAAGAAATTAGTTTGCTAACAATTGTTTTAGAGAGTTATGGGCGTAAATATAACTAATTAATTTGTCTTAATTAGCTAATTGGGTTTTGATTAAATGGGGAAGGTGCAATATTTTAATTTTTTTAGTACAAAGGAGATTACAGTTTAGGAATATGAGAAGGTGTTGTAAATGTTAGATTTGAACTCAGGTATGCTAGTTGTCACTTATTAAAAATAATTGCATAAACCAACTAGATTAAACCCCAAGTTCATGCATTGCCTTAGTTTGTGGGTACTTGGATTTCATTTGTTTTCTAATTAAACCAATCCAGTTAATCTTTTTTATTAAAAATAAATAAATATCAGAACCTTATTCTTTAAACAAAATAGACATGCTTATTAGGTTAATGTTTATGATGCAACTTTTATTGAAAAGGTAACTTTAGCTGCTCAATAATCAACTTTATCTATATGATCATCTTATCAAGTAAGGATGATAAATTACTTTAAAAAGACTTGAGAAAATTATCAGGGAGACTATATATAGTTTCTTTAGTGGAAAAAGTATTATTTTTTGTATGGGAAAGAAGACTATTATAGTTAAACCTATAATACTTTGACATTTGAACTTTTCCAATAAGCTAGCAAACTTTGCATTTATATAATTATGTTATGCAATATTATTATGGACAAAAGTACAAAAAAACCCTATAATTTTATCCACAAATCTTATTAAACATAAATATATACTTAGCAACAATAATTGCTAGTTTACAATTGGAGAGGAGTCAAAATCAACTCCCAATAATCACATACCTACTCCACCACTAACCCACATAGATATTTCAACATGACCCATCAAAAGTAGGGTCCCATTTCCTACTTCAATAAATCTAATTATAATTTACAATTAAAAAATTTTATTTGCATAAATTACTATATAATAAAATTTTTAAAAAAATTGAAATTTGTCTATCTCCCAAACTTAGGAAACTCATTCTAACTTTACTTGACTTGTCACTTTCCTTTCATTTTCCTCTTTCCCAACTGTTCCTTTTAATTTAATTAAATCCTCAATAATTTTAAGTCATTTTCAATAAGCTATTTTTAATTATTAATAAAATAATTTATTATTATTATTATTATTAGTAGTACTTTAATCTGGAACGATTATTGTAGCTCTAAATAGTTACTTAAAAAATAAAAAATGTTAATAGTGTCTATTGTCCAATAATACTGATTAAAATAATATTTAAAAAATAATAATTAATAAATTATTATTTTTAAATTTAATAAAAACAACGTAATAATTATAAAAAATTAATAAATATATATCTATAAACACCGTTAATCTATACTATTCTTAAAAGGACTTCTTGAGTTGGTGTCACGAGTTAAAAGACATAAACTTAATGGAGAAAATATTCAAAAAACCAAACTATAAAAATAAAAAAAAAATGAAATTGAATTAAAAAATTCATTTAATAATTTTATAAATTTTTTTTTTTTTTTTTTTAAAATACTCACTCACAAAATCACTCACGTAATTAAAAACTCACCACTCTCTCACACAACTACCCACTCATCTTTTTCTCCACAAAAACTATCCAATTTTCTAAAAAATTTTGCTAACGAGTGTCCTTAGGACACTTTTTAAGGTTAGTTAATATATAATTTATAATAATAATATTGTATTAAATACAAAAATTAATAACTTTATTCATCATTTTCAATGCATTAATTGAAGATATTATTATATTTAATAACTTTAAAATATCTAATTATAAAAATACCTTTAAACCATTCGTTAACAAAATCATTTTCTAAAAAAAAAAAATATCTAATTATAAAAATTACCTACTTTTACACATATAATGAATGTCAGAAAATTATAATAAGATATAAAACAAAGCCAGAGTTATTGTAGTAATGATAAGACAATAAATAATTAATCATATTGATGACGTGTCCAATTCCTTTTTAAGAACCCAATCATTGTCGAAACCGTTTTCAGCTTCCGATTAAACTTCCCACTTTCTCTACTTAACTAAAATGAGATATCTTTAACATGTAACGCCCTTCCATCATTAACCATGCGGATTCGCTTTGCTAATCCCCTCCAAATATTGTTGATCCTTTATTACTTTTATTTAAATTCTTATAATTTAAGTCTAATATTAATAATTTAATAAAGAAAAGTTATCCTCCATGAACACTTCAATAATTAAATTTTAAATATCAAAATTATTTTTATTATTAAAATTTCTGATTGAAATTAATATTACGAGTATCAAAAAAATCAAAATTAAAATAATAACAAAAAATAAAATAAGGTACTTATGACTTAAATTTTGTATTATTTTAAAATTATAAAAATTATTCACTTTTATAATAAAAATTGTCTAAATAATTATTTTTTTTGAAAAATCACACATATTTTGAATGTACCAATTTCTAATATAATATGAAATTATCTGATTAAGAAGTAATTCAATATCAATCGATCAAGCATAATGAATAATTTATCTTACCTAGGTTGGCTCAATTGACTATGATTGTTAACTTTAACATAAACGAAATGATTTTGGATTCGAGTCTAGTCGATGATTTTTTTTTTTTAGTATTACTAGATTTTAACACACTCATTTTGTGAGTGAAGAAAATAATTTAAAAAAAAAAATTATTTAATAGGTAGGTAGTTTTGAAAAAAAAGAAAAAAAAATAAAAAAGAAAAAGAGATGAGTAAGTTATAAAAGTAAAATTGGGTAGTTTTTATAGAAAACATATTTTTTTATAAAAATAAAAAAGACATAAATATCTTTCATATTATTTTATTTTATTTTGGTTTTTACATAGTTTCACCAATTGAGTTGGTGTCACTTGGCTCAGTTACACTAACTCAGTTATTTTTTTTATAATAGTATTTTGGTTTTTAGGTAGTTTCACCAACTGAGTTGGTGTCACTTGACTCAGTGACACCAACTCAGTCATTCCCTTTATAATAGTATAGATTACTAGAATTTCACACATTTATCATGCAAGTAAAAATATATATTTTTTAAATAATAAATCATGTTTTAAAAAAATTAAATGTAAAAAAAAGGGTAGTTTTTGTTAGTGGGTACTTGTTTAGAAAATGGATAGTTTTTTTAGAAGTAAATAGGTAAAAAAATTTATAAAAATTATTATATAAAATATTAAAATACATAAATATCCTTATTCATTTTTTTTTAATTTTTTAACACTTAATGATTTTTTTGTATTTTTATTTACTGAGTTGGTATCACTTGACTCAGTGACATCAACTCAACTATTTTTTTTTATAATATAGTTAGATATAGATATAAATACACTAAGATATCTAATTCTCAACATGTGCACCTTGACTTGATTATAGCAACCTGTCCCGAATTTATCTGAACAAAAAAAATTATCTTAAAATTGATCTTTATTTTGTCATCATATTAATAATATTATTACTATTATTATGAAAAATGTAAGTTCTATATTACCCTTTAATAAAGTTTACAAAAGAAATGAAATAGGATAGAATTTATAAGAAGTTTAAAATTAATGAAATTCCATAAATAAAAAAATTAGCTGCCCATAAAAAATTAAAACATTATAATTCATATATACGTATCATATTTTATATTTTTTTATATTAATACTGTAAATATAAATATAATAAAAAATTATTAAATATATTAAACATATTATATTAATTTATTATTTTACTTTCATATTTATTAAACATATATCATATTTTTATATTATTTAAAGGTGTATCTATAAAAAAATAATAGGGCTGCATCATATAATGAATATTCCCTTTTTAAAAGAGATTGAAAGAGAGAGGGGAGGGGAGGGTAGGGGAAAAGATAAGCATATAGACCTTTAGTAATGACAGAGTGAAGAATAGCTACTCGTGAAGAGGAGCCATCATGACCGTCCATTTGGATTCTGATCAATTAAAAAGAGATTGAAGATAAGCGATGAAGATCGGAAAAGCCACGCTACCAGTAGTACTAGACAGTATATTATAGCATTAGCAGTTATTCTTTTGATATAAAGAAACGAGAGCCGCTTTTGCAGAGTCCAGTCCAGTCCACTTCAATCAAACGGCCGAATTTCCCGGTTGCCTCATCTCCCCATAACTAACGGTTCCCATCTCGCCACGTTGCCAATTTTTTTCACTCAACTAACTAAATGGTATAATATGCCCTCCCTTGTCACTAAACTAAAATATTCAAAGTAAAAGAAAAATCTAATATACATGCTAATAAAGTTTTTAAATTTCATTAATTATCACATATTTCAGCAGATTTTATTTTAAAAACTAGAATTTGATAAGTAAAAAATATAAAAAAATTTATAAGTGGATAGTTTTTGACTAATTTTTTTAAGAATAAATATATATATATATATTTTTAAAATATTTATGTATATAAAATTTGAAAAGATAAAAATATTTTTATTTTTTATTTATTTTATAATTTTATCAATTGAATTGATGTTACTTGACTTGTGTCATTAATTCAATTACTTTTATTATATTAATATAAATTAATATAATAATAAAATATATGACAATTTTTAATTTTTGGAACATGTAATCATATTGTGAACTACTGAACTGAGAAGAAAAACATTGAATAATCTATGTCAAATTTCTTTCATCGAGAAAAACAAAATGTAGGTAAAAAATTTTCATTTTTCATGATGGATGAATGGATGAATGGATGAATGGATGTTTATGATTATGATGATGATGGATGAATGGAAAAATGTAGGTAAAAAATAAAAAATGGCCATGATGATTATGATTATGATGGATGAATGGATGTTGTGGGTGGAATTGGAGGAGGGAGAGAGAGGGAAGGGAAATGATTGCAAATGGGGTCATGATGGCAAGGCCTCCCCATCCGTAGAAATTAAATGATTAAAATGAAAAAAAGAAAAAAGAAAGAAAAAAACGCACAAGACTGCGCAGCCATAGCCGCCATTTCCAGTTCCACCCTTTTTGTGATGATTAATAATAAAATTTTCTATTATTTTTTTCATTTATTTACTATCTCCCCCATTTTAACCTTTTTTTTTTTAATTTTTTTTATGATAAACATTTTCTTACTAGTTTTAGGTGACTACTACGGTGAGAATCGTTACAATACAAAACCGGTGCAAACCTCTGATTCTGCACAAGTTTTAAAAATTTGTTACGTAAAATTAGTTTATTTATTATTTTTTTTTTGATTTTTGGTTGGTTTATCTAATTTAAAATAATATGGACAATTATCAAATAAGATAAAACATCAAAAGTATTTAGTATTTGCAATAATAATAAAAAATATTTAATAAAAAATTTGATTATTAGAATTATAAATGAATTAGCTTGGACGAATCTATCTTTGTTCGTGTTCGTTTGTTTATTTTTTAGTCTGTTTGTGTTTGGCTCGTGTTTGCTAAGGATTTTAAAATTATATTCGTTTTCAGTTCATTTAAATTAAATCAACAGGTTCATGAATCTTAAACAAACATATTCATTAACATATAATCGAACATGTTCACGAACAATTAAAAATCTGTTCATAAACAATAAACAAACAAATAAATAAAATAAGTTAATTTTAAGTTATTATTAAATAAATGTACTTTACACTAGACTTGCTAATGGGTAGGACCGGGTTGCGACCCGAAATTTTTCAACTTCCTTGCCCAAGCCCGACCTGCGAGCCCGAATTCACTGTTCACCCTTAATATATATATATATATATATATATATTATTTTTTATAATTAAATTTAAATAATTATTTATTTATTCTATGAACAGTGATCCGAGCCGACCTTTAGGAAAACACCTGCCCAGGCCCGGTCCAGTACGGTCTTTATCATTTTATTTCAAATTATTTTTTGTTTATTCTTCCAACAACCTGATAATCTTATTGCTAAATTCAACAATATTCGAGCTATATGTGGTCGTAGACCTATCCATGAGGCATGCTACCCGTCCAGCCTGACAAGCTCGATCCGAATTAGACTGGACATGGAATAGGCTTTTAATAATATAGATCGGCTTGACTAGGATTACTGTTTAAATAATAAAAATAATATTTTTATTTAAATTTAATTATAAAAATATATTAATATTAATATAAAATATTTTAAATAGTAAAATGAGCTTTTATACTCGTACTGGCCCAAGCTGGGCTTGAGCAAGTAAAAAAAAATTTTGTTCGAATTTGGGCCAGTCTCAACTTGATCCATGAACACATTTTTTTTTACCACTTAAGGCTATTTTCGTTTTCAAACGATTAGATTTGTGTTGCTTGGATCTTGAATTAGTACTAAACAATTATATTTTACCATGAAGAAAAAAAATCCAAAGCAAATCTAATAGTTTGAGACAAAAATTAATTTCAACATGTTGGATTTAGCTAAATGAAGTTATTTTCGATTAAAAATTAAATAAAAATAATGTTAACATTTTAAAAATATATAAATATTTGACTTAGCAAAAAACTTCAAAATTCAAACCTTCAAAATATTTTTTATTATTTGTGTAAACATAATATTTTTAATTGTTTAATTTTTTTATAATTCTTCAACGTTCTCGTTACAAATGTTCTCGTTGTAATTGCCGACCTAGTTCTAAAGAGAGAGAAAAAAGAAAGATATATAGACAGACAGAAAGAGATGAGAGATAAAGAGATAGGGACTTTTAAAAGCACTGAATTAAATAAAAAAGCCAGAAGAGAAAAGGAAAGGTTTGGGGATTCTAGAGATAGAGAGTAAATGTCTTTTTCTTTTTTTTTTATTTAAAAAAAACCAAAAAAAATCAGTATTTAAAGGCAGCTTCAAACCAATTGTTTCTCTGACAATAAACTTCTAAGTATTTTCTCTTTTGACAAAGAAAAACCCAAGAAAACTACATCAACAAGAAGCTTAAAAGCCCTTTTATTCTCTTCTTATGATAATATACAGTTCTCTGATTTCAAAGTCCTAAGCTTTTTAGCCTTTGGTGTTGTCTCCTCTTCTTTCTCTCTTATTACTTGCTTGTTTCAGACGTTATTCAGCCTATTTTCTGAACTTGAAAAAGCTGCGTTTTCACCTATACAATTACAAAACCTTCTTTCGTTTCCATCCCATCTCCAGTACCCCAAAACCCCACTTTCACTATATATACATCATATATATCCTTTCTCTTTACTTTTGCAATAGTGAAAAAGAAGACAAAGAAAAGAAAAATTATGGGAGACGATGAGTGTGTTATAGTGGTACGAGAGTTTGATCCTAGCAAAGATTTAACAAGTGTAGAAGAAGTAGAAAAAAGATGCGAAGTTGGTCCCAGCGGCAAACTCTCTCTCTTTACCGACCTCTTAGGTGACCCTATTTGCCGGGTCCGCCACTCCCCTGCTTTTCTCATGCTGGTACTAATTTTTGTCCCCTTTTTTTTTTTTTTTTTTTCTCCATTAATAAAATCCCACTCTTCTTATTGTTTCTTACGTATATCTTACCCTTTAACATATTCATTTCTCTTTTCATTTGTAATCAAGCAGGTGGCTGAATTAAGCTCAACCAAGGAAATAGTTGGGATGATTCGAGGTTGCATAAAAACCGTTACTTGTGGCAAAAAAATCTCTCGGAATACCAAAAGCAATGATCCCACCAAACCTCTTCCTGTTTACACCAAACTCGCTTACATTTTAGGCCTTCGGGTCTCCCCTTCGCACCGGTATTTTGCTTTAATCTCTTTACCAAAACTGGCCCAACAAATACTAACATTTAGTACGTTATTAAAAACAATAGTAATCAATGATTTTAATTTTGGGTTTTGTAACTTTTGTTCTGTTTTTTTTTTTTTCTCAGGAGAATGAGAATAGGGTTAAAGCTTGTACTTAGAATGGAAGAGTGGTTTGTCCAAAACGGCGCTGAATATTCTTACTTAGCAACGGAAAACGACAACCAAGCTTCCGTTAATCTCTTCACTGATAAATGCGGTTACTCAAAGTTCCGTACTCCTTCCATTTTGGTTAACCCCGTTTACGCTCATCGACTCCCCGTTTCCAACCGAGTCACCCTGATTAAGCTTCCCCCGTCCGACGCTGAGTCGCTATACCGCCGACGTTTCTCCACCGTCGAGTTCTTCCCTCGCGACATTGACTCGGTGCTTAATAATAGACTTAACCTGGGAACTTTTTTGGCTGTGCCACGTGGATGTTGTTACACGCAAGATTCGTGGTCCGGGTCGGATAAGTTTTTATCCGACCCGCCAGAGTCGTGGGCGGTTTTGAGTGTTTGGAATTGTAAGGACGTGTTTAGGTTGGAAGTTCGCGGGGCGTCGAGGATGAGGAAAACGTTGGCTAAAACGACAAGGATTGTGGACAAGTTGTTGCCGTTTTTGAGGTTACCGTCGATTCCGGAGGTGTTTACGCCGTTCGGTTTGCACTTCCTGTACGGGTTGGGAGGGGAAGGGCCAAGCGCGGCTAAGTTGGTTAATGCGTTGTGTGCACACGCGCATAACTTGGCTAAAGCAGGAGGGTGCAGTGTGGTGGCGACTGAGGTGGCGAATCTTGAGCCGTTGAAAGTTGGGGTCCCACATTGGAAAAGGTTATCGTGTGATGAAGATTTATGGTGCATCAAACGGCTCGGGGAAGACTACAGTGACGGGTCTGTCGGTGACTGGACTAAATCACCCCCTGGACTTTCCATTTTTGTTGACCCCAGAGAATTCTAAAGTCTAACCACAAAAAAGAAAATTCTAAATAGTAATAATTTTTCTTTTTTTTTTTTTTTTTTTTTATAATCTTTAAGATTTTGGGAAGAGAAAAGAGGGAATGAGAAGATATGGATTTTGGTGTAGGAAAGAATATGAATATCCTATCTTTTTGGGTTTTGTTTTTTGTAAATGGATTTGGCTCTTAAGATCCTGTTTTAGCCAAACAAAGCCTTAGTTTTAGAAGTGGGGTTGGATATCTTTTTAGGGAATTTCTTTTTACTTATGCCAAAGTTTAAAACGGTTCTTTTGATAGGGATGAGAAATCATGTGTAATCAGAATATCCCTTTGAAGATAAAATTAGAAAAAATTTCCCCAATTACCCTACTACCCTTGCCCTATCTTTATTTTTAATGTTTAATTTGTTTAGAATAATTGGGTTCTTAGTATCTTTCTAATTAAGGGGATGGTGGAGAACATTGGACCACATGGGCAAATTGGTCCTAAGAAAAAAGGGAAGTTCTCTCCCTAATAAAATATATATATTTCTATTTTATTCAATATGACAAAAGATATAGTCATAATTGGGAACTTTTTATGGATGAACTTTGGTGTTGTTAATGGATTTTTTTTTTTTTTTTTTCATTTGGGATTTTACTTTTTCTTTTATATATATAAGATTGAGATGGATGATGGGAGATTTGGCATTTAGCTGCTGCTATGGGTTTGCATTACCTTGCTTTTGGAAGGGTATAAGATTGAAATTGATAGGAATAGGATGGATAATTGTACGAATTAATGATATTTGAAGTGTTTTTCTCCTTTTCAAATCTTGTCTTTTTTCTCTTCATTTAGTTGGTTTTAGTTTGGAACCATGGGCCATGTAGGAGATTCTAGGATTGTGGTGTTTTTTTTTTTTATAATAACAAATCAATCTTCCTTTTTCTTAAAAAAGACAAAAACATAAATCACAATAATCATGTACAAGTAAATTATAGTTAAGGTTGTAGCAGTTATTTTATCTATTTATTTGGAACACGATGATAACAAATATTAATATATATATATAAATAATTATTTATCATTTAGATAGATAATAATTAATATATTTGTCGATACTATGTTCGAAAATTCTTTCAAAAAATAAAAAACGAACTAGATATATATGTATTAGATTTGTTTATAGGTCGGATCAGGTTCGATTACTAAATTTTTTTGCTTGTCTAAGGTCCCATTTGGAGTTACTTGACGGGCCTAAAAAGCTTGAATTACTGTTGAAAAATATTATATTAATATTATATATTTCATAATTAATTTTCTAAAAATATATATTTTATTTATTAAACAGTTATTCAAATTAAGCCAGACCAATTCGAATTTGAAAAAATCTATCTCAAGCCTAATCGTCAGGTTGGACGAGTAGATCGACTCTTAAACATGTATAATATTTATATATATTTTCATTAAAAAGAGACTTTTTTTTTTTGGATGAAAGAACAAAAAATAAAAAAAAATATTGTGCCATGGTCAATAGGTAATACATGCAATAAACGCTAGTTAAAGAGAAGGATCAAGTGAGTGAGTGATGAGTTACCAACCAAAGAAGGCTATGAATGGCAGGCAAAGCACAGCTCGTTTTGTTTGATTGGTTTTTAAGTGATCTTCACTCACGGGATTTTGCAACTAAGGATTCATAAGAATCATGAGGAGTGAAAGGTGATTGGTGGGTCATTTGAAAAAATTTTAAACCAAGCAAAAATCAATGAAACTACAGTTTCAATTAGAGGGCATCTTAATTTGCTTTATGACAAGTTTATTTCCTCTCAATGACTTACAGCTGGAAAATTTTAGAGCAATTTTCAGGTCAAAAACTTCTCCCCCCAAAGAAACCTTTTACCTTTAGTAATGGCTGACCCTTCTTTGGATCATTATTAAGAAGTAGTAGTAGCAGTAGTAATTGTTTCATTGGATAGCACCTGATAAAAAAGAGCCATGACTTTACTAATATTCTGATCAAAAACTTTAACTGCCCCTTCAAATAAAAAGATGGATAATGTTTCATCTAGTAATTCGAGATACGATATGATTATATGATATGAATAAAATAAAATATAATATAATATGATATGATATAAAAAATAATATGAATACAATACGAATACACGAATATATCAAAATCTATATAATATGAATTATTAACGTATTAAAATTTATATAATAACTTAAACACAATATAATACGAAAAAAATAATACGAATACGATACAAATACATAAAATATCTTGAATTTTTTGATAACATTGTCTGCCATTTTTTCTTCTTCTTGATTTGTGATTGTGAAATTTGATAGTAAAGCTTTGTATTTGTCAATAAAGTGATATGAATCCAACATGTATCTTATGAAAAAAAGCCAATTTGGTTTATTAATGTTTGGATTTAATATCACTAAACATTATCCAAAATGTAATCATGAAAAAACATTTTCATTCCAAGAATTATTCTTTAAAAAAAAAAAAAAAACCTATTAAAGCCGATAAAAGCATTAGAAATTTTTGCACCAAAAAAAAACATTCGAAAATTTTAAAAAATATAAAAGTACAAAAAAAGTGACGATATCAAATAAAGTATAATTATAATTATAATGATATATATTTGGTACACTGCTGAAAAGAATTTTATGGAACATATTTTAATTCATAAACAGATTTGATAATTATAAGTATATGTGTGTCTCTTGGGTTTTTTTTTTCTTTTCCGTTGTGTAAATACAAATATAATACAAATTAGTAAATGTCTTAAAATCTTAAATACGAATATGATACATATTAAATGTGACATATTAATTGTGTTTAAATATGTCATGTCGTATTCGTGTCGTACTAATCATATTTAAATATTTCGTATCATATTTATTATATTATATTATTTTTATTTTTATATTTATTAAGTATATTATATTCCTATCTAAAATTATCAAATCTAGGTAAACCTAACAATTTCGATAATATATGGGTTTAATCCTTAAAATGGTCACCCTCTTATCTCCCACTTTCCTTCAGCATTACACAAAAAGACTACATTCAAAGGCACCAAATTGTAACATGAAGCAGACATGAAAGTACAAAGCAATTGCTGACTAATAGCCAAATTGGGCAAATTCTTGTCGAAATTGATTGTTTTTTTTTTTTTTTTTTAATACTATTTAGGTTGATGCAATGAACCAACATCTACCAACTTCAAAAGCTTTTGGAGAGTTTAGAGCTTTAAGTTGATCGAATTCGACAAAGGGATATGATATCAAAGTCTTTTTGTATTATCCTCATTGTTGTTTCTAATTATCCACTTAAGCAATGACTTAAATCATTTAACAATTAAAGCTACACGTTGACAATGTTGATTAATCTAAAGTTAACAAGGATAATTTAACAAACAAAAAAAGGTTTAATTAGGCAAAGTTAGGTGTGTATGAAAGTGTTAGGCAAGTGTTCCTACTAGGGTTGTTTTCATTTAAGCATATTTAATCCAACCTAATAATGATTAATTAACATATATCTTTAGTGTGAACAGCTACTCTCCAAATTCCCATTATGTTTCTAGAGTTTTTCTAAGAAAAATATGTCCCTCCACCCCCCAAAAAATGGTATAACAATAAAAAAATAAAAAATAAAAACCTTAGGCAAAAGTCACTTGGGTTCATGTCATTCTTTTGGCCTATATTTGAAAATATGTGGGTGGTTTAGGTTAGATTCAAAGTGGAGGAAGAAATAAGTAGTGTGGGAAATTGTGGTAAAATTTGGTCGGGTTTTTTTTTTTTTGGCTAACCTTATCTTTGTTGTTCTACCTTCCAAGTCAATAGTTAAATGGCCCAAAGTTGTTTAGCTTTTTTACTGTCCTTTTCAAGGCCTATTTTCTCTCTATTGTGAAAGTGGAAATTAAATCTTTGTTTGCGTGTTGTGTAAAATTTTAAACACTAATATAATATGTATATTCAATGTAATATGTTAATCATATTTAAATATATTATATTTATTATATTATTTTTGTGTTTATTAAATGTGTTTGTTATTGTCATGTTTTTAGATTGTGTCCAAAACTATTAAATTTAGTGGTATCTCGTGTTTTTATATATTAACCATATAAATATAAACACAATAAATATTATTAAATGTGTCAAAATTTTAAATATAAATACAATACATATATTAAATGTATCATATTAATTATATTTAAATATTTTATATTTATTAAACGTATTATATTTTTTTTATCGTAATCAAAATAATTAAAAGGAAAAGATTGAAGAGTGATGGTAGGTAAAACATAATGTGAGAGTTTGATTATCTCAAGCAACACAAAATAAAAAAATAAAAAAGATGTTCCAATTATGAGCATCTTTTGAGGTGAGTCCACTTGGTCTAATTGTCTTTAAGACATTGGCTTTTTATATTACTAATCTTTTTAGAATATGGATAAAGATAAGAGAGAATTAGACATTATCATCAAGAACAAGAACAACCCACATTGACTGAAAAATCAGTCTTTTAGGCTTCCAATTTGGTGTTTCTTTTGAGTTATAAAAACATGGCTTGATTTGTCGGTCAAGATATTATCTTAATTCAAAGGCTTTTGAACTGAATGCAAAAAGGGTCAATTTCAGTATATAACTATATATAAACCAAAAAGAAGTTAGGTACATACAGGTCCATCCAAGTCTGAATTAAGGCTCTTGACAGATCCCCATGGTCAAAAGCAATCTTCCTAGTCTGGTTTTGCAAACGAGAAAATGCCATTATTTTCTTTCTCTTGTTTATATTTTTATGTAATCGAGCTTTTCTTCCTTCATGTTTCTTCATGGTTATAAAATAAAGATGTAATTTGCCTTTCTAAGTCCAACAAACAAAAGAAAAGGCCGACATTGCCCCCACAAAAGGTGTGGAGAATTTGGATTTAACCGAGACAGAAGAAGTCAGGTACAAAAAGTCTATCGTTATCCTTCTACTTCTATGTAACTACTTACTCTATATATCTAGGTTCTAGTCACATCTAAGCCCAATAATATTGGACATAAAAAAATAATTAAAATATGATATAATATAAATAAAAAGAAAACGAACATAATATAAATATACGAATATGTCAAAATTTATATGACACAAATTATTAAAGCGTAAAAATTTATACAAATATAAAACATCTTAAATACGCTTATGACACGGAAAAATATACATATACAATATAGATACACGAATTGTCAAATCTATTCACATCACACCATATTATTTCAAAATATTTTAACACTTTAATTTAATTAGAAATTATAAATACAAATATATTTGCTTTTTTTCCCCTTGTCTGATGTCTGGTTCAATTTTGGAAATGTGAACTGTGGGGGGAAAAAAAAAGGCATCTAAGCACATGGGTTTGGGCTAAAATCCTGGCGTATGAGGCCTGTGAGGCAGCTTGCTGGCATAGGAGAACTAGCACCAAACCCTCGTAGGCCATTTAAAGTTGTTTAGAACTTTTTGAACTTTTAGCCCATGACCTAAAGTCTGGTGGGATCAAATTGGGCTTTCAAAATATTGTGCTTAACTTGTCTTAATTTGGGACCTATAAAAATAGTACTCTCTCTAGTAAAAGGAAAAACAAATTTTGATTGTGATCAGATAAATTGCAGTATTGTAGTAAAAAGAATCGAAGGTGAAATGCTCCCAACTAAGAATCTTTATTGAGTCTCTCAAAAGGCATTAGACACTGAACCCTTAAGGGTCTAAAGTCGTTTGAGGGCATCAATGCAGTGAGAGCCGCACTGATCAACCTTCCAAATGTTATATTTATATTGTTCCGAGTCTTCATTTTTCTTGAAGTACTCGTGTCCAATACCTATCCCGACATAAAAAATTAAACATACCCGTGTCGAACACTCACACCTGAATTTATATCTTCCAAAATGTTAAGTAGTATTGCTTCATATCAGCTTAGTTTGGAATTATTGCACATTGTGATCCTATTTTAGTTTAAGATTGGATGCTTTTACAAGATACCAGAACTTCGTTAAGAAACTTAGCAACCTAACATTCATTTTCCCCCCCACTTGTTGAAACAAATGAGCAATCTAGAGCCTCCATCTCTCAGGGAACAAAATGTGGCAGTGAATCTCTGTTACAAGTCAATCACGGGGCTTATTCAATATGTGCCTCATTCCATTTCCTCGAAGAACCCAATGGGGTAAACCACCTAGAAAAGTCAGTTGGTTCTAATATCCTACTGTCATTTTGAGACAATTTTACAAAGCCAGACAAGGGCATGCTCCAATTCTGCTAAAGCGCATCCTGAAGAACTAAGATAGTGAATGTCTCCTACTTCCGGAAGGGGTGGATTTTGTTTCTTCTGCATTGACTGATCCAGGGCTCTCCGATGTATCAGAGCTGCTAATTTCGCCATGTTTTTCCTTACTTGACGAAAGTTTTGAGAAGATCTTTGACATGACCAAACTTTTCATTCTACTAGCAGCAACCTTTTGGATATCACTTTTAACAGCATCGTTTCCGTTTCTATCGCTGCCACTACTGCCTAATCTTAGAGTGGCAAGCTCCCCTTTCAATGCCTTGATATCTTCAGCCGTTGGCACAGAATCCCAGTCCTCGTCGGTGTTAGTTGTAGTGGACCTTGAGCTGCTATGAGACCTTCCAGGGAGAAGGGCTCTAATGGACCCTGGAAGATCGGGCGTGCTATTGCCAGCAGATGTTGTAGCTCTGACTTGCTCAAAGAAGAGGACTTGCACAACAATCCGCAACGGAAGCCTCTCATTTTGCACAGCATGCATGCAGGCCTCGGGCGACAGCTTCGTGCAGTCCATTAACCTGCATATTCTCTTTCTCTCACTCTTGCTGATTCCAGGGTGTTCCTGTATTTAGAAGAAAAACAACTAGTTTTAGTGCTTAGCCAGAAATTAAACACATTCCGTCAGTTTAAAATGCATTTTGTTTTAGAAAATATTTAACTTGATATACAGGAATGAGTGAAAAAGAGAAATGATGGAATTCCCAACCGTAAAAACCAGAGATGAGATGGTTAGAAATTACCTTCAGATACATGTCTATGGCACGGTAAAGTCCATCATGAGAAGGTCTTGAAAAGCTTGCTATACTTTCAGCAAGATTGACAAATTTTGAAAGAGGTAAAATTGGATCTCGAGCAATTTCAGCTAGGTAACCATCAATTAGCTTTGCTACCAAAACTTTAGAAGCATCTGGTCCAAACTTGGGGCTTCTACTCTCCTCGAATTCGTTTTCAATGGGGTCAGTTTGAGAACTGTGAGTTACAAACTCCTTAACTAAGTTGTGAACTATGTCAGCATCATATATTGTTGCTTCTCCAGCTCGAGCTCG
Organism: Fremontodendron californicum; assembly: GCA_030761205.1. Lineage (NCBI taxonomy): Eukaryota > Viridiplantae > Streptophyta > Magnoliopsida > Malvales > Malvaceae > Fremontodendron > Fremontodendron californicum. The sequence goes on from JAULJL010000020.1 coordinate 2,966,166, forward strand.
GATTAGAAGTTCAGTCACTGTCGCCTCAGGAAGCTGCTGACCGATTCTCCTCATCAACTCATTTCTCTCCATTTCTCCACAATCCAATAAAATTGTTGCTCTTAATAATCTAAGCAAGAAGCTACAAGAAACAGTTCCTTTTTCGATGGGTAGCAGCCACACAATGGTCTCCACCAATGACCTGTACTTAATGAAATCATTATTCTGGATCATACCCTTGTTAAAACCAGGCAATCTTCTCAGGGCGTATGCGTTTAAGGCTTCTCCAATTACATCGCCAGAAACTCCGCCTTTTGTTTTAATTGTTGTTATCACGCGCTTGTATAAATCAATATGAAGCTCACAGAGATCTTCAACCCACCAGTCCGTCGGAACCATTTCTGGTTTTCTTACACCATTCCATTGTGAACTATTTCCGTTCTTCGATGGGAGCTTTTTCCTATTATAGGTGTATGACCACTCAACCTTGGAAGTATCAATCGAAGCCTTGGAAGCTATGGAATCAAGGCAGTGGCTGACCACCTTTAGTTCCTCAGACCATGGATGTAGGGATTTTGTTGTTTGAAGAACAATGATAGAATCTTTCCAGCTCCTGAATATACTTGAATTCAGGAAAACATCAACCTTATAGATAAGGTTTCCTTTCTCAACAGTTTCATACATCTCAAGGTATTCCGCCGCACATCGAGCTGCAACAACATTGTATGCATTGAGAGTGACTGTCATACCATAACAAAACTTAGAACATATTTCAAAAGCAGCAGGTCCACCAGGTATATCCTGAATGTGGATTTCATCACTTTTCTCATCATTTGATGTTGCAACCAGCTTCTGCAAGCGTGCACTTTTGGATAATAAGGGAAACTACAGAAACATTATAGTTATAATAGATGTTAGCAACCAAAAAAAGGTATAGGGACTAAAAAGAATTGCAATATAGACAAAATTAAACTGGAGCTTTTAGAATTACACTTATTTGCTTAGCCAACAAGTTTTGACCATTAACAGACACCTATGTTGCTCCGACTCTTCATTTTCTTGAAATACCCGTGTCCGACTCATATCCAAACATGGGTATAGGATATGATCCTCCAAAGACCCTCCAAATACATGAAAATCTTGAAAAAAATTGAACATACCTGTGTCGGACACATACCCTTGCCTGATACTCACATCCGAGTCCGAGTAACATAGACAGACACCATTATGATGGTTAGACCGACAAAAATAATCCATGCACCAGTAGGAACTGGTGTGAAAAAAAGGACCTAAATAAGATGTCCACTTATCAACTAAACTTGTAGAGGCAGACAATCTGTTTGAATATTTCTGGTTGATGCCAGAATATATTGGCTCATTGGACCACAAAAATATGAGAATTTAGTATATAACCACTTATCTAATTAAAGCATTGTATCCTTAGCTTGATGACAGATTGATATGGGTTCATACCTTATGCAGATGGAATTTCACATCCCCGATGTTAACGACTATGTCAGTTGCCAACTCGGTCACAACGTACCTATCACAAATGTTTGTCCAGTCATGTCAGCAGAAAACCCATGCACAAATAGTCATGTTTGATCAAGTAGAAGCAGTTAAGTCACTACAATTATAAATGGGACCAAGTTAAATTACATTAGTATAGTATCAAAGTATCTTAAAGTAGTCAAGAGTTTAAGTTCAACTTTAAGCAACATGTTTGATCATTCACGAATACATCTGAGAAATACATAATGAAGTTTAAAACATGCCTCAAAAGCACTATCAGATAAATAGTTCATAAAATGAAGAATGCCCAAAAATACTTAAAAGAACCAATGATTGCAAAACATACTCTATTGATGTCATTTTTACCCAAAACATAATTATTCCTTTTTCTTCTCTTCATAGAGGTTGAGAATGATTGATTTCTTCTCTGTATACTGTTACATGTTCTTTCAACAAAATGTAGAAAATATTAGGGAAATCTAGGAGAAGAGCTCTGTATTCAGGTCTTACTGTTGTGTTCAACCTTGAATGCAACCAAACCAGAAATGAATCTAACACTACAAGAAGAACTGGAGAAGAAAGGAAGCTATTTCAATCTTCAACAATAAATGTGATCTATATGGCTAATGTCCACCCTGATACTAAGCCGATCAGCTCATTTAAGGGCATTTCTGAAAATGCATTTGCTTTCTCTGGTTATAGAAAACCCAAAATTTTTAGTATAATACTTTGTGCCCAATATTCCTTGTGGTGTGTCAAAAAGCATTCCACCTTAAAAATATGATGTTTAAGATAAGATTTGGGCATTTTGGCAACTTCTCAAAGCCATATGCTCCCATAAATTAGCCATATGGGGAAAAACTAATTGGAAGGGGAAGGGGAAGGGGAAAGAAAGCAAAGTAGGAGAGGCAAGTACTAAGAATGCTAAAGAAAGTCATTATTATGAGCATGATGTCTTTCCAGCATACAGAGAGGGAAAAAAGAAAAGAAGAAAGAAAAAATAATTTAAATTGTTAGTTTCCATAAAGGAAGATCTCAAACTCACCTGACATTGGCTCCATTAATCTGAAATGAATCAGGCTTAGATCCCAGTTTCATAAACTTCATCTTGATAAAGAAAGATTGAAACCTCTTCTCTTCCCAACACCCAAAATTTCACCTCCTCTTAAATCTACAAATATTCCAGAGGCACAAATCAGTACCAGAATTCAATTTCAACCTTAGGCAGGATGGATCAAAAGAAAATCATGTGCATTTCTTAGTATGACCAAATCTTTCACACAAAATGAGGCCACATAAGGGGAGAAAATGAATAAATGGAGTTAATATGAATCTACAAAGTGGTCACTTAACTGGGAAGAGACCACAGAGAAATGGGTTGCTTCCTCAGTTGGTAACAGTAAAGCAAGGACTCCGGGCTGAAAAAGGTCAGCTAAGGAGACATTGAAAACACATACACACACACTCAAAACATATATAATTCTCAAAACCAAAGACACCCCCACTTGCTCAAAACTTACACCACCTCCCTTCCCTTATTTGTTTATCTTATTATTCTCTTTGTTTTTCTATTCTCAATGGATCTATCTCTCTCTCTCTCTCTCACCTACAACATTACCAAGAACTTTTCAGGTCCACAAAAATCTCTAAACCCCAAAACCCAGAATGCACATTCCTTTACAACTCTTCTGTTAAGACTTTTAACCTTTTACCCTATGCTTAAGGTAGAAAACCTGCAAGAAAAGGAACATAGTTTCTTGGTATGAGTTGAAGAAACCAATAAATTAGAGGACAGAAAGCATCAATTTTGGAGGTTTCTAAAAGAAAAAAATTACTCAAGTAATCATCAATTCCAATAAAATTACTCCAAAGTAGAGAGGAGAAACTGGTAAATTTTTATCACCAATCGAAAATTCAGAAATGTGACACAAATATCAATTCAGGAACATACCCATGTTCTTTCACCAAAATAAAGCACCAACAACTGAACCACAAGTATTCATGCTCTGCTCAAAAAACACAAGTACACAACCCGAAAACATCTCCCCTTTGCCGTTTTAAGACCAAAACAATGAATGAACTTTAAATAGACCCAATAACACAAAAAATGGCATCATATCAACAAGATCATATCTTTCATTGTGAATTATAAATTATTCCTCTGCAGTAAAGAACAAAAGAAGAAAACAAAAGAAAAGAAAAGATTAAAAATCCACCTCAAACTGAAACAAACAAAGTGGTTGATTCAAAAATAGGCCATCAAAAACATGAAGAAGAGAAATAGATGTGGACAATTAGAATCTTGAGCATACCTTGGAGGGGTCACTAGAAAATAGCCTTAAAATGTCCCAAAGCAGCTCCCTTTACTATCACTCTTCCAAGTATGAAGAATCCAAACATCTATCAACAAATAGGCAAAGAACAAGCAGGATGTTTATTGTTCAGTGCATGAAGCAACTACTATTATCTTTTCAGCCAGGGACACCAAAGAAACACCAAACCAAAAAAAAGAAGCCCCACCAAAAATCACATCAAAAAGATGGGCTGATCCTTCATCTTTTGACAGCCATCACTTCTCCCCCTTCTTAACATTTCCCACAAAAAGCCAAATCTCAGAATGTTCTCTCTCTCTCTCTCTCTCTATTTCATCTCCTTTGAATCAACACCACCACCCCCCACCGCCACCACTACAAAATCCTTGCCCTCTTATCCCACATATATATTCTGATTTCAAACCCCACAACCAATCACTTTAAAAATCCAAACTTTTTTTTTATAATATAAATAAAAACCCAAACTTGACTACACTTCCTTTTTGGGTTTTGCAAAAAAAGAAAATGTAAACGTTTTGTAATTCACCTTTTGTAAAGCAAGAAACTTTGTGAAAGAAATAAAAAAGTTTCATTAAAGTGCTTCAGGTCACTCAATAAACTTTTCATAAAGTTTTTATAAAACTAATTGTAATAATTTTATATTAAATATAATAGTTTATAATCTTATCAAAGTTATGAATTTCAATCTTTAGTTTGATATTTGGTTTCACTGTCTACATTGTTAGAATGAAAATGCACGCCAATTCTAACAAGAACAACTTTTGTGCTCCCTTTCTCAAATACAAACTGACTTTCACTTGGTTTTAGTGTGGTGTGAGATGAAAACAATCCCCTGTTTACTAGATAACGACCCATCCATACCCATCTCCTACTTTCATAATATTGCCTTCCATCTCTTTTCATTGCTTTATTCTCTTACTAATTTTTTTCAAGTAATTTAAAAATAAAAAATTTTATTAACAAGTATTTTTTAAATACTTATTAAAACTAATTCAATTATTATTTATAATAATTTTTATAATTAATTTGATAAATTTTAATATATTAAAAAATACTACTCTATTAATATTTAATACTACTGAGTTGTGAAATATAATAGCTAGTAGCTACTATTGTTTTCTCGTGATTTGTTCCAAATTATCTTTGTATTATAATATGGGCCCAGGCTTTCACGTGGCTTTGTTATGGACTTGGACACTTGTCATGCTTGCTTTTTGTACTTCTTTTTCGTTTGAGTAAATATGAAAAACATGCCCTCTATAAAAAAGTATTTGTTAGATGATATAATAAATAAAAGTTATTTGAAAAAAAATAAATAATTAAAAATTGTTATAAAGATATTGTAAAGATAAAATTATCCTTGATAAAAAAAAATTTCTTCTTTTTTTTTTAATTTATTTTTTAATCAAAAAATAAATATTCTGAAAATAAAATTTTTTTAATTTTAAAAAATAAATTTTTAAATTTTTTATTTGCTTTTTTTAATTAAAAAATTTTAAAAAATAAAAATAATATGCCTAAAAATAATTTTTTATTTTTTTAAATTTTTTTTAAATTTTAAAAAATATATATTTAAATATTTTATTTTTTAAATTTATTTTCAATTAAAATTTTTAAAAAATAATATTTTCTTAATGAAAGAAAAAGGAAAAGTAAGTTTTTTCATTAAGAGTAATTTTGTCTTTATAATATCTTTTATAATAATTTTTAATTATTCATTTCTCTTTTTCAAATAACTTTTATTCATTAGATCATTTAATAATAATTTCTTATTGAGGGCATGTTTTTCATATTAACCCTTTTCTTTTTGCTGAAATACTAACTTAATTCATGCACTTTTTTAATTTTTAAAATAAATTTTTATTTTTATTTTATACTTAAATAATCTATTATTTTTAAATGGAATTTAACTTTTGTTACTGCCAAATCTAATTAAATTTGTTACTGTCAATTCTAAAATGCTAACTTAATTCATGCATTTTTTAATTTTTAAAATATATTTTTATTTTATACTTAAATAATATTTTATTTTTAAATGGAATTTAACTTTTGTTACTGTCAATTCTAATTAAATTTTTTTCTTCATATAGAAATTGACATGGCCTGATGAAATAGCTGAAAATTGAAAAACAAAATTAATTTAAAAGTTAAGAGTTTGTTTAGATATAAATTAAAAGTTAAAAATTTATTTAAATAAAAATTAAAGGTTAAAGATTTATTTGGATATAAATTAAAAATTTATTTGAATGTAATAAAAGTATAAAAACTTTTCTTAAAAAAGGTAAAGTTTAGATTTTTATTTATTTTAATCCTTTTTCCCTTAATAACCAAATTTTAATACTATTTTTATAAAAATTATAAAACCAAACAATTGTTGGTTGTTTGCTTACAACTTACCATACCAAAACCCCATTTTATCTACTTAATTAAGAAACATAATTGATGTATATCTTAATTGAGATTTTATTTTTTGTTTTAATGTTCATGTTCATTAACCTTAACTTACATATAAAAAAAGTAACTATTTCTAATTTTATAAAATTTATCGTATAGTGATCATTAACGTGTCTAATTAAATTGAGATACTATGATTATATATGTGTATATATATTTTTTCGAGTTCATATATTTTTTCTTTAAATATCAAAAGGAACTTTTTATTAGATTTTATATGACTCCACTCATTTACAAATTACAATCATAGCATGATTTAGAGTTCAAAAAGAAAATAGTGATGCACTTATAATAGTTGACAAACTTCAACTCCTTTAACATAAGGTATAAATAAAACTAATAAATTAAGGTTTTTTTTTTTTTTTTAAATGTTTGACTACTTGTTCTTTCATTTACAGTTATTTCTCATTGATTTTAATAAGTTTTGAAAATCAGAAAACTGGTGGGAGTTGGGAGAAATTAATTCAATGAATGGAACAGTAAAAATTAAATAAAAAAATGGCTTATATTTGATACACTTTCAATAATATAAATTTATATATTGTCAATGAATTACATGATGTCACTTCACTAATAAGCAGACAAAAAATTTAAATTTTTTTAAAAAATAAATACAGATAACTCTACATATTAATAGATCGTATCATGTGATTTATTGATAGTGTATAAATTTATATATTAACAATATATCAAATAAAAATTTATAAAAAAATATCTTAAATATAGTAGCTAGGGAAACTCATTATAAATTTATAATAATAATAATAAAATTTCTTATTACATTTTATTATAATATTGATTGTACTACCTTACCCCCTAGTGGACAAAGTATGACCACAAATTTTTTTTTCCTTATCCAATCTTTTATTCCCTTCACCTTGCATGCTTTGCTCCAATCCAATGTCACTAAAATTTTCAATAAATAAATAACTATAAAATTGCTTAGATTTTATCATTTTTTGTTTTGTTTTGAACACATCCCCATAATAATGCTTAATTTTACTAATATTATTGTTTTTGTTTTTTTATCAAGAATCTCATCAGTTGCCCATAAACTTTTAAATTGTTTATTTTTAATTGTATAATATTTAGACTTTTTGGTATGCACGTCACTTATGCACTTGCAAAAAAAATATTGCTGAAAATTTGCATGAGTAGAATATATACAATGTGAGATTGATTGATTCTTGAAAAGAATTGAACATATCAAACACAAATTTGAGTAAAAAAGTAAAAATAAAAATCTTGCCAATAAGGATTGGTCTATTCGGCTTGGGGGCATTGGCTGATAGTTATGGCTAATACAAAGGCTTAAATTATCCTTATAATAATTGCAAATAACAACTCTGGCCTTTCTTATCAAAGATTCAAAATTAGATCTAAATTTTAAATACGACACAAATATAATATAAAAATAATATTAACATGATATAAATATACAAATTATATTATTTTTTTAATATTTGGATGTCCAAATCCCAATAAAATACCAAATAATTTAAGGAGAAAGGCAGAACTGTGGATGTCAATTTGTGTTTGGCCTATTTGACCCATACCATTACCATACATTATACCACTTTTTTCTTTTTCTTTATGAGAAAAACCATCCTTCCAGCTCAATGGAAAATCCCTGACTTTGGAGGGGACCAGCTAGTTTCCCCAATAGATTAATGTTTGCTATAACTCGAAAACACCCTTTAAAGATTTACTTAGACGGCCCTCATTTCCTATTATTAATTTGTAAAACAAAGACAGAGATTCAATCAACCTAATTAACTAGCAAATTTCTGTGTTCTCCAACTGCCATTGTTGTAAACAAAAAAAGAAATTTATTTTATTGCAGACAATTGATAAAAGTAAAAGGCTTTGTGTTACTCAAATTTAGGTAATTATGGCTAAGGCACATGGCCACGGATTCTCATGCTCTTGTTAAATGCATTGGGAAGTTTTGTTTTAGCTTAAAAAATCGGGTTTTGCTAACAAGTACCCTTAAGGCATTTTTTAAGATTAGTTAATATATTATTTATAGTAATAACATTGTATTAATTACAAAAGTTGACAATTTTATTCATCATTTTCAATGCATTGGATGAAGATATTACTATTTATAGTAACCTTAAACAGTGCCTTTAGGGCACTTGTTAGTAAAATCCTAAAAAAAATTTGAGACAGAAGAGGATCATGAACTCTAATCATGATTATGGTCAATATTCTGAGTTTGATAACTTAAAAAAACAACATCTTCCTGCACATGGTTGTAAAGATAAGTTTGATGGGTTTAACTTTCTAGATTCACTCTACTTTCAATGGGGAGGAAGAAAGAAAAAAAACTTTGGTAATGGTGGTTCAATGAACTTGCAAAAGTTGAACTTTCTGTGTTCGTGCCGTTTATTCCTTTCTGATAAATCATTCTTTCTAAAGATTCCATGTCATATGCAGTTCGGCTCTTTGGATGTAATTTTCTGCACCATACATTCATACAAGTGATAAATATGATTACAGTTTTGTTAACAAGAATTCTTAAAGCATTTTTTAAGGTTGTTATATATAATAATAATATTATTATATTAAATAAAGTAATTTATAATTTTATTTATTATTTTTAATGTATTAGATAAATATATTATTATAAATAATAATTTTAAAAAGTAACTTGTTAGCAAAATCCTTATGATTAATATTATTATAGTCATGGCTCCAAAAATCAATTTGAAATCTTTTCCACATCAAAACTATAATCATCAGATTCATTCACCTAATGCAGCTAATTAAAGAAATGGGTTTTTAATTTTATGTGTTTGATAATAATGCATTCGATAGAGGTGTTTATGAGTTGGGTCGGACTAGACCTAGGTCCAAATAAAATTTGTTGCTTGCTCAGGTCAGGTCCGAGTTAGATCGGGTATGAAAACTCATTTTATTATTTAAAATATATTTAAAATATATTTAAAAATTATTTTTATATTGATATTTTAATATTAAATTCATATAAAAAAATTATTATTTAGTGAAATAATAATCCAAATTGAGTTGAACTGATACAAATTACTAAAAGCCTATCTCAAATCCAATAATTCGAACCGGACTTATCAGACCGGGCGAGTTCTCGCTTGACCCATGAAGAGGCTAGCATTTAGCTTAATAATTGATACATAACCTTTGATTTTTCTTAAGCAAAATTCAAATAAAAAGAAAAAGAAAAACTCATATGCAGCTAGCAGTTGATTGTTCATAGCCCACACGGTAGTTGGTTCATCATGTTGATTAAATCTGAAAACTAACAAAACCAACACTAAGCTATTTGACAACTAAATATGCCCAAAGTGAGAAGATGAACAAACATCTATCTTAATATTTACAAACATTAAAAATTATAAACTATTTCAAGCTAAAAGAAAGTGAAGAAGAAGAAATGATATGACTACAAAAGTTGAATGAAAAGCTGGTATTGATGTCCTTTAGTTAGGGGAAAATTAACTCTGCAATGTCACTTTACTAGGTATATAGATTAGGCTCAGACCTCAGATAAAATTTATTGGAGAAGAACAGATCCCCACTAATAATTCTCTTGACATGATAGATACATTTCGCCTAAATAATCATGGTCTCTGTGACAAAATTGACAATCTATCCTTTGAGAGCTTTTTTGGGGAGAGTTAGGCTTCTTTCCCTTTTTACAGCTACTAATTTAAACTTTCTTCATTGCCAAACTACCAATCTAGAAATTATGATCTTGGTTCTTATTTTTTTTCAACTCACATGATCAATCATGATCTCACTAATGCATAAAATTATCAAATTAAATCCCAAAAAATATGTATTATCTAAATTATAGAATATTATATATCATCATCTAATGCAAAAAAAATCAAGTTGAAGTGCGAATTGAACATTTTTTTGTTTGTTGTATTTAAGATTGTTAAAAATTGAATTTTTCATTAAAATTAAAAATTCAGTATTCTACCAACAAATCATACATCATATGACTGTAATTCAACGAAAAATCATTGTAATTTGTATTTATTTAAAAGGAACAAAAAAAAAAATGAGAAACACATGGGAATCTAGTGATGAAAGTGAGGACAACAGAGTGCATGAGATGCTTTTATGCTGTTTATGATGGCAATGCTGAACAGCAGGCTTTTTGTATGGAAGAAACAACAAACGAACATGAACAAAGCAGGTTCAATTAATCCATCATGTTCATCACCTCATCTATCTGATTTGGGCAGCACTAATGGAGTTGTCTGCAAATTTGTGGTTATTTATAGGAGCATTTTGTGTGTAACTTCTCTTCAATGTCTGAAAAGCTAGAGCCGGTCCATTTAAGACAGCTGAACCGAGTTATGGGCCTACAATTGCGGTTCTGGCTTGGGTTAGTAAAGTATACAGAGTTTTGAACCCAAACCTATGCCCTTCTTTAAAGCCCTGGTTTAGGGCTGTTGAAATTTCTCTATCCCCGATGTATGGATAATTATATTATAAACTCTTCCCAACACGTCAGTTATGATTTAAACTAATTAAATTAAAACAAATTAGATTTTCATTTCACGTCATATTTATTTTTCAATATAAAAAACGATCTTAAATCTTAAACCTTAAACTCTTAAATTTTAAGAACGAAACTAAAAAAACAAAAATAATAATGATGACGTGAAGAAGAAGAATATGATCTGATATAATTTGATTGGTTAGGATCATGGCTGACATGATGAGAAGAATCTATAAAATTGCATCTCTAATCTCACAAAAAAAAAAATCATGTTTGAGCTTGACCTAATCGTTATTAGTTTCCAAGAAGCCAAACAGATTACATCATATGCAGTGCCTAAGTGGACTTGATCAGCTAGAAAGAAAGCAAGTTTCAACTATGTCCCTGTCAAAGTCTTGGTCCTTGCCTTGAATTGTTATAACCGTGTTATTTAATGTTTGGGTAAGCAAAATTATAAAGTAGGGTAATTAGGTTCCAAGGCCATTGTCTATAGTCTACCCATTTTCTTTTGAGCCTGTTTATAAGTTAGTGAAGATTAAGGCTTTTTTTTATAGAGTGGATAAAAAAATAGAAAATTGGAGGGAGAGAAAAGTGAAAAGATGAAAAAACAACAAAAAAAAGTTATTGAAAAACAAAAAGAAAAAATGAAAATTATTTTATTTTATTTTATCAATATACTTTTGTTAGTTAAGATAAAAAGATAAAATTAAAAAATACGGGATGATTTTGTAAATACGCACACTTTACTAACATCTCTCTTAATTTCTCTCTTCCTATGTTTTCATTTTGAAAAATTTTGTTTTTGTGAATAAAAGTGACAAATGATCATTTTCTCTTTTTCTTTTTCTCACTTTTCTATCTTATCAAATAAATCCAAAATTTATTTATTTTTTACTTTTTCATCCTCTCCTCTCTTTTCCTATCCATCATTTTAATTTTTTACTTTACCAAACACACCTAAATGTTAATATGTTTTTTCTTTTAAAAAAAACCAATATCTAACATGTTGAATGCAAATTTATTTCAAGACCTTACCTATTGGTTCAGACTTCAGACTTTTTAAGTCTTGCAATTTTTCTCTCATCAATGACAGAGTCGTTTTTCCCAAAAAAATATATATATAATAAAATTTTTTTAACGAAATTTTTTAGAGCTCGTTTGATATTATTACTAGAGTTTTATTTGGTAACCGAGAAAATCTCAAATCTCAAATAGAATTGTTTGATGTAAGGATTGTCAGATTTTACAGAACTCGTCCCAATGCATCCTTGGAACTCTTGTATATGACCAGAACCAGTCTAACCCACAATTTCACGACATTAACAAGGATAAGAAAATGTATAATAAACGATTCTTTTGAATCCGGATTCAATTTAATTGGTTCATACAACAACTCTTAAAAAGTGATGTCCAATAAATTTAAAATTCGAATCGCAGCATCTATAATCTATTTTCTATCCAAAAACTACAACCTTCTTTATATTAAAAAAAAAAATCCCCGTCAATTTGTGCTTATAATTAATCATAAAAGAAGATAGAAACCTACTTTTGCGACAGTAATTATGATTGTTTTCAATTGTAACTTGTAAGTACAATCGGCAATTGTAATCACAAAAGGAGGAATTTGAACCTTAATAGCATCAAAATTCGAAGCAGGATGTTTGATAAATAATAATCTTCTTGTCATATTAATGTTGGAATCGCTTAAACACATCCACCCTTTGCAGCTTTTGATCAAATTTGGTAAAATTATTAAAGAAAAATAAATTAAGATGACTTCGGAGTCATCTCTTGTAGCGCTATCAAGGAAAAATTAAAGATTTTGATCAAACATTTGTAGATGTGTGCCGACCAGCTCAATAAATACAATTACATGGACAAATAAGGAAGATGAGATTGAGATGTGTATATAGAGATCCCAAAAGTTTTGGGATTAGGTATAGGATTTCACATTTGAAAATAAAACCATATATATAATAACCAGAATCTCGACTATTGATTTTATCGAATGATCGGTTTAATTAAAAAAATTAATATTAAATAAATAATAAATATAGTAAATAATTAATAAAAATATTCATTTAGCTTAGTGATACACTCTTTAATATAAAATTAAGAGATTATAAATTCAAATATCATCATTTACAAATAAATAATAAAATAATAAAATTTGATTTTTACTAATTTTTATCGATTTTTAACCGATTCGGTTAATTACCTATTTTATATACCATACTGAATCAAACAGACCTTTCATTTCTAATTAAACCAAACCATTTAATCGACAGATCCAATTCAATTTTTTCAATCTTGAATTTCATTTCATTTTTTTTTTCTCAAAAGGATCACATGACTAGCTTGACCAATAAAAATACGGAGTTTTTCTGTTACCATCCAACAATATTTATAGACAAGATTTTGATGTTTTCTAACGCTGATTGATCAATATTAATTATTATGAATAGTAATTATTGAGGACTTATAGCTAGATGTATTGGATAAACGTAAAATGACATCAACATCCTCAAATCTTATGAAACTTATGCCTATTAATGTTGAAGTCAACTTTTTCATTGTGTCATTGATGGTTTTTTTATGACTTTCTTTTTGGTCTATTAAAATGGATTAAGTTATATAAATGAAAATCACAAATTTTTTACTGAAACTAACTAATACTGCTTTCACAAGTGAATATTACACTTCAACATTTAGTATAGAAACTCTTTTTTTTTAATCTTTATTCTTATAACAGTTGATAATTACGAAAAAGAATTTTATGAAACAATTATTATAAGTCAACAATTATAGCTTTAATTCAAATTAGAAAAAATGTTATATACATTCATCTAATACACTCATTTCATATACTCACCCAATATATTAGTTTTTGAAATCGAATTATAACCCAGATTTTTTAAAATATTTTTTACTTAAATTCCTAAAATAAAAATTGAATGTGTAAATTATGAAATGATTGTATACGACGAATGCACATAGCACTATCCTTCAAATTATTATATCAATGGAATTAATTAAACAATTTTGTCTTTAGTGAGTTGGTTGAAATAGCTTGGTCTAAAATGTTTGAATATGTTTTCAATGTACTTTTCTTAATTACTTTCTTTTTCCTTTACATAGGAAAAAAGAAAAATCCAAATTCTTCATTGAAATTGGAATAATGGGCTTTTCATTTTCTTTTTTGGGTTGTAAACAATTTTAATAATAAGACATAAACATATGAAATTTCTCAATACCAAAATTGAAAATCATAATATTTAATCTTCATTTAACCCAACAAAATTTTTATAATCCCCTCAATCCTCATGTACATAAACAATACTACAACAGTTAAAAAAATGATAAAATAAATAACGATGAACATGCAAAAATGAAAAATAATAAAATAAACAACAGCAAAGTCCACTCCGGATCATTCACCTAATCTAAACATTCAACAAACGTGGCAGCTGCCGTGCTTTGCCGTCGGCGTAGTAGGACTATCCACCTCTTCGTCGTCACCGGAAGATTTATCTTTTTGATTAACGTCAATACTCGTTTCCTCTGGTCCAGCAGGTAAATTCAAGTCAAAGTCACGTTGACTTTGGCTCGACGATTTAACACCATCGCTACCGCTGTTATTAATAATACCAGCTTCGTAGTGGCATCGCTTATGTCCTCCTAAGGCTTGACCTGAAGAAAATGTCTTGTAACAAATTGAACACATGTGAGTCTTGCCACCTTGGTTGTTCGTGGGAGGTGGTGAATTTGTAGCCGTCGTGGCTGTGGTGGCAGCGGCGGCAGAGACAGAAGCAGCAGTGGTGGACCTGGTGGTGGTGGGGTGTTCATCAGCTCCAACAAGTTTCCTGTGACTGGACTTGTGTCCTCCTAAAGCTTGATAAGATGGAAATGCTTTGTTACAAACTGTACACTTGTAATGATTGAGGGAGTTTTTGGCTACAGCTGAGGGGCTGTTTCTGGTAGTGGTTCCCTGAGCCAGCATGAGAAGACAAAGAGCTAAGTATTCATCTTCCGTTGGTGGGTTTTCAATTCTGGATCGTTTTGTTCTTTTCCTCTTTATCCACGGCTCAACACAGTGGAGATCTACTATATCGTCATGGTGGAGCAGTGGAGGGGCTGAAGTTGGAGAATTCAACGTTTCAAGAGCCATTGAAGAGATTGTTTTGAATGGTTTTTTCTTTGGTTTGAGTGAGTGTTTGAGTGAACAAGGAAGGATTTTTATATGGGGATGGAACAAGGAATAGAAGAGAAGGATCAAAGGAAAGTGCTTAATAAGTGGAGAGAAAGAGAGGGGGGAGTGGGGGAGTTTGCAATAGCTGAAGAAAGTTTCCTCTGAAATATGTTTACAAGTCTGCTTAAGTCGTCCTTTGGATGACTGAAGTGTGGTTTGGGTTACTATAGTTATAAACAAAAGTAAATGAAGCTCTGCAGGAATGTCAAATGAGGTGAAAATTTGGTGTTGTCTGCTAAGTCATGACTTAATTACATGACTGTTTCCAAGTCAAAAGCTAACAACTGGTCTACTCTTCAACTTTCTTGCTTTTTCGAGTGAATGTATATAGCAGCAATTTCAACAGGAACTTCCTATAGGTGAGTTTGGTATTGGGTTTTGGATACCCAAAAATTGATTTAAACACCAAAAACCCAATATCAAACCAAGTGTATGAATTTCAAATCAAATTAAAGTATTAAGATGGAAAATTGTGTGTAGTGGAAACATGGGAGATGGGAAGGAAATGTAATGTCAGTATCTAACTACTGTTGATGTCCTTTAAAAAGAAATCCTCTTCGATGGGTGTGTTTAGCGTTTGCACCATGTTTGCCATAGCATAGCAGAAGTGCTCTAGTGGGAACTTGACTTTGCTTTTTCGGTAGTGTGGCGTGTCACTTGGTAACCGCGGCTGCATGCGACTTTGCTGGTTGGTGAGTCATCTCGAAATTACTTGGGACCTTCTGTCTTATAGCCCACGTGTCTATCAACCGGTGAGTGATGAGCGGGGTCATGCAGCGACCCACGAGAAACTGAGCAATGGCTAGTAGTAGGCTAGCTGCTCGACGTGGACCAGTAACCGTCACACTAATTAGCTCAGCCCATCTCAAAGATCGGGTCAATTCCAGCACAAACGTGATGATGAGACGTGGCTAGGACATTTTCAAGCCAAACTCTAACCATTTCACTTGTATGAAACTGCATAACCTCGGTCATTATCTCGTTAAAAGAACATGCAAATCAAGCACCAAATACACAAAATAATTGATAACCCTAAAAAAAATTTACAAAAGAAATCATACTCTAAAAAAAAATTACAAATACTAAAATTTAAATATCAAATTTATTAAATATTATTTTTTAAAAATGATTGTATGATTCGCGTCCTAATTTCATAATCCCAAAATTTTTCTTATATGAACTTGCAAAGTAGATAGTATAGCAAGAGAAAAGTCAAAGGCCATTATAAAAGAAGAATTTATTGATAAAAAAAAAAAAAAAAGCTTTAAAGGTATTCCGATACTCTGAGGTGTACAAGAATACCATTTCTTCGTATTCAAATGCATGAAAGTGACTAAAGTTTGCTTAAATCTTAGTCATGAGTCATGACGCGTAATATATTTGTTTTTAATTTTTTTTATTTAGGGTTTTTTTTAACACTTGCTAAACAATTTGAACATATTGGCTATTGCTAGTTGGTAGCTCATACAGCTAGAGAGTAGTGACCCGAGTGACTTAGTCATGTTTGTTGGTTGTTGCCGACGAGTTAATGATTCAGTTCATGGCCGGCCACGTTATCTTCTAGTAGTAGTACTGCCCCAGTCACCACATGGCAGCTATGTTTTGCTACTATCGAAACAGAAAGGAACTTGACCGTCGAGATTAGGGGTGTTCACTATTCGATTTTAATCGAATTAATCATTCGGAATTTAATTTGGTCCGGTTAATCGGTTAATCAAATAAATTTTGGTTCGGTTATCGATTAAAAGTTTTGAAAATTTTCAGTTTTCACCAACATTTGGTTGGTTGGTTGGAGTGGTTAGTGGCTCCATCCTTAGATAAGAACCAAGGTTCGAATCTTGGGAGTCTCCAATGTTGGGAGGGCTTTACATTACACTTCCGGTCCGACAGGGATTAGGCTTCCATCAACCATAAAATAGGGATGGGGGACACCCTGGGCTTACAAAAAAAAAAAATTCTGGCCCGACAGGGATTAGGCTTCCATCAACCATAAAATGAGGATGGAGGACACCCTAGGCTTACACCAAATTTTTTTTTTTCGATTTTCGATTAATTCGGTTTGGTTAAGCGAAATTAACCGAATTAACCATATTAATCGAAATATACTAAACCTATTATTTTTATGTTTTCTTAGTTGTTTTAGTAATGTTTGATATTTGAATTTTATTATAGTTTTATTATGATTTGCTTTGGGATTTTGGTTGGTTAAATATATTATTATGGATGGAATACAATTAGCTTGTTTTGACATTTTTTTTTAATATAAAATCATGTAATAAAAATAGGTTATAAAATAAATTTGATATTTATTTCGGTTAATTGGAAACCAACCGAATTAATCGAAATAATTTCGGTTTTATACTATTCGGTTCGGTTAACTGTTAAGGGAGAAAAAAATTCGATTAATGATATTTCAATTAGATTATTAACTGAATTAACCATTTGAACACCCCTAATCGAGATATTCAAATCCAATATAACATTTGAGTAAGAAATTAAGAGCGGAAAACTACCTGGTCTAAGCACCCAAGCTGTCACAACATAAAGGTCCAAACTGTTATCCAATGAAAAATTAATTATAGTATAAAGTTGTTTTAAGCAAATTGAATATGAATAGTGAAAAATTGGGAGCCAATGCATTGGGAATCCTTGCTACAAAACTTGTTGTGCATGTCCATTGTCCGTACTCACAATTCTAAATGAGGCTTAGGTCGTGTAAACCCTAAAACGGGACCCAACCCCACTAGTTCGTTTTTTAGGTAATAGCCGAGGCAAGGCAACACTAGCTGTGTTGGGTTTCAGTTTTCACCATTTATAGGTTCATATAATGGGCAGAATTTGGGTGTTTTGGAAAAGGTGTTATAGGGATGGTCTCCCTCTATAACCTGGAAGCCCAATTATTGAATTTTGATTTTTCAGTTTTCTTGGATAGCCACTTTGTGGGAATTACCAATTGGGACTGCATTGTCTTTGGATTGGGCCCAATTATATCATCAGTTGTGCAATTATGGAATAATAACCAGAAGGAAACTTCTATTCAAAATCTGGCACATTTAAAAGGGAAGCATTTGAGCTCTTTTTTGTTTTGTTTTTAATTGCAATGCCCAATATTTGAGCAGCTCTAAAATAGAAAGAGAATTCATCCAGGGCAAGATGCAATGGATAGGTATTATGAACATATGAATTATTAGCCGAAAACCATAGAAAGTATAGTTTCAAAACTGGACAATAATACTTCATGGTATAGGGTTTGTCTAGGTGCAATAGTAGAATTACTCCACTTGGAGTTGCAACTTGCAAAAATTCACAGTTCAAGTGGTGAAGACCAACAGAACTCTCTATGAAGGGTAAAGCTGCATGCACTGGGCTTTTGCCCATTTCTGTTATAATTGATTAAAAAATTTTAAAGATTCTAAAATGTCAACAAATCAGAGTGGCGCAGCGGAAGCGTGGTGGGCCCATAACCCACAGGTCCCAGGATCGAAACCTGGCTCTGATATGAGTGGCTTCTCTGTCCATTATTTTTTTTCCTCTTATAATCCTAGAAAACTAATGGGGACTTCAATTTCTCGTTTTGGTTTCAACTTTTCAAACCCAATCAATCAAATTCATAGTTCAAATGAATAAATAACTTGCATTTATCCCTGAACGAAACCTCTTTATGAGCAATTCATTCATGTTTTGGATTGCTCGCATTAAGGAAAGACAGAAGAATTCAGAGACCCTCGACAAATCTAATCTTTTTTTATTATGAAAACTCTCACAAAAGCTTTATGAATGAAGGAATATTAGCAGAGCTATGAGAGCAGAGATGGTCAAAAACTGGTAATATCAGCTTCACACGTTTCTTCTACTACTACTTTACTACCCAGGAATTTCAAGAATGATCTACTGAATCAAGTAAATGACAGATTAGTTATTTGATTACGAACATAAATTATTGAACATCACTCAACTTCTAGGCATCTTGATGAAGATATTGATTTTGGTTGAGTAAAGTTGGAAGCCCTTTATATAAACATTCCTAATAGCTAACGGAAAAAGAAAAAAAAAAAACACCAGGGAAACTACTTTCTAGGGAAAATCCAGCAAGGAGATATGTAGGAACAAAAGTAAAGAGATCAGAAAAAGATATACATTATTAAAGCAAAAGGGCATTGGATATAGAGAATCAGAGTAAAAAAAGTCTTCTACAAATTTGTCATAGGATACCCCATAACTACAGTAGCTACAAAGAAAAAAAAATTTAAGTCCTGCTTGCATACATGCATTGCATTCTACTGAACTAATAACTAAGAATAAAGGGGGAAAAAAACAGACAAATTTACCTTGCAATCAGACCCCACAAATCCTACTTTGTAATGAAACAAACCCAACATTCTCCGTTGTTCAGCTGAGAACAAACCGACACTGAAGAAAACCTGAAACAAACATTAAGCCATATTGTAATTAAGATGTAAGAACCCTCATAAGAAAGCAAGGCAAGAGAGCAAAAATTTAAATGAGACAAACTATAGGTTATGTGTCAATTACTTGGGTCAGCATTGATGACCATAGCAGTGCCTCCAAAAGTGCAAGTTCCTCCATTTCTCTTGGTCTTCTGCCAGTAGCTATTGAAAGCATAAGAAGCATGAGCAACAAGGTTATCTGGATAGAAACAGCTCCCTTGTGGCATAAGCTCTTCACAATCCGCACCACCTTCACCACAAGCGTAGTCCATTGCTTCCTGTAGAGTCTCAGCAGGAACACTAGGCTTAGCCACACACCACAGCTTTTGCACCACCCCTATAGACTCTGGTGCTGGTGCTGGGTTATAGGCTGGATTACAAGGAGGCAAATAGAAACCGTTAGGTGAGCTGGCGGGAACGAAAGGCGGAGGCAGCTCCGGAGCAATGGGGAAGGAAAATGGTGGTGGAGAATCAACAGGGAAGGAAATTGGAGGGGGTGAAGCAGTAGGGTACTGTGGGGGATGAGGCTTTTTGGCTACATTGGCAGGCACAGAAAAGCCAATAGATGAATGGAAGGTAGAAGGGGCGATTTCTGGCAAAGGGGTTGGCCTAGCTGGGTAGGGTTTTACAAGCTTGGAATCCATGACTGAGAGCTTCCTGCTTATGATTTTTTTCTCTTGTTGACTAGAGACTACCATATTGACCTTCGTAAGCTCAAAAAATCCAAACCTTTTCATGAAATCCAGGTGGGAAGATGGTAAAGTCAAACTTTCATGTAAAGAGGAAGACAGATTTGGAGGAGGGATAATGGAGTAAGTAGAGTTTGTATTTTGGAGGAACTCCAGCAGAGGTTTGATGACCTTCTTAGCCAAATCATCACTAAAAATAGCAGAGTTTTGGTGCAAACAATTGGAAGAAAAAACAGCCGACACTTTGATATCTTTCTCTAGACCCCACCTTGTAAGAGAGTGATAAATGTTCTTAAGTGATGGTAGTAAAAGACCCAAGCTGTCTTCTTGATCATTTTGACAGAGAATAGTATCACCCACAAGAATGGTAGTGATTTTGGTAGCTGGAAAGTGAGCTAGAACATGGAGCCTGAGCCAACTCTCAGCCTTCAAAACACTGCTAGAAACCTCCCTGAGGACATTGTCATCCACAGGAACTGCTATAGGAAGATCACTGTGAGACAATGCATGAATAACCTCTGGAGTTGTGTCATAAAGGTTAAGGTATTCAATAGATTCTTGACCTGCGCCTGCAAAAAAAAAAGAACATAAAAATTTGACAAAAGATGAAGATGTAGAAGAAAAAGAAAAAAAAAAAAAAAACCCACATTTTTGACATGAAAAGGAAACATTTAGAGTTTGGGTTTTAAGTTTTAAACTTTTACTTACCAGTAAGACCCAGAAAACAGAAAAAGAAAAGGCAAAAGTTTAACCCCATCTTCAACATTTTTCTCCACAATAAAGATCTGAAAATGAACTTGGGTTGGGACGGAGTTGAACACTTGGGAACTCTAAAAACTCTCAAAAACCCTTTAAACCCCACCCTGTGTCTCTCACTCCCTCCCTCCCTGTGCAAGTTATGTTAAGTGGGTTTTTACTCTTTGAAGTGTACAAAAGAATGTGTTCACCAGGGATGGGTTGTAGCCTTAAAACAAAACTACCTATTTTTCTATCTGCTGTTTCACCAAACTCAAGACTACAAGACTACAAAACCTAAAGACTTGAAGCCTAAAGGGGTTTAAGTAAGTAATGCATGATTGCATGCCAAAACAGCAGAAGAAATCTGCAAAATCTTTGGGCCACCAAGATTTATTACATCTACATTGAAGAGAAGGGTCAATTTTTCCTACTGAGCATTGGGACGCGTGGAACCAAAGAACAAAAAGACTGTGCATTGGTGTGGGAAGTGTGAGCTTTTGCAGTAACCATTGCTCAAGACCCCACCAGAGAAAGAGAGAGAATTGTCCTTCTCTTTTCTTTTTGTATGGAATCGAGACTTGTTTTCTATATTTGTATTTTGTTCAACAGGACTTGGGGGAGTATCTGAAGTGGACCAGTTGTTACTTTGTTATACAAAGACAAACTTGCTTTAAATACGACGTCGGTTGATTACAATGAGAGAATGGAAAAGTTGACTGGGGGAGTACGAAAGGAACAGGTTTCAGTGGGGCACATGGAGTGAAAAAAAAAAAAAAAAGAGAGGCTCAGAGATTGGTGGCAGAGTGTGGGGCCAAGTGATCAGACGGTGGAGACCACCTCCATCAGGAGAAATTGATGATTTTTGATCCACCGTTATTACCTCAGATTCCTACTTTTTCTATGTTTTTTTAGTGCTCTAGCTCAGTAGCTGCATATAGGCATACAGGTAATGGCTATTCCTATGACTATGGCATTTCATGGGCCATGATTTGATGCTAATTGGAAGCATAATGGGACCCAAATTTTGGTAGTTCAATGACCTCTAAGCTCTAATGATGTGAATGAAAACAAAAAATGTAACTTTTAGATATATTTGTTTGTATTTAGATGTGATATAGAAGATAGTAATCCAACCCGAGCTAATGCACTCACTCAAATTCTTAATCAACCATCCTAAAGTTAACTAAAAATACGATAATATAATAAATTCAAAAACGATGTAATAAACATCATACGACACGTTTAAATACGATTAATGTAACACGTTCGTTCAACACACGTATAGTATTTATATTTAAAATTTTAATACATTAAATCATTTATATTATAATTATATTTATACCATTAATAAAAAAAAAACATGATACACATACAAAACAGAAGCCATTCCAAAAACCCAAAACGTAGTCTTATCCGTATCAAGGCCCTGTGAAACTGGGCCTTTAATCTAAAGGTGGCAAAATGAACTCGAACCCGAAAAACCGTTCAGGAAAATCCGAACCCGTCCAAACCCGATTTGACCAAAAAGTCAAAAACCCGAACCCGAAAAAACTCGAACCCGAAAAAACTCGAACCCGAATGGGCCTGAACCCGAATGGGCCCGAACCCGAATGAGCCCGAACCCGAATGGACCCGAACCCGAGACCGGCCCGAACCCGAACCCGAAATGAATACTAAAAATAATCAAATTGCAATTAATTTTTTTTTTACAAAGCAATAACTTTAATTATTAATTTTATTCTAATTTTTTTTAATAATTTAATTAAAATTTAAAATTTAATATTATATATATATATATATGATGAAATAATAATTTTATCAAAAAGTAAATTATATTTTGTACTTATAAGTTATAACTTTAACGTCCATATCATGATGAATTTACAATCTAAATATTTTAAATTCTTGAAAATTTTAGAGATGTGAAAAAAAAATTTGACAATAATTCAATTATTCTTTAAGGGTAAAAAAATTTGACAATAATTCAATTACTTTGGCCTTTTGGGTTATACTTATACGGTTAGGTTAGGGTGGGTTTAATTGGATTATGGCTTTCATGGGATTTTATTTTAGCGGGTGGGTTTAATGGGGTTTTGGGTTTTATGGCCTTTTGGTTTTGGGTATATTTATTATATATTAATAAATAATCATATTAATTATATATTTATTACGTATAATTTAAATATAAATTATATTTTTTTAGTACTACTTTATAATTTATACTTTATACTGATGAAAAAAATATAAGTACTGATAGATATATATATATATATATATTTATATATATATCTTGACTATAAGCATAAATTTTTTTGCATTTTATAAGTATATAAACGAATAGATGAAGGCCAAAATTTATTTTTAAAAGTTTTTTATTTTATAGTGAATATAAATTATAATGTATTTATATTTTGAAATTCGAGTTCATCAAATCAATTATTTTAAATATCAATATGATTAATTTATAATATATCATATTTTTATAATGAATTATTTCAAAATTTGATTTTATATAACAAATTAATTTCTTATTCTTTTTTTTTTTTGATAAGTGTCGAATTTCTTATTCTTTTGGTGCTAACAAATATTAATTTTAAAAAATAAATATAATTAAAAATATCATATAATAGCAAAAGTATAAAAATAAAAATAAATTAATAATTTGTTTTTAGATATAAATATTTAAATTACGTAAAAATGATTACATCTAATATAAAATAAAATGATATAAAACATACCCGAACCCAGACCGAACCCGAATGGGCCCGAACCCGAATGGGCCCGAACCCGAATGGGCCCGAACCCGAATGAGCCCGAACCCGAATGAACCCGAACCCGAATAAACCCGAACCCGAATGAACCCGATCCGAATCCGCCCGAACCCGCCCAATTGCCACCTCTACTTTAATCCCATATGGCAACTTGGGAATTGGGAGTCACAATGTGATAAGAATCCATTAATCAAAGGATAAACACAACAAGACAATTCATATATTTCTGCTTTTTACCTTTTGCTAGGGATGGAGTTTGGTGAAAAGGTAAGAAATTAAGTTGCATTCTCAATGAAGACAAAAAATAAAAATAAAGAATTGACTCCAAAGATTACTCATTTAAGAACGAGATTGTATTTTATTATAAACGATGGAATTTTTAAAATTTTATAAATAGGTTAAGAGATTATTATTATTTTTTTTTGGAATTAATTTTGTATATTTTACTATACTCTAAAAGGTACGTATTAATTTATTAATTTTGCTTATAGAGTCTAATAATTTCAATGATAAATTTTCTTATTATAATTGCCTTTGAATAAGATATGAGGTTGAGATTACAACTAAGCAGTCCAAGCTACTTGATTAAGTATTTGCTTTAGAACATAGGAAACCAAAAGGGAATAAAGGAAAAGAGGCATATTTGCCTTGTGATCTTGGAAATGCCTTAGGGATGTGAAGAAAAAGAAAAGAAAAAGGTTTTCGTGTCCTCCACTCTATGCACCAAATTGGTCGACTCTGGCACACTCTTACTTCAAACACTGTTCTTAGAAAAGCAAATAATTTAGATAAAGTTTCAACGACAAAAGAAAAAAAAAGATCATAAAACTGATGAGGAATTTAAGAGCTTGTTACTTATTTTTACCATTTTCTTCTCCTTTAAGCAAGAGCATGACTCCTTTAATAATTAAAAGCTTTGCTCTATCCAATTATGATGGTATACATTTATATGTGTGTTGTGTGAGTTTATAAGAGATTTTGCACTTAACAAAATCACAATGATTTTGTTAAGTGACGTATTCTTTATCTGAACAAAAAAATAAATAATTAAAAGCTCAATTTTATTTTATTTTATCAACAATCATGTGATTTATTGATAAAATATTAAAATTTTAATTTCAATGATTAAAATTTAATATTTACAGAGAAACCAATTTGTCTGCAGATCTATTAGCTAATCTTGCTTATGATGGTACTTTTGATATTCATAAATTAAGCTCTTCAACTAGTACTATATTAGGATTTTAGAGAAAGATTTATGAGGTATTGCTAAATCTAGATCCTGCTCGCTTTTTTGTACCAAAAAAGTAAATATTTAATACACAATCGAACATATTTTTTTACCGATTTTTTTTTTCTTTCTAAATATTTAAATTAAGATATTTTTCAATGTTTTGGAATGACTTTCTTGACATCAATAATCAATCTTTCCTATGACTATTAAGTATTAAGTAGGGATGGGGGCAAATGACTTATGACTCATAACAAATAAGACAAATTGTCTTTAAATAGACCATGACCAATCCCAGTCAATTGCCAGCCTTTCCTAGTAGAAAACAACTAAAGAAGCAAGCATTCTACTTGTTCAAGCTTATAAATTGAAGGCTGTGAATTTTGGTCATTTTCATCTTCCTTTTTTCCCCCGCCCCAAAGTGCCTAACAAGAACAAGAAATTAACCTCTGCACAAGCTTCTTTTGGGGAGCTAGGTGTGATTTTAGAGGCACCAAGCACCGATGAAACAGATGCTTTCCCCCTTGGCTCTTGCCTTGAACTTTGGCTACGAAAGCAAAGGTAGATAGATGCCTGGCGTGCTGCATGAAATTTCACCCACTAGCTCTGCTGAATTCAGAAATATATATTATATATTCCATAATATATAGTTAAAGAAAAACTAGTGATGTTTTGTCGCTTTTAAAGAGCAGATAAAAGGTTTGCTGCCTTCTTGGAATTTATAAATCTTATCCGTTTCATGGGGTTAATTTTGCATGAAATTTTTACTTTCTTTTATATAAAATTGAGATAAGATCATAAATAACCTCTGAAATTTATCAAATTTATCAATGTAATACCTATATTTTAAAAATGTTCAATGGTATCTGAACTATCAAACCGTGTATCAATGTAGTACATTGACCTAATATCGTTAAATATAGATGATGATGTGGCATTGATCAATCAGGTGATAACACATGGCACCACCTGATTTTTTAGAAATTAATATTTGATTTTTTGTTAAATTTTTTTTAAAAATTTTAAAATTATTAAAATATTTAAAATTATATTTTTAAAAATTAATATCTAATTTAAAAAATATATTTATATTAAAAATTTTAAAAATTTAAAATTATATTTTTAAAAATTAAATATGTTAAGATCACTCGTTAACAAAATCCTATTTAATTTGATTTCTCTAAAAAAAAAAACCTTTATTGCTTCCATTAACTTTTTATTCCCTTCATCATTTCTATACAATTACCCATTGTATTAAGATAAAAAGAAAGTGCTAAACATTAATTTGAAATGCTACTTTACCAATTGTTGCAAAAAAAGAGTCAAAGTTAGGTTAAAATGAGGCCAAAGAAATTCAAACATGAAATTCAACATAATTTGGTAATAAACCCAAAAGAAAATTGGCCTACTGGTATTGTACACTTGAATATATACTGTGATTTGCTAGCTTCCAGCATATGTTCTCACCAATAGTTTCATTATTAAGAGATTTTTTTGTTTTAAAATGAAAAACCTTCTCATGATTACAACCACACAAAAAATTAATTAATCTCAAAGCACTTTTTTTTTATTGATTAATATCATATTTGATTTAACTAATTAAACACCTGCTTTTTCCTTGTTCCTGCTACATTTTCAGAATTTATTAACATAACTATAAAGATCCGTTTAGTTTTCCTCAAAAATGGGGTAATTCATTCGATTCAAATTAGAGTCGGATCATGATAAAAATTTTGGTAATTTTAATTAATTCGGTCCGGTTCAAGTTATTATTCATTAAATAAAAAATTTATTTATATTTAATTAAAAATATATATATTAATATAAAAATATTTATTTGATATTTTATTATTTTTTTAACAGTAAAACAAATTTTCAAGTTGATATGAGCCCAGCCCAAAATAAATTTGAATAAGAAAAACTAAATTTGAGCCCTAACCCGAATCGACTTACGAGCATATCTAAACCCATAAATAGTAATGCGTTTTGTCGATCAAACGCTGAACTCTTAAATTAAAAAATGAAGAAGTAATCTTTCACAATCTCAATTATAAAAAATAAATCATTTATCTAATATTTATTAGATTTATACTTCAAGGTCCTCAGAGCATAAGAAAACGTGGGATTTTGTTTTGTCTTTTTTTAATAACACTCACCCATTCAATGATTTGAACTTGAACTTTCAAGTTAAAATTTAATTTAGGGATTAAAATTAAATTTATCATTATAGTATGTGTTAATATTAAATTATATCATTATACTTCAATTTTATTGAATTAATCATTGTATTTTTAATTTTATTGATTTTTAGACAAAAATTAAGAAAATAAAATATTTTACAGAATATTATATTAGTATAAATGATATATTTTGGTTACTTACCTCCAATTCCATTGAGTTTTGGATAAAAAAATAATAAAATCCAAGAGAAGTTATTTTATCTATTATCAGTGGAATTTTTAAAATTTACAAATATTAGTAAAATGAAACATATTTTTAAGCTATATTAAAAAAAAGAGGGACGAATGATAATTTCTTAATTAATGTCACTTGTGTTGTAATGTTAAAATTTCTTTTACTATTAATGTATCAAAAACGAATTCAAAATTTAAATATTTCATCGAATATTTTGTTAATATAAATGGCAATTTTTCATTAATTTTGTTACTTTACATCTAAAAATCAGCAAAATTAAAAATAAAATGATAAAGTTTATCGAAATTAAAGTTCAACTACATAATTCATTATTAACGTATAATAAAGTGACAAATTTGATCTTAATCTACTCAATTTATGATTCGTTTAAGTGTCCTTCCTTAAAATATGATAGAATTGGTTTTGTCCTACATGAACCATGCACATGTAAAATGGAATTTGGACATAGAAAAACAATTATAGAAAATGAAAATAATTCGTTAAGGAACATAAATAAAATCCCTTTAATAGTATATCGGACAAGAATGAAAGGGCATCTAATTCTAGTACAACTTTGTTAGGTTAGGACCAATTTTTGGAGATGGCTAAAGCATATGGCAAAATTAAATAATTTAAATAATTAATTTTTTTTTTTTTAATATTGTAGTTATAGTTATTGCCATCTATTGTTCTACCTACCCCATGAAGTTTGTAGCAAAATTTATGCCATCAACAGTAAAACCCCACATTGGCAGCAAAATATTGAGTTGTTTGTCCTATCAATGCACCAAAGGAACATAGAAACTTCTTGCCTCTAAAATAAAAATTGATAAATATCACGTGTACTAAAATTAAATGATTGATAAAGTGACAAAATGAAATAATTTTATAATAACACAAATAATATATGATATAAAAGATGTATATATTAAATTCGTTTTTCTAATCAATGAGCTGATAGTTCAGTGATACTAAAATCGACTTCAAAGCTGAGGGTCTTTAGTTCGAATCTCAATCATAAATTAAATACCAAAAATATTGTATTTACAATTACCAGAAAAACAATCTTACTAGTAGAAGTAAAAGATTTGGATACAATAATCTAAATGATGTATCATGTTTAATTTCTAGCTAGGCAATAAAATGAATAAAAATGTGAAAGAAAAAAGCTAAAAAGTTTTATAAAGCATCAATGGAATAGTACGAATGCGAGACAAAAAAAATTTGTTTTAAATTTTATATTTTTTACACATCATATTATTATTTATGTCTCTTCACTTTTAAATTTGGAACATTTAGTCTGTGCCAATCTAAGAAATGAATTTGTGCAAAAGAAATGCATCTTGGGTACACAAAATCATATTGCCTGCTTTAACTTTTTATCAATGCGGATTAAAGTACTACATCTTATATTTAGAATGGAAGAAAAAAAGAAGGATGAAATGTAAAATAGTAGTAAATGGAAAGAAAAGGGCTTAAATATAAAACCAATCCCTACATTATATATATATTTTTTTTCACTTTGATATTTAAAAAGTTTTTATTTTTGATTATAAAAAACAATTAAATTATAAAAGGGGATAATAAAGAGATCTGATAATATTAGACACGACACGATATGATACGAAAAAAATAACTAAAACATGACAGAGAACATGATACGAAAAAAATATGAATATACAAATGTGTTAAAATTTATATAACACAAATTATTAATATGTAAAATTTTATATTAATATAAAATATATAAATATAATTAAATATAAAAAAAATACATAAACATAATATAAATATACGAATTATCTTATCTAATTAATATTATCTTTCCGAAGTGGTGGTGTCCCATTTACAAATCAGAATGCACAGCAAAAAGTGGAAAAAAATAAAATAAAATAAAAAGAAAAGTGGAAAAAAGCAAAGGCTATTGGACGTGTGCATGTCCCCCGCCTCCAACAATAGCGAGAGAGGGTCGGTGGATGCATCAATCTATGCAAGAAAAAATATAGTTCAATGTCAATGAAGAAACGATTGTCCACCGGTCAAGTAATTCGATTTTATTAAATAAAAAATAAATTTAAATTTAATTATAAAAATATAAAAATATTAATATAAAAATAAAAATATAATATATTTTTAATATTTTTGAATAATGAAATGAATTTATATGAATAAACTCGGATCCGATCCAAATAAATTTAAATAAAAAAATAAAATTTTTTGACTGCGATCCGACCATAAACAAATTTATGCTCGACTAACCCATCACACTTTTTTTTTTTTTCTTTCTAAATTACATTCAAGTCCTTTGTCCTTTTCTATTTCTCAAATTCTTCTCCTACATTTTACGTTATTCCTTAACAAACTTCCCATTATTATTCTTACTATAATAATTATAATGAAGATTAAAAAATTCAACATCCAAATTGTTATAATTGTGCATAATTGAATGTCACCATCTTTTCTCAGCAAATCAGAGACCAACTATCAATCAAACCAACCAAGAAAAACATTAAAGCAAGATCCCCAAATAGGAAAAAAAGAAGAAAATACTATGGTGTTATATTATTCAATTAAATCAATATATTTGAAGGTAGATCCCCAAATAGATCATAAGGGTTAGTCTCAATAATAATGAAAGGAACTTTATTTATTTGTCAATCAGAATTTAGTTTTTGTGACAAGTACTTTTAAAATAAAATTTTAAATGTACTAGATAATGTTATAAGAAAAAATAAATAAATTTAGTAAAATCTGAAAATATTTCTGACTGTTTTATTAGAAAATTATGAAAGAATATATATATTTATTTATGCAACCCTAAAATGGAAAGTGAATACCCATTTTGAGTTTGGGAGGTGGCTAATTTAGAGAAGTAATTGGCATTATTTGTTCATGGAAAGGATGATTAAATTTCATTTTCAAATTTTGAAGATGATCCAAATAACTTTCCTTCCCTAGTCTTTTTTTTTTTTTTTTAAAATTAATTTCAATATCTAGTTATCTAATGAGGATAAACGTTTCTTTTAGCCTAATGAAGAAAGTAATCTAAATGAGTTTTTGGTTTGACTAGCATTTTTGTTATTTTTTTTATATAAAGAAACATGCTTCACCCATAAACAATCTCATCATTATTTTACATCATTATCAAAGTCACAATGGGTAAAAACAATCTCATCATTTTTTCATTTAATACGTTAGTTTTATTAAATTCAATAAAAATAATATATTAACTACATTTTTTAGATATGTTATATTAACCAATATTATCATTAGGTACGGGTTAATATTTTCCTAAATAAATTCATTTTAGTGTTAAAACTTATAGGGGAAGGTTAATTAATGTCTAATAATACTGGTTAAGATGATATTTAAAGAAAGAAAAATGCAATTAATGAATTATTCTTTCTTAAATTCAGTAAAAATAATATATTAAATATAAAATAATATAAAATAATAATTTAATATTTTTTAACCAATATCTATAAGTATCAGTTAATTGGATCCAAATTTATATTCACCTCAATCTTACTATCTATAAGTATCAGTTAATTGATGACAAAATAAAACAAAATTATCAGCAAGAAAGGAAATACTCGCTTACTGATATTCTTACCATTTTAAAAGTTTTGTAACTAGGAAAAATCAATTTCATTA
This sequence comes from Fremontodendron californicum, assembly GCA_030761205.1. Taxonomy (NCBI): domain Eukaryota; kingdom Viridiplantae; phylum Streptophyta; class Magnoliopsida; order Malvales; family Malvaceae; genus Fremontodendron; species Fremontodendron californicum. The sequence continues at coordinate 2,997,131 of JAULJL010000020.1, forward strand.
TTTATTGTTAGTATCTATATATTTTGGACTACATAAAGAAAGATATATTTTTTATTTCATAAATAAATCTTATTTTGTTTATAATAATATTTTTAACTGTTGAAATATTCTTTAGATGCAATTTTAGTAATCCTTACAAAAAACTCAATTTTTTATAAAATTTTTAAGTATTTACAAAAATATTAAAATTTTTAATTCTGTAAGTAAAATTAAAAAATTATCATATATTATACATTTTTAATTAATTTTCTTTATTTTTAAATATTTAAAAAATATATATATATATATTATTTTATTAATTTGTTTCTGAAATATGAAAAATATAGATGAAAAAATTTGTCGTATTTTAATACCTCACCTTAGGCTTTAAATTAAAGTACTAAATTAGGCAGTGGCCACAGGGATTTAACGGCTACAAAGCGAAAAATATTTAATGAAATATGTGCCAATGCATTTCTGATTTCTCGATCCCGACGAAAGAATAAACAATTTATGGACAAAAAAGGACATGAATGTGGTCATTTAATTTTCACCATTACCATGGTCATCATCGTCCATTTATTATTATTTCTTAAAAGAACCCCCCAAAGCACCAACCCAAATTCAAAGGCCAAATTTGATTCTCTCTTCCCATGTGTCATTCTAATTCCATAACTCCTCCACCTCCCCCACCCCCTACAGTAAAAATAAATAAATAAATAATTCCATTTATTAATGGAAATTAGTAATTACCCAGAAGAAGGGTTTTAAAATTTTATTTAAAGGAAAAAAAAAAAAAAAAGCGGCTCTTGCTTGATCTCAGCTACTTGGAGTTGGAGGGGGCATCCAGATCTTGCAGCAAAAGCTTCCACTGACTAAAATAGTCTAATTCTTCTTTCTCTAAATAAAGTGGTATTTTTTTATTTTTTTAATTTATTTTCTCTTTCTTTGTTTTGTTTTGCATTTTTTTTCTTTTCTTTTCAAAGGTTGGAAAAGAGAAACGAAGTCCTTTCCTCCCCATAGATGAATTTGGAGAAAGAAGAAAAGAACAGAGAAGAAGATCTTAGACCCAGAAAAATTCACCATGAGAGCTCATAATTTGAGCCTCTTTTTCATCTTACTCTCATTGTCTACATCAACAACAAAAACTTCTTCTTCTGTAATTCAGGATTTTATCATTCATAGAAGAATTCTACACCAACCATTGTTTCCGGCAGGCTCAGCTCCACCTCCAGGGACTGAGAATTCTCTACCTCCACCACCTCCTCCTCCTCCTGATAGTCCTGTTTTTCCAGACCCAAGCCAGCCATTCTTCCCTGAAGTTCCTTCAGGGCAAAACCCAGATCAGAATCAACAAACTACACCACCAGCTGCACCAACCAATGGATCAATTCCAATCCCAACTGCTACACAACCAACCAAACCAGCTAAAAAAGTTGCAATCGCAATCTCTGTTGGGATTGTCACATTGGGAATGTTATCAGGACTTGCTTTCTTTTTATACCGTCACAGAGCTAAACACCCTGGAGAAACCCAGAAGCTTGTTGGAAGGAACTCGGAAAGTTTCCAAGAAAACTCCAGGGTACCACCCTCGAGTTTTCTTTACATTGGAACTGTTGAGCCTAGTAGGAGTTCGGTGAGTGAAGTTAATGGAGGCTCAAATGGTTCACCTTACCATAAATTGAACTCAGTAAAGAGATCGGATCGGTATAGGCCGAGTCCTGAGTTGCAACCATTGCCTCCATTGGCTAAGCCTACTACACTCGAGAATTCTTCACCAACTGCAATGTCATCTTCTTCATCTTCTTCTTCAGATGAAGAGAGTCAGGGGACAGCTTTTTATACCCCGCAGGGCTCAACAATTAGCAACGAAGAAAGCTATTATACTCCGGTTTCACGTCCGATTAGTAGCAATTTGGTGACTCTGGCGAGGAATGAAATAAATGGGAATACTAATTCTGTTCCTCGTTCCAAAAGAACATCTCCAAAAACAAGGCTTTTAGCTTCTTCACCGGAAATGAAGCATGTTATTATACCTTCAATAAAGCAGCAGCAGCAGCCGCCGCCTTCTCCTCCTCCCCCAACGCCACCATCGCTGCCTCTTCAACAATCCCAAGGTCTAGTAGCGGAGTTAAATGAGACCCAAGAAATTACTCATGCTAAAAGGCCAAAATTCTCCTCCCCACCACCACCTCCAAATATGGCACTACTTCGATCAATTAGCAACAAATCGTCCCCACAAAGAACAAAAGTTCCAGTTCCACCTCCGCCTCCGCCACCGCCACCGCTACCACCCCCTCCGCTCCCAGCAGCAACAGTAGGGCCGTCAATAGCAAGGACAGTAAGGTCTTTGGAAACCAATGTGTCTCCAAAACCTTCCCAAGTGTTGAAAAAGCAAGAATCCAGGACTCCAAGTCCCAAAATAAGTCTAGGGAGTGGGGCTAGAAAATCCATGGAAGAGGTTAATTATAAAGGTGCCAGTTCTTCAGAGAAGACAGATGGGGATGACATGGATAGTGCAAAGCCCAAGTTAAAGCCTTTGCACTGGGACAAAGTACGAGCAACCTCGGAGAGAGCTACAGTGTGGGACCAGTTAAAATCAAGCTCGTTTCAGTAAGTGATAAAACTTGTATATTTCCTGACTGGGGATTAAATTTTCAAGTACAATCTCTAATCTTGTGATTTTTTTTGTGTGCCTGTTTGCAGATTGAATGAGGACATGATGGAGACCCTTTTTGGCTGCAATTCCACAAATTCAGTACCTAAAGAACCTATTAGAAGATCAGTTCTGCCTCCCGTTGAACAGGAAAACAGAGTGTTGAATCCAAAGAAGTCGCAGAATATTGCCATACTGTTGAGAGCACTGAGTGTAACTCGAGATGAGGTGTCAGAAGCTCTTTTGGATGGTAAGTCATAAGTATCAATCTTTTCCATTTTCTATCAGTAATCAGGTTCTTAGGTATGCTGGAAAATTCTTCTTCTTCTTCTTCTTCTTCTTGGTGAAGGGGTTTTAGGACTTAATTAAGAGCCTAAAATTTATTGGTTTTCACTTCTCCCAAGGAAACATAGCAATTGGCAGCTTGCTGCTTGGTCTCCTTTTAAAAGCAACGTTGAGATTGGAGTAAATTATAGTAAACCACGTTTTAGCAACCTGGTGTCATTTGTTGATAGGTTCTTGAGCTCAAACATATTGTCTTGGCACCATCTCTGAAAATATATTTTTAGTTCCTCAAATTTCAAAATCCGGGTTGCATCTCCAGCCCTGTTGTCAATGAAAGATGAAGAATAACCAAAGTGTTAGATATATTAAAAAAAACAGAAATGAAACTTGAAGAACTTAATTAAGAATTTATTATCATTGCACTTCAAAGAGAGCAGGAAAAAAAAAGTTTGTTGCCATGTAAGGCCACTTGTATCATTATGTTAGTTTTCATCATGAAAATTAATAATAATAATAACTTTGAAGGAAAGAAAAACAAAGACTTAAAAGTTACATAGGACAACCAAGATCTTGAAAAACCCTTCCTCTACAATATTTTATCACATATATTATAACCAACTAGAATTTATAATAGTTTTTTCTTGTCTCAAGTTGCTCATATCTTCATTAACATTGCAATGACTATTTTGATTAACATCTTATACTCTTCAGCTTATCTTATTAGATTCTATTTTATTTGATCATTTCCTAATGTGATAAATTGACTTTCAAGTCTTTTAAAATGCCGTTGCTTGTCGAATCTTTGCCAACATAAATACATTACTCCATTCTGAAGATATTAAATGAGCCATCATGTCATAAAACAACTAAAAAAAAAAGTTAATTATTCTCCACACCTTAAACCATTTTATCAAGTAATATTATGTTCAGGATCATTATACTATTCATGCTCAAAGCTATCATATACCCTACCTCTGCTTCTTTTCTCTGCAGAGTAAGGCTAACCAAATTACCAGTGCCTTTGTTTTTCATTTAATTTGGTTCAAAGTGTTTCCTCATTCATTCTTTTTCTAGGCAAGGGCTATTGACTCATTTCAATTTCATTTATAGAGCTACTCTTGTTATGTTACTTCTGCTCAAATCAGTTATACTTAAGTTCTAATGCTTTATTGGCTGCAAACTGTATCATTTCAAGCAAGGCAGTGTCAAAGTTCCCCTGATAAATATTTTCTGAAGTGACATATCACCTCAATAGAAAATGAAAGAAGGAACTGAAGCTTGTTTCAAATTTATTTAGAGATGCTACTAACAAAACTAACCTGAAACACTGATGTTCAATCTCTCAATTTATAATGACAACGACATAGACAACTGAGATTTTAGCCATTAAAGTAGCAACTAGCATGATTTACATTTTTCACCTGAAAAGCCTTATCAATTTATTGTTTCAAGTATACAGATATATCCCTCTAAACTAAAAGAAGTATATGTACTTGAGTGAAGTATATAGATATATCAAATAAGACAATATCAGGAGTCTATGACAAGAAATATGCAGTCAAGCATAACTCGTATCGAAGTAAGCTGCATATGTAGAAATATATAGAGCAAGGAAAGAAGATGAAAAGGTTCTTTGAGATGCCAATTGTGGGCCTCAATTTGCAAATAATTGTCTGTTTAAATCTTGGAAATTCAGTTTGCTATTCTGTTTGCATTAACAGGCAACCCGGAAAGCTTAGGTGCTGAGCTTTTGGAGACTTTGGTAAAGATGGCTCCAACAAAGGAGGAAGAAATAAAACTTCGAGAGTACAGTGGGGACATCTCGAAACTAGGATCTGCAGAAAGATTTCTCAAGACAGTACTTGATATCCCCTTTGCCTTCAGAAGAATTGAAGCCATGCTCTATAGAGCAAACTTTGATACAGAAGTAAAATACTTGAGGAAGTCTTTTCAAACCCTTGAGGTATTAAAATTCATAAGGATCAATGCTTGGTGATTTAAATATCCTAAGGCTTTCACATAAAAAAGTTCCAAAAACTTTCTGGTAAAGGCTCCTATAAATTCATTTCTCTCTCTGTACTTTCAGGAAGCAAGTGAGGAATTGAAGAACAGCAGGTTATTCCTCAAACTCCTAGAGGCTGTTCTCAGGACAGGAAACCGGATGAATGATGGCACTAATCGTGGTGATGCTAAAGCTTTTAAACTTGATACCCTTTTGAAACTTGTTGATATAAAGGGAACAGATGGGAAAACAACATTACTACACTTTGTGGTTCAAGAGATCATTAGATCTGAAGGTGCTGGTACTAACTCTACAAATGGGAATCTTGAAAACAAAATGCCCTCCAACATTAAAGAGGATGATTTCAGGAAGCAAGGATTGCAGGTTGTGGGTGGGCTGAGCAGAGACCTCAGCAATGTCAAGAAGGCAGCAGGAATGGACTCAGATGTCCTAAGCAGTTATGTGTCAAAGCTCGAAATGGGACTTGAGAAGGTCAGATTGGTTTTACAATATGAGGAGCCAGATATGCAGGGGAATTTCTTCAACTCGATGAAGATGTTTCTAAGAGATGCTGAAGAGGAGATTTCTAAGATCAAGGCAGATGAAAGAAAAGCTTTATTGCTCGTGAAAGAAGTTACTGAATATTTTCATGGGAATGCAGCAAAGGAAGGTGCTCATCCTTTCAGAATCTTCATGATTGTGAGAGATTTCCTGTCAATATTGGATCATGTCTGCAAAGAAGTGGGACGAATGCAGGATAGAACAATGGTGGGTGCTGCTAGATCCTTTCGGATATCTGCAACTGCTTCACTACCAGTTCTTAGCAGGTATAATGTGAGACAAGATGGAAGTTCAGATGAAGAAAGCTTGTCTCCATGAAGTTGTGTGAATACAGGTCCTAAGAATATGAAATCAGCTCATACTCCCACGGTTAGACCCTTTTTTCCAACTGAACCAACAGCTAAAATGTCTCATTTACCATTACAATCATGCAAAAAGTATAATAATGAAGAAATGAAAAGCATAGCTGTTGGCTGTTGGCTGATGAGGTACGCCCTTTTCCATAAGGAGAATCTCATTTTACTCATTTTGTACAAGAATGGAAAGCTAGCCTTGTAGTGTCCAAAGGCTAGAAAAGTATGTAATAATAAGGATAGATTGTGGGAAAATTGAAGGGTACCATCATCTACATCCGGCAATAAAATGGATGACGAAATGAAGAACATGCTGGTCCAAAGAAACAAACAAGCAACATATATTTTTCTTTGTCTACTTCAACACAAACATGCAATAGTCAAGATTCAAATGTCTTCTTTTAGATCAGATTCATGTACATTTTTTAGTAAAAGAAGAATTTTTTTTTTATATATTACTATATGCCATGGTCTGCATTTATTGGATAATTACTAATAATATATCTAGCAGTTTTGCAACATTGCTTTTGGTTTGTACTTTGGAGCTATCTATATATAATTCTGTATCTCAAGTTTTAGTTTAACTTCTAGTTGGTATAGAAAGATTACTATTTTTTGAGTAAAGCAATAAATGAGATGTTCTCAGCATGAAACCAAAACAGAAAAACTCACAGAAATGATCACCAAATGAATGCTAAAATGCCAGAACGAATTAAAAAAAAAAAAAAAAAAAGTCCCCATTCTTATGGAAGATTTTTGTTATGTCATGGGTTTTTCTATATTAGGATAAACGTGAAGTGAAAATTTATTACAACATACCCGAAGTAGTTTTAAAGCCCTGTTTCTGTTGTCTTGTTTGCTCCTTTGCCTTTTTCGGAATGTAGATGAGATGGAGTTTAGAAATGACTGTGCTTCAGTTCACTGTAAAAAGAACAAAAATAAAGTTCATCTTGTTCTTTGCCTTTTTCAGTTTTTTCACTTAGCATGGAAGACAGAATTACATTATAAGGACAATTTTTCAGTGGAGGGAATGTCATGTTGTACGTATGAAATGGATCAGGAAACATAAATTCCACGTGGTAACGGTCCAACTTGTCGGAACTTATTTTATCCGAACTCAGCTCAAATTTATTTTTTTAATTTTATTACTTACATTTGATTTGGGATAAAAAAAAAAATACAAACTCACAGCATGGAAAAATAATTTTCTTTAAAAGAAAATTTACTATATAAATGAATCATAATCATTAATTAGAAACTATACGTCGGACTCTTTGAGATAATTCATCAATAAGAGTCAATCTGTTTACTAGGTTTATCTTTGATTAGTATATAAGTGATTTAATTATTTGATAAATCAATTATTATTATCTAAAGTGTCAATAGAAGACTTGATTAGTGATCTCTAATCGGAGTATTGTTAAATAATGTGGATACTGCTCAATCTCTGTAGCAATTTCTCATCGTGAGTTTGATTAGAGATCAGAAGATTCGTGAAACATTTAAAGAAAATCCTAGAATCATTTTGCATCTTACTCAATAAAAATAAACAACCGGTAATTAAGTTTGTCTAGAGTAAGATTAAATTTTGTTGTTTTAATTAGTTAATTTTATATTTATTATACACTATAAAGTTTAAATTAGATTGTCATTTCATTAAAATAATAGATTATCATTCAATAAGAAAAACTTATTATTACATTTTAGTCTAAATTTAAAATTTCTTTTTTGGTTCAATGTTTCTATTATTTCCAAATTAATTCAACCTAAAAAGAAATCATAAAAATGAAATAAGTTAAAAAAAAAAAATTGAAAATGGATATGAATGTGTATGCTCATATATGTTGGTTTGTTTTGGTTTTGTCTATTTGATTTATTGATTTTATATATGTAATATATGAATATAATTATAAAAATGTGAAACTCATCATCCTTAAAATACTATGTCACCGACATTTTGTACACATTAGTTTATTATTGATAAAAATCATGGTTGATAAAAAAGCCAAAAAAAAAAAAAGAACCTTGATGCTTGATCCTGTTTGTCCCCGTCCCCCCACTCTCACCTCCCAAAGCAAAAAAAAGAAAAGAAAAAGTGCTTGAGTACTAAAGTTGATACACTCATCTTTTTTTATGCCTTTTGACAAAGTAAACTCTTGTATTAGATAGCAAATTTTTTTTTGGATAAGTAGATTTTCATTTATTCAAGAAAGCAGCAGTGCTGCTATATGTTACAAAGCTAGTTTAGCCTAGCTAAATAAATCAGAAAACCAATGCCATTAGACAAACATGTCTGCATTTAACCTCCAAGAATTACATAAAAACATATTAACTGAATCTCTTTTAATCTTCCTAAGATCACTTAACCTGGTCGAGATCATGTCTCTCACTTGCTCAGTGAGGTGCTCCTCCTTTCGCTCAGTTGAGTTTAACAAACGATTGTTTGAAAGGGATTCCCCACAAGAATAATTGAAGAACAAGAGAAAACCCTAACTGAGAAACCTTGGTAAAGAACGCGGAAGCTCGGGTTCAGGTCGAGGCCAAGGCCAAGGCTCCTCTTATACTTGGACTGCAACCAGCCGCCCTCATTGATCACGTGGCTCGTGTCGATTGGTCTTTGCTTGATCAAATTCCCGGTGAACGTGGTGGCTCTATTCCGGTTTAGGGATATCCAGCACCTCCACCCAAGCCTCCACCCAAGCCACCAACAACAACTCCAGCACCTCCACCCAAGCCACCAACAACAACTCCAGCACCTCCACCCAAGCCACCAACAACAACTCCAGCACCTCCACCCAAGCCTCCAACAACTCCAGCACCTCCACCCAAGCCTCCAACAACTCCAGCACCACCTTACAAGGCGCCACCAACTCCTGCACCACCTTACAAGCCACCAAGTCCACCATTGCCACCTGTTAGGACAAGAAAGGCTAGAAGGAAGTTCGGCTACTGTATCAACCAACAGTATCAATTGATCCAGATTCGCTCGCTCTCCCCGATCTCCCCTGGTGTTACCGATTTGGATCCCCCCCTTTTTTCCTTTGATTGTGTTTTCTTTTATAGAAAATCGGATGAGCTTGGAGCCTAATCCGAATGGCTTGATTTCCAGATTATAAGGAAAATCAATTTCTTTTAATCTTTCGGTGACCGAGAATGGAGGAAAAGGGTTACAAGCAACATCTGATTGCGATGAGGCCAGTGCTCGGATCTGCTTGATTGGGTGCCTGAAAAGTAGTTTGGTAATTGTGTTTAAAGTAGATCTACTCTCTCTTCCCTCTGATCTCCGTTTCCAGATCTGGACCGAGCAGCAAGGAATTGAGGTCGCACCCCCCAAGGTCTCTGCCAGCTGTGTTCTCGGCCAAGCTCCCAGCTCTGCCCCAACCAAGTCACCACCGTCTTCCTCTCCAATTTCAGAGGAGGAATTCGCGGTGGTAAAAAAAAAAAAAAAAAAAAAAAAAAAAAGCGGCTGCCTTGAGAGATTGGTTGGGGTTTCGGTTTATGCTTTCAGTATTTCAGAGGAGGAATTCGCGTTGGTTTCGGGTGTTTCAACTGAAAAATCACTTGGGTTGCGTTTCAAGAAAGAGGATGCTAAGGCTCTTTTGGAACAGATGAAGAGTATGGATCCTGGCATGAGAAAAGAAGGTTCTACAGTGGTTGCTGTCGCTATAAACAACGAACCAGGTTCTCATGATCTCATCAATGGTGATCCAAACACTGAATTATCCAATGTTCGAGAGGATCGTGAGACAGTTACGGAGCGCTTGCACATTCCAGAAAAGTTAGCTACAACCACCTTTGCTGACGTGGCATCAGTCAAGACCAATTTTGATTGGAAGAAGCTCTTCACAATCTCCTCCGATCAATCGTTGCTGTTCTTCCCACCTCAACACTCAAATGGATCCATCACCGTCAAACCTCCAGCTGAGGTTTTTGAAGAAGGCGCAACTGTGTGGATGAACTCAGTTGTGGCGCAGTTTGTTGGCAAGGCACCAAACTTCAGCACATTTCAGAGACTTGCCAACATGTTATGGGGAAAGAATGGAGCAGTGGTGATCAAATCTGCTGGCCTGAACTTATACCTAGTTCAATTTCCGAATGCTGACACCAGAGAATGGGTTCTTGAGCAGGGACCTTGGCACATTCAGAATAAGCCACTCATTCTGAGAAAATGGGAGCCAGGTATGAAATCATTAGAGTTTAATTTGAAGAAATTACCTGTTTGGATCCATTTGGGAGGAGTTCCTCTGGAATTGTACACCAGACGTGGCCTCAGCTATATTGCTAGTGCCCTAGGAACTCCATTGTATATGGATAGAATCACTGCTAGCCAACAGAGATTGGCCTATGCAAAGGTATGTGTGGAGATTGCAGTGGATGTTCTCATCCCAAAATGTATTAATGTTGAGTTATGTGATGGCACTATTGCAAATGTTGTTGTGGATATCCCTTGGTACCCTCCAAAATGCAAGCATTGCAATTTGTTTGGGCATACAGACAGAAATTGCACCAAACAGCCTGTGGGGGCTACCAAAGTTTGGATTCCAAAGGAGGGGCCTAAAGCAGAACTGTCAAAACATGATGCACAGGCTACAAGCAGCGTAGAAGTTGAAAGCAGTGCCCTGCCTATGGCTCAAGAACAGAAAGAGGCAAGTATGAAGGAAACAGAAGTTAATGAGGGCAGTAAAGGGAGAGGAAGCAGAAGCATACAGAAAAGCAAGAAGTCAGTATTAGCTGGTTCCCAAAACAGATTTGACATCCTGAGTGACTCAGAGAGGACAAATGTAGACCCTGGACAAACTAGTGGCTCTGAGCAATGGAGAGAGGAGGAACAATTGGTGGAAATCCTTCCAAACTCTCCTAAGAAGCAAAGGGCAGCAGCAGCAGGAGTTGCAGACTTGATGAAAGCCTTGAAGAATAAGAAGAAAGGGCCCATTGACAAGGGGAAAAGAGGTAAGGCAGTTTTACCTGCCTCTGGAGTGACCCACCCTCAACTTTCATGAATTTTATAGTGTGGAATACTAGGGGGCTAAACAACCCTCAAAAGCAGAAAAGTATTATACAGAGAATAAACTGGCTGAAGGCAGACCTTGTTTGCTTACTGGAAACAAGAGTGAAACAACAAAACATGCCAGCTATAGTAGATAGGCTCTTTCAGGGATGGAAGCTACATCACAACTACTTAGAAGCTTATAATGGGAGAATATGGTTCCTATGGAGAAATCAGATGCAGGTTGATCTTATTGCAACATCTGATCAGAGCATTACATGCTGCACCACTTATAATTCTACCAGGTTCTACATTACAGCAATTTATGGAAGCAATGAAGGCATAAGTAGAAGAAGGCTTTGGCACCATCTCCAGGACATTCAAGGCAGAATTGATGGCTCTCCTTGGCTTTTGGCTGGAGATTTCAATGTTATAGCAAGACCACAGGAAAGCTCGGATTTCAATGGCTCCTACATGCTTACCTCTGATATGAAGGATTTTCAGGACTGCTTGACACAGCTATCAGTGTTTGATCATACCAGTACTGGACCAGCATTCACTTGGTCCAACCACCAAACTGATGCTTACTTGGCTAAAAAGCTTGATAGGGTTTTGGTGAATGATTGCTGGCATACACAGTTTGCTCACTCATTTGTTGAGTTTTTGGCTCCAATGGTTTCTGATCACTGCCTAGCATACATAAAGATGAACTTGACTGCTCATTCTCCCCCAAAGCCATTTAGATTTTTTAATTTCTGGACTAGGAATCCAGAGTTCCTGAACATTGTGGAAAACTCTTGGCAAGAGCCTTTCATTGGCAATCCTATGACCACTCTATTCCACAAATTGAAGAGATTAAAGGCAGTACTGAGGGCATTTAACCTGGCCATATATGGCAACATTTCAGGGAAGGTTCAAGATAAAAGGCAAGAATTGGAGAGCATGCAGATGATCAATCTGCATCAAAGGCCATCTAATACTCTTGTTGAAACAGAAAGAAGACTCTATGCAGAATTGATGGAACTCCAAAAGGCTGAGGAAAGTTATTACAGGCAGAAATCAAGGATAAAATGGCTGCAGGAGGGGGATCAGAACACTCATTATTTCCATAAAATGGTGTCAGCAAAGCATAGCAAGCAATCCATCAGAGTCCTCTATGATGATGAGGGAAGGAAGTTGGAAGATTTTGGCCAAATTTCAAAGGAGGCTGTAAGGTTCTTTCAGAAGTTGATTGGGACTGAGGACAAACAGGTCACAGACTGCTCTAGGGAGCTTCTTACTGAACTTATTCAGCCTGCCTTGCCTGCTGAAGCTAAGGACAATTTAGCTAAGGCTGTTACAAAAGATGAGGTGAAAAGAGCCATGTTTGAGCAAGATGGGGACAAAGCCCCAGGGCCAGATGGATACACTGCACAGTTTTTTAAAACTGCTTGGCCTATTGTGGAAGAGGATGTCACTGCAGCAATCTTATCCTTCTTTCAATCAGGGAGCCGGATATCAGTCTTTAACTCTACATGTATTGCTCTTGTCCCAAAATTCCAGAATCCTAATCATATGAAGGACTTCAGGCCTATTTCATGCTGCTCTGTCATTTATAAATGTATTACCAGGATCATCACTGCCAGGCTCACTCCACTCCTTCCTACTATGATCTCCAGCAATCAGAGTGCCTTCATACCAGGGAGAAGCATCTCAGATAATATTCTCATGGCTCAGGAACTGGTCAAAGGGTATGGAAGAGCAACCTTATCCCCCCGTTTTGCAATGAAGATTGATCTCCAAAAAGCTTTTGATTCATTAAATTGGGACTTCATTCTCACTGTTTTATCAGTTTATGGATTGCCTGATAAGTTCATAGGATGGATCAAGGCATGCATCACTTCCCCAAAGTTCTCAATTTCTCTTAATGGAGGATTAGTAGGGTACTTTGAAGGAGCAAAGGGGTTAAGGCAGGGAGACCCTCTCTCTCCTTATCTTTTTGTCATTGCTATGAATGTTTTATCCAGACTTCTGGATGCAGGGGCTCTTCATGGAGTTTACAGCTACCATCCTAAATGTCACAGAATCAAGCTTACTCACCTGTGCTTTGCAGATGATTTGCTGATTTTTGCAAAGGGTAACTTGGATTCTGTTGTGGGCATACAGGGTATTCTCCATTACTTTTATACCATTTCTGGTTTGCAATTAAACCCTTCCAAGAGTGAAGTCTTCTCCTCTGGTGTTAGTAGGACCACTCTACTTGAGATGCAAGAGTTGACAGGGTTTAAACTTGGCAAACTACCTGTTAGGTACCTTGGGGTCCCTTTGGTCACAAGAAGACTCTCTGAAAAGGATTGTTCTCCTTTGATCGATAGAATTACTCAGAGAATCAATGGCTGGGCAGCACGCATGTTATCCTATGCAGGAAGGCTTCAGCTCATTCAATCTGTTCTTTTTAATGTGTCCAATTTCTGGTGCAGGCACTTTGTATTGCCTAAGGCTGTTCTTAAAAGAATTAATCAATTATGCAGCAGGTTCTTCTGGAAAGGAAGAGATGACTCAGCTAAGGGAGCAAGAGTCAAATGGAGTTCCATTTGCTGTCCAAAGTCAGAGGGGGGTCTTGGATTAAAAGACTTGGGAATATGGAATAAGGCTTGCATTATTCAGCACCTATGGGCACTTCTCTCTCAGGCAGGTTCATTGTGGATTGCCTGGCTTCATGCCTATGTGCTGAAAGGAAGAACAGTGTGGCAGGTTCAACCTTCCCCAGGAAGCAGCTGGACATGGCGTAAAATGCTTCAGCTGAGGGCTTTGGCTTTGAGGTTCACCTCCAACCAGAATGGTGCTCTAACTTGGAAGTTCCCTGGGAATAGATTTATGGTGGCTAAGGTCTGGAATGATCTCAGGCCTAGGCAGGACAAGGTGGAGTGGGATAAACTGATCTGGTTTCCATTTCATATTCCTAAACATGCACTGGTAGCTTGGATGGCTATATTGGACAAACTGCCTACAAAGAACAGATTGATGTCATGGGGCATGGAGGTGGATGGCAAATGTGAGCTATGTCAAACTGAGCAAGAAACCCGGAATCACATATTTTTTGAATGTGACTATTCAAAGGAAATCTGGGGGCATATACTATGCTTATGTCAACTTCATAGAAGCATAAGGAGCTGGCAAGCAGAGCTGCAATGGGCAGTAAACAGAATCAGAGGAAAAACTCTCATTTCTGTTATTTTGCGTTTATCATGGAGTGCCTTTCTTTACTCGATCTGGAGGGAGAGAAATAATAGGTGTTTTAATCGCCTTCAATCCACACAAGGAGCCATCATTGAGCAGATAAAAGAGATCATCAGAATGCGATTGTTGGGGCTCAAGAACATTAGTCCTGATGAAGTGAACCGAAGATTGGATGCAGATTGGGGACTGTCTCTTTTTTTTCTAGGATCTTTGTCCATTCTGGAATAGCTTTAAGTATTGCTGAAGTATGTTGCTATTGTTCCCTGATTGATTAGTGGTTTTAAGTTTTGCAAGTATTGTTTAAGTATGTATAGCTTAAGTACATGTTGCACATGATGTTGGATGTAGCAGTTTAACTGCTTTCTGGATAAATAAATCTCTTACTTATCCAAAAAAAAAAAAAAAAATAATTGCTTTTGAATAGTTTGAAAGGGATTATTCGTTTGAGTTCGATTTTTATACATCAACAATCAAATTTTTTAATTTAATAAATAGAGTTAAGAAATAATCATATATATATATATTTTTTATTTTTTAAAATATATTTTAAAATATATTTTAAAAAATATGTATTATTTTATTAACCCATTTATAAAATTTAAAAACTCTATGGATTGAACAAGACAATTTTTAGTGTTGGATTGTCTATTGTGGATCCACCAAACATCATTAAATTTTTTGTCGAAACAACCTGACAAAAATCTTTCAATTTGGGTTTATCAAGAAATAAGTCCCTATTTCATTTATTTGAACTTTTTCAATAATGGGCAATACCCCATCCTTTTGACTGTTAATTTTGGAAAAGCTGATTTATAATTTGAGAACTTGTTTGTCAAGGATTTAGGGGTTGATAAAAAATTGCTTGTTGCATATCACTTCTCAAGCTGCTAAGGAACTAGAATTAAAATAAGTTGCTGGGAAGAGAGTGATAAAGGTCAAGGTTTAAAGTTAAATTAAATTTTACAAATATCTAAGGGGCCTAGACTTGTTTTTGTCATGAAGAGATGGATTTTGAGGTCATAAAAAATGGTGCACCTCCTCCAATTCTCTTTCTTGTGTCCTGATCTTCTCCTTGAAATTCCTGAAATGAAAGGTTGGATAAGTAACTGATTTATGCAGATTAGATTAGTTATTTTAGTGAACAAATTGAAATCAAGCATGTCCAGGGATTTAAGTAGCCGTCGCAACGCGATATTACGATCGATATTTTGCGATTTCGACTCTCTTCGTTATCGATATTCATTGCAGTTGAGCGCGATAGTATTCATTATATCAACAACCGCGATAAACGTGACGCGACTGAAAATGCATCTTATACCGTAATTTAAATCCCTCCCTTTGCAACCAGCAAAATGGCGAACAAGCAATTCTAGCCCTTTGCAGGCTCTATAATTGCAAGGTGTCTGCTCCTCTTTGAAATCTTTATTAGGGATGGCGATGGATAATGCGGATTTAGATATTTACAATTATTCGATCCGCTTTTTATGGATTCGGATAAAATTCGAATTCGGATATTATAATAACTATTCGCAGCAAATTCGAAGCGGATGCGGATATGAAATCTCGGATATCCATTATCCGAATCCGTATTACTTATGTGGATAACGGATTCGGATATCCAAATCCGTTTATTTTTGCTTATTCGGATATCCGAATCCATTATCCGTTTATTTGAATTTAAAATTAATTTGATTTTATATTTTTATTTAAATTTTTTTACTTACTGAATTCGGATATTTAGCGGATTCGGATAATAATATTCGGATTTAATGCAGATAATAAACGGATTTGGATTTTAAAACAGATTTGCTAATTCGAATATTACAAAAAAAAAAAAACAGATATCCAATTCGCTGTCATCCCTAATCCTTATCATGTGGACCAATTGTCCTGCAACCATCTCTGCAAATGTGAACAAGAGCCTCCATTGCTTCACATAAATTGAAGATAGTTCTTCCGCTCATTTGGGGTTTTCTGATTTTCTCCTTTTCCATCTGGAAATTACATTTCAACATTGACTTTAGAGATTAAGATCAAAGTGCTAGTAACAAGGGGAAACAGCCTTACAAAGAAATCCCTTACATTTTCTTCATCAATCACGGATTCGAGAAGTTCTTTTTCAACTACTGGATGGCTCTTCTTCATTGCTTTCCGTCCTTCTGTAGGAGAAACAGCCTTGAAGTTCCTTAGGATCATAAGGTGACAATTCCTTTTAATATTCTTAAAGCTGAAGAAGCAACCACACGATTAAACCAATAACAATTAGCAAATTGTAGCATGAATGAATGATGCAACCACACGATCTCAGTGCCACTAATTTTCTTCTTTTAATGGTCTTAAAACTGAAGAAGCAAAGAGCAGTTTTAGCAGTTTCATTATTTTACCTAAAATTTAATTTGGCATTTATAATCTTTTGAACATGAAGTTATTTCCTCAGAACTTTAAAAGTCCTTCAAAGTGATAACCAACTTTAAAAGTAGAGTATTTGTATGGATGAGCCCAGGAAGTTGTAAACTTGGTTCTGGGCTTCATTGTAGGCTCGTTGGACTATACATGATCACAGCTGCCTGGCCGTGATAAATGGGCCCAAGCCTTAAAAAATGGCTCGAAAAATTATGGCGTCGCCCGGACTCGAACCGGAGACCTTCAGTGTGTTAGACTGACGTGATAACCAACTACACCACGACACCATTGATGCAGGCTCTAATAAATTTAATTTTGATAAACAATATTTTAAATTCAATGCCTACCGGAGAAATAAGTAAAAAGAAACGAGACTATTTTGTATTTTTATAAAGGATAATCAGGGTTTTTAGATTTGAGGTTGTCATTGATCACTTAAATTAAAAATCCACCACTCTATCAACAAACCAATTAAGAATTCACAATGTTTAAATTTGACTATTTATGGATAGAGAACTGACTTCTCTCCCGTCCAATGTTTGAAACGGAAAAGCCAGTCCATATTGTGATCTTGACATGTGTATAAAAGATTAATCAATGCTCCAAATTAAAAGCAATCTATTGATTTTTCGTTTTATTTTTCATCTTAGATTTTTTTTTTTGAAAATAAAAAACACATTCCTTTGACTTTGCAAATTTTGGTGGTTCAACAGTATTATTTTTTGTTATTCTTGAGATTTTGGAGGCTCAAGTCTCAATAATATTATTCTAGTAATTTTTTTCAAGTTTATTATTTAAATTCTCATATGATAATGAAATACAATAAAAGAAAACAAAAAATAGTGGTAAAATTAAGTAAAATAAAATTTTAATTTGTAGCAAGTAAAGATTCGAAAGACATAAAGATGTAAAAAAAATATGTTTTACTATAAAATTATTTTTTATTTTATGATGCAATTAAAACTAAATGATAAATCACATCATGAAATGAAATGACCTCTCCAGTCCAAGCATTAGATCGGAGAGGAGCTGGATCCTATGGATAGCATATGCATAAAAATTTCGCCAATAAAATTCTAATACGTGTCATTGTACTATGCAACAACATTGGGTTTTTATGTTCGACCACAATAATTATTAGTATCTATAACTAACTATAAAAACAATTCTCAATTGCATGTGATTAGAAAATTTATGATTTTGAATCAATATGTATTTGTCACATAAGTATAGGTATTAAAGGGTTGAAGGGGTTAGTTTAGGTATTTTTATTTTATTAAAAGAGAAAGAAAGAAAAAAAAGAAAAAAGAAAGAAAGAAAAAAAAAAAGGAAAGAAAAAGAAAAAGAAAGAAAAAAGATAGAAAAAAAATTGTATGTTCGTGTTTTTTTGTGTGTTCAAAATATTATAAATTTAAATAAACTTTACGCGTTAATAATTTATTTTATGTAGATTTTGACACGTTCACGTATTTGTGTCGTGTTCGTGTTATTTTTTCGTGAAAGAAAGGTAAAAAAAAATATAGAAAAAAATTGTTTTCGTGTTTTATTGTGTTCGTGTTATTTTTTGTGTGTTCAAAATATTATAAATTTATGCAATTTTTATACGTTAATAATTCGTTTTATGTAGATTTTGACACGTTCAAGTATTCGTGTCGTGTTCGTGTTATTTTTTCGTATGTTCAAAATATTATAAATTTATATAATTTTACATGTTAATAATTCATTTATGTAGATTTTGACACGTTCGGATATTCGTTCGTGTTCACATTATTTTTTGTGTCGTGCTCATGTTATTTTTTCATATGTTCAAAGTATTATAACTTTATATAAATTTGTACATATTAATAATTTATTTTATATGGATTTTGACAGGTTTGTATATTTGTGTTGTGTTCATGCTATTTTCATGTGTTCGTGTTATGTTTTAATTTATCCAAATATTTTGCATAGTTTGTCATGATAATTTAATTTAGAGAAAATTGTGTGTTCATGTCGTGTCTCAATTCATCCCATATTTTACATAATTTATCATAATGATTTAATTTAGAGAAAAAAGTACATGTTCGTAACATTTTCGTGTTATTTTATCTTGTGTTTAAAGTATTATAAATTTATATAAATTTTTACACGTTAATAATTTATTTTATGTAGATTTTGACACATTCGTGTATTTTTGTAGTGTTCATGTTATTTTTTGTGTCATATTTTAATTATTTTTTCATGTTGTATTCGTGTTGTATAACCATGTTATCTCCTAAATTGTCAAATCTAATTGACACTATTCAAATAACTCCCAAATTTATGTCGTGCGTCGTCATGTTCGTGTTGTTTTTCCTGAGAATTTAAGATTTTGAAACAATATGCATTTGCCACATAAGTCATGTAATTAGCTATAGTTTGAAGGGTAATTATGGTATTTGGATTTTTCCCCCTTATAATTTAGGGATTAATTAGGTTATTTTAGAATATATTTTGTGTTTGTTTTGTCTTTTGATTAACGCTAATAAAATATTTTGGATCTCGGATTATTTTGGCTTTGGGTTATATCGACTTTAGGTCTTTTCAGGTTCGTACCTTTTTGGATTTAGATTTTTTCGGTTTCAAATATTTTGTGTCGTGTTCATGTTACTTTTTGTGTCATATTTGTGTTATTTTTTCGTGTGTTCAAAGTATTCGTGTTCGTGTTATTTTTCGTGTGTTCAAAGTATTATAAATTTATATAATTTCTGCATGTTAATAATTCGTTTAATGTAGATTTTGACACATTTGCGTCGTGTTAGTGTTATTTTTTCGTGTCTCAAAGTATTATAAATTTATATAAATTTTTACATGTTAATAATTCGTTTTATGTAGATTTTGAGATGTTCGTGTATTTGTTTTGTGTTCATGTTATCCTTCTTGTCGTATTTTAATTATGTTTTTCATGTTGTATTCGTGTCGTTTTCAATTCATTCAAATATTTTGCATAGTTTGTCATTGTGATTCAATTTAGAAAAAAATTTGTTTGTACGTGTCGTGTCTCAATTCATCCCATATTTTGCATAATTTGTCATAATGATTCAATTTAGAGAAAAAAATGTATGTTCGTAATGTGTTTGTGTTATTTTATCGCGTGTTTAAAGTATTATAAATTTATATAAATTTCTACACATTAATAATTGGTTTTATGTAGATTTTGATACGTTCCTGTATTTATGTCATGTTCATGTTATTTTTCGTGTCGTGTTTTAATTATTTTTTTCATGTTCTGTTCATGTCGATAATAATGTTGTGTCCGAAATTTTATCAAGTCTAATTGACACTATTCAAATAATTTTCAATTTTGTGTCACGTGTCATCGTGTTCGTATTATTTTTTCTATCATAATCGTATTCAAGCTATTATATATTTATATAAATATTGACACGTTAATAATTCGTTTTATGTAGATTTTGACACGTTCATGTATTTGTATCATGTTCATTTTATTTTTCGTGTGGTATTTTAATTATTTTCTCATGTTATATTTGCATCGTATAATTATATTTTGTCCAAAATTATCGGATCTAATTGACCATATCAAATAACTCTCAACTTTATATCCGGTGTCGTATAATGATGGAAGTTATTATTTTTCTAAATTATCTTCACTTATCTTGCTTTTTTATCTTTCAAATTTATTACCAAATATCAATTCAAATTCGATAATATAACCGCAGCGAAGCGCGAGCATTTTTCTAGTAGATATAACAAATAACTGTCTAATGTCTTGACATTAAGAGATTAACTCGCAATTTCATGAATAAAAAAAAAAAAAAATCGAAAACTTGTAACTACACTTGATAATTTTGGATACAAAATAAAAATAAAATAATTTAATAAATATGATATGATATGTTTAATATATATCATATTTATATTTATATTTAATATTTTTAATAATTTATATTATATTTATACTATTAATAAAAAAAAATATTAGACAAAACACGAATTATCTAATCTAACTAAAACAATGATTTTGCCCGCACACTGAGAATTTCCAAGTATAGAACATCTAAAACATTACCGATCAGTGAAAGTTGTTGCTGACCATCTTGGAGTTCCCAAGAATTTTCAGTCAAAGGTTTTTAGTCCTCAGCAGTCAGCACTAAGACCCAACTCCCAAGCAAGCAAAAACAAAACCCTTGCAATTGCAGCGCAGCTAGCACTGTAAACACATATAAACTACACTATAATTCATGGCAATAATAATAATACGTCTCTCATATTATTAATTTTCTTTGAGTAGAAGAGGGGTTGGCAAAGGGCCAAAGACTCAAGAAGGGGGAATTACTTTGGATACGATACGAAAAAAAAAAAAAAACTAAAAATACGTTACAAACACGACACGACACGAATATTTCAAAATCTATATAATACGAATTATTAAAATATCAAAATTTATATAAATATAAAATATCTTAAACACGATTATAACACAACAAAATACATAAACATGATTACGAATACATGAATTACTAGGTGTAACAATTATCTTCACGTTTGTTATCATACCAACTATCAATGCCTTTTCTTGCCTTTCCCCTAAAGGCCTTTTAGCCATGCTTTTCCACTCCCTTCCAAATCTCCCATATTATTTTATCAAACCAGTGGGACCTTATTATATACTATTGTAGTGTAGCTTTGGAACATAAATGTAGGTTTTCATTGCTTTCCATATTTTGAGAACTTGAGTGTTGTTCCATCCATTTTAGAAATTAATGTAGCCCCCCTTAAGAAAATAAAATTATAATTTTATGGGTTAATCTTATGTTCACCCAAGGACGGAATCACAAATTTAAATTTATGGACGAAAATTTATATTTAACCTTTGAAGACGAAATTATAATTTTTCATCTCATCTGATTTTGTATAAAATTAAACTTTATATAAATTTAAGAAAATTTTCACCCAACCAAATATTTTTTTCTAATTTGAAAAATGAGATTTGAATCCTGTTAGTTTTTTGAGTAGAAAGATCATGCATTAATAATTGAATCAAATGTTTAGATACTTAACCCAATTAAATATAAAAAATGGCAAGTTTAAGCCAAAGTGGTCTTGGTTGAGTTTTTTTTTTTTTTTTTTTTTAATTTGGAAAATGAAGGATTTGAATACTGTTATAAGTTGAGAAAACAATGAATACGAAACTGTTATTAAGGAACTGATCATCTAACTTTCAATGTGGTTCAAATTAAGTTTGTAGAGTATGCTACTTGTGTTATATATAGCCATTTTTCTAACTAAAGAAATGAAGAATTATATAGATTTAAATTTTTTCCAAGTTGAAACATTAAATATTCACATAACTTTCAACCATTTCTTCTTTAGTTAGCTGCCAAATTTATTTATATACATGCTACATCAGTCGTTCAATGCCTCAACAAGATAGCATTTTTTAAAGAAAAAAAATTTGACAGCTTGTATTCATATCTTTCAACCCTTTCCCTCAATTAACTATCAAATTCACATAAATACATTTAATGATTGCCATGATTCATAACATGAAATCTGCATTTTCATTAGAATTTGTCCCCCCAAAAAATAATTTAACTGACTGTTATTAAAAATATATAAATATATTTTTGGTATTAATTAATATTATTTTATCTGAGTTTCTGACTATTAAGAAGTTGTTAATATTATGCATTTTAACCACTAATATTATTTGACAGTACCAATTTTTGGATCTTGTGTCCTCTATTACTTTCATTTATTTTATTCATATTTTACTTTAGTGTTTTTTTTTCAATAAAATAAACTCAAGGGTCAGAACCCAAAATCATCTGCATATGCCCCTTGAAAAGAATTCACTTTATTCTTCATGGGGTTCTGCTCAATCTTATTGCCACATTCTTATTAAAATACCATTCAATTTTAATAAAGTTTTAAGTAATCAAAATGTCTAATAAGTCAAAAACATTTTAGGATGGAGTCTCAATTGCTTATAAAAATGTAATTTATTATGACAACGTAAGTTGCTCAGAGAGCTGCAGTGAGCCCGTCTGATTGTTTAAACAAACCCTACAAGAATTGGAAGTGATAAATGGTTCTAGTATTTTACTAGTATTAGGTTTGGACTAGATCTGTTCACGGGTCGAGTCGGATCGCGATTCAATTTTTATTTTTTTTATCCAAGCCCGAGTCAGGTCAAGCCGCCTGAAAGATCATTTTACTGTTCACAAAATATTAAAAATTTATTTTTATATTAATATTAATATATTTTATAATTAAATTTAAATAAAAAATATTTTTTTATTACTAAAATTTTTATCTAGGTCCGGTCCAATTCGAACCAAACTTATCAGGTTGGATGAATAGCTCAACTTTTGAACAGTCTAGTTTGGACCATCATTTTCACAGGTATATACACAGGTCGATAGATAAGATAGATGACATTGAGATTTGTTCAAGCATAAATACAATCAAAACTTATACATGTATTTTTAGTTTTCTATTGTGAATAATTTTATAGCTAGAATTTATTTATTTATTTTTTTATTGATAATGGTAATTCGGATAGAGGTATTTTTAGATTTTGTTTAAACGATTTTAAAAGTGTATTCATTTATATTAATTTAAAGCATTCAAAATTTTATTTTTGAAATATTCTTCATAAAATCGAATATTGATTGACAAGGAAAAAGACTCCACAATAATCTAATCATGGAGATTATCTTATTACTAGGATGATCTTATCACTCATTTGAAATCACTTTATTTGGTTAATGATAATTAGTTCTTAGGATTTAAAGATCAATGTGTTTGATATTATTAAAAATTAAATATTATTTTATTTAAAAATATCAAAATAATCAAATTATAATAGTTACACATGTAATAATTTCAATGTTATTTAAAAGCTAACAATTTGGAAAATATTAATAATATTTTATTTAATTCAAAATAAGGTATAACTGAATTTATTAATAGGTAAATTAACTTTTATAATAGAAATAACGTAAAATAAACATTTGAATTAAAAAATAAAACTAAATCTATTAAAATTATAATAAAAGAAAAAATAGGTTATATATATATATAAAGTCAAAAGAAAACACAATTTAATTTTGAATTTAGTACAATAAAAATTATTTTGAAAAGATAAAAATTTATAACATAAAATAATCATAATTTTGAGAGAATAAGTTTTTAATTCACACAATTAAATGGATAATATTGATCATAATTAATTTTATACATTACTTCAATTTAATGATAAAAAATTTCGCACATTTTAAATGAAAATTGATTTAATCAATTTCGATAATCTAAAATCATCGTCACATAAAATCATTAAACTCTTATAAAACGTGATAATTTAATCACCATACATCATCATTATTTTGAGTGATTACTCATGCCAAACACCATGTGCAACAAAAGATCTTTGATAAAGGAAGTTCAACCTTTGATTGGACAAAAAAAAAAGAAAGAAAATTATTGGCAAGTCTTTGGCTATTTCAAAGTATCCTAGTGATGAATAACAACAAAGAAATTAAGTAAATAAATACAGGCAAAAATGTTATTGTACAAAAATGTAGCATTTTAGGTAATTTCATTTATTGGTGTTGACTTATATGTGGAGTCATATCATATCATTTTACTTGTTTACAGCTGTTATGAAATAATGCAGATTTGAACATTGAAATTTCTTCACGAGTTTACTTGAATAGATCTAACGATGCTATAAAGTTGTACTATTGTCTCCCTAAGTACAAAAAATTTGATTTGTTCGATCAAATCAATGTTGTTGTCTAATCAAAAATAAAATCTAAAATGATTCTCTAAGATTTTGATTATACTATATTATATCAAATCAAATTAAATGCATGAAAAAGAAAATACTATTACATAATTTCTAACATTTTATTCTCTCTTTTCAAATGATTTTTAGAATTCTAATTTCCAAATTAAAAAACAAAGAAGAAAAACAAGTGTAATGATGATTGAAATGAACCTATCAGCTATGAAACTTTTTTTTTTTTTTTTACGAAAGATGTCTTAATTTTCTCAGAGACAAAACCGATCCTATAAAATCCTTTTTCTAAATAAGTTTGAAAAAAATTAAATTTTAATGATAATAATTAAAATGATATTTAAAAAAAAATATAGTTAATATATTATTTTCTTTTGAATTTGATAAGAATAATACATTAGATGTAAAAATATTTTGTAAAATAATATTTTAATTATCTTGAACCTAAATTTATAAGTATCAATTAATCACAACCCTATTACTTATATTTAGAGGTGCTCATGGATCGGACCGGGTCGAGACCCGAATTTTTTTGAAGATCCTTGCTCGGGCCGGTCCGTCGGCCCGTGAGCGCGGTTCATTATCTTTAAAAAATAAAAAAATATTTTTTATTAATATTTTTTTTATTTTTATAATTAAAATTAAATAAAATAATATTATTATAATATCTAAAATATTGTTCCGGACCGATCCGGAACAAAAAAATCTCTGCCCGATCTATAAGTAGGTCTACTTATACTATGCTCTCCTATAATTAATTTTTACACATAAAATCTCCCAAAAAATGAAGAGATTTCATGGAGAGAACTATATCTATACCTTTTTTTGCACAGTAAGGTACATTCTCGAATTTTGATTCTACTTACAGAGTTACAGTGCACTGCACTGTGATGTAATGCAAGTAACTGCCAAATAACGCCTCTCTCTTTATCACATCCGCTAATTTTGGCGGCACCAAAACCGCAACTCTCATCAACAACAACTTCCCTTTTCCCGGTTCCTATTTCTTCAGTCCTCGCATCTCCTCAAACGTGGATTCAACAGTTAACATAATTTAGTAGTAGTTGTAGGCAATAAACGACCAAACCCATGTTTTGTTTTTGTTTCTTTGAGAATTGAGATTTTTTTTTTTCTTCAACTGGTGATGTACAGAGAGTTGAGAGAGACAAATGGGAAAGTTTGACACTTCGTTTTCTTGCTCTAGTCTCTTGTGTCAAGAAACTGAAGAAGCTTCTTGTTTTTTTGAAACAGAAAAAGAAGAAGATGATGAAAGTGTTTATAAATCATGTTTTGTTTCAGAGGACGAGGATAAAGAAGATGAGTATATTGAGAAGTTGGTTCAAAGAGAAACTGATGTGGTATTCAAAACTAATGCATCTTTTAGTGTTTATCCAACTATCACTAAAAGCTGGCTGGAATGTGCTCGCTTGGATGCTATTGAATGGATTTTCAATGTTTGAATTTTATTTTTTATTCTGTTTCTTTTTTAATCTATTCTTTTTTCTTTGTATGGTTGGATTGATGAACAAGTTTTTCTGTTCTTTGATTCAGACAAGAGCATCTTTTGGGTTTCAAATCCATACAGCTTATCTGTCTGTGACATACTTTGATCGGTTTGTTTCTAATAGATCCATTAATGTAAGGTTTTCTTGATTTTGTAAGTAATGACCAAATGGAGTTTCTTGTTTGCGTTTGTAACAATGACTTTTATTTATGTTGATATAGGATGGGAAATTGTGGGCTATTCGATTGTTGTCGGTAGCATGTTTATCATTGGCAGCAAAAATGGAAGAGTGTAGAGTACCTGTTTTATCAGAATTTCCTATAGAAGATTACCCATTTGAGAATAAAGTAATTCAGAGAATGGAGCTATTAGTACTTAGTACTTTGGAGTGGAAGATGAGTTCTATCACCCCTTTTGCTTATTTGCATTACTTCATCAGTAAATTTTATAATGAATCTAGACCTAAAGGATTAGTCTCCAAAGCTCTGGAGCTTATCGTGGCTATGATAAAAGGTAATCCAAAATTTAGTTAATTTAGTTTTGAATGGAATTATGAACACTTATATTTGTGTGTCTAGTTTCTCCATTACCGAATTGAATCTTTTGATGCAGAAATCAGTTTGATGGATTATCGACCATCGATTATTGCTGCAGCTGCAGTCTTAGCTGCTTCTGATAGTCCATTATCAAGAAAAGCAATGGAGCTGAAGATGAATTTTATTTCATTGTGGGAATCTTTAGAAAATGTGAGTAAATGTGAGTTTTCATTTTTTTAATGGTTTACTATTCTGTATCATATTTTAACTATATACTAATGTCAAATCTTACGTGGATGATACAGGAACATATATTTTCCTGTTATAATATGATGCAGGAAATAGAGATGAGAAAATCTAAGACACCAAAATTTGTTATTACCTCAAATTATTCTCCAGTACATGATAGCTCATTTCATGGTCCTGAGATTTCTTCTGCTGTCAGTACTGGAACTGGCACTAAGAGAAAACTTACATTCAACAAATCTGATCAAAATAGCCCGGCAAAGAAAATCAGTCGGCCATAATGAATGGAGTTTGATTTTCTTTTACTCATAGGATTTGTGTTTATTGATTGGATTATTTTGACAGAATTTTTTTTTTTTTGATTCCTGCAATTATATCTGCTTATAGCTCTCATGGGTGTTTTCTGCCATTTCATTTAGATTTTGTTGTTGATGATTGAGGATTCCATTTTCCAGTAACAAAAGTAAATAAATAAAAAGGGATAGCTTTAGCCTACAGTAAGAAGTAGCTGATTGAAAGTTCAAAAGCCATTAAGGAGGAAGAAATCTGCCAAGAGAATGCCAGAAGTTTGAAGATGTTTTCTTGTAGCATTCGCTTTGAAGAATGCAACTGTTGCTTACCCACTTTTTTCAATTTGTTTGTATTTTTTTCTTCCTTATATATTGCAACCTTGAACCCTACCTTTTGATGGGGAGCTTGGGATGCTTCTTCCTATGTCTTTCAAAAGGCTGAAAGCCATGAGGGATGAGGAATTGTTTTTGTTTGATTTGATTCATCTGTGTTGCATTTGGGCCATTGAAAAGTATTAAAAAAAAAAAGGTGAATGGTTGTGGTTCCTTTTTTGGTGAGTGGGAAGTTTCCTTTTCACTGTTAGGTAGAAACAGCACTAAGATTGAGGGGCCAAGTTCTGTCCTGATTATTTTGCAGCTCAACTCATTTTAAATGATGTCAAAATGCTTGATTAGATAGTGTACCACTACCAATATCATCTAAACTGTGAACAGACTGAGATAGATCATGAGACAAAGTTGACTACGATTTGTGAGTAACTCCACAGTTGAAGGTATAAAATGGGCACGAAATGGGGCAGACGAAATTTATACATATTTGATTGCATTGGATCACATTAAGCTCCTTTTTCCATCATGGCCCCTAATTTTGGCAAAAATTGAGCTCGCTGAAATGAGTGAATGTGATCCAGAAGAGGATGAAAGGGTTTCTGAATCAGAAATCTCCCAGTTAAAGAAACTCGTGGGAATGATCATTTCATTGCTAAAGGGATGCACTTGGTGTGATTTTCTTGGCTATCCCAGTTGTAGGGCTAGAACAGGACTCTGGTCTGCTACCCTGTCTGTCTAAAGTTAATTAATAATTTGCACGTGAATCTAAGTTTAAAAAAATATACAAGTTGAAAAAAGATTAGAGCAACAACACATAATCAATGGACAATAAAATACCGGGTGAATAAAAATTAAAGGAGAAAGTGATTGATAGAATTCAAACTCGAAAATTCTAATACAATGTTAAATTAAATAATCAATTATTTCAAAAACTTAAACTAATAAAAAAAAAAAAACTCAACTATTATATTTAAATTTCAAGAGAAATCGAAGAACTAGGTGATGAAGGTGAAAGGCATAAACTTAATAATGCTAGAGCATTGCTTTGAACCTGTTTGGGTCTTTTGTTAATACTAAATTCCCAACTTTAAAGACAAAACATAAAAGAATCAAATTGTTAAGTTCCCAAATGCTTACTGATCTAGTGAAAGAGTTATCTTGTTTATGTCACAATGTTATCATATGAACTTCTAGCAGAAACTAGTACCTAGTACCTATGAATAATTTGATAATTTTGGACTCGATATGAAAATACGATACGTTTAATAAACACGAAAACAATATAATAAATATGACATAATACGTTTGAACACGATTAATACATATATCATATTTCTGTAAAAAAGCACATGCCTTATATGTCAATTAGAAAATGATATTAAGAACAAGAATTACAAAATATAAGAAGCAACCTAGTTCTTGGCCTATAAACAAAATTCATCCAGAAAATGTTTCAAAAAAGAAAAATGATTGACACCTAAATGCTGATCATGAAGATCCTTGGGAGCAAACTCTATTTACCTTTTTTGATTGCAAGACAAAATAAGCCATTGTCAACAAAGCAGAGAAAAGTTTTTTCTACTCACTAATGAATCTACAGTGCAAGGAGGAGGGAACATCAAGGCTTTCTTGATGTCATTCACCAAAACAGCATCTGCGGGTTATTGTGGTTCATACTGGGATCATCTTTAAGGCAGCAGCAATCGGCATGCCTAAGAATCCTACGAACACGCTTACGAACCACTGTGAGCAAGTGAGAGGCGTTGTGCTAGCAAATGTACCCAAAAATTCAATGATGATGACTTGGAACACAGCAGTGCAACTAAGAACAGCCACAAAAACAGAGTTATCTAATATGCCCTTGAAAACATCTATTTCCTCCATGTTACGTGAGCTGATCTCATTGAAAACCTGTGAAAAAGGACCAACCATTCTTTGTAGTACAATCAAATTAAAAGAAAATAATGTTCTAAATAAAATGATCAATACTTGGTGACTTAATTCAGACTGAGAACCTTCCTAACAACTATGAAGAGACAGAAAAAACTCATAAAGCTATACACTTGGGAGATTGGGAACTTAAGGCTAATGCTTAAGCTACTATTGCATATACCCAGGACAACTTATTTGGAGATCATTGAAAGGAAAGACCCAAATACTTCAGAGAAAGCTGGCTATGCTTATCCCAGAAGCATGAATTTTAAGTTAGGTGCATGGTACATCCAACATGTAATCCTTCCAACAAATCCATGCTGAATTCCTAGCAAAATTTGTTTGTTTGTTTTTGGCCAAGTAGCAAAGTTCAATATAGATATTTTTGTCTCCTGATTGCTTTCTAGCATGACAAAATAGGCCTTCCAGCAATTGCGTATATAACAACATATATTGAAGAGTATCAAGGAGTACTTGATAAAAGGTACCTGACAGAAGACAAATGAATTGAAAATAACTGTGTTCAGTATCAGATCAGAATCAGGGCCGTCGAGATTAAACATTGCTTTTCCTCTTGCCTGGAGATACCATATTACCATAAACTGATACAGAGATTGCCCCAAGATATTCCTCCACATGACATTACTGATAAAATTTCCTTTCTTTCCAACTGGTGAACGCTTCATTAGTTCATCAGTTGGAGGCTCAGTTGCAAGTGCAAGTGCTCCCAAAGTATCCATAATCATATTGACCCACAATAGCTGAACAGCTGTGAGAGGAGCGCTCCCTGCAGCATGATTTGGTGCAAAAAAGTGAACAAAATTATTTCCATTCGCAAAGAAAGCTAAAAAATAAGTTTAAAATAGAAGTAGAAAAACATATCCCTTTCTTACCTGTCAAACATGCTGAGGAGAAGTTAACAATCAATGCAACAATGTTGACTGTCAATTGAAACTGTACAAATTTTTGAATATTTATGTATACTGAACGGCCCCATTTGGCCACTGTCACAATTGTTGAGAAATTGTCGTCCAGAATTATGACATCAGCACTCTCCTTGGCCACCTGAAATTGAGAATAAGATTAGTTGAATCCTGATATTGTTAATATCCAACATAATTTCATATACTTAAGTAAAATATTTTACTAGCATCCAACAAGGACAGACACTATTAGAACACCCCAACATAATTTTCATATACTTAAGTAAAATATTAGAACACCCCAGCATCAGGTGCATGAAAGATTGTTGTATTCTTTCATAATTAAGCAGCATATGTCACATCAAAACTCAAGTTAAAATACTTATGGTAACAATACTATTCATTCTGGCTTCCCTCCTGTAGTTGAAGCACCTTTTCTCAAGCTCTTCTTCTCAAAGGAACTCAAGTCTCTGCTCCTTATTTTAACCCATACTGATTACTGCATCTAGCACTCCATTGAAAACATGCATAACTATCTGACTCGTTCTCATGGCATTGAACCAGTGCTTCAGTAGATCATAACCATTTTTATTACGATCATAATATAAATTTCTTTGGATTGAAATCTTCTTTCATTTGATTGGTACAAGATGAATGCACAGTATGAAAATATTAATGCATTACTGACCTCAGTTCCAGCAATGCCCATTGCTAGTCCAATATCTGCTTCGTGCAGGGCTGGAGCATCATTTGTTCCATCACCAGTCACAGCAACAACTTCCTCAAATGTAGTTCGTAATTGCTTTACAAGTGTATGCTTGTCCATAGGAGACGATCGAGCCATCACCTGCAAAAGAAAGGAAAATTGAGGTATTTATTTGATAATTTGTCCTTGTTACAAGTACCTAACAGGTAACAGTTTTCAAGCAAAGAAAAAAATATGTGGAGAGTACCTGAATCTTAGGAATTAAAGTAAGCATTTCCTCCTGACTCTTCTCTCTGAAATTTGGACCTTCAATGGCTATACCATCATCTGTAAGGATTCCACATTCCCTGGCTATAGCCTTCGCAGTGTTTATGTTGTCTCCTGTAACCATTCTTACAGTAACACCAGCAGAACGACAAATAGCAACAGATTCTTTGACACCAGGGCGAACAGGATCTTTAATACCCACAATTCCTATACAAGTATACCCAGAATCTGGAATAGCATTTTTAGGGGAGAAACCATTTTCCAGTTCCATATAGGCAAGACACAGGGTTCGAAGAGCCTCATTAGCAAACTGGTTAATTGTATCATTGAGGTGGTTAGTGGATTCTTCATCCAGGGGAACAACTTCCCCATTTGAATTGATCACCTTGTCACATCCAGCCAAAACTATCTCTGAAGCACCTTTAGTGTGTGCTCGTAGCCTTCCTTCAGGAAGCTCCAGCACTACTCCCATTCGTTTCTTTGTAGAGTTGAATGGCTCAACCTTAACAAGTTTTTGTGCCTGTCGTTCTGCTTGGAAATCTCCACCTAGAGACAAGCCAAACTCTAATAAAGCAGTCTCTGTGGGTGTTCCCAATATCTCACGTTTTCCATTATTGTTAATAACAATTTCACCCCCAGTGTTGGTAAAAATTGATTGTAGCAGAAGTTTCAAAGCGGACTCTGGAATGTCAGAGCAGAAAGAAGCTTTATTGACATCACCTACTTCCTTGACACTCATGCAAACGCATGATTTCACAACCGTCATGTGATTAGTGGTTAGTGTCCCAGTTTTATCGCTACAAATACTTGTTGCTGATCCCATAGTCTCACAAGCTGCAAGGTGTCGAACTAGTGCTTTATCATTCATCATCTTCTTCATGGCAAAAGCAAGGCTCAGAGTCACAGCCAATGGTAGACCCTCTGGAACTGCAACAACAACAATTGTAACTGCAACAGCAAAGAACTCCAGCATTTTCAATGCCTCATCGCCAGACCAACTCCAGATTGTCCCTTCTTGCAATTTACTGCTAAACAGTCCTTGCACCAATACAGCAAAAGTCACTACAGCAAAAAACAAGCCTACCTTCCCAATAATGGTTGCCACTCCATTCAGTTTCACCTGCAGTGGGGTCTCATCATCTCCCCCTTCACTGAGGGTCGCCATCAATTTACCCCATTGTGTTCTCATCCCAACAGTGGTAATTATCATCTTGCATGATCCATCTTGAAGCTTGGTACCCGAAAGCATATAAGGGTTTTCAGCATTCACCATTACCGGCTCACTCTCCCCTGTTAAACTTGATTCATCAATTAGCACAGAAAATCCCGAGACAAAAAGCCCGTCAGCAGGGACTTGGTCACCAATATTAAGGTGTACAATATCACCGGGAAGTAAATCATATATAGACATTTTCTGCCTACATCCATTTCTTGTTACCTGAATGGCGATTTTCTTTTTCTCCTTGTCCAAATCCTTGAACTGTAAAGATTGTCGATAATCACTTGTTGCTGTGACAAACACAACCAAGAAGATACTTGCGACAATTCCAAGTCCATCATGTGCTCCCTTTGGCCATCCTTCCATTGCTATCCCAACTATCAACGACACAAAAGCACACACCCCAAGGATCATAAGAGTCATGTCATGCAGAGCTTCCCAAACAAATACCAAGAACCCCTTAGCTTCAGCCTCAGCAAACTTATTGATTCCATAAATCTCTTGTCTTTTGTTCAACAGATCGGCATCAGAAGTTATTCCATTGGTGGTTGATGTGGAGAGTTTTTCAGCAATACCATCTACTCCGCCATGAAACTTTAGTTTCTTTACATCATGGCCTTCCACAATGGATCCTAACTCATCAGCACAGAGTTGAAAACCAGCAGCTTTGACTTCTTCAGGAACAACATAATCACTAGGTTGTACACCTGCAAAAGAAGATTCAGTTAAGTTGAAAGGCGGCTTTCAAAATAATATGTAACATAATTTATTTGAATTTGCGGCAAAAATCTCACCTGAGATAAATTGAAAGGCAGCTTTCGAAACCAGTACAGCAATTCTCAATTTTTCCTGCAATGTTCCAAAAAAAAAAAATAATAATAATAAGCTCTAAAATGCCAATATGAAATGTCATAATCCTCATATATTTAATCAAGGAAGCATAACATATAGGAGAGCAAAAAAAAAAAAGGAAACTTGAACTTCGAATTCGAACCAATTAATAAAACTAAAAATTGGAAATAATTTCAATCAACTTGAAGAAAATATAATGGCATTTCATCACTGCAAAAAAAGTAGTCCAGTTATAAGAGTTACTATTTAATGATGATAATAATAATAATAATCATAATTAAAATAGAAATATCATTCTATTTTTCCTTCTTTGTTTTTGAAAAGCTTCAAAATTGAACTCTCCCACAATTTTCAGCTGATTTCCAAGCATCAAAATATAATCTCATAAATTATTAAATACAGACAAAAATAGTAACAGTTAGAAAGAAAAGAAAAGAAAAGAAGAAGAAAATTAGAAAATGATATTTCAGCAGTTTGTAAATAAAGTGGATTAAAAATTGAACGGACCTGATTGGTGCGGCGCATAGCAGCAGCCTCGTTACGTTTGGAGAGGTTGGCAGTGAATCGAAACCGCCGTTTGGGATTCTTGACGAAACCACAAACTTCCCTCCATTTTTCCAACGCTTCCTCCGACGAGTGCTTCGGCTTCAGGTCAAAGTTCTCACTCAAATAACTCTCCATCCCTTTTCCTTTTTTCTTTTTTGCCAAAACGTTTCAAATCGCTTTCGTTCCTAAAACTGCTTCCTCAGCTTCATTCAAATATATAAGGAGCAAACATATCCTGAAAACTACGAAGAAAAAAAACTCTTAAACCAAGTAAAAATAAAGAGAGTCGTACTCGAAAGGAATTTCCGGTAGTGCTTCTTACATCAGCGACGCGGAAGTTTCAGAGACAATTTCCTGGAAAATAATTAATCAAAACGGAATAGACAGAAAGATAAAAAAAAAAAAAATTTAATGAAAATAAGAAAAATGAAGGTGAAAGAAAATTTCTTTTTTATTTTTAGTTAGGATTTAGAAATGGAGGATCCGAAATTTGATGCATTTTAGTAGAGTTGTTTGAGTGGTCTGTGTTCTCAATTTCTTTGCCTTCTCCTACTATT
This sequence comes from Fremontodendron californicum, assembly GCA_030761205.1. Lineage (NCBI taxonomy): Eukaryota > Viridiplantae > Streptophyta > Magnoliopsida > Malvales > Malvaceae > Fremontodendron > Fremontodendron californicum. The sequence goes on from JAULJL010000020.1 coordinate 3,031,264, forward strand.
TTGGTAATAAACGGAACGGGTTGCTCGGTATTTTTTTTTTTTTTTTAAAGTCAAAGGATTTCACTTATGCTTTGAGTTTCCTGAATTAAACTAATATAAGGAAATTGGTAATTTTGAAATTGAAATTGGTTTTTTTCTTTTTTTACTTTTTTAGCTTTTGTTTAAATTAAAAGCGTTCATGGCGTCCTGCGGCCTGGACGGCGGCAGAAAAAATGTTATTTTTCTTATTCAAATCGAGAGTCTGATTATAGACTCGAAAGCTTATATCATTATTTAAAATAATATTAAAATTTTATATTAATATTTATGATTAAATTTATATAAAAAATATTTTTAAATAATAAATATTAATTCGAGTCGGATTAATTCGAATTTAAAATATTTCTATTTAGATTGAATTCAATATGGATCAGACCTGTCCTTGACAAGCCTAATTTAAAATTTAAAGCCAATGAATTTGGAGTTGAGAGGCAGGATTAGACCTGACACACGATGTAAATATGATATAAAATGCGAACAAAATATAAAAAATAATACGAATATAATAAATATACGAATGTGTTAAAATTTATATAATACAAATTATTAATATTTTAAAATTATTAATTATATAACACTTTAAATACGATATTATAACTCGTAAAAATAATATGAATATGACACAAATACACAGATTACCATATGTATCTCTTAATAAATAAAATAAAAGTCAAGTATTGATCTATATAATATACAACGAGGTTTTTTTTTTTATATATATTTCTTTTGGTAAATGTTTTTATTTTTTAATAAAAAATTAAATAAATTGAATAAAAAAAGCAAAAATGTTTATCAAACGGAGCTTAAAATATTTATTGATATCAAAAAATTAAATATTAATGAAAAGTGATTTTTTTTTAATATGATATATATAGTGATAAATATTTAGTCAAATTCATGGTGAAAAATATTGAATGAAAATGTTTTTTTTTTTTTTAATTTTTCATGTTAATATTAGAATTTAAAATTTTATCTACTATATGTGTATTAATTTCAATATTAATTAATAATCACACAAATGAATAATACTAATTTTTTTTCAATATTCATGGAATTTTGAGATGGACACAGCTCTTTTTGCAACTGAGGATGTGGAGCATATTCTGGCTTTTGCCTTTAAGCCGGAGAAGTTTTCATGATACGCTAATATGGAATGAGTCTAAGCTAAGGGATTTTAATGTAAACCCTACCTATTTTGTTGCAAGAAGACATTGATCATCCTGAAGATGCTTCACAATTTCGGCCAATTAGTCTCTGTAATGTCACGGTGAAATTAATTTCAAAAATTATTGTCGGAAGATTAAGGCCTCTTCTGCAACAAATTATTGCCCTTACTAAGTGCAGCTTTATTCCTAGACGCAGTAGCACGGACAATATTGTTGTAGTCCAAGAAGCTATTCATTATCTTGGAAAAAAAGGGATAAATCTGGAGGTCTGATTATGAAAGTGGACCTTGAGAAAGCTTATGATAGAGTGAACTGGGATTTTTTACATTGGGTTTTGTTGGATCTCGGTTCACCTTATACTCTTGTAGCTTTGATCATGTTTTGTGTGACGTCAACAGAAATGAACTTTATATGGAATGGGGAGTTGACTTCAAACTTTAAGCCTATTAGAGGGCTTAGACAGGGTGATCCACTTTCTCCATACTTACTTGTTCTATGTCTGTAGAAATTTTCGAAAATGATTGAGACTGTGGTGAGTAATGGTAGCTGGGTACCTTTTTCTTTGTCTCGTGGGGGTCCAGCTTTGTCTCACCTTTTCATTGCAGATGATTTGGTTCTTTTTGGTGAGGCTTTTGCATCTCAATGTCAGGTCATGGTTGACTGCTTAGATACTTTTTGCTCAGCCTCGGGGCAGAAAGTTAATTTTCATAAGTTTAAATGTATTACTTCTCCTAATATTAGTGATGATCTAGTGCATCTTATTGAGTCTTTAACAGATATGCAGCATTGCAAAGATTTAGGGATGTATCTTGGAGTTTCAATTCACGCTAAGAGAGTAAATATAGCGATTTATTGCTATTTACTTGACAAGGTGAAAATACGACTTTCAGGGTGGAAGGCTAGTCAGTTGTCTCTAGCAGAGCGAGCTACACTGGTGCAGTCAGTCTCCAGCACAATAGCAAATTATACAATGCAATCTGCGAAATTGCCAGTTTCGGTTGCTAAGGAGATAGATGCTGTTAGTAGAGATTTCCTTTGGGGTTCATCAGATGGAAAAGAAAAGTTCCTTTATTAAGTTGGGACAGGGTTTGTCTTGCGAAATCTTCTGGGGGGCTTGGCATTAGGAAGACAACAACTACGAATAAAGCATTGCTTGCTGTTGTCGGATTTACACCATGCAAGTGCACGTATCGTTGACAAGTAATATAATGAAAAATAGAGTGTCGAGCCCACGAGAAATTGCTACTAATTTTGCTAAGTACTAAAATTAACACAACTCAATCTTATCTAAACAACTAATTAAAGATGATAATCAAAAACTAAATTAAAAGAAACTAATATTAAAAAACAAGTAAATTAAAAAGATGAATTCAATTAATTAATAAAAGCCTAGGATTATAACTTCCCTCAACACTTCGCTTGAATCTCCCTCTCTACCTCTTCACTTGATTAATGATCCTGAGTTGTTAACCTAGAGTTCTATCTTATTTATAAGGATCCTCCGATGGTCTCATAGAAATATCCTTCTTAACCAATTAACTATATTCTTATGATAATTGAATTAAAGAAGAACTCATTAAGCTTAGGCTCTAACAATGGTTACACATGACAAGTAAGTGTATTTCTACCCTACTTGCAGATCAATTCATCCTAATAAATGAATATGAAACATGTGTCATTCAATCCATGTCTAACACTAAACTCCCTTTTCCAAGTATTTAGGTTAACAAATCAATCTAATTGGTGGCCAATCAACTAGAAGCATTAAAAACAAGATTGAACAAACAACTCAACAAAGCATTAAATCAAGCTAGAGAGAGAAAGTAAATTCAAACTACATGTTGAGTTCCATTGAAATCCTAGTAAAAGAGATTTAGTTCATGATAATTAATGAAAACAAATATTCAAATAGTTTCACCATCATCAACAATACAAGAAAGATAAAGAAAAGAAAAAAGAAAAGAAGAAACTAAGAGTTGTCAGTTCTTGAGTCTTCAATCTTCAAGCTTCCAATCTTCTTGAGAGAATTTTATGGTGGCTATCTTCTTGAGATAGAACTAGGTTTCTAGGTGTCTAATCCTCTTTATTTTGACCTAAAAGAGTCCTATTTAAAGTGTCCAAGGCCTCCTGGAGTCCGAAACTTCGTTCCTAAGCAAAACAGGTAAAATTTGCATTTTTGCAGTTTTTTTCCGTTTTCACAGTACTGTTCACAAGCTCCCGGCACCGCGGCGCTACTGCTACTGCCTCCTTGGTGTTTCTCCTAATTTTGTCCAAAATAGTTTCTGTTAGCTTCTCAAACTTCATCAGCTGTTTGGACTGGGAAAATATTGTCCGATTTTGATGAACTTTATACTATTGGAAAGGTACGGAAGTCAGCTTCAAAAGTCAAGAAGGAAGTTTTCTCAAATTAAGTCTTTAAGATCGAGTTTTTCTTGAAAGAAGCTCCGGAAGTCGAATCTGCCTGCTCATTGGAATGCATCGATTTTTGTCGTTTTGCACCTCGAAACTCCAGATCACCTTGGACCTATAAAAACATATAAATAACAACTAAATAACTATTTTTAAACATAAAATGGATAATTAAAATAAATATAAAAACATCTAAAACTAATCAAATCCTAATAAAATCCTCAAAGACTTAGCCGATTTAAATGCATAAAAGGTGGCAAAATAACTATATTTCCTAGAGTTATCACACCCCTTAACTTAATATTTTGCTAGTCCTCGAGCAAAAAAAAACAAAACACACTAATTAAATAACATGACTCAACATATCACTCAAGATAAATGCACTCAAACAATGATTTCTTAATTTTCCTCAAAAGTTACCTCAAAATCCCGATTCAAAGTAGAACATAAACATAATCCAAATCTATGATTCAATTCAATCGTAAACTTCATGCTTGAATGCATTTTCAGTGTGTGTGCGTGTATAATCTCTTTGCAAATCATCACATGCAATCTAAATAAGTTTATATCAATGCAAAATACGAATTAGTACTAGATTCTCTTATGTTTGCTTTTCATCTCTCTCTCCACTAATGTAGACTAACACTTCATCAAGGATCAAGTAGGTCTTTATTAAGCTTGTAATGTAAGGCTAGGGTCAAGGTAGGATAAAGATATATTTCGGTTAAAGTTCACCCATAGACACTTTACATTTTTATCAGGATTTTTTTAGAGCCATAGTCTTTTCCTCAAATTACATTCTCCATTCTTTGAATGCACTTGCTTTTTGCTTCACCAATTTATTCTCTTTTTTTTTCTCTGTTCTTCATTTTCGAAGAACCATAAACTTTTTTTTTATATCACCACTTCACCCAAATTCGACATGACTTATAATTGTTTCCTGTAATATCATCACATGCCTATGTAGTGAAGGTTGATCATGGTTTTTCTTATTTGGCTAGGCTAAAAGATGTGGCAATCAAAGAAAATAGATATATCAATAGGCACAAAGAGGAAGACTAAGGATAATCATATATAAAGGTAAGCTTGAAAGGCTCAAACGATCCAAAGATGGCCTAAACCACTTCCTCAACTTAGTGTTGTCTAGGATTTCACCTCAAGAGAGAATCAAACAAATTCTAGGTTTTATATATAATTGCAATTCACATCAACATAATCAGTTTTTAAATAAGCAATGCAAATCTAAGCAAGAGATTAAGTGCTCAATTTATGAAAATCACATCCTAACATGAAACTAACAAAAGAATTTAACATAAATTCTTCTCATGCTTATGTTTTCCCAAGAATCAAGATAAATCAATAACTAAAATTCATCATTGGATAAAGACTCCATCATACTAAGTGCAATATATCTCAAGCAAAAACAAAAAAAATTTAGACTCCTAAAAAAAAGTAGACAATCACACAAACTAAAATAAACCTAAAGACACACCCCCAAACTTAAAACAAACATTGTCCTCAATGTTTAGAACTAAAAAGAGAAAGAACAAGAAAACTCCCCTATCGATGAAAGCAAAGCAGGAGAAGCTTTAGTTTTCCTCTTAGACCTCATGATGCTTGTCCAAGTTGGGTGAGTAGTCACTACAAAAGCAAACAAAGTAAAAAGAAAATTAATAATAATAAAAATACTCTAAAAATTAAAAGAAAAGAAAAGAAAAATAAAAAGTTTAGAAACTTGGGTTGCCTCCCAAGAAGCGCTTGATTTATAGTCATCGGCTTGACTATCTCATTGTTCATTAGCCTGCATCTTTCCACTTGAACCATTGCCCCCTATTTTTCTTTACTTTATGAGGCCTTGCATTCACAAAATTGTGGCTTCCATGCATCTTGGAAGTAGAATGTGAAATTGTCTTAAGTGGTGTGGTGGAACTACTTTCATTGAATGCTTCTTTGGAATCAATGTTCACCACTTTAATTGCGAAACATTCATCAAATTCGTTAGGAAACTTCATAGCCTTAAAAACTTTAAAAGTTACCTGTTGGTCTAAAACTCTCATGGTAAGTTCTCCTTTTTTCACATCAATGAGAGTTCTACCGGTGGATAAGAATGGTCTCCTAAGAATTATGGGTATTTCACTATCTTCCTCCATGTCAAGCACAATAAAATCAGCAGGAAAGAAGAATTTGTCAACCTTGACTAGCACATCTTCAACCATGCCTCTTGGATGTTTGATGGATCTATCGGCTAGTTGCAAGATCATGTAGTGGGCTTTATTCCCCCACAAACCAAGCTTGCGATTGATAGAATGAGGCATTAAATTGATACTCGTCCCAAATCACATAAAGCTTTACCAAAAAATTTATCACCAATAGCGCATGGAATGGCGAAGCTTCCCAGATCTTTGAGTTTGGGTGGGAGTTTCTTTTGAAGAATAGCGTTGCACTCTTCAGTAAGTACAACTGTCTCAATCTTATCCAATTTCCTCTTCTTAGACAAAATTTCTTTCATAAACTTGACATACTTAGGCATTTGTTCTAAAGCTTCAGCTAAAGGTATATTAATAGGAGCTTTTTGAATACCTCAAGAAACTTCTGAAACTGTTTGTCAAGCTTATTGTTTTGAAGGCGCTGAGGAAAAGGTGGTGGTGGATAGACTGAAAGCTTATTCTCTTATTCTTGTGTTTTTTCAATTTCTTTTTCCCCCAAGTGTTCCACTTCAAGAGGCTTGGGCGGCAATTCTGACACTTTTCTTTGAAGACGTTAAAGAAAGGGTGGTGGTAGGTAACCTCGAGGTGTTTTCTCTTGAATTCTCTCATTATGCTTTTGGCTACCCACTTCTACTTCTTTCCCACTCCTTAATGTAATGGCATTGCATTGCTCTTTCCCATGGCCCTTAGGATTGGTTTCAATATCACTTGGAAGAGTTCCCAGGGGACGATTGTTAATTGCATTAGCAAGCTGGGCTATTTGTGTCTCAAGACTTCTAAGGGTGGCATTGTTTGATGCCATGTATTGCATAAGCATTTCTTCCATAGATGGCTTTTTTTTTTTCTGGGATAGGAGCACGACTTGTTGTGAAGAAAACCCAGGAGGGGATGCTTGCTTAGTGGCGGAAGTAGGCCCTTGATTATTATTCCAAGAAAAGTTTGGATGATTTCTCCAACCTGGATTGTAATTGTTGGAATAAGGATTGTTTTGTTGTCTATTGTAGTTTCCAACATATTGAACTGATTCGGCATTGGTTGGGTATCTACCACTGGTATGTCCTTCACCACATAATTCACATGATACAATCGAGCTTTGGACTTCTTGTACACGCAAGGTTTCAACTTTCTTGGATAATGCTTCCATTTGTGCCGATAAGGTACTGATCTCATTCAACTGATAACTGCTTGGAGCTTTCCTTGGCAAAATTCGCTGAGTGGACCATTGATAATTATTGGATGCCATCACCTCAATTAAATTATAAGCCTCATCATGAGTGATCCACCTGCTGCAGCATCTATAGAACTTCTAGTATGACCCATTAACCCATTGTAGAAGGTGTTTACCTGAAGCCAGTCAAGTATCCCATGATGAGGACATCATCAAAGTAGATCTGTGTACCTTTCCCAAGCTTCATATAATAATTTCGAGTCATATTGCATAAAAGATATGATATCATTCCGCATCTTAGCTGTCTTGACAGGAGGAAAATATTTGGCAAGAAATTTCTGGGCTAGATCAGCCCAAGTGGTAATGGAGCCAGCAGGAAGAGAGTTCAACCAACTCTTGGCCTTATCTCGAAGTGAGAAAGGGAAGAGTCTCAATCTAATGGCATCATCAGTAACACCATTCTGTTTGAAAAGATCGCAAACTTCTAGGAAATTCACGATGTGAGCATTCGGGTCATCGTTTGGTAAGCCGCTGAACTGAACTGATGTATTGATCATCTGAAAGATGGCTGGCTTTATCTCGAACACATTGGCCTGGATGGCAGGCCTCTGAATACTAGTCTGAAGATATTGCATGAGAGGAACCCCATACTCTCGCAAAGTCTTTGTTTCGTCAGCTTTAGCCATTGTACCTAAAAATAAGAAAGAAAAAAGAAAGTTTAAATTAAGACTAAGGTTGCTTGGTATTAATATTAACAAAAATAATAAACAATTTCCCGACAACGGCGCCAAAAAAACTTGTTGTCGGATTTACACCAGTCAAGTGCATGTATCGTTGACAAGTAATATAATGAAAAGTAGAGTGTCGAACCCACGAGGAATTGCTACTAATTTTGCTAAGTACTAAAATTAACACAACTCAATCTTATCTAAATAACTAATTAAAGATGATAATCAAAAACTAAATTAAAAGAAACTAATATTTAAAACAAGTAAATTAAAAAGATGAATTCAATTAATTAATAAAAGCCTAGGATTATAACTTCCCTCAACACTTCGCTTGAATCTCTCTCTACCTCTTCACTTGATTAATGATCCTGAGTTGTTAACCTAGAGTTCTATCTTATTTATAAGGATCTTCCGATGGTCTTCATAAAAATATCTTTCTTAACCAATTAACTATATTTCTATGATATTTGAATTAATGAAGAACTCATTAAGCTTAGGCTCTAACAATGGTTACACATGACAAGTAAGTGTATTCCTACCCTACCTGCAGATCAATTCATCCTAATAAATAAATATTAAACATGTGTCATTCAATCCATGTCTAACACTAAACTCCCTTTTCCAAGTTGTATTTAGGTTAACAAATCAATCTAATTGGTGGCCAATCAACTAGAAGCATTAAAAACAAGATTGAACAAACAACTCAACAAAGCATTAAATCAAGCTAGAGAGAGAAAGTAAATTCAAACTACATGTTGAGTTCCATTGAAATCCTAGTAAAAGAGATTTAGTTCATGATAATTAATGAAAACAAATATTCAAATAGTTTCACCATCATCAACAATACAAGAAAGATAAAGAAGAGAAAAAAGAAAAGAAGAAACTAAGAGTTGTTAGTTCTTGAGTCTTCAATCTTCAAGCTTCTAATCTTTTTGAGAGAATTTGATGATGGATATCTTCTTGAGAGAGAATTAGGTTTCTAGGTGTCTAATCTTCTTTATTTTGACCTAAAATAGTCCTATTTAAAGTGGCAAAGGCCTCATGGAGTCCGAAACTTCGTTCCCAAGCAAAATAGGTAAAATTTACGTTTTTGCAGTTTTTTTCCGTTTTCATGGTACTGTTCACGAGCTTCCGACGCCGCGGCACTAGCTTTTGGCCCCGCGGCGCCACTGCTACTGCCTCCTTGGTGTTTCTCCTCATTTTGTTCGAACTGGTTCCTGTCGGCTTCTCAAACTTTGCCAGCTATTTTGACTAGGAAAATCTTGTCCGATTTTGACGAGCCTTACACCGTTGGAAAGGTATGAAAGTCAGATTCAAAAGTAAAGAGGAATTTTGCTCAAATTAAGTCTTTAAGATAGAGTTTTTCTTGAAATAATATCCGGAGGTCGAATCTGCCTGCTCATTGGAATGCACCAATTTCTATCGTTTTGCACCTCGAAGCTCCAGATCACCTTGGACCTATAAAAACACATAAATAACAACTAAATAACTATTTTTTAAACATAAAATGGATTATTAAAATAAATATAAAAACATCTAAAACTAATCAAATCCTAATAAAATCCTTAAGGACTTAGCCGATTTAAATGCATAAAAAGTGGCAAAATAACTATATTTTCTAGAGTTATCACTTGCTAAACATTGATGGAAATTAGATGAGGGTAATACAGGACTTTGGGCACTGGTGTCGAGGTCCAAGTATTTGAAAGGTTCTTCTTTTATCAACACTTCAGTCAAACAAGGCATTTCTCATACTTGGAGGAGCATTTGTTTAGCCAAAGAGACTGTGGCACGAGGTTGCGCGAAAATGGTAGGTAACGGGAGAACCTCTTCTTTTTGGTATGATAAATGGATTGGTGATAAAACTTTGGCAGATAGTTTTGGTCCTCAATTCCTATGCAGGGTAGAGAGGAAGTTGTTAGTGATTATTTCGATGATAATGGATGTTGGAATTGGCACAAATTGACCTGTCTTACTACAGATGTCAAGAACAAAATATCGCTTATACATCCAACTTCTTCCATAGAAGATAAGGTGTTTTGGGCCACTTCTTCCTCAGATGATTTTTTAGTCAAATCAGCTTATTATCTGCTTATGCCTGAATCCTCTAGTAACTTCTATTGGTCACAATTTTGGAAGTTACATTTACCTCCCCGAATCAGACATTTCTTATGGCTTGTTGTTCATGGAAGAATTCTTACAAAAGAGGTTTGTGTTAAACGAAGAATCTCTTCTTCTTCTTCCATGTGTCCGAGATGTGATGCTAATTTCGAAGATATTTTGCATGTCCTTCGCGATTGCCATGATTTTAAGTTCTTGTGGTCAAAGTGGTTGCATGGTAATCATTTGGATCACTTTAATTCCCTGTCTTTACAAGATTGGTTGAAATTTAACTTATTTATTCGTGGTAAATTAATTTTTCGATCAATTCCATGGTTCTTGTTCTTTGGTTTTACTTGCTGGCATATTTGGAAATGGCGTAACAGAATAATTTTTGAAATCGGGTTTGAATAGCTAGTTAATGCTGTTAGTTCCATTATGTCAAGCATCATAGACTACTTGAAATATCGGGCTGTTCGAAACTCTCCTATCAGTCGTCAACTACTTTACATTGCATGGCAGTGTCCTCCTACAAATTTTGTTAAATTGAATGTGGATGCTTCAGCTAAATCTAATCCAGGTGAGTTATCTGCTGGTGGCTTATGCATGGATAGTAATGGTGATTGGATTTTTGGGTTCACTAGGAAGATTGGTTGGGGTTCGATCACCATGGATGAGATTGATGCCATTTTGACTGGTTTACAATTGGCTTGGGATCATGGTTGCAGGAATATTTTGGTGAAATCTGATTCTTTATTGGCTGTTAATAAAATTTTACAACCAATTAAGAATAATGATCCTTATTTCCTACTCATCCATGGGTGTAAGCAGCTTCTTCAAAAGGATTGGAACTGTTTCCTGACTCACATCTACAGAGAAGCCAATTCGTGTGCTAATCTTTTGGCTAATCTTGCTCATGAGGGTACTTTTGATATTAATAAATTAAGCTCTCCTCCTAGTATTGTAATTAGGACCTTACAGGAAGATTTATGGGGTATTGCTAGGCCTAGATCTTGCATTATTTGAAGCGATTTACTTGTTCTTTTGTACCAATCGGTTCGGTTCCAAAATTTTAAAAATCGAAAAAATTAATCTAATCAATCGAATTTTATGCAAGAAACCGAAATAATCGAACCAAAATTAATCGATTTGGTCGGTTATGTCAGTTTGAGTTTTGTTTTGGACTTATGAAATTGGGTAATATGGTTATGAGTTGGATAGGATAATTTGGTTGGATATGATTAATATAAATAAAAAATATATAGTTATTTATTTTTTAATTAGATGTCGGTTTGTTCGATCGATTAGGTTTTGAAAATAAAAAACTGCAAATCGACTGAATAAACCTATTTAAACCGATTTGCCTAACCGAATTTTACCAAAATCGATTAAATCAAACCCAATGAACCGATTAAGATCGGTTTAATCGATTCACCCGACTAGTGCTCGATCTCTCGTTCTAAGGCTGGTTTATGGTCGGCAGGACTGTTTCCTAAGCTTAAATATTTCATATGGAGGGTTCCATAGGGACATTATCGCTACAAGGGATGGTCTGCGTCAGCAGGGATTCCAATGGAGACTTGATGTTGTCTTTGTGGCATCTCAGATGAGTCACTAATTTTCATGTGTTTCTTTCAGTGTCCTTTTTGTGTGAAAGTCTGGTATATATTATATATATATATATATATATATAGCTTGTTCTTGGCTGCTAACGGTACCAATGGTGAGTTCTTGGGCGGATTCTATGGAGTTTTGACTGCTCCAGTTGGTTAAAGCCAAACAAGAAGATCATATGATGGAATGGATTTTTATCGTTCTTTGGTTTTTTTTGGAAGAATAGAAACATGAGTTGTTGACACATTTAGTACATAAAATTGATGCAATGTAACGTTTGTGACGTAAAAGAAATTAAAATCTGCGTACACCATATTTTACCCATTATGTACCGTAACATTATCAAATTCCTTTAAACACTACCAAAATCACGTACGTAACGATCGCGACTCGTTATGTAACGCCACCGCGACACCCACAACCGTATTCACGACGAGATCTCCAACCGCGTTTTAGAACGTTAAATTGCTGAAGTGAAAGGCCATCAGGTTTTGTTTAAGAGTGGCGGTGGAGCTTGGTCTCAAGACACTTTAGCCATTGCTGAAATCATGAAAGAGGATATATGTTAGTACATGGGATTAAAAAATTCATGAGAAATTAAGGAAGGCTTCAAGGCGTGTAACAATGCCACTTTCCTTAAGGTTTTATTCGTCCCACCATATAATAATTTGGTATGCAAAAGAGTTACCGGCGTATAAACCTCGAAGATACAATGAAGCCCAATGATTGACTTAGTTTTGCATTGACAAATCAATCCACTGAGCATTCAACAGTGTAAGAACAGAATTATCAAATTTGGAATGTGAAAAGAACTTGTGAGGGTTTTATGATTTTTGTTCATTATAGAACAATGTCCAATCTTTGTTCTTTTTTATATTCTATGTCTTCCAAAAAATCAGAGGGGTTCTATTTATAAACAAATAGAAGTCTTTTCATACAGACATAATTGTCCAAATAAATGTCTATTTGGATAGTCACAACACTTAGTAAATAACCAAGAGACACAACTCTTACTACATAATTAAAAGACACAACTCTTTACTAATTGAAGACATAACCTTTCACTTATCACATGCAAATTATGTAATATTATTTTGGAAATATTTTAACAATATATAGCACATATTAGGATATGGGGAAGTATGATATTTGATATTCAAGATGTAGCAGCTTTATGTGATAGCTGCTGATTTGTGCATACCCCAATCGGGCCGCACAAGGCATTTGGCTAACAAGGCACCAGCACGGTGACCGTGCTGGTGCCTTGTTTCTCCACTAGAGCTTGAGGCTCTAGTGGAGAAAAAACCCTCCTACTAGAGGGTCTTTTCATGTTTTAAACCTTCTGGAGCTTCAAGCTCCAAATGATTATCTTTTTTTAGTATTTTTTTTATTATTAATTGATAAATATATTATATAATAATAATAATTAATTAAAAATAATAAATATAAAATTTTATTTATATATTATGAATTTTATTTATTAATAAAATAATTATTTGAAAAAAAATATAATATGATAATTTTTTTTATTAATTTCATTAATATCAAATAATTTAAAAGTTTCATTATATATATATATATAAACCTAATATCCTTAATGGTCATTTTTCGTTCTCATTATAATTCATCTCTCCGCCATCGCTGCTTTTGCATTCAAACACATATCCTACCACTGATTTTAATCTCACCGCTACAGTACCTAATCTCACCGCTACAATAATTAATTTCACCTCTACCGTTGTTTTTAATCTCACTGGAATTAATCTCAGCTCCAATCCAAATTGAGCCTAAAAGAGACTCAAATTTATTAGCCGGCAATCACAAACCAGCTATAGTTTGGAAAGGTTTTCTCCCTTCCTCAATTTGTATTCCATATTCGAGTTAAAATGAAAAAAATGCAGATTGTTCTAAAAAAATAATACTAATTTTTAAAAATTAGTTTTAATAATTTATAATTATTCAAACAATCACAACCATAAGTCCATACTATTTCAATTAAGCTAACATATTTATAATCAATAATTTTCACTTAATTTTTTAATTTATAATAAAAATAAAAAAATTCTAGTAACGTTAAAAAAAGTGATATAAATGGTAGAAGATATAAATAATTAACGTCAAAAAAATTAAAAAAAAAATATTAATGATCTAATTTTAGTATCTTGCCAGTTGCCACGTTAGTACTAAAATATTTCGCTTTGTTTAATAACAACCTATCTTTCATTTTTTTATTCTTTGCATCTTTCTCAGGTGAAGGCCTTTTTTTTTTCGTGATAGGTGAAGGCCTTTTCTTTCGAAAGATGTTAATTTTTATTATTATTAATGATTTGAGGATTGGATAATATGATTGTAATTTGTTTTGATTGTTTGATTTACAATAAAAAAATATTTATGTAATTTGATTAGAGATTATTTTATTTTTTTCATGATATAATTTTTCTTTTACTTTTTTTTTTTTTATACCAAATATGAAACTTGAGTTTTCTTTTAAGATTAACTGTTATTAAGGATTTATGTAAATTTCATATAAAGAAGGTGTGAGATTGAGAATTCAATCTTGATTCAAACTGTTGAATTTTTATCTTCTATATATTCACCAAATGCCAACGTTTGTCTCTTTATAAGATATCACATACTTATTTGGAAGCATAATACAATTTTATTATATTTGTATAAATAAGAAGTAATAAAAAATAGGTACGAAGCGAAGCCTGGGTTTTTGCTTTAATTTATAATCTGTAATTATTAAGTGGGAATTTTATTTAAATTTAATAATTTGTGTATTTATGTTATATTTATATTTTTTTTATAATTATTTTTAAAATATTATATATTTATATAAATTTTGATATGTTACAATTCATATTATTTTTTAATGTAACGTAATATTTTATGTCGAGATTTAATTATTTTTTTCGTATAATATAATCATATCATTTTCAAAATTATCATTAATGTAATTTATTATACTACCTGCAATTCATCAAAAATAAGAAAATAAAATTTTGAAAAAACAAGAATAATAAAATTGATGCACACTTCTCTCTAATAATTTTCCTTCCAGCCTATCTTTGCTAATATAAAAGAAAAAAAGTCCATTGGAGGAAGGTCTGAATTTGATCATAGTTTCAATCAAATCCAACGGTCAAGAACACGCCAGTTCTAAGAACGGTCACACCCGATAATTACACACTTGAAAAGTTTTGGCATTTTCGTTTTCGTCTCCACCACTAAAAAGAGAGAAAGAAAAAACAAAAGCCCTCCGTTCTTCGATTCTGTTTCACCATTTTTTTTTTTTTTTCTTCTCTCAATTTCTCAGATCTTTCCCAGTCTTTTTTTTGCAGCCATGAGTAAGGGACCAGTACTCTTCGTCGATATCGGCAAGAAAGCCAAAGGTAAATCAAATCCTCCATTTCCTTTGTTCTCCACAGTACGATCTTTCAATCAACTTCTAAATTTCCTTTGCGTTTAAAAATCGAATTTTATTGGTTTTTTTTGAAGTATCTGTTTTCATTTCTCTCTGTTTTGAATGCTTAGATCTCTTGACCAAAGATTATACCTCGGATCAAAAGTTTACTGTTTCTACTTACACTGGCGCTGGAGTGGTATGTCAAAATTATCTCTTTTACACCTTGAATTTCAATTAATGTTTATATATTAGCTAGGGTTTGATAGGTTATTCTATAATGAAATGCCGATTTGCTCGCTTAGATCTGTTATTAACTGATTTTGCAGTCCCTGGATTAGATTAATGCAAACACAGAATTTGTGGCTTTAGCTGATATATATGCCACTTCTTGTTTAAATTGCTTTGAATGGCCAAAGAAAAACAGAAAATCTAGGGGCATTGGAGAAATTAGATTCATGTTCTTTATTTATTCTTTTTTTTCCCTTTTCCATTGAAAAGAAATCTTTGTCTCATGGGTGATTTCCCTGAATTTTTCGTGAATCATCTTTATCTTTGAACTCAAACATGATGATAGTAATTGTTACTCCTAATCTATGTGCATTTTGCTATGTTACTCGGACTCGGGTGTGAGTGTCGGATACGGGTATATTTGATTTATTCTAAGTTTTCCCATGTATTTGGAGGGGCCTTAGAGGATCATATCCCCATGACCATGTCTGGATATGCGTCGAATACGGGTATTTCAAGAAAAATAAAGAGTCAACAATCAACATAGACATTTTGTACTTTTTTCAAAGTATTGTTGGGTGAAGCTGTGTCTAACTCCAGATGAGACTGGTTTTCTGTTACCACTTGTTTTGATTCAAATGGATTGATAAAAGAGGCAATTTAATCTTGTGCTATGTGTTTCTCCTTCTTGAGGTTTTTTTTTTTTTTGTTATTTTAAATTTCTACTTTTTATTGTGGAAAGGCGGGTGGTTTGAACTTTGATGTGTCTGCCAATATGAATGAACCTTCATGTAGTCTATGTCAAATTAAAACTTTCAACAGGTCTTCATTGTGCTAATTATTCCTTTTTTATCCCCTTATTATTCAGGCCCTTACATCAACTGCTCTAAAGAAAGGAGGACTTTCTACTGGGGATGTTGCTGCATTATACAAGTACAAGAACACTCAGTTTGATGTCAAAGTCGATACTGGCTCTAATGTGGGTTCTTACTTCCTTTCTTTGGAAACTATTAAATAACAAGTAGCCTAATCCAGCTGAGCGTCTTACATTTTTACATTGTTTGGCCAGATCTCAACGACACTTACATTCACTGAGATTCTTCCATCCACCAAGACTATTGCGTCATTCAAAGTGCCCGATTATGACTCTGGCAAGGTAGGAAAGTTGCCTCTCTTAAGAAGAAATGTTTTTCATGATGATGATTTTTATGTTCAAAAGTTTCTTCTGCCATCTATTTTGCAGTTGGAGGTTCAGTATTTCCATGACCATGCAACCTTTACAACAACAATTGGTTTGAACCAGACACCAGGTGTCGATGTCACAGCGACCATTGGCACGCCTGCTATTGCTTTTGGTGCAGAGGCAGGTTACGATACCACCTCTGGCAATTTTACGAAGTACACTGGTGGTATTAGTGTGACAAAACCAGATTCATGTGCTTCCATAATTCTGTAAGCTTTTGTACACTACCATAGTTTAAAAGCATTTCTAATCTTTTAAAAATGAATAGAAGCAAGAAATTTCTAATCTTTTTACTTTCAGGGGAGACAAGGGAGACAGCATAAAAGCATCATATGTGCATTACTTGGACCAGCTGAAGAAGAGCGCTGCTGTGGGCGAGATCAGCAGAAGGTTTTCGACAAATGAGAACACGTTTACTGTTGGAGGGGCCTATGCTGTTGATCATCTCACACTGATTAAAGCTAAGCTCAACAATCATGGGAGGCTTGGAGCACTGCTGCAGCATGAAATCTTACCAAAGTCATTGTTGACAATCTCTGGTGAGCTTGACACAAAGGCCATGGACAAAAGTCCCCGCTTTGGATTGGCGCTTGCTCTGAAACCCTAATTAGTTTTTTTTTTTTGCTATTCAATGATGCTTTTGGGATTGGATACCTTTAAAGAGTTTTTTGTTGTTGTGGTGATTGAAAAGGGGTGTCAATAAGTAGTTCCACAGATGATTAGTATTCTTTTTCTAGGTTCTCAATGACTGTGGATGGATGATTGATAATTTAGGCTTTCCATGATTCAATATGTAAGTTTTGAGCCATTTTGACAATGGTACATTTAAGCCTCGTTTTAATTTGTCCAAAGCTTTTTAACTGTCTTCATTTGCTATTTTGAGTAATCTACAAAAGCTCATTTATTCCAGTTGCCTTATATCCAGACCTTAAGCTAATAGGCAAATATTAGATCTGATAATTGGTGTATATGCGGTGTTTCGTATTTTTTTGGTCAACTGTTTAAATATATATACATCATAAATTATTAAATATGTCAAAATTCAAAACACAAATACGATACGTATATTAAACGTATTGTGTTAATCGTGTTTAATCATATCATGTTGTATTTATTACATTATTTTTGTGTTTAAAAAAAAAAAATTACTTGACTTCATTCCTACATGTCCTTTTTTCGTCCCTCCTGTTGCAACCCAGGGGAGCATAATTAATTTAGTTATATTTCTATGGGTTTAAGTGTAGACTGCAATGTCATCAAACTAATCAAGTTCTTTTGAGACAAATAAAAATGAAAAAGTTGAAAGAGACATAAACTTCTGTTGTGTAAATCCATAATTCATAGTATTTCCTATAGCAAAAGCGAAAACATAGAAGTTTAATCCCCAACAACAAAATAGCTTTGGTAGATTTTCCAAACCATATCCTTTTCCAAAAACTTACAAATTGACTGGCATAGGTTTCTCAAATGTCAGAGAATGCATTTTTATGTGACTCTAGATGATAATAAACCATTCAAACATAACTCTTAAGCACAAGATCCGTATAAATATATCTTACAATTTGTGTATATGTATTGTGTTTTGTGTTTTTTTCTTGTCAATCATATAAACATGAACACGATATAAAAACGTGACATCTATGTATCTAACATATATATATAATTTTGGCTACAAGATCTCTTGGTTATGTGACATGTCTTTCTGAAGATAATAAAAGAATTGTGTTATTTGTCAAAAATAATTTTGAAATTTCATGTATAAAAGGTAAAATTAAAAAAAAAAAAACTGAAAAGATGAGGGTAGATCTGTTCATAAATTGGACCGCAACTCGAAAATTTTAAATTTTAGTTATCCAGACCTTGCCATAGATAAGCTTGGGCCGATTTGGGTTACTATTCAAATAATAATAAAAAATTATTTAAATTTAAAACTCAAAATTTTAAACAGTGCACAAAATACTCTTTTTACTACTTATAGACATATATAATAATATAAAAAAAATTATATATGACACCTGCCCTAGCAAACAACCATTCTCAAATTTAGATGAAGTTAATTTCCAACTTTTTTTGTTAATTTTCTTTTATAATGTTAAAAAAGTTGGTACTTTGATGGAAACAAAACCCCCAAGGCCCAATTGTTCAATGCCATTGGAAGAGATGATTTTTGGTTTTTTTATCAATGGAGATGCCAGACAGACCTCCACGTCTTTCTCCATTATCCTTAATTTATGTTTCTTGCTAATAAATTTGAAGGTGCTTTCGAAAATCTATGATTGATTCTTTGCCCCAATATATTGGCAAATAATTCACTGAATATGATGGCAATCAGCTAGCAAATAGCTAGTATAGCTGCCAACACTTGTCAATTCTCAATCTTTAGGATTTGGAAGAAACTGACCTTATTGTGTAAACATATTGACCAAATGGATTATGCTAATTGGTTAGACCTAATAGTTTATATATATATATATATATATATATAGCTTAGGTGCAAAAAATCTAATAGATTTTCCTTCTTTTCTGGCAATATGGCAATGTGTATAAGCACATGGTTTTTGGGTTAAGGAAAGAACATAAATTATATTAAAAATTTAAATTAAAAATTAAATTTAAAATTAAATATGATATATATTTTATTAATTGTATATCATATTTATTATATTATTTTTATATTTATTAACTGTATCGTTTTCAAAATTATAAAAGATAAGATAATAAGTAAAAATCAAATTTCCAAAACCATCCAGCCAAGAGAATTTCGGTCAGAATCCAAAATATTACGATTTTAAGCAAAGGGTCATTAAAAGCTAGCATTTATGAGCCATCACATGCAACCATTAATATCCCTACCAGCTAAAGAATTTCTCACCCTCCCATCCCCAAAACCCTAGTGACTAGTGCCACTCGCCAATTACAGCAACAAAACACTGAATAAATTTGATAAAAAATTCTTCAAAAGAAGCAAAGAGAGATCAAAACAAACAAAGAAAGAAAAAAAAAAAAAATGAAGCCTTGGGGAAACTTAGGAGTAGTAGAAACCATCTATGAAGAAGAAGCTTATGATGAGAACTCTTCCTCCTCTCCTTCAGTTCTCTCGTCTCCTCCTACACCACTCCATTCAAGAGTAGAAGCTTGGTATATATACATATTTATATATTATTTACTTAAATTATTTCTTTTTTCTGTCTTTTATTATTATTTATTTTTAGTACTTATTTTCTGAATTTTTATCTTATTTTATTTCTGGGTTTTGTATATTATAAGGTCATCGGCAATGGGGCGTAAAACTGACGTTCTGATATATGTCCAGGGAACTGCTTTTCACCTTCATAAGGTATGTTTATTGGATCAACAAATTTAGTTATTACTACATTGCTTTGATCTGCTCGGTGACCTAAGTTTGACACAAAATGTGTTTTTTTTCCTTCTGGGTTTAGTGATTATTAGAAATTTTATCAATTTGTTTAAAGAGTATTTCACAATTTGTGCAAGAATAACTCATTTCCTATTAGAAAATAATGATTTTTTTTAGTTTGATTTGCAATTTTAAACTTAGTAAAGCCAATAGATTTTTTGGATACCAAAGGGCAAACTCAAACTCAAAGCTGAAAACTGGAAAGCCTTTTCAGAATATATAACGTATGTATAATATTATATAGGATATTTTGGGACAATGTCTCAATGATTTTTCGGTTAATATTCAGAGATATTAAGATTCAGTATTTTTTTTTTTGAGTTGCTTGAAAATTATTTTTCCAGATTCTTGATATTTAGGCTTAGAATTTCAATTCTCAGCAAAATTAATTAAAAATTGACAGCCCAACTACTTGTTTTAGAAAAGATATAGACCCCACAATTTTTTCAAATAATAAAAATGAAAAAAAAAAAAAGATATTTTTTGGTGGCTTGAAAATAAAGAAAATGATTGTAAATTCAAGAATTTGAATCTTAAATTTACTATATCTATTTTTGACTGTATGAATTAATTGAATTAAATTCGAATTAAAAAAATTTGACAACAGAAGAAAGCAACATTTATATATCTTGTTTTAAATTTTTTTCCAAATTATGTAATAGCAAAAAATAAAAGTTTCTAATTTCAGCCAAGCTTTCCAAAATAAAATTCCCAATAAATTTTTTTACAAAATTGTTGAGTTTCTGTCTAAATTAAGTCAAATCATAGTCATTTTCCTATTAATTCCATTTGATGCAAAATTAAAGGGTATATAGTATTTAATGTTACCGATAAAAAAAAAAGGTTATTTAAACGCTGCGTTTAGTAATTATTATTAATGAATAATTATGGGTTCCCATTTTTTTCTTCATAGGATCCTCTGTCGTCCAGGAGCACCTATTTAAGGCGGAAACTAACGGAACAATATGAATTAACGTTATCCCCGCCGTTAAATATAACTGCCGAAACGTTTGTTCTTGTTGCCGATTTCTGTTACGGGACACACCTCCTCGTAACGCCGTTCAACGTTGCCTCCCTCCTGTTAGCAGCGGAACTCCTCGAAATGACGGAGACCAAAGGTGACGGCGACCATAACTTGAAGCAGATGACGGAGAGTTACTTCCGTCGATTCATCGCCGTCAATGGAGAGTACGCGACGATTGTTTTCAGGTCTTGCTTGGCGTTGCTTCCGGAGGCGGAAACAACGGCGTTTCTCGTTAGTAGATGCGTGGAGGTTATGAATTTAACGGATGATGGTAACGGCGTGGACGGTTATTTTGACGACGTTATTTCTTTGCGGGCCGAGGATTTTAAAATCGTTGCCGAGTCTATGCACCAACGATTTGAGTACCACGATTTGCTTTATAGGATCGTTGACATTTATCTCGAGGTAAGAGCATTGCAGTAATTTCATTTATCCTAAATTAACACATGTTTTAATTAAAATTTTAAAAATTTTCTTAAATAAAATGATACTATTATTAATTTACTAATACTAATTTATACTAATAATAAAATTTTTAATTAAATTGATATCACGAATCAAATAATATTAAAAAAATATAAATAAATCAAATAAATTATAATATTAAATAATACAATAACACTATTGATGTCTTTCAATTTTTATATGATTTTGTATTAAAAAAAAATCATCAACTTTTTTCTTAAAAAAATTATCCACTTCTTTTTTAAAAAGTATCCATTTATAATTTTTTTTTTAATATTTCGTTACATAATATATTTTTATTTTACCCACATAATGAGAATGTTTATGCAAATAGAGAAATTATTCATGTGCAAACTTTTTTAATAGGTGAATTTAGAAATTTAGGTGGAGTAGTCTAGGGTTAAAATAAATTTGTACTTTCAATATATTTAAGACTCTGTAGGTACTAGGTAGGACCAGCTATTTTGTTTGGTGTCTATTTATTATGTTTGATGCTTAAGATATTGATTAATTTGAGTCTTTAATTCCCTCCAATTTCCAACTTTTTTTTTATAAATATTTCAACTTATGCATTGATGAAATTTTTGAATTTTTATTTTGTATATCTCGAAGACGAACAAATGAATTAATTATGAAATAGAAGAAAAAGTATGGAAGGAATTATGTAATTCAATATCACATGTATAAAATAAATAAATAAAAAATTAACTTATAACCTATGCTATTTGGATTCGGAATGAGTGTCAGATATGATTGAGTATTCGACAAGGATATATTCAGTTTTTTCTAAATTTTTCATATATTTGAAAAATCATACTTCATACTATATCTAAATATGTATTAGACACAAATATTTTAATAAAAAAAAAAATCCGAACAACATAGCTTACTACACATATTAATAAGAATTACCCTATATTTGATTGGAAGCTAAAGCTATGGAAGGAATTAGAATTCATGTTGAAGTTAATTATCAAGAAAAACTTGGTGTTTGAAACAGGAACACAATGGGAAGATAACGGAGGAACAGAAAACCCAGATTTGTAATTCCATTGACTGCAACAAGCTCTCACCTCAACTCCTCCTACATGCAGTGCAAAACCCTCGAATGCCTTTGCGATTCGTCGTCCGAGCCATGTTGGTGGAACAACTCAATAGCCGGCGCTCCATTTTGTCATCATCAGCTGCTAATAATCACCATTACTCTCGTAGGCATCGCCCTAGAGACAACAACAATAACAACAACAACAACATCAGCCTTGGTGAAATCCTCCAACGCGATGCCACCAAGCGTGAAACTGCTCAACTCAAGGCAGCAATGGACGCCACGAGTTGCCGCATCCAAACCCTGGAAAAACAGCTGTTTTGCATGAAGAAGATCTTGCAAGAATCTGATGAGAATAATATTGAAGGAGTTGGTGGGTTATCTAGAGATGTGTTGGAATCAGGCAGGTCAGCTAGTTTCCATTATGGTTCAAGGAATAAGATTGAAAGAGCAGATAGAGGAGCTCCTGCTTCAGCCAGTTTTCGATTTAGTAGTGGTGGCCCAGAAGAGAGAGCAATATTCGGGTCTTCATCATCGGAGAATTCAGGCATTGACAGCCCTAGAATCAAGAAAAATATTGGGCAGAGGTTGATTAGAGGGTTAAAAACCGCATTACGGGTATCAAATTTTGCAACCAAAAATGGCTCTAATCATAAGAAAAGTTCAATCAAATCAGAAAAATGGTAAGGTTAGAGCAGAAGGTGAAAACGGAATACTCCATTTCAGTCAAAGATGATCTAACGAATTAGGTAATTGATACATATATTGACTCCCATTTTGTAGTCTTACAAGAAAGTATTTCTTAATTACCCATCCATCAATCATATTCATATTAAGTACTGAAATAGTCCATTAGATGATATAAAGGAGGGATTCTGATCATATGTAATATTATTTACTTGAATCAATTTAACATGATAATTATTGGTTGATGGGAGTTATTTATTATTAGGTGCCCAAACATAGGTTTACTCTTGGATCAATTACACCAATTCATGATTTTGATAGGTACTAGCTAGGTTTTTGACTTTTAGCTTTCTTACAAAGTAGATTAATTTCAATGGTTTTTTTTTGGTTTTAGTATATTTGATGCAATATTGTTGATGCATAAATTTATGCATTATCTATAAATCGTATAATGTCATATCATAAATAAGTAAATACAAAATTTTTAAAAAAAAAATTAAAATTATAAATAAATAAAAATAAATTTATTTATTAATGAAATATTATCATGTGATTCATTGATAGTATATATATATATTTATAGACTAATAATGTATCAAAAATAAATCCAATTAATCCATCATATAATCTGCTCATCACAATATCGCAGAAAGAATGAAGTAATTTATGAATTCCGCAAATATAAACTTGATTTTTTCTTTCTTTCATTCTCTTTCTCTTCAAAGCAATTGGAACATTGATCCTTGACTTGGATGTCAAAGATCTCAAATTCTAATTAATAACATTCTATTACATCATCTTTTAACTTGTTAAACTCAAGACATAAATGGCCCAGTACTAAATACCATAACTATTGGGCCTGGGGCCAATAAGCCTTAGACGACCCAAGAGAGAGCTCGCCATTATCCCAAACAGTGAGGGCTCGCCCAACCAGGGATAATCGAGCGAGCCCTAACACTTATTGCCTGTCACATTCGGAGAGATCGCCTGCATGTCGCCTCAGATAGCCACATGGCCTTTCCGACAGTCGCTTACCTATCACATCGTCTCCCGTCACATCACTGCAAAATCCACGTGGGGTCTCAGCACACCTATCCTCGTTCAAAGCCTGGCACGTGTCGTTTGGCGACCTATTGATTACAACTATAAATAGGGCTCTCATATCCACCAGGAGACCTATTGACCCTCAAACATAAAAACCACCTGTAGTTGCTCTGCCCTTGCCTCTCTACCTCTCCACTACCCTCTTCTCTTTTCATCTCCACACTCCATAGCCACCTCTTAGTCACTCCTTAGCCTCAAACCACCCAAAACCTAAATAATCATCAACAATTGGCGCCATCTGTGGGAAATCGAAAGAGCCATGTCTCTACCACCATCAACTCAACAAAGCAACACCCTAGAAACCTCGGTTACTGGTGCACCAGGCACTAGCTCCCAGCTCCCCTCAGCAACAGCCAGTCACGGATTCTCCTCCCCAGAGATATCCCTCCACTCCCCAGCACCAAATCATTACCAAAACTATTTATTCCCTAACCCCTTGTACCACCTACCTTATCATCCTTATGGCTATTACCAAAACCTACTGGCAGCTAACTCCCTAGTATTATCCACAACCCCAGATTTAATCAATGAAACTGCTTCAAATGCTCGGTGAAGCTCTCGCCCCACTCTGGGTGCGAGAGCATCTGCTAGTCGCCCCACAGGCCCCTAAACTGAAATCGGAGAATGTACTAGCGTCACCCTTATGCCGGATATTGACTCGCCACGAAGCAACCAGGAATTACCATCCCGCCAATTATAATTTACATTCACCGCCCCAGGCTACCCAACAACACCAATTGACCCACATTTCGGGTCATCCACCTTTCCCCCCTTTACACCATCTTTACCATACCAAGACCCAATGCAACATGTATTAATGAACCAAGTAAAAAGCGCTTCAAACACAGTTGGCAGAGCAACAAAGAACCGTACTCCAAGCTACCCAACAAATTAAAAACTTACGGAGAAATCAATACCGAGATCAGTAGGAGGAGAGTAGTAGTTCATCCTAACATGGGAGCCGTCAGGCGAGACATGAAAGAACATGGGCAAATGACCAAGATGAATCCTTAGAGAGGCGTGTTCCATATCGACGAGTCGGGCGATCGCTAGAAAGAAGAACTGAACGAATACTGCTGCAACAACCAGTGTAAATGTGCAGGCCCAAATGGCAGCCCTGCATAAGGAAATACACGGGATGATGAAGGACAAAGGGGAAGAAGTAGAATGGATGAGTGACAAAAGCAGTCATTTGACGGTGCAGATTCGACAGGAACAAGTACCTACATCCGCAAAACTACCAAAAGAGACCTATGATGGCACCAAAGACCTTGTCGACCACCTTATCCAGTACAATAATTACATGGATCTGTTGGGAGCAAGCGATGCCCTCAAATGCCGAGTGTTCCCTATGATATTGCGAGTGCATGCCAGGACTTGGTATCACTCTTTGCTGGCGAATTCTATTGATAATTTTGAAAAGTTGGGCAGAATGTTTATTGTTCACTTCCTCACCAATAAGGCAACGTTCAAAACCCCCGCCAGCCTGCTAACTATCAAGCAGAGAGAAAATGAATCCCTGAGAGAATATATTCGACGATTCAACTCTGCCACCATGGAGATTAAGGACTTGCATGATGATTGGGTCATAGAGGCGTTCATTTCTGGTGTTCGTCACGAGCACCTACGATATACCTTGACAGATGTGAAGCCTGAAAAGTTGTATAACCTTATGAAAAAGCCCAGAGGTATGCTAAAATTGAGGAAATAAAAATGGCAGAAATAGGCACCGAGTGGGAAAACCAATCCCGAAACCAAGAAAATTTTAGAGGAATAGGCCAGGCTCAAAAGATAACAGAAGTCAGTCTAGATTTGATACACGTCGAAGGAGGTCAAGGTCGCCAGATAGAACCCCCCAGAATGAACAGGGTTGCCAGCGTCAGGGTTATGGTCGAAGATCAGAAAAGACTCCCTACTCTAAATTTGAAGAGTATAGCCCATTGAATGTCTCAAGGTCGTACATTCTGAATGCCGTACCCCAAGAAGGGATTTTGGGCACACCTTATTGATGGGGGATAACCCAACTCACCCGAATCTAAAGAGAGGTGCCAATACCACAACGACGTGGGACACAATACTGAAGACTGTCGATCTTTGACAGATGCTATCGAAAGCGCCATTCGAAAAAGGCAAATCAAGCAGTTTGTTAAAAGAGTAGGTGCCCAGCAGGGACAGACATCGACGGGAAACCAAAAGAATAGTAAAGCATAAAGGAAAAAACCCGTTCAAAGGGTCATTAATATGATAATAGGGAGAATAAAGGAATGGGCGAGTAGTAGCTCTAAAAGAAAAACTTCATCTTAGAAGAGTAAGACACAACAAAGATTGGCTGGTAGACTTCACGGACAAGGATATTAACATTCTTGAAGACAATGAGAATGACCCAATTGTTATGTCCGCCACAATTGGGAATTTCCAGATCAAGAGAGTCCTAGTTGACAGCGGTAGTGCAGTCGAGGTTCTCTAGCTGGAAGCTTTTAGGAAAATGGGTCACCCAGACTCAGACTTGAGGCAACAAGCCCCATATTTGGCTTCGCCAATCAGCCCATTAATGTTAAAGGTTCAATCTCCTTGCCAGTCACCATAGGGGACGGTGACTATGTCCTTACCGTGATGACAGACTTCTTGATCGTCGACCAACCCTCAGAGTACAATGCCATCTTGGGGCGACCTCTGATGAAAAAAACCAAGAAGGTTACGGTAGTATATTGCTTGACAGTGAAGTTCTCGACCCCTATGGGAATAGGGTATATGAAAACAGATCAACAAACGACGCGACAATGCCACATAAATCAAGCAAGGTCGCAAACAGTGAACGTTGAAAATACAGAGATTGGAGGGCAAAATGCAGAGTCTGAGGAAATGGAGATAGAAACTGGGGGGCAATTGGAGGAGGCGTAGG
The DNA here is from genome assembly GCA_030761205.1 of Fremontodendron californicum. Lineage (NCBI taxonomy): Eukaryota > Viridiplantae > Streptophyta > Magnoliopsida > Malvales > Malvaceae > Fremontodendron > Fremontodendron californicum. The sequence goes on from JAULJL010000020.1 coordinate 3,058,220, forward strand.
TGAACTTGGTTGATAAAAGCACTCTCACGCTCGAAAGTTTAGATATCAGAAGAGAAAATAGTCAATATAAGGCAGAATCAGCAGAAGAGACAGTAGCAATCACTTTATACGAAGAACACCCGGAAAGAACAACCCAAATTGGGTCATCACTAAGAAGTGATGAAAAACAACCTTTATTACACATGTTGCGATCCAATGCTGATATCTTTGCATGGTCAACAGCAGATATGCCAGGGATAGACATGGATACTATAACCCATTCCTTGGGTGTCGGCCCCACGACTAAGCTAGTTAAGCAGAAAAAGAGGAAGTTCGCCCCTGAGCGAGTACGAGCAATCAATGAAGAAGTAGAGAAACTCCTCGTCGTAGGGTTTATCAGGGAAGTCAAATATCCAGATTGGTTGGCTAACGTGGTAATGGTGAAGAAAGCTAATGGAAAATGACACATGTGTGTGGACTTCACCGACTTAAACAAAGCCTGTCTAAAGGATAGCTTCCCTCTGCCCTCCATGGATAGGCTGGTAGATTCTTCAGCAGGACATAAATATATGAGTTTCATGGACGCCTTCTCAGGGTACAATTAGATCAGGATGAACCCTGAAGACCAAGACAAGACGTCCTTCATCATCGAAGAAGGGTTTTATTGTTACCAGGTGATGCCTTTTGGGTTGAAAAATGTTGGGGCGACCTATCAGAGGTTGGTGAACAAGCTATTTAAAGACCAGATTGGGCGGAGTGTCGAAGTTTATGTGGATGATATGCTGGTGAAGAGTTCCTCCATTGAACAAAATCTAATTGACCTAGCAGAGGTTTTTCAGGTCCTTAGACAGCACAGCTTGAGGCTGAACCCTGCCAAGTGTGCCTTTGCAGTTGGTGCGGGAAATTTTTTGGGTTTTATGGTATCAATAAGAGGTATTGAGGCGAACCCTGAGAAAGTCCAAGCAATCCTAGGTATGGGCCCCCCGAGAAACACCAGAGAGATGCAGAGACTTACGGGCAGAGTGGTCACCCTGAACAGGTTTGTTTCTAAGTTAACTGACAAATGCTTGCCATTTTTCAAAGTTCTCCGAGGTGCCTCCCGTTACCAACAGAATAAGGATTGTCAAGAAGCATTCGAAGAGTTGAAAAAGTACTTATGCTCCCCACCATTATTGGTCAGTCCGCTTTCAGACGACCCATTGTTCATATATTTGGCCGCATCTGACGAGACAGTGGCAGCAGTGTTAGTCAAAAAAGATGAAACTTGACAGGCTCCGGTGTATTATGTTAGCAGAGCCTTACAGAATGGCGAGGTCAACTATACCAAGCTGGAAAAGATAGCTTTCGCCCTTATGGTGACGGCTAGAAAACTTAGGCAATACTTTCAAGCCTATCTCATCACTGTCCTGACAAACCAACCCTTCAGAGAAGTCTTGCAAAAATTTGACAGTTCAGGCAGGCTGGTCAAATGGAGTATAGAACTTAGTGAGTTTGGTATACAATTCAGACCAAGAAAGGCGATCAAGGCCAATGTCTTAGCAGATTTTGTGGCAGAGTGCACTTTTACTGATAAAATCACTGCGCTAGTGCAATATCCAGCCGAGCCCCCACCAAAACTGGATAAATCACAGCAGCCAGTAGAACCAATATTGGTGAGCAAACTTGAAAGAGTGGAGCCAGTCCTCGAGAACATGTGGACAATGTATGTAGATGGATCCTTAGGAAAGAAGGGATCGGGAGCCGGCGTTCTTCTAACAGACCCCTAGTGTAGCAAATGGCAATACTGAATTTCTCTTGACTTCCTCGCGTCAAATAACGTCGCAGAGTATGAGGCCCTTTTGGCAGGGTTGGAGTTAGCACTAAAACTAGGCGCGGCGAGACTATTGCTATTTACAGACTCACAGCTGGTAGCGAAATAGATCAATGGGGAATACGAGGTGAGAGATCCCGTGCTGATTAAATACCATGAACGAGTACTCAAACTCAAGAAACATTTTGGGCTGGTGATTGTTAAACAAGTCTCCAGGGAAGAGAACACAAGGACAGATATCCTATCTAAGCTAGCCTCGTCTGTTGAGATTGGGCAAAGGGGAAGATTTTTGTTAAAACATCACCAGACGCCAGGTTACCAAACGAAATAAGTCCTGTGTATTACAGACGAGCCCAGTTGGTTAATGTCCATCATTGATTACCTCCTGGGCAGGGCTATCCCAGACGACCCCAAAGAACGGAAAAGGTTGAGGATGAGGACCGCCAGGTATACAATGATTGGCGTTACCCTATATAAGAAGGCATTTACTCAACCATTGCTTCAATGTTTAACACCAGCAGAAGTTGAATATGTTTTGAGAGAAACCTATGAAGGGGTGTGTGGTAATCATATGGGAGGAAGAGCTTTGGCACAAAAGGCACTGAGGCAAGGGTTCTACTGGCCTACTATGAAAACTGATGCCTTTGAAATGGTTAAGAGGTGTGATAAATGCTAGAAGTTTGCCACAGTGCCCAGGCAACCAGCGGACTTACTTACCTAGCTCTCTAGCCCCTGGCATTTCTCCATGTGGGGGATTGATATTTTGGGGCTCTTTCCGGTAGCTATGGGACAGAATAAATTCGTGATAGTCGCCTATGAGTAATTTACTAAGTGGGTCAAAGCCGAGGCTGTGACGATCATCACGGAAAGGGTTATCGAAAACTTTGTGTGGAAATTCATTGTATGTAGATATGGGGTCCCCAACATCATCGTGGCTGATAATGGTACACAGTTTCAAAGGGGCCAGTTGAAAAAATTCTACGAGAACTTCAAGATCCTACTTACATACAGTTCTGTCAAACACCCACAAACCAATAGCCAGGTCGAAGAAATGAATAAGAAGATAGTACAAGGATTAAAAAAAAAAATCGATGATGCAAAAGGGGCATGGTTAGAAGAGATGCCACGAGTCCTATGGGCGATCAGGACAACGTCCCACACAAGCATAAGGGAAACACCATTCAACTTGATGTTTGGAACAGAAGCTGTAATACTAGCTGAAATTGGTATCAATTCTCTGAGAACGATGCACTATGATGTCGCCCTGAGCGAGGAAGCATTGAGAGCAAAACTTGATTTGCTTGATGAAACCAGAGACTGGGCACAGGTAAAGCTGGCAGCCAGATCACAACAAATAGCCCAGTATTACAATTCCAAGGTGAAAAACAGACAATTTCAAGTCAGTGACCTAGTCCTCAGAAGTTGTAAGGCGAGCAGACCGATGGGCGAGCAGGGAAAAATGGCCCCAAATTGGGAAGGTCCCTACAAGATCGTCAAGAAGATCGGATTAGGAGCCTATGCCTTGGAACGAATGGATGGAAGTTCTGTACCGCGAACTTGGAATGCAGTGCATCTGAAAAAATACTACATGTAACAAACTATGTATTTTCAACCATGTATGCTTAACAAAATTAAAGTGCATGTTGCAGGCAAATTCTAAGTCCTAAACTAATTAATGTTCACTTCTCATGAACTCATACATGTCATTCGCTAACCCAGACCATAAAAAACCCCCCAACTGCCTCTAACTGCCCTCCTTATGTGTCCAAGAACGCCCAACGGCCTCTAGTTTGCCTCCTTACGCATCCAAGAATGCCCAACGGCCTCTAACTGGCCTCCTTACTCATCCAAGAATGCCCAACGGCCTCTAACTGACCTCCTTACGCGTCCAAGAACGCCCAACGACCTCTAACTGGCCTCCTTACGCCTCCAAGAAAGCCCAACGGCCTCTAACTGGCCTCCTTAAGCGTCCAAGAATGCCCAACGGTCTTTAACTGGCCCCTTTATGCGTCCTAAAATACCCAACGACCCCTAATAGGTCTATTATGTGAAGACCCCCGAATCCAAATTAACAGATAAAACGCATAATAAATATAACACAAATCCAAGTGAACAAAAGAGAATTTTATTAAAACATAACTTTTACAACCTAAAAGCGACCCTACTCTACAACAGCAAGGCCCTTGCTAACATCCTCGAGGTTTACATTTTCAACAACCTCGCCCACCTGACCTATAACGAGAGCATCACTTACTGTAGCAGCATCCACCTCTATGACATCGATGGTAAGATCTTCAATCCCACCACTTTTAGAGGTAGGAGTGGCTACAACATCTTCATCATCCTCGGCTACAAGGGTCGTCGCGAAGCTATCACCGTCAACGAGAGATCGTCGCTAATCCTCAAGAGCAGCAACATCTGGAAACAGAGGATCCAATCCTTCAGGGACCCTTGGAAGGGCGGAGAAGTCAACCTCTCTAAAGTCAACGGGCCTAAGTTGTGCCTGTACAATAGCTAAAGCACTCATCCTATAGGCCACACAACACCTCAGTGTGTCGTTTATGATTTTCTCGCGCACTTCGGCCAACTTAACTTTTCACTCTTTATCTTTTTCCTCAAGGGCTTTCACTCTTTCCTACCCCGTTTCAATCAGGAGATCCTTCATAATATGAATCTCCTGCGAGGTGAAGTCTAGTTTCTTCTCGACGATCCCTTTTTGACGTTCAACCTCAGAAACCTTATCCATGCAAGCCTTCTCTACTTGTGCCACTTTGTTCTCAGTGGCAATGGCCTTACTTTTGGCCTCATCAACCTCTTATCTTTAACTCCGCTTCGAGGTCAACAACGCGAGCACTGGAAGTTGCCACCAATTTAGTCTTCGCCTTGAGCCTCTTATCACTCTTGGCGAGCTTTTGGGTCTCCTCCGCAATCTTACGTTCAACTTCCTCTAACGGACGATCAATCTCTTTGCCCCTATTATATAAGGCCAAGGCCATGACTGCACCCTATAACACAGATGACAAACATTAGCATTTACAAAACAAACATTCATACTTGATTGCAACTCACAAATGAATACCTTAATTTGGTGGCCGACCAGAGATCGTTGGGTTAAGACAGCTGCTTGGGCCTCAACCTCTTTCAAAGTCGCAACGGGAGTACTATCTCGGAACCACGTGATTGCTCGATCCACATTAAGCGGGATGGCGTTCAGGGGCAGACGTTCCCTCCAACCGAAGTATTGCTCGTTGTTCTCCACAAGAATGTGACCGCTCGAGTTGCGAGCTTGAACAGTCGGGCAACCATAGCTGGGGTGTTGGACAACCAATGATATCTCGCCTCCTTGGGAACCCTCACCTCGTTTTATCATTTTTTTTCTCCCTCCTTCCCCTTCCCCTTCTCCTTATCTCTTTCTCTCTCTCTTTCCTCTCTTTCACTCTCTTTCTCGTTCTCCTTTTCCTTTCCTTTACCTTTACCTTTACCTTTCTCTTTCTCTATCTCCTTCCCATTCTCTTTCCCTGCGACGGTATCAATTGGCTTAGACCGATTCACTAGAGTTTTGGTTTTGGGCGCGGTGCTCGTGGGCGCAGCAGGGGCCACTTTACCTCCGTGACCCGTCTTTTGCCTCTTTACCAACGGCCCCTTCCCACCTCCGCCGACACCCTTTGTCGGTTTCTCCCTAGCCATCAACTCTTCTAACAAGTCCATCCCGCCAGTCGTGTCTAGACCTGCAAAGGAAACCATAAAGAGATTAGGAAACGAGAGGGCCCCTAAGTGCGAGCACAAGGAAAAACTACCTATCACCGAAACAAAAGTCCTAGAGTTCGCCATAAATCTAAGCTCTCTCGAGAACGAGGAGCTACTAGAAAAGCTATCAATGAAACCTTACTCTCCACATATAAATTACCCTCCCTCAACCTAGCCTTAAAATCGGATTCTCCTTCATCATCCACATTTATCACCCCAGGCTACCGACCGCCGACACCATTTTCATATGTCCCTTCATCAGAATTGAAGGATAGCTCTATCTCGGAGGAACTGCATATATGACAGTGAGAGGAACTGCAGCGAGGGCTATGGGAGGGGGACCCAGGGCACAATGGCGAACAGGTCCCCAGACGTCTCATCATTCATATTAGAGGCGGAAGTTCCCTAAGGCTCACCGTGCCATAGTCCATCCAGGTTTCGGATGGGCAACCCACTAAGAGGGTTCAAGGCCTCAAAGACAACATCTTCATCCACTGCGAAACAAAGATAAAAACCTTTAATATAGCAGAAAAACCAATAACCTCGCAAACACCAAGTTAAACTTAAAGGATAAAATTTACCTTCCATATAGTCAGGCTGTGACGAAGGACCGCCGCTACGAGAAGACTTCTCGTTCCCTTTGGGAATGCCCACTTCTTCAAACGACGAGGCACCATCAGGGCCAAACACACGACGTATACGCCCAGTCAACAACTTCGCTAGAAACTCCTCATCGCCTTCGGGCCATACGGGACCTACTTGAGCAGGAAGGCCACATTCGAATACCATTTGGTTGGGATTTTTATTACTCAGGCAGTAGCGGCAAACATTCTCGGGCGTCTCCGTTCTCGCCCAGTCAATAGTGTACGCCTGGTAATAGTTGAATTGTGCCAATTTTGCAGCACCCATCGCCAACTTGGAGCTCTCTTACTTTCTGAAGGCTTGACCACGTGGCTTTGAAAGGCCACTTCTCCTCGTGCTCCAATACAACAATGAAGAACTTGCTCCGCACAATGTACCGATTGCTAGGAGTGTTGACGACATGTGTGCATAAAGACACACATTACGTTCCTTATCCAACACCTGGCTCGTTCAGCAATCCTCCTTAGGAAAATAAAACTTATAGCGATAGTGGGGAATGTAGATACCCCTATTACGCAAACAGGCCTTCATTTTCGGGTAGGTGATGTCGTACACCTCACCATCCCTCCAATTCTCCCTCTCACCCCCGGAGGAAGGACCAGCAACCGCCTCAACACCACCACCCACCACACCACCCCCACCACTGCCCTCAGCCTCAATTTCGACAAAAAATCGAACACCCTCCTCGATTTCACGACTTAACTCAGAGGGACTCCTCTCCGACACACCAAAACCACTCCTCACAACCTCAACAGCCTCCTCGATCTCCATCTCCACCTTCGATAATTCAACCTCGTATTCCTCGGCACCGATAGCCCAAGATTGGCCCTCCAAGTTCTCGGAACCCTCACTGTCCTATAGTACGGCCTAGACATGCACTAAAACCCCCAAACAAAAACAAAACAAAACGATGAACAAAGCAAAATACCTACTACGCCTCCGACAACCTTCTTCGGCCACAAAGCAACCCGAACACGGCAGCACAAAACTCAAATGAAAATTCTCTGCAGAAACTCGATGAGCACAGCGAAAACTGCGATCCCAGAACCAAAAACCCCCATTTATACCACACCTCATAAAAGCACGCACGGATTCCCATTACTCACCGACCATTAACACCAATCACTACACAACACATGGCAAACACTCCCAACTTGCAAAAAACAAAACCAAAACAAACGTTAAACCCACATATCACCACATGTAAAAGGCTCGTCGAGGGCTACTTTATAGTTCTCACCTCGCCTGGGGGCAATTGTTAAACCCAAGACATAAATGGCCCACTAAATACCATAACTATTGGGCCTGGGGCCCAATAAGCCTTGGACGACTCAAGAGAGAGCTCGCCATCATCCCAATCAGCGAGGGCTCGCCCAACCAGGGATAATCGTGCGAGCCCGAACCACTTATCGCCTGTCACATTTGGAGAGATCGTCCGCCTGTCGCCTCAGATAGCCATGTGGCCTTTCTGACAGCCGCTTACCTATCACATCATCTCCCATCATATCATTGCAAAATCCACGTGGGGCCTCAGCACACCTGTCCTCGTCCAAGCCTGGAACGTGTCATTTGGCGACTCGTCGATTACAACTATAAATAGCGCTCTCATATCTACTTGGAGACCTATTGACACTCATAAAACCACCTGTAGTTGCTCTCCATTACCCTCTCCTCTTTTCATCTCCACACTCCATAGCCACCTCTTAGTCACTCCTTAACCTCAAACGACCCAACACCTAAATAATCATCAACATAACTATAACTTTTAGTTTCTTTTTCAAGATTCAAAAGTTTCATATTCCAAATTGTTAAGGTTTTCCCTTTGGGATAAATAAAGTATTGTGTTTTTTTTTTGTGTGACCCCCCATAGTTTTCACTGGTTAAAGGGTGAATCTTGAATTTTCTTGATGTCATGATCTCTGTCCCCTTGCTGAAATTATTGCTTCCTTTAAGATGAGCAGGCCAGGTAGGGTCACCTTTTCCTCGTGAAGAATTTATTAGTGGTGCATCCATAGCACCAAGCAGAGCCAGAGTTTGGCAAGAGAAAGTGCTTATTCTATATTTAATGTATTAATCGCATATACATTTATATATTATTAATAAATTATATAATATTAATTTATTAAAAATAAAATTATTTATATTTATTTTTTAAAAATTTTAATGAATTAAATATAAATTTTATCATTAAATATTTTTAAAATTAATTAATATATTATTTATAATAAAAGAATGTCAGCAAAATTATGACGTGACGGCATTCAAGTTATCCACACAAACTCTCAAGCCCTATAAGAGCGCGTGGACCACACAATCTACTCAAATTGGGATGTGGAATCCTTTCATTTGGGATGGCAAAACTTGCTTTACGAATTTTGCATCCATTGATTCAAAATGGAGTTTTTTTTATAAATGAAAACGAGGTGGGAATAGATAATTTTAGTAAATGTTTGTTTCATTTAACTCATTTTAAAATTTTTATTTTATATATTATATATAGTTATATACTAATATTATATATATTTATAAATTATAATATATATTTTATAATATTAAATTAAAAATAATTAATAAAAAATTAAAATAAAACAACATGTAACAATATGAGCATTTATTAATATAATCGACATTTATGAAAAATAAATATTTTGACCTCTATACAAAAATAAAACAAAAATAGATAAAATAATTCTCATTTCCTAAAACAAAAATAGATAAAACAATTCTCATTTCCTCCCAATAGCCATCCCTACCTACATTTTCCATGGTCCATCTGTTGCCCACTCACTCTCTCTTTCCAAAAAGATATTGGAATTACAGGTGGAATCAATTTTAATTATCAAAAATAAAATATAAATAAATAAAAACCAGTCATTCTCTCTCTGCTAACTAAAACATGTTCCACGTCGGTTTCTCATCGACAAAGCAGGAAATCAAAATCATTTTGAATTACTTCTTTGCCGTTAACCTCGCCTCGCGCACCTCCTCCTCTTTCAATCATTGTTTCTTCTTTTTTTATTTATAATTAAGATGGTTGTACTCAAGGCGGTACGGCCAGCGATTTCTTGTTCTTCTTCCGGTTTCGATAGTGGTCCATCGGTACCGCTTCCCAAGGTTGGCTTCGTGAAGTTGCCGTTGCCGGCATCGTCGCTTTCTATGGGGTTGAGTAGCGGCAACAATGCGAGGTTGAGCTTGGTTCAGGCGACGGAAGAATCGACCTTGGCGATTACGAATGATCGCTCTGCTGTTATTTCTGGTAATTTTTTTTTAAAAAAATTTCATTGGTGGTCATGTGTTTAATTTTCTTTTTCTATTCAAGAATTCGGTTCAGGTGTTTTCTTTTTTTTTTTTTTTAACTATTTGTGGGTTTTAGGACCACCTTATTCTTGTTTGAGAAGAGCGGGGTGTTAAAAGAAAGACGAAATCTTTTGGTACAGCCAAATGTGGTATCTTCAGCTGGCTTGGATTTGATTTTAACTTTTAACTCTTAATATATATAATGACATCGGTTAAGAAAATATTTATAGAAATAAAAACATAATTAATGTACTGTTTTTTTATAGCCACGTTAATTGAACATATATGGACATTTTATTTGGAGTGTATTTAAAATAAAAAAAAAAATGGTAGGGTGAGGGAAGGGATAATTAGATTGACTTTTGAAGTTATTTTCAGCTGAATTGGGTAATGTAGACTTGCAAGCATTAGCATTTTTTACTCTGCTCTAAATTGGTTCTAGTTCTACTCTTTTAGACTGTGGCTATACCTACAATCCTTTTTTAAAACCCTCATTTTCCATGAAAATAGTTCCATTTCTCTCCTTGTTGGTAAATTTTGTAGTGGATTAGATAGGTTACTCCAACCCCATGTTATGGCCATAGTTGTGTAGTTTCTCTACCTACCTTGATGAGGGACTACATTCCTAGATAGCGTCAATGAAGGGTTACTGGTACTCAAATTTAAGATTACTTACTATGGAAACGAACCAGCTAATCCCTCTCTAGACTACTGTTGTTACCTCTCATGGTCTTAAGAATGTCCTATGTGCAAGGAATAAGCTGGTTCCTTTCAATTTTTATAGCCACGATTGTTGTTTGTTTATTGGATAAGTTTGGGATGATGAAGAACTTGAGCTTGGGGTCTTTCGTTTTGGACACTGGGTGTGCCTAACTGTTAGGTTATGCCTGCTGCTATCACCAAATTTTTTGTCCTTGATGGTGTTCTTTAAAGAGTTCCAGCCTTGAAGTCATCAAATTTCCACTCTGCATATATCTTCAATGAAGCTGACAAGGTAGGCCTTAAAAGCATAGCCGGTTATGGCCCAGTAAAATTCCTTGACAATTTTATGAAATGGTTGGGGTCCAAAATTACATATATTCCAGAATGAGATGGAAGTTTGGAGAACAACCACAACATTTCATCTGAAAGACTGAAACTATAAATATTTTTCAAAAAAAAAAAAAAGGAAAGTAAAGTAATTGGTAAAATAAAGCCTTTGCTTACACTGGCCGGCTTCTTGTTTTTGTGATGACTGCACCAAGTAAATCAACTGGATACATCTGAATCCCTAAGCATCAGCCTTTCAGATTTGACTATTTATTTTTGTACAGTTTCTTTGAATGCTGATTTTTTTGGTAAATAATTTTCTCATTTTGGGAGACACTGTTCTATAATATTCGTATGAACAATTTGGCCATTCCATGGAATTAGTTAGTGGCAATGATGACTAAGCAAAGTCATGATTTCCTTAGTATATGGTTTCTTTCCAATTGAATCTACTTAGGGTTCTGATTTCAAACGTAAAACTAGGTGAAAATCTCCACCAGATGGCTACTAATGGCAAGGCAACGAACATTGTATGGCACAAAAGTTCAGTTGGTAAACTTCATCGGCAAGGATTACTTCAGCAAAAGGGTTGTGTCATATGGATTACGGGTCTCAGTGGCTCAGGTTTGTTAAAGCAATATATGTGGATACTGAAATTCATGCTAATCTTTTTTATTGCCATTAACTTATTTCTTGTTTTCTGCTTTGCATGAGTATATAAGATGGCTTCTTGCTTATGACGTGCTTTAGTAGTCTTTTTTATGTGCTAAACAACAACAAACAAAAAAAAGAGTTGCCAAAAACTAAAACATTGGTATTTAAGTTGTTGAGGAACCTGTAAATTCAAAATCAAGAACGTAGGGCAACATAGCTGAGTTCTTTGTTAGTTTCTCTTTGCTAAACTGAAGAGCGTGTTCAAAAATCATACCCTTATCCTATTGTGTTGCTCCCTCTGCCTTTCTCTTACTGTGGTTTATGAATTTAGGAAAGAGCACTTTGGCATGTGCTCTGTGCCAATCGTTGTATTCAAGGGGAAAGTTAACTTACATCCTTGATGGTGATAATGTTCGGCATGGTTTAAACCGTGACCTTAGTTTCAAATCAGAGGATCGGGCAGAAAACATACGAAGGATTGGTAAATGCTGTTTGATTCCTCGTCATAGTTCTTTTCTGCTTTATCCTTTTGTTCTCTTCTTCTGATGGTTTCAAGTTTCAACTTGTTATGATTCACACACAGGAGAGGTAGCAAAACTCTTTGCTGATGCTGGCATCATCTGCATTGCCAGTGTGATATCTCCCTACAGAAGAGACAGGGATGCATGCCGTGCACTGTTGCCAGAAGGAGATTTCATTGAGGTATGTGCTGCCTTTAAGAAACCTGAAATCCTGAGGGCTTTGATCTTATTTGTGAGAAAGGGCTTTTGTATCAGAAGGTTTTTTATTGCTCTAAGAAAAAGTCACTAGGCAATGCTTGGGACAGGTGTTCATGAACGTGCCACTTCAAATATGCGAGGCGAGGGACCCAAAGGGCCTGTACAAGCTTGCAAGAGCTGGAAAAATTAAAGGTGTCTATCATCCTGGATTTTGTATCTGAAGATTGGTATAAGCTCATATTTTAAAAGTAGCTTATGTAATATTTTCTTTGTAGGTTTTACTGGTATTGATGACCCTTATGAACCACCTTTGAATTGTGAGGTATGTATATCGTTGGAGTACCTTTCTTGTTTGGCATAGGCTAATACTTATTCAAAGATGCACCTAAATATTGTTTATGCTCCAAACATGAAAATTCAGCTGACACAAATCTTGAAATGGTTTCAAGCATGTTCAGGCTTACTTGCTAGTGTGCTTGTGGATGGCTATGGTAAATATGAATATGATAGATATTTTGCCATGGTTCGAGTATCTGATATTGACTGCCACATTTCTAATCATCTCGATCTGAACATGTCAAAGCCGTACTTAAGACTAATTTGCGTAACTGTGGCATTCCTTCATTTTCAAAATGGCAATGCTTTCCACTTTGTTTTTCTTTGAATCTCATATTCCAACATTCAAATTGAAACTCAACCTTTTCTATTTTGCAGTTGGAATTGCCACAAAAGGGAAACAATTGTGCTTCCCCATGTGAAATGGCTGAAACTGTGATATCTTACCTGGAGGAGAAGGGATATCTGCAGGCCTAAGAAGAGAGAAACCCTGCAATTCCTGGTTGCCATAATCACCTGTAATATAGTGTGCTGAATCAATTAAAATTGATTATTTTCTAAATCAAGGAAATTTCTCGTTTCCGCATTAGGGAAACCACTTGTTTCGTATATCTATAGCCTGTTTCCGGCACCAGGGAAACTTCCTGTTTCCTGTATCTGTAGCCTGTTTCCGGCACCAGGGAAACTTCTTGTTCCCTGTATATGTAGTTTATATCCCGTATTAGGTAATTAATCGCTTGATTAATTACTGTCAGTGTCCTTTATTAGGCCTTCTTAAAGCCAAGTTGTGAGTAAATTGGCTTTAGTTAGTTTGGGAGCAAGAAATAAAGATGGTAAGTTATTGGTGTATGAGTTTGTATCATATAGCTTTGTAATGATTGCTTATGAATAAAAGACTATCTCAGGTTTTCACTGAAAGATACCCTTAAATTTGTTGATTTCTTCCTTGCACTTTAGTGTAAGTACATAGATTTTGTATGCATCAACCAGGATTTTGCCCTGATTAAAGCATTTAGCTTAATGATCCCTAATCATATGTCCCATTTTTTAGCCTAGAGAATTAAGGATATACCAATTTGCAACTAGATTAGCCTTGGAGGTCACAAAATTAAGGTAAAAAAATAAAGAGTTCGTTTTTAATATATCACCTTTTATCTTTTATACATCGTAAGTGAAATTTTTTAATTTTATAAGCGGATTAAGAAATCGTTACATGTCTCATTAGTTTTTAAATTATTTTTATTTTATTTTTTTAATATATCTTAAAAGGGTATGTGTCATTTTGTAGTTTAAAAACTTTACTGGCAATGGTAGCTGTGAGATACTTTCTCGACAAGTAAAATATATTGTGAGGATATAAATCTGAAAATGAAATTGTAGCTGATTTCTATATTCCATTTCCCAAATCATTCTCTTTTACATTTTTTTTTTCTTTTAAAATTGAGGATGTAGTGAAGGGTTCAATCATGTTGACTGGCTCCACCTATGAGATTCAAAGCCCTACAGAGAATTCACTATTAAACCCAGCTCTAAAAATATCTTATTCTCTCATCTCTAATATCTAATGACACTTGCCTATTGATCCCCAAGAAAAACTTTGGTAAAACCAGCATCATGTTTTTTTTTTTTTTGACACAAAGCAATAGACTTGATGGATTGCTTTTAACCCAAATATAGTACTAACAGGTTTCTAGATTTGAAACCAAATAAAAGAACTAGAAGTATGTCCATTCACCTGCAATATATAAATAGAAAGTGTGACATGCAAAATTATCCCATTTTGATCTTAATTTTGCAGAGAACTGGTATATACTTTCATTACTTGGAAAATTCTCATTCAAAATATATCAATAATTGACAACTAACAAGCACACTGCAGCTTGGAAAGAAATACATGAATCCATGAATTTTGCTAATGGTTACCAAATTCTTTGCCAAAGTTACAAAATGCTAGTAATAGAAAAAAAAAAAAAGCTATATATATATATATATTCTTGTTGATCAGTAAGAAAAGCTTAAAGTGCAGCAAGAAAACAGTACTATAAAACAAAATGAGCTTAAATAACTTATAGATGGGCAGTCTTAAAATTTCAAGAAGGAAACGAATATCAAACGAATGCAAGACCAATCTCTGGTCTTGCATGCTCATGAATGGACAAGAAGCAGACAACAAGGGCCATGGTCATGGAAATAGCAACTGAACTCACAGCATCAAAAGTTGCAGAGAACCGCCTCTCTTGCAAACCCCAAAGAGTCTTAACAAGCAATCCCAAGCCATCAACCACCATTGTTAGAACCATCTTCAAAAGTGAAAGCAAAGAGTATACAAAGAATGACCCAGAGACGTTTTAACTCTGAGATATATTGATCACTATCTCTTTCAGCTAAAAAAAGGGACTAAAATGAGACTTAGAAAGTGTGCAGTTGTGCATTGCAACTGAAGAAAAGAGGGTGGGTAAAGGGATTGAGTGAGTGATGGAGATTGCCGTCTTTTTCTTGGCTTTTTCATGATAAAATAGAGGTAGTTTCAAGGGAGTTCTAAGGTTAGCTATCAGATGAGCTTAAAATAGATTCCATTACATATAAATATGATAAATTACATAAAATTGTCATGTTTATATGTAATTTTTTTTACATATAAACATGATAAATTACATATAAATATGACAAATTACATATAACATGACAATTATATATAAACATGACAAATTACATATAAACATGATAAATTACATATAAACATGACATATTTGTCATATTTATATGTAATTTTTTAAATAGTGTAATTTTTTTTACATATGTAATTTCATTTTTACGTATAAACATTACACAAATTACATATAAATATAATAAATTACATATGTA
The DNA here is from genome assembly GCA_030761205.1 of Fremontodendron californicum. Taxonomy (NCBI): domain Eukaryota; kingdom Viridiplantae; phylum Streptophyta; class Magnoliopsida; order Malvales; family Malvaceae; genus Fremontodendron; species Fremontodendron californicum. The sequence goes on from JAULJL010000020.1 coordinate 3,073,298, forward strand.
ATAGAGTCTACGAAAACCTCACCAAGAGCTTTCCTTATAATTATTCGTAGTTTCATCATTATATAGTTTTAAGATGGCACCTTGTTGGTAAAGAGGAAAGGTCGGCTGCTTCCGCGTTGCTTCCCATTTTCACTTGCGCTATGGTTTTACTATTTGTGATAGCAATTGACAACAGGGCCGGCATTTTGGAAGCAAACGGTTAATAGATTCGATAAAGCTTGATACAACCAAATTTGCTTACAAAGTTACTGAGCTTGTTTATCTTTTATCTCTTTATTAGGTTTCCTATTTCTTTTGTTATCTAATAACAAAAAAGTAAAATCTGCTTCCAAGGATGCTATCTGCAACTTTAACATTTTTTTTATAAAAGAGTTTTCAATTTGAGAGTAGAAAAAAGATTGTATAAGTTGAGATTCGAATCTCAAATCCGTTGGACACCATTTTTTAAGAGTGGCTACATGAAAACCCTGAGTTCAACTTTTTTAGTTTTTTTAATACACAAAAGATGAAAAAGAACTACATTTGGAAAAAGTTAAAGGGCTAATTGATTTAGAAATAGATTACTGAAATCGAAGATGAACATAGTTGAAACTTTTTCTTTCCTCCAAAAATGTCAAGGTAGTTGAATTTGACAGGCCTAACAATTACAAGGATGCCACTTAGTCTAATACAGTTGCAAAAGTATGCAACATATATACACATCAATCCAACCTTGTTGTAGGATTATTAACCAGATTAAGTTGAGCAAATTGAGCACCTTCCTCTTTTTTTTTTTTTTTTGCCCTCTTGGATGGCATTTGCTCCCGTAGTAATCATTCTTGATTCATCAAGGACCCCATTATTGCTTTCTATCCTATCTTAAAAGCCAATTTCTTGGCTAGGGATGATCATAAATTTCCTTTATTTTCTTGTTAATGCAGCATGAATAATGCCTTCCTCTCAAAAGTAAATGATTCACTAAATATTCTATCACATGGATTTCTTCATTATGACCTTCAATAGTCTAAATAGGAGCTTTAATCAGTGACAATCATCAAGGAAAAACCACCATCCAAAACAGTTTCAAATGATTTGCCTATGCTTGTTGCCCTGAACTTCTATTTAACTGGGCAAGAAAAAGCAAAGGCGAAAAGAGATTAAGATGACTGAAAATGTCAACAAAATGTATCTATGATTTTCAAACTCGAGACTTTACCTGCAATTCTATCTTCTTCTCTCTTGGCTTTTTCTTTTGCTGCTGCATCTTTAGCTTCAAGATTAACTAAAAAAAATGTTGGAGAATGCTCACTTTTTTTTTTTTTTTTTTACATATTTAAAAGATCGTATCTTATATTTATGTTTGAATATATATCGAACACCGTCGTCTTCCCTACTGCCGCTGCTGCTTCTGGTTGGACATGGACTTCCCATTGTTAAACCCACAATCATCACCGCCGGGCTTTTTCATTTCCCGTTCGTTGCTGCCATAAACCTGTCGGAGACTCACCTAATTGTTTTTTTTTTTTTTTTTTTTTTGTGTGGATAAGTTAATGTAGTTATTCATGTCAATAACTACTATTCACTATTACATGAAATGAAATGAAAGCTTTCATGTCTTTTTTATTTTTTTTATTATGAGAATAATGAAGAATTGATAATTAATTAATCAATTTATTTCAATATGAATTTCCATGTTTCAATGGAGTTTCTTTTATTTTTTGAGGATTAGATTCATAATTAGTGTATTTTTTTGTTTAAAGCTTATCCTTTTTACTTGAAAATTAAATTTATATATTAAATACAAAATTATACAATTAAGTAATACTTTTTTTTTTCAAATTGATTGACAATATTTGAATTGGCATGCAAATTTAAGAAAATATTTTAAATTTAATCCAAACAAAAAATAATTTTAAATATAATAGGCTAGAGTTTTAAATATTGAAAGATAAAAGCATTTAAATTATACAAATCTTTACTACTTTAGAATTAATCTAAATAAAATGAAAATAGAAACTTTACTCTTTTTTAGAATAAAAGAAAATAGAAACTCAACGTTAAGGAATACAAAGAAAAGCCAATTATTCAACGGGCTTCAAATTGGGCCGTTTTTGCCGATTCAAAAGGTCGGTAATTATCGGAACCGGCAAACTCAAGAACTCAGTAACTCACCGTTTCAAACGGTCAAAAGTCAAAACCTCCCTCCATAAACCAATCCCTAATCAGAAAAGATTCAATCGCCCCCCCCCAACCCCCAAATCATAAACCCTAGCGATAGCGATAACGCCCAACTCAATTTCAAGAAAATTGCAACTAAAAAAAGCTACCAGAAACCCTAAAATTGAATCGTCCCAGTAAAGCTCGCGACGATGGGGAAGAAACAGCACAGCAAAGATCGAATGTTCATAACGAAGACGGAGTGGGCTACCGAGTGGGGCGGCGCTAAATCCAAAGAAAATCGCACCCTTTTCAAACGCCTCCCCTTCTATTGCTGCGCGTATGCCTCACTTTCCATTCCCACATTTGTTAGTATATTTATTAAATTCATGCTTATTTACTTGCAACATTTTAATTTTAATTTTTTGGGTTTCTTATTCAGTCTTACATTTACGCCCTTTGAGTTACCTGTATGCACGAAGGATGGCTGCGTCTTCGATTTAATGTTGGTATCTTTTTTATTTTCATTTGTTACTTATTTTAAGCTTTGATTTTTTTTTACTGTAATTTAGGGTTTATTTTTTTTATTGTTTTCTGGTGCAGGAATATAATTCCTTATATTAGGAAGTACGGGAAGCATCCGGTTACTGGGGTTCCATTGAAGCAAGAGGATCTTATCCATCTTACTTTCCACAAGAATTCTGAAGGTTAAAAATATTTTATTTACGAATTCATATTTTTAATAAGATGAGCCAAATATAGTTCTTGAGCTGCCATATGATATATTGCCACTGTCATGTTTCGGCAAAGCATGTTGTAGATTTAGAAGTAAAATTTGTAGAGTTCATATTAAAAAGGATACTTGTTTGAAATATTGTTTCCTTATAGTACAAAATATAGTGTAATAAAGACGTTGTTCCTTGTTTGAATTGTTTACTTGAGCTATATAGATTTACATTAATAGCTTTCTAGATTCTTTTATAATGTGCATGAGATCAATGGAGGATGTATTCTTTGCATGTGATACAGCAGTGTTATGCAAAACAAAATTTTGGTCTTCTATCCTTTACTTGACTTCTTATAAATTTTTCAACAAGGTCGAACTTGAGTGTGTGCCTCTTCTTTTAGCTATGGGCCTATGGCATGCAAATTCGGAATGTTATACAGTTACCTGGGTTTGGATTGCAAAAACAAAACCATGGGATGTGTTGTTGCATGTTATCTTTAGGGTTATTCTCATTTTCTCTATAAACAAGTCTGTGAATAATGCAAGTTCTGCCTGCTTTTGGAGTTATTTCCTGTTCTTTTATTTGTTTAATTAGTTAATGTCCTGCAGGACTATAGTACACTTTGTCTTTGTTTTTGAACTGAAAATCAAGAAGTTGAAATTAGAGTCTGGTACTTAATGGCCTGTTTGTTCAATGTCACAGCATAATTATGTCAAGACGTCCTTTTCAATTACCACAAAGTTGTTAAATTGCTGTGAAACTAGTTATTTTCAGCTATAAATCCTTCGAAAATGAAGGATAGTAGGTGGGGAAAGTGCACACAATAATAAATCTTATTTTTGTTATAGTTATGAAATCATATCTGTGAAATCAATTTTAACTAATTGAGAAATGGAATAAATGTTTGAAATGCTCTTTCGTGGTAGTGTGCATAAAGGCTATGAATTCTCATGGGTAATAGATGTAAAATGGTCTTGGTCTTCTTATTAATGTTGTCATATTGATTATATTGTTGCAATTTGGTAAAAGGCTGTGCATAAACAATGTTCCACTTTCTTGTTTTATGTGCAGCCTTGTTGATATACTGATTGCTTTTCTTTTCGATTTTACATTTTTTTAGAGTTTAGTTTATTTTGGAGTTCTGAGTCTTTGCACGTTTGGTTTACTTTTCATGCCTCAATGATATTAATATGGTGCCTTACCTCAATGCAGGAGAGTATCATTGCCCTGTGCTGAACAAAGTTTTTACCGAGTACACACACATAGTTGCTGTGAAGACTTCGGGAAATGTGTTCTGTTATGAGGTTTAGTTTATTGCTTATTGTCAAGGTTTTCCTCATATAGTCACATGTGTTAAAGCTTAAAGCACAATAACATCGTTCCTTTTTATTTCTATTGTAGGCAATTAAAGAATTAAACATCAAGACCAAAAACTGGAAAGAGCTTCTTACGGATGAACCTTTCACTAAGGAAGATATCATTACAATTCAGGTAAGCAGTACATTTATTTTTATTCTGTTTATCTTTGATTTAACACATTTTTTATTTGTTTTGCCAGCGTTACATCATGATTATAAGTTGCTTCTTGTTTTGCTGGTCATGTTCTGCAGAATCCTAATGCACTTGACAGTAAGGTTACCCTGGATTTTGATCATGTCAAAAATAGTTTGAAGATTGATGATGAAGGTACTGTATTTGTTGCTGTTTTGGCTGTGCTTGCTGGTAGGATTAGCTATGCCCGCCCCTCCTTTTTCATGGTCTTGATTTTGCTATAATCTCTTTGCAGAACTAAAGAAAATGAGTTCAGATCCAACTTATAACATAAATGTCGCTGGGGATATCAAGCAGATGCTAGCGGAGCTTGGAACCGAGAAAGCAAAGCAAACTGCTCTGCTTGGAGGTGGTGGCAGTAAGGCTCAAAATGAGAGGGCTGCTGCTCTTGAAGCCATTTTAGCTGCAAGGTCTCGCATCAAAGAGGATTCAAATTCAGATGTAAATGGGGAGAGTAAAACTCAACCTGCATTTAGTATTGTAGATGCTGCATCTGCTTCAGTACACGGAAGAAGTGCTGCTGCAGCAAAAGCTGCATCAAGTGATAAAACTGCTGCTCGGATTGCTATGCACATGGCTGGAGAGAGGGCACCTGTGAATGCTAAGCTGGTAAATTCCTTGTTTTCTTGGCTTTTCTTTTGGACATCACCATTTATCATAGAGCTCCATTCCAAACTAGTGCCTAGTTTGAAGGTTTATGTCTTTTATTCGAACAGGATATTTTATCATTCTTTGAGTTTCTATCTCATTCTGCGTACTAGTAGTCCTTTAGAGGCATTTTGGTGTCGATTTGTTGATTACACATTCTGGTGGTAATGACTTGTGATACCTATCATTCTATCATCAATCAGTCGATAGTGGTAAGCTTATGTGAGAGTTGGTATTTAATTATCTAGAAAGTGGAAAAGGATTATTCCTTGTGAAGATGATCATGGATTAGATTCTTAGTCATCATTTTAGATCAATGATGGGTTTTTAGCATGTAGAAAATGCCTCAAGATATCTCTACACAATTTGAGCCTTGATCAGTGTTAACATTGGATTGTTTATTAGGTGAAAAGCCGTTATACAACTGGTGCTGCTTCACGATCTTTTACTTCTACCTCTTATGATCCTGTCACCAAAAATGAATTTGAGTACGTTAAAGTTGAAAAAAATCCTAAAAAGAAAGGTTATGTTCAGCTGCATACAACACACGGTGATTTGAACATTGAGCTACACTGTGATATAACTCCAAGGACATGTGAGAACTTCATTACTCTTTGTGAACGTGGTTATTACAATGGAGTGGCCTTCCATAGAAACATTCGGTATAGTGACAATTGCTCAGTTCAAATTCTATCTTCTGTTTTGATCACTTGGTTTAATAGTTTGACTCATGCTGATGAAGTTATACTTTCTGGTATGTAGGAATTTTATGATTCAAGGTGGTGATCCAACTGGTACTGGGAGAGGAGGTGAATCTATATGGGGAAAGCCTTTTAAAGATGAACCGAACTCTAAGTTGCTTCACTCAGGAAGAGGTGTTGTTAGTATGGCAAACAGTGGCCCTCACACAAATGGTTCACAGTTTTTCATCCTCTACAAATCTGCAAATCATTTAAACTTCAAACATACGGTTTTTGGTGGAGTTGTTGGTGGCTTGACCGCACTATCAGCTATGGAGAAGGTTCCCGTGGATGACAATGACCAACCTCTGGTGAGTTTCGATGTTGAGTATTTTTTTCAATGATTTGTATTTCTCGAGTTTGTGTATTCAGTTATTTAGTTTGATATTCTTACATTTTATTTTTGTTGTGTATAAAGAAGAGATGATATTGGGGTCAAAACCAGTTTCTGTTTACAGTAAATCTTGCATACTGAAAACTTTTAATCATGTGTATGATTTGCTACTGAAAATTTTTTGTAAGGAAAACCCTGATTGTGATGATTGTATGCCTCTGGATGTTCATCTCGTAGTATTTAAGCATCTGTATTGTTAGAAGGATTGGCTACTAGGATAGTTTCTGTTCCAAGCCTAATTTCTGTGTGTTTTCCTCTGTTGCTTGTACAGGAGGAGATTAAAATAATTAGTGTCACAGTATTTGTAAATCCATACTTGGAACCTGATGAAGAGGAAGAGGAAGAGAAGGGTAAAGGTGAAAAGACTGCTGAGGATGAAGATAATGTTAGTTTTGGACCCCCTGATCCTGAGAATTCTGGATTTTAGGTTTTTTTCTTTTTTTCAATCTATATTTCTTTATAGTTGATCATTTTGGGCTTTTTCTTTGAATTTCAGGATAAGGTTGGGTCTTGGTATAGCAATCCAGGTGCAGGAACCGCAGAATCTGGAGCCGCGGGTGGTGGTGGTGTTGGAAAGTACTTAAAGGCTAGGAATTCTCAAAGTGACTCTGCTGCTGTTGATACCAGTCTAACAGCAATTTCTGTAACAAAGAAAAGGAAAGCCAGGTCAGGAGAATTTAAAGATTTTTCTTCTTGGTGAGGTTCCTTAATGCTGTACCACCTTTTAAATGATATAAAATGTGATTTGGAGCTTGGAAGCAAGGGATGCTGAAACTTGAATTAGCCATTTAATACTGCTCTGACAAAAAACCACTTTAGCAAATTTATGGGATTGAAAGATTCAATGGCAGAATTCAGATTCTTTTTTCTTCTTGGTAAATTGCCCAAGTTTGTAACCATGCTTATTTATAGACAGTTGATATGCTGGTAGAGGTAGTGTAAGTCAGCAATGGTGAAATATATTTCCAAGGTGTTGAAAAGAAGAGGAATGAAAAAACCAGCATTATTCCTTTCCTTTTGTAAAGAAGAAGATTATTTTTAATGTTAAAACTGTGAGTCCATAAGGCATCGATTAGCCACATCCTCCACATCAAAGCCATTGCCTGTTTCTTAGGTCAAAGTCTGAAATCTTGGATTATTAATTGGTGCAATACTAGACAATCTGAAACTTTTTTTAATGATAAATATTGTAGAACAATTCATAGAAGTGGAGGAACTCTTCCTGTTGAACAAAATGATAAAAGAATACCCGAAAACATATTTACAAAAACTTCGTATAAGAATTCACAAAGAAATGATCCAATTGATCAAGAAGTGCAATGAGGATCGTGTCTATAGGATATACAATTTTGCACTTCTTAGACAAATTTAATCTGTTTTGTTATTCAAAGTGGTTATTCTAAGCATTTTTAGTAAGTTTGGACATCGTGCTGCTATTGTACTACAAAACACTATAGAAAAGATGTTGGAAAATTGATCATCCTAAAATCTATCAGAGCTCTGAGGTTTGTGCATTTAAGAGAAAAAAGAAAGAAAAAAAAAAAAAAGATCATAGGCTAAGTCAATTTGACACTCATTTTGTCAGATACCTTACTATTGCAATTCCAAAGAACATCTCATGTTTTCTCCATGGCTATGCACTCAAAAATCTTTGCTCACTGCTCTGCAATCTGCATCAAGAACAAGAGAAGACAATATGATTATATGGCAGCTCGACAAAGGACAGCACACATTGGTGGCCCACCAGCTGTAGAATTCTCGACAGAACAGGCCAGTTTGATCATTGAGTGGGAGGGGTTTTTGGATGTTTCCAGTTGACGTTATCTTTATGCTGTCATCTAATAATATTGGACACGAAATACGATACGAATATATGAATATGTCAAAATTTATTTAATATAAATTATTAATATGTCAAAATTTATATAAATATAAAATATCTTAAATACGATTATGACATAAAAAATATATAAATACGAAACAAATATACAAATTGCCAACCAAGAACATTTTTTAGAATGAATTAAATGGCTTTTCCAACACGCAGAGCAGCTAGAAATAGCCATTATGGGACCACTTCTATTTGGTGATATTGCTAGCAAATGTTGATTTCTAACTTAAAATCTCATTCTTACGTTGTCTTAACTACAACTTGGTGAGCTGATTCAGAGCTTTTTGGGACAAAATATTCAGTTTTTCTTTTCTTTTTTTTTACTGAAAATTTTATTTATAGGAAATGATTGTCAACTTTCGGTGAAAGCTTGAATCAACAAATGCTGTAAGTAGAGTGGGTTTTAAACAGATTCGATACCTGTAAGGGAAAAATCTCTTTAATTATCTCCAAATGTCGGTGAGTTTGGTCAACCTTTTAAGCTTTGATTGCAGCAGTGACTTCCTTTGTTATTATTTTGTCCATTTTTAACTCAAAACTCGTTTTCTCCACCGAATCACTTTTGCTTCAAAAATGATTAATGGTAACTTGATAAGATAGAAGATTTTTCACAAATTTATTGTATAAAACATCAGTTTATACCAGAGTTATCTAATTCGTTATACAAATCGAAACGATTCGGATTACATTATAAGTAACTCTGATTTATACAGTTATTACTTTATCAATGATGTATATATATGATTATTATTTTGTACATTGCTAATGGAGTTTTTTAATTTTATAAGCGAGATTGAAAAACTGTCACTCATTTATTTATTTATTTTAAATATAACCTAAAAATATATGACAATTTTTTAATCTCATTTTTGAAATTAAAAATTTTTACTGTTAATGTACAGGATAATAATCTAAGAGATTGTATTTGATGTACTGTCAGTGTATAGATCTATACACTGATAGTGAATTCTACAGTGACACCTGACTAACCCCTAACCATAATCCTAACTCTAATCCTAACCCTAACCCTACAACTTAACTTTTAACAGATAGCATCGTACGGTATATGTATAGACCCATCGACGGATGGTACAAGGAGCCTGAGGGGGCCGGCCCCCTCAAAAATTTGAAAAATTCCTACATATATATAATATCTATACATATATTGATATTGAATAAATTTAAATTACCACTTGTAAATTAAAATTGTTAATTTTATTTATTTATTATGCAGTTTCATTACCTAATTTTATATATTACAATTTTAAAATACTTAAAATTACACTGTTATTTGTTATTTATTGTACTCACTCATCATTACTTACAAATTCAAGAGACTTATCACAAATGTTAAATGAAAATCATGTAAATTTAACAAAAAATAAATTTACATTTTAACTTTCTCAACAAGATTTTAAATTTTCAACCAAGTACCAAATGTGTTTTTTTTTAAGCCAACTATAACTTCTTCTCTTTATATAATTTTGTGTACTTTACTCTTTTTTGTTAGTATATTGCTTATATATATTATATTAATAAATATAATAAGATGTGTACGTCTTATGAAAAAAATAAGTTTAAATATATATAATATTAATCGGCTCTTCCAAAATAAAAAAAATCAAGATTCATCACTGAAGAAGAGGTTATGATATTGGTGTCTCAACATCCCTTCATTGTAGGTAATATTTTGATATTTTTGTGAGTAGTATTATTTGTATTTTTTTGTCTAAAATGTTTATTAGTACCATGACTTCTTATAAAATAAATATAAACATGCATGTAATTACTTATGCTCCTTTTGGCATATCAATTGGAGGGAGTTCAATTATAAAACAATATTTCCAATGCAATGGATTCTTTTAATTGGTTTATCGAAAGGAGACATAGGCCCCTGAAAATGGCTTTCTCTGTTTGAAATTAAAAAAGTGGAAATTATGATACAAGTTATTTGATTATATATAGTTTTTAAATAAATAAAAAAAAAAACAACCCTAGAGTACTAACCAAAAACATAAATAATTTCAAAAATAATTAAAACCATATAAGATACAAAGATCAAAATAATTAAAGCTCTTTTTGGATGCGCGATAGTAGGAGATTCTCACTGCATTGAAATGTTTAAATTTATTGGACTTCTCAGCCCTCACACCCCGCATCTAAAAGGAGTCTTAGTTGATTTTGGCCTTTGTATTCAAGTTTGCATGGATCTTGAGATTTGATTTTAGAAGATAAATTAAAATTACTTTTTTTTATTTTTTTTATTTAAGGTATCTTGTTATATTTATTAATATAAAATATATTAGTAAATATATTCATATACTAAAGACTTTTGGATAAAAAAGTTAACACATAACAATTTTAATTATATATATATATATATACACTAAAGAGTTTTGAAAATATTTTTGGTATGATATGAATATGATACGAGAAAATTAATTAAAATATGATATGACACGTAAAAATAACACGAATACAATATGAATACATGAACGTGTTAAAATCTATCTAACATGAATTATAAACTTATCAAAATTTATATAAATATATAATATTTTAAACACGATTATAAAAAAAAAAAAAAAGTACAAATACAAAAATTATCAGATCTAGTTGTGTCTCAAGAAATTCGGTTTTACTATCTTGAAGTGCCTAAACAATATTGAATTCCTAATCCCTCGACCGTGCATCCACAGGAAGCCTAACTAAGGAGTATAAGAAATTTGTTCAATAGTCTTTTTCGAACATGTTCCAACTTTGAAACTTTGGTCCCCATGAACATAATATTGACTTCAAGATACGACAGCAAGCTAGTTATCTGGTCATTTGTCAATGACATAAAGCAATTCAAAGCTTAAGCTAAAGGAAAAGCATGGACCGACTCTCTTCTAAAAGAAAACAACGTACATATTGGATGAGAAAAATCCTAAAAAGAAGTTCTCACTATACAAATTTAATCTTTTTTTTCTTCTTCTTTTTCCTCTTTGTGTATGGCCAAAAAGCAGTACTTGTTGACGTTGCTACACCACCATGAAAGCATTTTTTAGGTTATGGTAGGGGGCCAATTTATATGGGCAAAACCAAAGCTTTCCCTTTCTAAATCAAAAGAGGGAAAGAAAAAAAAAAGATTTAATTTGCATTTGTAACTCAAAAAGAAAGTAAAAGAAAAGAAGAGAGAATCGCTCAAACCATATGAATACAAAAGCGTGCTGGCCACTAAACCCTTTGTATGCCACTTATGACTAAACCCCTTTTTTATAAGATTCCCCATAATTGGAACCCAACCCCCTTAACCAATGGCCGTCCTAAGATTCTAAGGGCCCCAAACTAGACAAGGACCTATTCATTTTTTTTCTTAAATGGATATAATTGAAAATTTTAATTAAGCCCTCTTTTAGTTATCAAAATAATTAATTCCCTTTTACACCAAATACCAACCCCATTTCATTTTTGGACCTATATATTAACAATGATTTAAAGATTACTTAGCATTGCTAATTATTTATTTAGGCCAACACCAACCTTATGTTAAAACTAAGAAAATTGTTTCTTTTTGTCTTAAATGTGCATCAAGTCTCTGGACAATTTCAGTAGGCCATATATTCACAGGATGTTAGAAGCAAAAATTGCAGTGGACTAAGTCTTTCTTTTCCTCTCCTTTTATTTACTTAAGATATCAATTCCAGTTATTTATTTTCTTTAAAACTCTTTATTCATTTCTTTCAAATAAATCATCACTAATTAAAATGTCTAGAGACGTCTTTACTTCTCTTTTCACGTCTCTGAATTAAGTTTGAAAAGTTCATTAGCCACCGATAGAATTTGTAACTAATAGAATTAGGAGATTAATTAATCTAACTAAGATTCTTTGAGATTAATCAGAGAATTTCATTTATTAACATTCTGCCATGCATTTAAAGAGGATCAATGAAGGACGGTCGTAAAAGGACATGTCTAGAGGATATTGCGGTAACCATCCAAAAGTCGTGTCCGAAGCCAAACAACTATTTCAAGTTGAGGGACAACAACTTTCCCTCAACCAATGACTAGACAAGAGTACTTCGACTGGGTGATTCCCCCATCAGCAATGGCTACAAATAGCCGCCTCTTTTGAAGCAACAAGTTTGTTTATTTTTTTAATTCCCTCAACTTTGATATTTGAATATTTTGTTTGATCATTTTATTTAATTTATTTAAATTAAGAGTTTCAAATATAATCTACAGTCTGATTAGATTTTTGAAATGTATAAATTTGATTTGATTAATAAAAATAAAATTATACAATTCAGTTTTGACTAATTTGATTCACAATTAACCAAATCAATGAACACTTTCTAGGCCTCCCATGCAAAAAAAAAAAAAAAAAAGCCTACCGCCGTCGTCAAGGCCGCCATGCACTGGCCCAAACCACCGGCTGATCTTTCCAAGACAAGAATATTCCGGCGTCGGGACACTGTGCCATTGACCAACCTTCCTTGTACCTTCTCAACAAGGCGCGTACGTCATCGCACACTTCATCACTCCAAACCACAGGGCTAAACCCACTTGCTTGGAACCGTCTGGACCAGCGCGTGGCTGACTCGCGTCTCTCGATGGACTCGGATGGTGGACAAGCCACCAAGTCAACTATGGCTCGACCAGCTGCTCGTTCCAGCATCAACCTTTCATTGCTTGCTCTACCAAAACTCTCATCCAAGGCTTCGAAATAAACCCTAAACCATCTTAAACATTCTTGGAAACCCTTAACGAACTCCAACCCATCAACCCCAACTTCAAGATCAGCCTCTTCTTCGGCTACAGTGATTATCCTAGGCTGCAATTTCCTGAAATTCGATATAACCATGTCTCTACGATTATCAACGGCTGTGATCGAATGTAATGTGCCAACACAGTTGATGGCTAAGGCTTCATCTTCTTTGATATCAAGTTCTGATAAATCTAAGTCACATAAATCACCGGCATGGTGTATTACATTGAATTTAAAGGGAACTCCCATAAGCCTAGCAAACTTTTCCATTCGGTTTCCTATTTCTTTCATTATTTTTTGGACTGCAGCTAAGCCTCCTCCTGCTGCTGCTCCTGAAGCACATGAAACGCCACCGTTTTTGCTAGCAACGATTGTGGTTAGCCTTAAATGTGGGGTTTCATCGGTGCGGGTAGCTAGGGCTTCAAGCAAAGTAGGCCATTGGGTGCAATAAGTGTTGCTTATATCAATTATATGTAATTTGCCTTCACCTTCGAAAGCTTCCATGATTGCACCATTACAAGCAACGTGACCAAAAGTAGTCCAAGGACTTACCTCTTGAAACTTCAATACCATCTTCCTTGTTGACTCGAACAGGTTTTCTCAGATACTGAGGCTAAGGTTCGATAGCAACGGTCACCAGAGTCAGTCATGCGGCTAAACAAAGCTTGAAGAAAGTAAGAAGCAAGTTTTTGGTCGGTGTCACCATAAGGTGAGCTAAGCTCGTTGAGCATCCACATGAGTTGTTGGACACGTCCGCTGTTTCGATCAGAAATAGCAGTTGCTGTTTCCAGGAGTATATCGGTAGCCCACTTACCGGAGAAATCAAAGCTAATTAGGTCACGAGCAGGGGAGAAAGTAGAGAAGCCAGAAGTTTCAAAAGCATGGTGATCATCAGTGGTGGGCGTAAAAGTGTTTGTAGCGGCGGTGGTAGAAGGGTCGGGTTGTTGTTGTTGTTGTTGTTGATGATGAAAAGGATAGTAGTGTTTAGAAGAAGACGAAGAGAGGTCTTCTTCATCCATGAAAAAGTTGAAGCATTCTTCGTCTTCTTGTTTGTAGTGATGGTTTTGTCTAGAGGATCGATCTAGAGCTGCTAGAAGAAGTTCTGCCAGAGTAATTGAAAGATTGATATCATGATTGAAGACTCACAAGTCTAAACCATCTAATACCCAAATAACAAGAAAGCCATTGTACATACAAAAATTTTGTTGTGTATGAAAATAAGATAATAAAATTTGGAGTTAAAAAATGTACTGAAAATTCTTAAATAAAAAAATTCCTCTAATTTCCAAATTGTTTTCTTGATCTTTGTTTTTGAATTTGTGGGAATTTGGAAACTTTGATTCTTCAGTTATTTTATATTCTCAATTGTCTTCTTGATTTTTTTATTTTTTTTTAAAATTATCTTCAAGTCCTCTTTTCCCAAGTGTTGTATATCAAATGGCTTGAAGAATTCTCTATCTATAATGCTAGGTGATGTTCTAAAAGAATTTAATCTCTTTAATTTAATCTTTAAATTATTTTAATTTAATTAAAGATAAAAAAATGATGACTCATATGTTGAATTTAGTTGGATGACTTATGAGTCTTTGAAATTTGATTGATCAAAATTTAGATTTGTCTTTAAATGATTTTAATTTAATTTAAAGATATATTGGATATATAGCTCATAAATAAATTTTGATTGGTTGATCTATGAATCTTTAAATTTTGATAGGTTAAACCACATATTTATCTTAATAGAAATATTAACCGGTGTCTATAGACATTGGTTAAGGTGATATATATAATAAGAAAAGTATAATTAATGTATTACTTTTTTTTAATTCAATAAAAATAATGTATTAAATGTAAAAAAAAATTAAAATCATAAATAAATAATCTTTAACCAGTGCTTATAGGCATCAGTTAAGCAGATCCTTATCTTAATTTGTCAAATGATTAAAAAAAAAATTGAAGAACATGTATCACATTATATATAGTTGGTCAAAAAATTTCATCACTTGCATCCACATCCATAAACTTGGGATTGAGGCTGTTGGAGGGTGTTGGGGGGATGATTGAAGAGATGGATGAGTTTCTGTTTTTACTTGTTAAATTAATACTAAAACATGGGATATAGAGAAATGATTAAAGTAGGGGATCTTAAAACTGGATTGTAATAATTGGGTTTTGTAAATACAATTAGATTTAAAAAAAAAAGGGTTGGGAATCTAAGTGTGTGAGAGTACAAAATGTGGTTTCTTTTTGTGTAATCGATGAGAAAAATGGAGGTGCGTGGGTCAGTAGGATGGTGAATGGAGTAGCTGGCTGGTGCTTTATGAATAGAATTGAGTGGGAGATAACTTTTCATTGAGAGAGAGAATGTTAAATTAATGTTTTTTTTTATAAAAAAAACACGTTATTTAATAAAATCATCATGATTTTAATATATAAGTTTTAGTGGGAGCAGGCGTGCCAATTTGGTTAGACTTTAGAGAGAGAGAGAGAGATGGGAAAGTAAAGCTGCCAAAATTATTTTACTTTTTCCCTTTTCTTTACTCTTACATTATCCCATACATCAATTTGTCATATATTAATATACTCTATTTTATTGTCAAAATGTATTTTTTTAAAAGTAAATTTGATAATTTTAGATACGATAAAAAAAAATTAAAATTTGATATGAATATAATACAAAAAAATAACACGAATACGATATTAATATATAAATGTATCAAAATTTATATACATATATAATATTTTAAATACGATTATAACATATAAAAATAATACGAATATGATATATGTATATAAATTATCAAATCTATTCCTAGGGCATGCAACATGCTCTCCTTCCTTTTTCCTCTCCCCACACTCCCCGTATCATCAAATAGTTTATAAATCACCAACACTCTCTCTTCTAAATTTTCACTTAGACCAAACTATTTCTAAATTTTCTTCCTAGCCATTTCCCCCCACCCCAACTCCCCTCAAATTGAATTTCCTAGCTATATTGTCTTCAAGCTCAATCTTAATTCTATCTAGAAACAAAATCTTTTTTTTTTTTTTGGTTGGCACTAGTCTTAGCCTTAACATTCAGTCATTCACATTCTCTTTCTTGAATCAATGGTTGAAACTTTAGAAGAGATTATATTATGTTTTTTGTTGGAGGGTTCCCGGTTTTGTCCTCATCTTTTGGTTTTTAGGGGACAAACAAAATACTAAACTATAACTATACTAGCTCAGCTTAGGTTAGTACTCTATTCTTTTTTTTTTTCTCAAATGTCAAGGCTGCTGGCTATGCATTTATTTTTGCTGTAGAAATATTCTCATGGACTGTTCTTTTTTCCTCGATTTTCTTCAACAATCATTAGGAAAAATCCTGGCTCGGACTCTTTGTCCGTAGTCAAGATGATGCTCGCAGACAAGAGCAGAGTGCACATAGTTGGATTTTGTATATAGGAAAAAAGAAAAGGATAGTTTTGGTAAAGCTAGCTAGTTAATAGGATTTAATTACTCCATTTAAAATCAAAAATCAATTTTGCTTTTGATGTTAATTACTTAATTAAGTATATATATATATATATAGGAGTATACTAAAACACATAAGACGAAGACTTTGAAAGCTTAAACTAGGGGATATTTCATGGATTTTTGGGTCCACATATTGTTCACATAATTTTGCTTTTAGGATTATTATAACAAGAATGTAGATGAAATGTCACGCTGATGAATTTAAATTTAATTTAATTGATACATAAAATTATTTAAAAAAAATAATATTTAATAAATTAAAATTTCAGTACATATAATTTTTTCTGTTATACTCAAACTATAATCTCCCTTATAATAAAAATGTCACACTACCTCAATCATAATAAAAATAAAAATTTTGGATTGAGAAGGTGATGGCAGTTTGTTTATTATATAACACTTTTTTTTTTCTGCTTGCTTTGTTTATTGTTTAATAATGGCTAAATTATATAACTGAAAAGTAACATAACACCTTTTCTTTCTCAAAGCCTTCAAATCAAGGTAGTCAGTATCATAACAATGGACGTATCGTTTTTATTTTAGTATTAATACGTATTGATATCGGTGTGTTTCGGCGTACCGTTTCGAGTTTACCGGTATTTTTAATATATTTTTTCATATATCTATATGTATAACATACTTTCAAATTTTTTAATAAAATATATATTATATACACATGTAAATATACATACATTACATGTATATATATATATTGATACAAATATAAGTTTTAAATATTAATATCTAAAATTTTTAGTAAAATAAATATTAAAATGTTAAAAAAAATATAATAAATTATTATTAATTATGTTCAATAACCTAATTTAATGAACATATATATATTTTAAAATATAATGATGAAAAAAATAAAAATGATGATGATATAAAAAATATTGAAAATGGTTTAAAAATTCAAATAAGTGAATTTTTAAATTAAAAAATTATAAAAAATCAAAATCTTGTATCAACCGGTACTGATCGGTATATATCGGTACGAACCGGTACTGACCGGTACAGACCGGTACAGGCCGGTACCAAAATCAAAACGGAACGAAATTCTTACCGTTTCGATTTATCTTAAAAACGGTACGTATCAATCGATACAACCGATACTAATACGATATCAATAACCTTGTTTCAAACCCCATAGGGCAGGTAGGATAGATTCGAATACCAAAATTTTTATAATTTCATCCTTGAAGGAGTAAATACTCTAGCTTAAATTTTGCTTTGGAATTGATTGTGAATGTCAGTCTTAAGTTAATAAAAAAAGAATTAAGATTTGAAAAAAAAAAAAAACAAATAAAGTCATTGTGACCACAGAAAGACATGCTAGGTTCTGAGTTTCTCAATCAGTTTTTTCACCAAAACATGCTTTTTCCTCGTGGCTTTGTACTAACATCAACCCCCACCGTAATATATATATATATAAATTATTAACGAGTATCTTTAAATATTTTTTAAAATTAATTAATATATTATTTATAATAAAAATATTATATTAATTACAAAAATTGATAATTTTATTTATTATTTTTAATGTATTTATTAAAAATATTATTATATATAATAATTTTAAAAAATATATTTAATACACTAGTTAATAAAAATATATATCTATATATATATATATATATATATATAGATATCAGAAAAGTGTATGTACCCAAAAGCTGCCCAAAGAAACCTGCAAAAATATAGATGGGGCTGGATTTTGCCTGACATGGCATCACACCATTAGGCCATTAGTCCCAAAGCTGTAGTTGCAATTGGGCCCCTACCCCTAACCCCAACCCCACCTCGCCTTTTCCATGGCTTTTCTTTTCCTACTAGTCTTTTCGATTAGAAATTGTTAGAAGTGACAAAATGAATTTAAACTCGAAAATTCGTTTAAAAAAGTTTGAATTCGAATCTGTTTAAATTTGATTTAATTAAAAAGTCAAAAATTCAAATTTAAAAAAATTCGAACCCAAAATGATCCGATCCCGAAAAAATTCGAATCAAAAAGACCCGAACCCGAAAAAATTTGAACCTGAAAAACCCGAACCCGAAAATATTCGAACCCAAACCCGAATTTAATACTAAAAATAAAAATTATCAAATTATAATTAAATAATTTTTTTATAAAACATGAACTTTATTTATCAATTTTATTCTAATATCTTTTTTAATAATTTAATTATAATTATAATTTAATTTATATTATATTATATTATATATATGATAAAATAATAATTTTATCAAAATACAATTATATTTTGTGCTTATAACTTTAATATCCCATATCTTGATGAATCCACTATCTAAAAATTCTAAACTCATGAAAATTTTAGAAATGTAAATTTTTTTAACATAAAATATTACTTGTCTTTTATTTATGTTATTTTAAGAGCGCTCTTATAATAGTATAATAGTATTTTCTATATATTAAAATTAATTAATAGCAATTCATTCATTTTAACTTATCTCTAGTATAATAGTATTTCTTATATTAGAAAATAGATAAAAACTACTTTAAAAAAAAATGTGTTGCTCTTTGCAACATATATATAGTTTTCTTAGGCATATTATTAAATTAAGTCATCAACAAATATTGATTTTAATAAATATATATTATAAAAAAAATGCGTTGCTCTTTGCCGGGGTTCGTCCCTAAAAATCTCTTATTTTGTAGTGAATATAAATTATAATGTATTTACATGTTGAAATTCGAGTTCATCAAATCAATTATTTTAAATATTAATATGATTAATTTATAATATATCATATTTTTTATAATAAATTATTGTAAAATTTTATTTTATATTCTTTTGGTGCTAACAAATATTGATTTTAATAAATAAATATAATTAAAAATATCATATTATAAGAAAAGATTATTTTTAAAAATAATAATAAAATAATAAAAATATTTTTAAAAGTAAATATTTAAATTATGTAAAAATAATTACATTTAACATAAAATAAAAATAATGTAAAACAAACCCGAACCCGAATTCGAACCGAACCCGAACCCGACTGGGCCCGAACCCGAATGGACCCGAACCCGGACGGACCCGAACCTGATCGGACTCGAACCCGATTGAACCTGAACCCAATTGAACCCGAACCCGATTGAACCCGAACCCGAATGGGCCCGAACCAGAATGAACTCGAGCCTGAATGAGCCCGACCCGAACCCGCCCAATTGCCACCTCTAGAAATACTTTTATTTTTCTAGATTAAGAATAAAAAATATTATTAACTAAAATTAAATAATCATCCAAACTTTCATCATTTTATTGTAATCAATTGAACATTCAAATATTTATTTCATTCATTTGAGTTTTAAACATTTATTTTTACCTAATTGAATCTCTCAATTGAACAAAAATTAATGATAACTTTTAACAAATTTTTATCCGATCAAATACTTAATTGAGTAAAAATAAATATTTAAAAATTTAATTGATTTATAATAAAATGATAAAATTTTGAATGATTATTTAATTTTAATTTAGAGGTTTTTTTTTTTTTTATATTTAAACTTATTTTTCTCTGTTTGATGATGTTTACCTGTTGGATTGTTAATTAAGAGTTTGTTCACCAAATTTATGAGAAACTAAAATTCTTCTCCCGTTTTGTTGGGAATTTTTTTTAATATTTATAAAATTTTAATTAAATTAATAATTAAAAATAAATTTAAATTGAATTATATTAAATAATTAATATTTATTTAAATAATTATTTATATTTTAATATTTTAAATAAATGAATTTAGAGTTAAAATCGAATCACTACGATAAATTATGTAAAATATGGGATGAATTAAGATACGACATAAACGCAATATAGGAAAATAATTAAAACACAACAAGAAAAAATAACATGAACAAGATATGAATACACGAATACGAACACGTCACGAATACACGTATATGAATTATTAACGCGTAAAAATTATATAAATTAATAATATATTGAACACACCAAAAGTTAACACGAATACAAACACGTTACGAATACAAATTTTTTTTTTTTTTAAATTGAATCACTATAACAAATCATGCAAAATATATCATGAATTGAGACAGGACACGAAGAAACAAATTTTTCTCTAAATTGAGTCATAATGACAAACTATGCAAAATATGAAATGAAATGAATTGAGAGACGAAACGAATACAACATTGAAAAATAATTAAAACACAACACAAAAATAACATGAAAAAGACACGAATATGAACGTGTCAAAATATTCATAAAATAAATTATTAACATGTATATAAATTTATAATACATTGAACACACACAAAAATAACACGAACACATAAATTTTTTTCTCTAAAATGAATCATTATGATAAATTATACAAAATATGTCATGAATTAAGACACGACACGAACATACAAATTTTTTTAAAAATTGAATTATAATGACAAACTATGCAAAATATGAAATGAATTGAGACACGATACGAACACAACATAGAAAAAATAATTAAAAACAAAACGAAAAATAACATTAATACGATACGAATATATAAACGTGTCAAAATATATATAAAATAAATTATTAATATATAAAAATTTAAATAAATTTATAATTCTTTGAAGACAAAAAAAAATAACATGAATACACAACTTTTTCATGTTTTTTTTTCTTTTTCTTTCTTTCTATCTTTCTTTCCTTTTTTTTTCTCAAAAAAAAAAAAAAAAGCCACGTTTTGGCTTTAGGATAGTTTATGTAGTTCATATAATATATATTTTAGATAAGCTGTTGAATCGATATTGGAGATAAGTACCAGGTGTTAAACTTGATGGACAATTGAGAAAAAGAAGAAGTTAATATTAAAAAATAATCCATTAAAAGAAAAAGAAAAAAAAGGGAGAAAAGAAAACATCAGTTTGACATGGATGTTACATGTGCCAAGTCAATATTTGATACTGAATAAATATGTTGGGGATTATTATAAAATAATACATGATTTACATGATTATTCATTTAATTATAAATTTATATTTGATGCATTGTCAGTGTATAAATTTATATAATGACAGATTTTGACTTTTGATTTTAGAAGAACGGATTAATATTATATATATTTAAACTTATTTTTGTCATAAGACGTACACATCTTATTATACTTATTAATATAAAATATATTTATATATATATATAGGTAATATACTAACAAAAAAGAGTAAAGTACACAAAATTATATAAAGAGAAGAAGTTATAATTGGCTTAAAAAAATACATTTGGTACTTGGTTGAAAATTTAGAATCTTATTGAGAAAGTTAAAATGTAAATTTATTTTTTGTTAAATTTACATGATTTTCATTTAACATTTGTGATAAGTCTCTTGAATTTGTAAGTAATGATGAGTGAGTACAATAAATAACAAATAACTGTGTAATTTTAAGTATTTTAAAATTATAATATATAAAATTAGATAATGAAACTGCATAATAAATAAATAAAATTTAACAATTTTAATTTACAAGTGGTAATTTAAACTTATTCAATACCAATATATGTATAGATATTATATACATGTAGGAAATTTTTAAAATTTTGACCTCCTCAGGCTCCTTGTACCATCCCCGTCGATGCTCTTCTTGTAGTATAAACCGAAAAAAAAAAAAAAGAACCTAAGGGAAAGTATTTTTTCCATTTTTAAGAGTTTATAATTAGTTTTAAGATGTTAATTAAGAAAAGTAAATGTTTGAATATGTCATAAACCCAAGGTTAGGAATAATGCATATGTAGCTAAAATTTTCGTTTTTGAAATAAGCTTCAATTTTTCGATATTTCCTTGAAAATCCTAATGTATAAGCCTAGTTTAGGTTAATCCTAATGTAGCAAATTTAAAGACATTATATATTTTATCAGTTAATTCTATCTTATCCAAAAAAAAAAACTTCAATATGATGCGCCTAGTATAAAAAAACTTAAGCATACTGATATGAAAAACTGAGTGTCTCTGTTTTTTTTTTTTTTGTTTCGTTTGGGACAAATAGAGACCTTGGCAAAGGCTCATATCAGATGAAAATTGCAAAATAACTTCTAGCTTCATTCTATGACAAGAAAAATGCCATGAAATTAGGAACTGTGAGCAAATTATTTAGAAAAAAAAAAAACTTGTCCTCAAAAGCTACTATCACCTAGAAACAGAAACTTTGTAAGTTCACTGGCAGTTCAAAGAGATCGAACAATTACACCAAATTATAGAGGTGTGTGAGCTCGGAAAAGGCTTCGTAAATCATAGAGACAACAACCATGCAAACCAGTGAAAGAATAGGTGAAGAGCCTTAATATACAATACACTAAAACCATATATAATTGTAAAGAAGAAAAATGAAGAATCATATGGACACTAGTTTCCAACTCAAGGGAAGTCTCCACTTCCGATGCCAATATATTGACACCCTCGGCCATAGTGGGAATCCGAAATTGAACTCAAGAGGCCGATCAGCAGGGCCACCAACTATTAATGGTAACCATACATATCTTGAGTCCCTTAACTCAGCTGGATTCCACCGGTCTGCCATGAAAATATACGAACCTGGAATCCGTGGCAAAGGAATCACAAATGTACTCTGTGCGAAAAATGTTGCAAGTCGAAACATTTTGTTCCCTCCGATGCATGGGTTTCCCATCGTCTCCCATGGCCCCATGATCGACTCAGCTGCATGAACGAGTGCTTCATTTGGTGCCCATCCAGTGCAACCTGATGTGATCATGTAATAGGTCCCCTGGTATTTAAAGAGAGCTGGGGCTTCCCGGTGCTGCCCAACCAGAATCCTTCGCATATCAGGCTTCACATCTAGATAATCTTCGGTTAGTGGTCCAATGTGAAGTTCACTATTGTCCTCGGACGAATAAATTAGATATGCTACACCATCATCATCTTTGAAGATGGTCATGTCCCTGCTCTCATATCCATGGGGCCTTTGGCTACGGAGATAATCGAAAGGACCTGTTGGGTAATCACTAATCGCAATACCAACAGCAGCTTTAGTGTAGTTGGTGTCGTCGATATGCATCCAAATTACATACTTTCCTGTCTTCTCATTAAAAATAACTTTTGGCCGCTCCAACACATTGGATTTGTGAAGATCATGGGTTTCATTTGTCTCTTCTGCAGCCAACACAATGCCCTCATTTTTCCATGTCCACAAATCCTTGGAAGAATAGCAACCAACTCCTATGATGTCAACCTGATTACAAGGTAACCAAACAATTCAATGAAAACTTTTTAGAACTAAAGAATTAGATATGCAATCAAACGTCGATATAAGACTATATACCTGACAGGCTGAAAAAGGTGCTAAAAGTGAGGACAATATAATAATGAAGACACAAATTTAGGGGTGTAAACGAGATATTGTGCTTGCAAGTTACTCGGGTTCAGCTCGAAAAAAACTCGAATTCGGCTCGATCATTGTCGAGTCGAGCTCGAGCTATCGAGCGAGCCGAATTCGAGTATCCTAATGCTTGACTCAAGTACCTCGCGAGCCTAATCGAGTTTATTTATTTTTAATATATTTATTTTTAATTAGTATTGAAAAATCTCAATTCGAACTCGAACTCGAGCACAAATAATCGAGTTTGAAGTCGAGCATGGGAATCGAGCTCATTTTTTACTAGGTAAACGAGCCTAATCGAACCTAATCAAGCGAGCTCGAGCAGTTCGATTTTTATCTCAAATCGAGCTCGAGCTTTAAAAGTGAAACTCGCTCGAGCCGAGCTTCGAACCTCGAATTTCGAGTCGAGCTTCTTACAGCTTCAGCTCGACTCGGCTCGATTACACCCCTAGGCACAATGAAGGCCTGATGTCTTACATGTCAACTATATCTACACACATTTTATGGGAAGGCATCTACACTTGCTAAACTTAAAAATATAGGCGCCAAAAGTCATCTCCTGTGCATTCACGTGAAAAAAGCTCAGAGTTGAAGAAGATTCAACTGGGAATCAATCCTAATTATGCGGCATTTATCTTCCAAATATAATGGAGCTATATTTATATCTATTTGAATTATTACTAAGAAGTTAGACAAAATCCTGCAACAACAGAACTACATCAATAGAGACAACCTCAATGAAAAGAAATGCTTCTCTTCCACTGTTTAAAAACAACTATAAAGTTTATACAGAAATTTATCAGTGCAGCAAAACCATCAAATGCACCTACTTATGACTCAATCCCTAGCAGGAGCTCGGCAAATTGTAGTATGGAATATAATCTCTCTGGTTTCAGTCAGAAATTTCTAATCTCAAGTGACCTCTGCAATATCACATATTTCAGTAACATGTCATCAAAGGTATTGCACTTTAGTGGCAACATAAGTTAAACAAATATACAGACATGAGAAGGTAAAATAGGATAAAATAACATGTGACCAAGTGCTTCATCGGGATAAAAGCATTAATATTCCACATCATTACACCTATGTAACCATATTTTGTCATAAACTCAAACCTTAAGAATTCACAGATTAGACAATGGGGCTGTTCTAGTATCTCAAGCATCATTGCAACTTACAAAGAGATTGATAGAGATGACAGCTTCCATTAGCTCATAATTCAAGCTTTTAGTTCAAATGTGTGAGTTTTTTTTTTTATAGTAAGGGAAAAAGGTTTGGCATAAATCAACCAAAAAAAAACATAACAAATACAATGACAGGGTGTCTGCAATTTAGTTTAAGTTATAACTCAGCATTGTAACTGAACCAAGATACTTAACTTTCCACAAACCAAACCCAACTGAGGAAGCCTAAACACCAAATTAAATCAAACTAATAATTCCGCTTGGATCAGATCAGTTTCACAGTGCATAGGCAGGCATCTTCTATTAGGCTCAGGATTGAGCTTCTCCATTTCTAAACAAGTAAATTTTTGCAGTGAAAATAAGCTTCTCTACATCAAAATCACTGTTACATTCCATAACACCGAATTGGAGATAACATAGGGATTTGAACATGAAGTTGCAAAAGAAGGATTTGACAAAGTACCAACAAAATGTGTCTTTAGCTTTTAGTCCATGGTATTTTGCATTTAGTTTCATTCATTCTATACTGAAAATATGGGATGTCTATTATAAGATACCAATAAGCATGATACAATACCCCACATACACTAATAATAGTGCATATCATTCGAAGAGAAACAGTTCAAACTTTACTACTTGCATTTAGGTAGTTCTTATATAGGAGTTTAGTACTTCTAAGACAGAATTTATACAAGTCACTACCAAGCCAATATACCCTTCACATTTTAGGAGGCCCGTATTAGCGAATTTATAAATCATTTTAGCAACGAGGCATGGATGCCTAGGATCCTTGTTTCACACTTTTATCTCTATATCCTTATTCATTCTTCTTTCTTACTATATTTATCTAATTTTCTAGGCATCATTTATGTATTTTTCAGCTCCTTTTTCAGAGTTTCTTCAACCAGATCTGTCTCATCCTTCTCTAACCCTTAAAACCCTTAGTCCCCAAATACTAATCACCCTTAAATCCTCGAAACCTTTTCCTCACAAAACAAATCCTATATGTTGGTTCTCTATGTTCTGTGGACTTGCTCTAGTGACAGAATGCTAGCAACATATTCTTCAGTAAAATCCAGCAGCCATAAACCTACAGCTTTTCCACTGTTCAAGTCCTAAATCCTAAAGTCTTTTCCTCCAGACACAATAGATACATTAAAAACCCTAATTTATTAAGACTTATAAAAGCCACAAAAGTGCCTTCTCAAATCTGTCCAAAGTCAGAAAAATAACAAACCAGCATTAGCTACTCAGTCATACTACACCAAGCTAAGCAAAGAATAGTACTGTGGTAGTTTAAGCATTAACCATAGCTCAGGCAGAAAGGCAGTTGTTCAAGGATACCGGCTACTCAGTCAATGAAGCATAAGGACTAGTGCCATATTAGCAAAACTGTAGTTGTAAATTAGATTATATATTCAAAAATGATAAACTTACTCGTGCTGCACCCTTTTTATGAGCATGGTAGGTGGGTCCATCTTTGTACTCTCCATACCAATAGTATGTACTGGATCTTTCATCATATATCATACCACCTCCATGAGCTTGAATAGGATTTCCTTCAGTATCCAACCAAATTCTCCCTGGATGATAGTAGTTGCTATCATTTCCTGCATCCTTTAGTGGATCTATAGCAGTTTTCATATCTGGAAAGAATACATGCCGAAGCTGGGAATTCTCGTCAAGAAATTCATCAACCAGAGTGGTTGTTCGCTTGGGTCTCCGTTTAGCAGCACGTGGGGATCGTTTCCCCCTATGAGGGGGAATTTGAATATTCTCCTCCTCCACCTGCTCAAGTTCCCGGACTAGTGGATGACGACTCATACGAAATTTAATATCTCCACTTACTGCATTTCTATGGCTAACAAGAGAGTACAGTTGAAGCATAAGAAGAAACCCCACCAAGCTCCAGACAACAGCAGACAGTGAGCATCTGCTCCCTGCATTGCAAGGGAAAGCGGTTGGTTTCCTGTATTTGTTCCTCACCCTCATATTCTCTTCCTTTTCTATCTCCAAGATAATGCTGCAATTAAGAAAATGCAACCTATGGAGATCCAATAAAAATCGGACCAAATATGAGTCACAACATGCTAATCTACTCTATCTCTCAATTTCATCAAAATTTAACTACAACAACAAACTCCATCCACCAAGACTATTGACTGGCTAGACTTAGATTGAGTATCAATAGCAACCAAGTCCAGAACATAGTCAAAATGCAAATTTTCATGATTAGTATAGGCGATTATCAACTCCTAATAATAATAAAAAAGGACCAACTTGAAAGAACAAAATATGTATAATTAAGTTTACTGTTTACCATCTTCTCTACATGCACCATACATTAAAATTCAAAACAACATTTCATATTCAAATAACAAAATTATAAACTGGAAATCAAAAATAGACAAACAACAAATTAAAGTTCAGTATCAATGCAGACATGCCTATTTACATCGTTATTATCACCTCAAAAATAATCAAACTTTCAAATTATCAACTTTACACTATTTAAAAGCTAAAACCCATATAGCAGATCCACAGAACATACAAAAAACATAAACTTAGCAGAAAACAATTAATACCCAGAAAAGAAAAAAAAAAAAAAAAAAACTTACCTGACAAAACTTTAGGAAAATTCACAGTCCCTCCCAGGGCATATCTGCTTTACCCTTTCTTTAAAGTTCCAAATACAAAAAGAAGCAAATGATAGTCTGATTAAAAAAAAAAAAACCCAACTTGAGACAGTTTCCAACAATCTTACTAAAGACCCAGAGAGATGGAAAAGAGAAAAGGAGTAAAATTTCACAAAAAGAAGAAGACAAAGTGTGGAGAAGTTGGGTAGTTTATGTCTGGTTTGTTTAAAATAAGATCTAAAGAAGGTTTTTATGAAGAAGATGATTGTGACTTTTGAACAAAGAATATTTTCCTTCTTTTTTTCTTTCACTCGCTCTATTTAGTTTATGCTGAGTTTTGAAACTTGGACTTAGATTAGATGGTCTTATTTGTCTGACTCGTTCTTTCTTATTTCTCTGTTTCCACACCATTCAGATGATATGTGTTAATATTTGTTTTTAAGTTAAAACAATTTAAAAAAATCTCTCAATTTTATCATTTTATTTAAATAAATTTTATTATTTTATTGTATTTAATGGATTTTTAATTTACATTCAAATAAATTTTTAACTTTTAATTTATATCAAAATAAAATTTTAAAATAATTTTAATTTAAAATAAGAGTTGATTTAATAGAAATCAAAAAATAAAAAACTTATTTAAATACAATAAAAATTTATTTAAAAAATAAAATAATTCATGATTTTTTTAATATTTTAATCTTACTTTTGCTAATTATGATTTTATTGATTTTGGGAAATCAATTAAATGTTTTATATGTAATTAATAAGACCATTTACTGTTTTATAATTGTTAAGATTTAAAAGCCATCCAACAAGAGTTGAAGACTTTAATGAACTAGAGCTGTCCAACCAAGGGACAACAATTACCTTCCTTAGAAAAATAGTAATAAAAGAAAGATTTTATTAATCAGTTTTTTAAAAGTATTTTTTAAAATTATTAAATATAATAATATTTTTAAATAATATATTGAAAATGATAAATAAAATTATTAATTTTTATATTTAATACAATATTATTATTATAAATAATATATTAATTAATTTAAAAAAATATCCTAAAAATACTTGTAAGTAAAACCAACAAAATAAATGAAATGATAAGAGGGGGTAGGTCGAAATGTGGACTTACTTCGACAGCCTAAATCAGTCGATATGCCATCTGTAGTTTTGATTAGTTGACCAACTTTTTGCACCAAACAATGGCTTTAGTAAATGCTAAATACATTACCTCTTGTTGAGGTCGGTAAGGGACAAACATCTCTTTTGAGTAAAAAATAATAAAATCAATTAAAAATAAAATTTTATTAGTTTATCTAGATTTTTATCAATTTATTAAATAAATAGTTTTCCGATACTCATCGGATCGAATAGATTATTAATTTTCGATTGAATCAATCTGATTAATAAATTCGATTTTTTAAACCCTACTTGTATTTTATGTCTCCTATCAAGCGTTTAATTGTTTAAAATTCAATAATGATTGTTTTATTTTTAAAGTAGTAATTATTAACTTGTCATTTGTTTATTCAATCTTTTATATGGACAATATATTTAAGAAAAATAAGATTCTAACCTTAATTTTTATCAGGATTATGTACCAATCCTTAAGCAAACTCTCAAGTGCAAATTTATATATATTTTTTACTTATAAAAAAAGTGTATACATTTTATTCAAACATATTATTTATTTATTTAAATTTAGCATACTTTTTTATTATACTATTTTTTGTTATTTGTTTATTATTTCTGCTTTTATATTTATTCTTATTTCGGCCCCGAAAATAAAAATCCTGACTTCGCCCTGTTAAAAATAGTAAACTATAATACTAATGATTAATACAATAGTTAATGTTTTTTTTTTTTTTTTGAATTTAGATTGCAATCGGAAAATCATGATTAATGATTAATACTAATATTGTATTAAAGCTTTCTAGTTATTTCTTGTACCCTTAAAACATGCTTAATTACTAAATACAAATTAAAGATCGAATTTGTTTTTGATACAATGACGGATTTTTATCATTACATAAGCGGTATTAAGAATTTATTATATCTTATTTTTTAAATTAATTTTTTAATATATTTTAAGAAATATGTCACACTATTAATTCTGTTTGTAAAGTTTAAAAATTTCACTAAAGGTAGATAGGATAATTTCACTTAAAGATTCTTCTAATTTTTTTTTAGAAAGATTCTTCTTAATATAGTGATTTTGATTTGTTGAATCTTTAGCTCTCAGTAAAAGATAGTTAATTTACTCTATTTATTGCATATTGAAAAAGCTCCTAGTAAATAATTCCCTCCCTCTTGGGTGGTGATAAAAATAAATAAAAAAATTCCCTAATAAGTTGATTAGGTCTTTTGGAATTTGCAAAATAAAGCAAAACTCTATAATTAAAATATCAGTGTAGATTCCATAATTATTCTTAAAGATTTATTTCATTAAATTATTACTTGAAACGTTTTAAAAAAAATTAGGCATGCAAGTTATATAAAATTATAAATCATTGATTGAGTATTTAAATAACCATTTTCATTATTTATTTAGTCACAAAATTGATCTAATGAAAGTTTAATCCCAGTTCTTCTCCATTATTAATTAGGAAATTCTCCATCGGCAAAGTTTCATTAGATAAAATGTTGATCTTTAAAAAATAGAAATTGTCAACTCATAATCACACTTATGAATGAACCCAGGATTTAACGCAATTTTTTATGTAATCACTTTTAAAAGGTTGTATTCAACGAGTCTACGATTCAAATCTCAATATCTTTCAATCATTTTTTTATCTCCAAGCTACGACTTTTTTATAAAAAAAAAAAAAAAAAATTATTCACTTAGTAGTGTCACTTTTGTATATGTTTTACCATGATTTACCATGTCTTAGGACAATTATGAGATGTAGTTTTCAGATTTTTTTTTTTTACGCAAATTTGATTGTGACATGAATTTGGACAGCCTAGCTGGCCAAGATATAAGTGTTTCACCATACATTTTGCTATTCTAAATTCTAATGAAGAGTTTGACTGTCTAGTGTTAGGGAAGATTGAACATCTAGAAAAGGATCATCTCTTTTCTTGATAAAGCTTTAACAATCCAAGTTAACTCTAAAAACATCATGAAAATCGAAAGAGATGGCATTGAGGCCCATAGCCATCGTAGAGATTTCCTGAATGGTCTGCATTGATGCAGGAAAATCTCAGAGAATGTGCCCTTTACCATGCTGCATTCTGCCAAGTTCTGCAGATCAGGAAATATATTAAGCATTGACTGGACACAATAGCTATAAGCCGATGCCTTGTTGTAAGTATCCTCCGGAAAGAATTTTCCTTCATTTAAGCATATTCGAGTCGAATTCTCTTTGTAACAGATGAACCTTGAAAGCATCTGCAAATGAGTTTTCAATCAAAAGGTAAACCTCAACAAAAGTGTCATGTTTGATTCTAACAGGGGGAATCACAACTTTTGAACAAAATTGTTTTGAAGGAATTCAAGATTTCACGTCTTGAGTAGACTTGCTCATGAGTTGGACCATGACTCGATTTCTTTTTTTTATCCAGGCTCGGTCCTAGACGGACTCGGGCCGCTCCGTCAGCTCGGTTTACTGTTCACAATAATAATAAAAAATTAAAAAAATTATTTTTATAATTTAAAAAAAAAATTTAATAGGTGAACAATGATTCAGGCTGGGCCGGGTCAGTCCGAATAACTAAAACTCCCGTCTATGCCTGGCCCAATATGACTCGGGCCAGACGGGCTACCCGGCCTATGAACAGGTCTAGTCTTGAGGCACAAGTAATCTTTGCATACATCTGGTATGTCGCCAATGGGGATGGCATCTGCAGGGCAGTCTTCAGGTACATAGCTGTAGTTAGGTGCTCCGGAGAAAGGGTCACATATCAGCCCAAAGCCGAATAAACCATCATTTTGTTCACTCAACCCAGCTCTTGAATATACTTCAGTTATTTTTAATTTGAACTACAACATAGAAATACAGTATATTATAAAAACTATGCCATGTTTCTCATATCTGCCATGGAAATTCTAATCAATTTAGTACCTTGCCTATGAAATCATGGACTGTGGAGCCAATTCCTGTCAAGATTTTGTCTGAATTTGTTGACTTCATGCTGGGCAATATTGAGCTTAAAATGTTGTCTTGGGGGTCTTGCACATAATCTTCAGTATCTTCAATAAAACTGCATAGGAGCATCAAATTCTTAAAACGTCTTGCATGGTTTATAAGGAAATCCAAGGCTGGGAAAGGAAATGATAATTTCAGACTGTTTACTCACGTGTGAAAGAAAAAATCAAAGGCAGTCAAAACCCAGCATAGAGCTGTTAAGATCCAGCAGAAAAGAATTATGCTGAAATGCAAAGGGAGAGAATAAAGGAAGAAAATAAGCATAAGGCAGAAGTTTACATCTTAATTTAATTACCAAGATAAGATGAAGGAGAAATTCAGATATTTCTTACAAGTAAGTCCAGGATGCCAATGCAACAGGATCAGAACTGAGCCAAAGCAGCAATCCATTAGTCTAATCAAATTAGTTGTGGTACTTATGTACTCTTTAGAATCAACCAGATACTAAAATATTGTTTTGAACAAGAAGAGTAAGCAATAGACTTTCAATATATAACAGAATTCTGGATTGCTATGTTACTCGCATTGGGAGTGAATGTCAAATATCGAAACGTGTTTGGCACTGGGTATGGTTAATTTTTCTAAATTTTTTCATATATTTGCGAATTTCCATACACATGTCCATTAGATATGTGTCAGACATGGATATTTTAAGAAAAATGAAGAGTCAGAGTAACATAGGTGGATTGAATAGGAAGTATTTCTGCTAGAAATCAAATGTGATATAATTTAATTTTATGCCAAACATAACGAATTAAGCATTCATCGACTAAAGGAAACTCACCTAGTGCAGCCACCAACAATAGCAAGTTGACAATGGCAATCAATAGATGTGCAAAGTACCTATGTCAAAGAAAACAAAAGGAAAGAAGAATGTAGACTGTAAAATACATATAATTAATGAAGACATAATAGCAGAAAGCTACTGGCTAGGAATTGGATGCTTACGAAGCTTGAATTGCCACATTGATTGAATGAATGTTCATGCCTTGTAAAAAAATTTCGAATGGCTCGTGATTCCTTTCCGAGTCTATGACTTGTCAGATTCAATTGCTGAGATGTGTTTCGATCATACGGCAGTAGAACGTATTGTATACTTGTCATTACGGTAATTAATTTTCGGATGGATTTGTAAACATCCTCTCCAGCATTTACGATTGTATTTTTCAACTTCTTTGTTTGTTGTAGAGAAGTCTGATTTGCTGCAATGACAAAGCTGGCAGCAACTCTTTGGGTTGAATCACATGCAAAAGTGACAATTTTATCAGATTAATTAGTTGCTATAACTTGCTTAGAGCAACTAAACAAATAAGATATATGCCAATGTTTCTAATCATGGTATTACCAAAGCTGGATTTGATGCTATGTACATCAAAAGAGCTTCATGTAGTTTTTTTGGATCGTAAAATGATTTTATTTTTCTTTTCATCCAACTTTGATACTGTTTAATTAGTGGTATTTATTTGATTTAATCTATTAATATTGACCTTAATTATTTAATTATTTTAAGTGAGTAGAATTCATGTAAAATCACTTTAAATAGTACTATAAGAAAATATTACAGTGGAATGTTTTTTTTGGTTCATCCATAATTACTAAAGTTTACAAATAAGTTAATTTAAAAGAAATTGTGATTTTTTTTTTTTTTTAAATTTACACCTGCAACAATTGCAAGGTGTTACATAACATCCGTGATGGTCACATCCGAGATAAAATCCGTGACCGCGATTTATAAGTATGCTAGCAATTGAAAATGGAGAAAGAGATGGAAGCAATGATTGATTGAGGCACTTACATAGCGAGCAACGTTAAGAGGAGGAACAACATAAACAACAACAAACAGTAACGATCCAAATGGTCAGTAAAAGAAGAAGACTCTCTGCTGCTTATTAAGTTCTTAAGAAGTCAAGAAAATCCCAAGACATACTCCACATAGTGTCCAAACTCCCGCCATTGCAAATCCATGAACTCCTGTAAATGCCGCAGACTGAAAACATCATTAAAGACCAAAAACAAAGGAAATTAAGAAACAACAAAATCAATGTAAAGACTGGAACTCACGGCCCAGTAATGCTTGTTGGTAACGTTATAGACTCCATGGTAGTCCTTCAAGTGTCGAAGAGGATCGGGTCTCGTCAAGGTACGTTCATGTTCATGAACCGGTGATCCAAAAACTACCAACTTTTGTAAAACCATAGAGGAGAAAATGAGTGAAGAAACAGCTCCATTTGGTTTATGCATGAAAATAATAAAGAGGGTTTGATCTTTTTAGAGCAATGAAAAGAAAGATAAATACTAATTGCAGCATCAAGATTTTGCAACATTTTAGAGAAGAATCAAAGAAAGCAGAATTTGCTGGGTCATCTGACTTAGAGAGTAAGGTAAGAATTGCTTGTGGTTATGGTTTTTTGTAAACAAATTTGATATATTTATTACTAAAAGGAAAGAAAATGTTTAGAGCAACGTATCAAGAGCCGAAATTTCTGGTTCATTTTTTTACCACCTTTTGGTATTTTTTTTAATAAAAAAAATCGCAGTCTGAAAATAAAAAAAAAGTTCTAGATAGATATGATAATTCGTGTATTCGTATCGTGTTCGTGTATTTTGTCATGTCATAATCGTGTCTAAGATATTTTATATTTATATAAACTTTGATACGTAATAATTCGTATTATATAGATTTTGAGACATTCGTGTCGTGTTCGTGTTATTTTTTCATATCGTGTCGTGTTTTTAGTTATTTTTTTCGTGTCGTGTAATCGTATCGTGTCCAATATTATCAAATCTAGTTGTAGATAGTAGGATTAGAATCTAAACCTATAAAATATCATCTCTAATATTGAATAAATTAACTAAACTAAATCCGGATTCACCTTTCGGTATTTTTTTTCTTCTTCTTTTGCTTAAATAATGTCTTAGTTTACCTACATAAGCCCTCTTGTAAAATGTCCTGCTTTTATTGGTACTTTGGTAGTGAGAAATTAAAAATTAATTAATTACTACCATGTTTGATTTTTCTGGTGATTTTGCATGTCATATTTGTCAATTTTTTAAAAAGTCAAATGAAACTCAATTAATGGTCCTAAATTATTAATTCACTGGTAATCAACCCGGCTATTGTAGTTGAGACATATCATCACCTCATATTAAGTCATTAATTATTTTAAATTATCATAATTCGTTCCTACTATCTATCAGATTCAATTTAAAGGACCAAAGTGAAGGGAAGTCATTCAATGGATTTAAAGGGGCAGATCGATGTTTGCTTTGATTGAGAGGTTAGAAAAGCAAATTTACTTTAAAGTTTTCTTATATAATTTTCAAGTCTTTTAAGTAATTAACTTTAACTTAAAATTTTCTATTAAACACTCAATTAGAGGACATCCTTATCCAATGTATTTAAATGAAAACAGTGTAATATTAGTGACATTTAAACTTATATTTTTTTATACGAATTTATAAATGATTTTAATTGGATTATAATTACTGTTATATAATGGTCCATGAACTAATTTTGCAAGTAATTACTATTATATTATGATTTTTTTTAAAAAAAAGATGTTGTAATTTTATAATAAAAAATGAATTACAGATTTTAAAATTCAAATTTAAACTTATTAAATATGATATTTTAAAAATAATTATATAAATTAATTAAATTAAACTCAAGTTTACCCGTAAACTAATTTTGCAGTGGCTGTTGAAAATGTTTCTTCTTTTATTATCCAAAAAAAAAAAAAGTTTCTTCAATTTAATTAATGCCAATTCTTCAACACAATTAGCCTCATCACATCAATTAATTTATCAACGGATTTTACAAACAAAATGACAAAAGGTTAGGGCCAATTTCATAAATATAGAAACATGAAGATCAAAACTGTAATTACCCACAAATATATTTTATTCATTTACGTTTTCTTTGTAAAAAAAATTCCCAAGCTGTGAGAGCAGAGAGAATACGCAGAGATTCTGAGGAAGATGATGGCTGCCTCGAACTCGCTGCAAAAAATAACGAGCCAAGCTCGAATGGTTCGAACCGCGCTGGGCTCTGTCTCGAGAGCCTTCTCTTCAGATGCATTGATGGAGGTCAAGCCAGGCGAGGTCGGAAGGGTTTCCGGAATCCCTGAAGAACATCTTCGTAGGAGGGTAAATTTCAAATTTTATCGAGGTTTAGGCATTTTTTGATCGATCGCATTTTTCCTCTTATTTTTGAAAGAATATGGAAATAAAGAATAATTAGGGCGCGTGCTTATTTTTTTATTTTTACATTTGTCGTAGGTTGTAATATACTCGCCTGCAAGAACTGCAACTCAACAAGGATCTGGGAAAGTTGGAAAGTGGAAGATCAATTTTATGTCTGTAGACACTCGTTTTTGGTCAATAACTTTTTATGCAGGAACAAATCTTATATGCAGCGGGCTTTAGTAATAGTCTCCCTGTCAGCAGCGCTCTTGGCACGTCGCTTGGCACGTCACTTGGCACGTCTCTTGGCACGTCGCTTGGCACGTCGTTCGGCACGTCTCTTGGCACGTCGCTTGACACGTCTCTTGGCACGTCTCTTGGCACGTCTCTTGGCACGTCGCTTGGCACGTCGCTTGGCACGTCTCTTGACACGTCGCTTGGCACGTCGCTTCTTGGTAGCAGGACTTCCTGCAATAATACACAACTACATGAAGACTGTGGAGCTAACCCGGGAAGTTTGCTCCACTCCTGGGATGTCTTGGAGAGCATGGCTTGGAGGCTCAGATATGGAGATTGTTAAGAAGTTCGCTTCTTAACCTTTCCCTGGAACACAAGTGCTTCCCTATCCCGCTGAACAGACAGTGCATTCTCAAGCGTGCTGTCAGTAGCCTTCATTCACTACATGTGACTGAAACACTTCTCTTAATGTAACCTCCCATAACTGGCATTTCTCCCACTATCATATATAACCTCTCCACCACCCATGATTGAGAGGAAGTTTATATAAAATAACTTCCCACTCTGTTAATAATTTCTCCTGATAACCTCTTTGAAGAGGATATAAATAGAAGCTCAAATGCTTCATTTAGGATCTTTTGGCCATTTGACAAACTTTCGGACGTTAAGAATTCTCTGCAACATTTTCTCTGCAATTTCTACAACCACCATACTTTCCACCATCCTCAGCCACTTACAGCCTTCATCACCACCACCTGCCACCGCACTTGTTCTCCAGGGTCTGCTCCAATCTTCCTCTCCGCCATCTCTCTACGATTTCTCGTTTTGCTGATTTGCAACGTTTCCTCAACCGATCAAAAACACCCTCTACATTTTGGCGACTCCACTGGGGAGGAGCGATTGCATTTAGTAAAACTTTTCTAACTTTATTTCACCGAAAAAAAAAATGGAAGATTCTGTCGAAGATCAAAGCGTAACAGTTCCATCTTACATCCAAGATCTGATGAAGATGATGAAGGCTAACGAGGAAAGAATGCAAATGTTAGAAGAAAACAATAGAAAGATGATGGAAACCATCTCTCAATTTACCCCTTCCTCCAATGCTACTACCACCCAGGTCCAACTTGTGAACAACAAAAATGGGAACACCGCTGGTGGAAATACCCTTGCCACAAACGGCAATGGAGAGAACACATCTGACGCTTCCAACCCTGTGCCTACTGGAACCCTCGACATGACCAACACCCTGATTACTCCCAATGGCAATCATGGCATGACGAACAGCCAAGCTGGAACCTCCACATCATTGGCACGTCCTACTGAAACCCAGGGCTATGTCACAAAGGAAGAACTTCAGAGGTTGCTTGAACAGAAAAATAAGAGCCTTAGTTTCTCAGAGTTTGATCTTAAGCTTCCATACCCAGCCAGAGTAGCCGCTAAGCCATATCCTAAGGACTATACTAGTCCTAAATTCAAGCAATTTAATGGAAAGTCTGGTGATGCCCGTGAGCATGTGATGAAGTTTGTGGAGACATTAGGAGTTGCTGGGTTGGATGATGATTTGAAGTTGAAAGAATTCTCTAAGTCCCTAACAGAGAAGGAATACACCTGGTATGTCAACCTTACTCCTGGTTCTGTGGATTCATGGAGCCATATGTGCAGGATGTTCGGTGAAAAGTTCTTTTCTACCCAGGAGAAGGTTACTTTGATTGATTTGGGGAGGGAGCACCAGAAGTCAAGGGAGGATCTTATGGAGTTTATCCAACGCTTCAGGGAGAGGGTGTTGGACATCCAAGACTCACATGATGAGAAGGAGCTTGTGAAAGTGTGCATACAGGGGATGTTTGATGAGTATAGGGTACATCTGGAGAATCTACCCCTACCAACCTTTGCTACTCTTGTGGAAGCAGCAAGGAGAACCAATAATACTGTAATGAGACAGGGGGGGAGCAATAGATTCTTGCGAAGAAATACCCCTACAGTGAATGCCATTCAAGGTGGAGAAAGGGGAAGAGAAAGGGAAAGAAGAGGTCCAATGCGACCCAGCATGCGTCCTAGGAGAGATGACACAAGAATGAGACAGAATGAAGGGGTTGATCTCCCACCTCCATTCCCAGTTCCAGTAGATAGAGTGAAAGTCCTTCTCCAAGAGTGGATTAGGGATGACAACATAAATCTACCATATCTACCACGACCGCCAACAGCTGAAGAGAAAGCTAACCCAAGGTATTGTGATTTTCACAAGAGGGTAGGTCATCCAACTATGGAGTGTAGAAATCTTCGTAGAATGTTCCATCAAAGGGTGCAGGCCAGGGAGATAGTAATTGGGAATGATAGAGTTCAGAACAATCCACTTCCAGTCCACCAGAATGCAAGAGGACATGTGAACACTATTAGCCATGCTCAACATGATGATCCTACTTCTTCAGGTAATCAGGCTGAAGAGATACAAGCAGCTGGGATGGTTACGTCCTCCATTGCAAACTCTCTTATTAAAACACCAAATTTCAGACATTTCTTTGATCAGTTGGGGTTTTCAGAGGAATCAAGAAAGGAAGCAGCTCTGTCACTAGTCAAGATTGCGGGTGAACAGTATGGAGAGTGTAACCTGGTAGGAAAGCCTATGGGGAAGATGTCTAGTGGGTATGAGAATGCAATAGTGTTCACGGAGGCAGATATGTGTACTCCACATCCTTACCACAACAAGCCTCTTTATGTAGAGAGTAGCATTAATGACTATCCCATTAAGCGGGCTTTCATCGATGATGGATCATCCGTAAACCTTATGCCTCTGTCTACTCTGAAGGCTGTGAAGATAGACGTGAAGAGTTTGAGGCGTCCTATGACAATTTCTTCTTTTGATAGCAAGGAGATTCAAACTCTCGGACAAGTGACTCTGAACTTTAAGATGGGTCCTGTTCAAGACCAGACCTGCTTCCATGTTATTGATGCCGATGTAGCCTATCATATCCTCGTAGGGAGAAAATTTCTGCACACCCACAATATCATTCCATCTTCACGCCACCAATGTATCAAGGGTCACTGGAAGGGGAAAGAAATTTTCATTCCTGCTACTAAGGCACCCTTTGAGCGAAATGAGGTGAATTATACAGAAGCTACTTTCTTTGAAGATCCAGCGAAAGAAGGAGAAACTGCTATTGCTAGACCCATTGGAGTGCCACTCCCAAAGTGGGAAGAGTATGTTGGGAAGAAAGATGGAGAAGGTAAGAAGAAGAAGCACCGGGGAAGAAAAAGGAAGCTTGAAAATGCAGGTGCAAGT
The DNA here is from genome assembly GCA_030761205.1 of Fremontodendron californicum. Taxonomy (NCBI): domain Eukaryota; kingdom Viridiplantae; phylum Streptophyta; class Magnoliopsida; order Malvales; family Malvaceae; genus Fremontodendron; species Fremontodendron californicum. The sequence goes on from JAULJL010000020.1 coordinate 3,112,668, forward strand.
AAGGAGGTGAAAGGAGTACAGGATACGGGAGTTCGTTCATACACACGTGATGATGGAAAGACAGTGTATTACTTATGATGGGACGCGGGGTCAGGAGAAATACCTTCTTCTGGCTCCGTATCATGGGAACCGCTTGATAAACAACCATCTTGTTCTCAGGTGGAATCAGTATGTGAGGAGATACAAGAGATAGTGCAAGCACCAGAACAGTTGCAAGATCAACCGAAGCCTCAAGGGGATGAGTTAGAAGAGATAAATATGGAAGGGGAAGGAGAATCAACTAGACCCTTGTTCATAAGTAAGAGTCTCTCAGAAGAGCAAAAGGTGAATTTGGTTCAACTTCTAAAGGAGTACAGAGATGTGTTTGCCTGGACCTATGAAGAAATGCCTGGGTTGGATGAGAATCTCGTTACTCATGAATTGCACATCTCTTCTGGAAGTAGGCCAGTTAAGCAACAGGCTAGGGTATTTCGGCATGAAGTGGAGACTCAGATCAAGGAGGAGATTAATAAGTAGCTCAAGGTGGGATTCATTAAACCCATACATCATCCTACATGGCTAGCAAATGTTGTTCCAGTGAAGAAGAAGAATGGGACAATAAGGGTGTGTGTTGATTTTAGAGATTTAAACAAGTCATGTCCCAAGGATGATTTTCCTCTTCCAAACATTGATACTTTGGTTGACGCTACCGCTGGTCATGAGATGTTTTCCTTTATGGATGGGTTTAGTGGCTACAACCAAATTAAAATGGCACCAGGTGATGCAGAGAAAATGGCTTTCAGAACTCCATTTGGCAACTTCTACTACACTGTTATGCCGTTTGGGTTGAAGAATGCAGGGGCAACTTATCAACGTGCTATGACAGCGATCTTCCATGATATGATGCATGACTGCATGGAAGACTATGTAGATGATATTGTTGTGAAGTCTAAAAAAGCCTCCAGTCATTTGGAAGAATTGAGAAGAGTGTTTGAAAGGTGCAGAAAATTCAAACTCCGTATGAATCCTCTGAAGTGTGCTTTCGGTGTTACTGCTGGAAAGTTCTTGGGTTTTGTGGTTCACAGAAAAGGTATCGATGTTGATCCTGCAAAGGTAAGAGCTATTCAGTCTATGCCACCTCCAGTAAGTCAGAAACAACTCAAAAGCTTCTTAGGAAAGGTTTCATACATCAGGAGGTTCGTTCCAGCTCTGGGAGAAATCATCACACCCTTTCAGAGTCTATTGAAGAAAGGAGTTTCTTTTGTGTGGGGTGAACAACAACACAAAGCTTTTGAGAAGATCAAACGGATCCTGAGTTCTCCAATGACAATGACAATGCCGGTTAGGGATCAACCAATGATGTTGTATCTCACTTCTACTCCTCACTCCATAGGTGCTTTACTGGTACAAGAAGTGGATGGGCAAGAGCGACCTGTGTACTACTTGAGTAGATGTCTACATGGTAGTGAGTTGAATTATCCGCCAATGGAGAAGCATTGTCTCGCTTTGGTATTTGCTACTCAAAAACTCCGCCACTACTTCCTAGCTCATAAACTCATAGTGGTGACCAAGTCAGATCCAATTAAATTCTTGCTCTCTAGGCCAGCTTTGTCAGGGAGAATAGCGAAGTGGCTTTTGTTGTTAGGAGAGTTCGATATCTCAGTTGTCCAGCCAAAGGCTATCAAGTCTCAAGCACTATCAGATTTGCTAGCATATTTCCCATCTCATTATGATGAAGTTGTACCCGATTCTATTCTTGGTGAATTGAATGAAGAGGTATGCTCCGTGAATGTAGAAGAAGGAGAATGGAAGTTGTATTTTGATGGTTCTTCAACTAGAAATGGAGGAGGCGCTGGCATAGTCTTAATTCCTCCAAGTAGAGAAGTCGATTCCTTGATAGAGAGTTCAGAGTTAACCTCCTCTTCTTCAAGTAGAAATGACATCTCTCTGGATCATGAGCCAAGTAGAGAACGGAGCTCCTTGATTCCGGGTCTAGAGTTAACCTCCCCAGAATTAGGTAGAGAACCAATCTCTTTGGCATTTAAGTTGGACTTTCCTTGTACCAACAATCAAGCAGAGTATGAGGCACTTATTTTGGGGTTGTTCACAGCTACTACCATTGGGATTAATAATCTTTGCATCTATGGAGATTCTAATCTCATTGTTAAGCAGGCCAATGGTGAGTTTGCGTTGAAGGAACCTATGTTAGCTTCTTATAGAACTCTTGTACAAGCTCTATGGAAGAAGTTTCAGATCATAAGATGTGAACATAGTCCAAGATCCACGAATAGATATGCTGATGCTCTTGCTACCTTGGCTTCCAAAATTCATATTCCAGAGGAGAGCTTGAATATTGCTATGTCAGTGGTTAGAAGAAATTTGCCTTGCCCAGCTAGTGAATTGCTTCAGCCTCCAGATTATGAGGATGACAAAGATTGGCGTGCACCCATTATTAACCAACTGCTTCATCCTACTCTTGCTGATATTCCAAACTTGAGACATTTTGTTATGATTCATGGTGTGCTATACCATAGAAATGTTGGTGGGGTGTTAGCAAGGTGTATCTCTAAGGTTGAGGCAAAGGATGTGTTGAAAACATCTCATGAACAGTGGTGTGGAGAGGAAGGTCCACCATTATATCGTTTGATACAAAGGGCAGGCTACTTTTGGCCAACCATGGCCAAGGATGCTTTGATATTACAAGGGTCTTGCAAGAAGTGCTCTGAACCACCAGATGTACAAGAGTGTCATTTTGTTGGAAGTGCTGGAGATTGGCGTAGGCCATATATTGAGTTTCTCAGAAATGGAGTTCTTCCTATTAATCGTCAAGATGCTAGACAACTCAAGAGGAGAGCTCAACGTTTCTTTCTAAGGGAGAATGACTTGTTTCGTGTTTCATTCTCAGGGAGGTCTTTGAAATGTGTCTCTCCAGCAGATGTGGGTTCATTGCTAGAAGAAGTGCATGGTGGGAGTAGTGGAGAACATGAAGGAGGTAGAAAGTTGTATCAGAAGCTCTTAGACTTGGGGTATTATTGGCCAACCATGGAAGCAGATGCTACACGTCATGCAAGGAAGTGCTATCCATGCCAGGTTCATGGCAACGCCATACATGCTCCAGCAGTAGAGCTCCATAGCATCACTACTCCTTGGCCTTTCCACACTTGGGCATTTGATCTAATCGGGCCTATCAATCCTCCTGCTAAAGGCTACACATGGATACTAGCAGCAACAGAGTGTTTTACAAAGTGGGTGGAAGCTATCCCTCTGAAGAAAGCAACAGGTCCAGCAGTGGCTAATTTCATTAAGGAGTACATTATATGTCGTTTTGGGATACCAAGGAGGATCTTGTCAGATAATGGAACTCCTTTCATTAATAGTAACGTGAGGGAATTGCTTGCCTTGTATGATGTAGATCATGTTAAGTCAACTCCATACTACCCGAAAGGCAATGGCCAAGCTGAGGCAACAAATAAAACTTTGCTGAAGGTGTTGAGTAGGATGGTACATGAAGATCCAAAGATGTGGGGAGATGCATTGCCAGTAGCACTATGGGCTTACAGGACTTCCAAGCGTGGACCTACAAAGGCAACTTATTTTTCACTGGTATATGGAACAGAAGCTGTACTTCCTGCCGAGATACTAGTTTCGTCTGCAAGGTTAGCGTTGGACGCTGAACTCGACAACGATAGCCTACGGATGTTGGAGTTAAAAGCACTAGAAGAAATGAGGGATAGAGCAAAGAAGAATTTGACAGTGTATCAAAGGAGGTTGAGTAGAGCTTATGACAAGCTAGTAAAGAGGAGAAACTTCGAAGAGGGTGATCTAGTTCTCCGCGCTGCCGAACACGTCAGAAGAGGAACTTCAGCTCCTAAGTTTAGTCCAAAGTGGGAAGGACCTTACATTATCCATGAAGTGAATGATAGTGGTTACTGCAAGTTGATCAACCCAAAGAATAATGCTGTTACTGCGCCTATTAACTTTCAATACGTCAAGAAATTCCATGTATGAAATTCGGACCCTGTCTCTAATTATTTGTAATACTTTTGTAATTAGAAGTTAATTGCATGTCCAGTACTTATCTTTTATCATCAGTTGACTACTATGTTCCTCTGTAAAGACCTATGACATGTATGAAAACTGATGAATTTCAGCCACAGCTTTATCACTTGAAATCTGGCTGTACTCTATTGTTCCTGTCATAGCGCAGCTTTAACGTTTACTTTGACTATGACATTGATTATAAACCAGTCGCAGCTTCATGCTTAAATTTTGGCTGTAATGTGATAATTACATTTTGGCCGCAGCTATAATCGCTCATACTTTGGCCACAAGTCGCTTATTGGGTTGAATGGTTTACTTCATTTAAGGTTGAGATACAATCTCCCTAATGAAAGCAGATAGTTCCCCTTGGCCGCAGCTATAATCGCTCATACTTTGGCCACAAGTCGCTTATTAGGTTGAATGGTTTACTTCATTTAAGGTTGAGATACAATCTCCCTAATGAAAGTAGATAGTTCCCCTTGGCCGTAGCTCTAACGCTTATTTTAAAGGGTTGAATAGTTTACTTTATTTAAGGTTGAGATTCAATCTCCCTAATGAAAGTGAATAGTTCCCCTTGGCCGCACGACTCTATTAAAAGTAAAAAGTGTGTGTGAAAAAACGTATGACATTCACATAAGTACACAATTACTATGAAAAAATTTAGCATAATATATGTATGTTTTATTATGATATAAAAGTTCAAAAACAACTCAGTTCAAAAAAAAAAAAAATCAAAATGAAAACAAGTCTACTCCCTTATGTTGTCCCATGGAGAAGAATTAGAGCTACGAAGATGATGAATATTATCTAGTTGGTTCTGCAACTCCAGGTTCTTGCGCTGATATATCTCTGTTTCCTGCTTAAGAGAATCAAGCTTCTTTCTAACTTCATCCAGACTCGTCTCTACCTGAGCTTTGTCTACTTCTATGTTAAGAATAGTTTTGGCCTTAGCCATACAAGAAGTAAGACATCCCAGTCTGAACCCAGTTTTGGTAACCGCATCCATGAGTGCAAACATCTCTTGTAACTTTGCCGGAAGGATATCCGACCATCGAGCATCAGCAATTACTAAAGCCTTACCAAACTGTCCCAGAAAAAATGAAATAAATCCTTCAATCTGAAAGGTGCAAGTAGTCCAGAATTCACCCTCTATTTTATAAATGTCTTCCAAATACCGCTGATATTGTGAGTCAACGGAGAAACCATGGAAATCCACTTTTGAAGTACCAAGAGAAGTATTGACTCCAATAGTCTGAGATGGAGTTGACCCAGGGATACTCGGTCCAAAGGCAACTGTTCCGAAGGAAGTGATTGTCCCAAAGGCGGATCCTGTTGCAAAGGTGACTGTTCCAGAACTTGTAGCTAGGTTAGAATCTCTAACTCCTAGTACTGGGGAGGAAGGAACAGGAGGAACACCTAGAACGGTAGTAGAAACCATAGCATCACCAAATTCAGGCTGGGCGGTATCTCTGATATGTTCCCTCTCCTGACTGTGAACAGTAGCATCACCAAGTTCAGGCTGAGTGGTATCCCTGGTATGTTCCCTCTCCTGACTTTGAGCAGTAGCATCACCAAGTTCAGGCTGAGTGGTATCCCTGGTATGTTCCCTCTCTTGACTTTGAACAGTCTCTATGTCTTGTGAAGAAAAGAGAGCATCAATTTCAGAAGCACAATTCCTTTACCTGGAAGAAGCAGCATCAGTTTCTGGCTCAGAACGATTTGATGCATCATCATCATCGTTATCATCGTCATCGTCATCATCATCACTATCAGTATCAACCTGCTCATCTACCTCGTCTACTCGAGGATCACTAGCTTCAAAAGTTGATACACCCTACAAGAAACACAGGTAGAAAAGTGATAAGTGAAGGGTAAAGAGTGAGTATATATAAAAAAAAAAAAAAAAAGAAAAAGAAACTTACTTCTTGAGATGCATGAGATGAAGCACGACTCTTTTTTCGTCGATGAAGGATCAGAACATCATCTTCTTCTCCATCATCAATATCTACAACTGCAGAAGTTTTCGGTCTTGGTTTGTCGGGCATACGCAAGGATATGTCGCTAGTAGTAATATTTGGGGGCTTAAGTTCAGCTCTAAGATTAGCTAAGGGCCTCACAAAAACCTTCCACTCATCAAGGCATACACCCCAATAGGCCCGCCAGCCAGATGAACACATGCCAACTCTATCAAGTGCTGGGGCAGTTACACTCTTAACTGGAAGACCCCTGACTGAATCTTTGAGAAACCATTTAGCACTAGTAGCAAATGTTTCACGGGACATAGAAGGGCCAGGTGGAACTCCTTGATCATACCCAAATTGACGTGCTACCTTAGAGGCCGAATATACTACTGCTGAATATGAGTCCCTAATAACTCCTGAGCTAGAATTTTCAATCATGCAGGGTAGCGCACGACATTGAACCCACAAATAAAAATGCATTCTTTGTACACTCACGGAATCAGAAAAGTTATAATAAAGAGTAGGACTTCCATACCCGTTGAGCGAGTTAACATATGGCCTAGGTTCGAATTCATATGCCACGTCCATCACTTCAAGAACACTCTTCTTTGATGTTCGAGCAAGCCATGCCCAAGCTCTGTAGTCATTCCTGAGAACGGTCGTTGAATTAGAAGTCCCAGATGAGTTATAAACATTAGGCTCAGGAGCGCAAGAGCCGAATCTCTCCCATAGGCACATCTGAATAAAAGTGGCATCCACAAAAGTCATGAGTTTATACCGACCAGCTGAATCTTTGGTTTTAGATTGGTACAAGTCCAGTCGTTTATACAAGGACCCCAGGTAGTATGGAGCAAGAGGAAAGTCAAATCCCTTAGAAATCTTGATGGCCAGAGAAATTACACCTGGAGAAATCCCGTCGTCTGGACAGCCTGGAAACACATGTCGTGCCAACCACAAAATCAATAGTGCTATCAGTTCCCACTTATGATCTGGATAAGTAGGATCTGCAATTTTATCCCCTTTAGAATTATATTTCTGGAAGAAAAGACCTATCCAATTGGAAAACCGTGCAACCTTAGAACTGTTAGTTTGACTCTGGAGTAAATTGCAAAAGAACCTGTAAATGTCTCTGTCTTCTTCAGCAAGCCTAATAGAAGAAATTTCATAACCACCATAACAGGGAAGCTCGAGTAAGATATGCACGTCTTCTAGAGTAAATGTGAACTCACCCCAAGCTGTAATCATAGTATGAGAGAAAGTGCTCCATCTAGCAAGAATAGCACGCCACACCTCTAATTTTTTCTCCTTCTTTATTTGGAGAAGCTTGGAACTAATTCGGATAGCATGAAGTACTCCTGCCTTCGAAAGGATGCTCACATTAGCAGGTTTCGCCAAGATTTTATTTATCCACTCATCCCATCCTTGAACTGGACAGGTATTGGCAAGTTTGGTGATGGAAAGTGGAAATTGTCCTTGCTCAAATCTGAACTTCAAGATAGAATTGCCCGGGATATATTCTCTTTCACGTGCTTCAGGATTGATATATTTGAAGGTGTATCCAGCTGGCGCAGGTGGATGTTGACCATACTCATTCTCATTTACATATTCCCAAAAACGATCAGCCCCACCCGCCTTGATGATTGAATCCTCCCAATGCCTGGGCACAGCAGGGACTAAACCATCTTTGTTCGTTCTAAGAGTAATCTTTTGAGTGAGAATTTTGCCAGCAGTCTGTTTCCTTTTCTTTGGAGGTGGAATAACATCTCTGGAGGGTTGACCATAACTTGGCCGGTGTATGTTCATAGTTTTCACCATGATGAGTGTGAAAATCCTGCAAAAACAACAACAAAAGGTCAAGTAAGTATTATTATTCAAGTAGCATAAAAAATATATATATATATATATATTATTTATTGCTTTTAATAAAGCATGCTTGATTTTAAAAATATACATTTATTTATTAATTTCATTAAAATTTTTCTTTTTAATTTAAAAAAAAAAAAAAAAAAAAAAATTTGCTGGCCTCCGCGCCTGCAGGCCTTCGCGCCTGCAGGCCCCCGCGCCTGCAGGCCCCCGCGCCTGCAGGCCCCCACGCCTGCAGGCCTCCGCGCCTGCAGGCCCCCGCGCCTGCAGGCCCCCGCGCCTGCAGGCCTCCGCGCCTGCAGGCCCCCGCGCCTGCAGGCCCCTCCCGCCTGCAGCCCCCCCCGCCTGCAGGCCCCTCCCGCCTGCAGCCCCCCCCCGCCTGCAGGCCCCTCCCGCCTGCAGGCCCCTCCCGTCTGCAGCCCCCCCGCCAGCAGGCCCCTCCCGCCTGCAGCCCCCCCCCGCCTGCAGCCGGGTAAAAAAAAAATTTTGGGAAATACATGGATGAGAACTTACCTTTTCTCAGAGAAAAAAAAAATTGAGGAAAAGAATTGAAATCTTCTTGCTTGGAAAGAGCTTTTGAGATTATTGAAAATAATTTTTCAAATGACTTTCTTATTTATAGACAACATGTAGTGTCCTTGTGCTATTTGAACTCTAAAAAGATATTTATCTTTTTATCTTGTTAGTTTTTATTATTATTATTTTATTATTATTATTTTAGTATTTATTTTATTTTCAAAAAAAAAAAAAAAAATTTTCTTGCCTAATTATAACTCCTTTTGTTATTATTATTATTTATTTATTCAAAAAAATAAATAAATAATAAAAGGGAGGACAATTGCATCAAATTTGGAACTATATTTTCATACTTGATGTTATTTACAGTGCATAAGAATTTTTTTACAATAAAAAATTCTCATGCAGGGGGCAAAATGTAGACACTCGTTTTTGGTCAATAACTTTTTATGCAGGAACAAATCTTATATGCAGCGGGCTTTAGTAATAGTCTCCCTGTCAGCAGCGCTCTTGGCACGTCGCTTGGCACGTCACTTGGCACGTCTCTTGGCACGTCGCTTGGCACGTCGTTCGGCACGTCTCTTGGCACGTCGCTTGACACGTCTCTTGGCACGTCTCTTGGCACGTCTCTTGGCACGTCGCTTGGCACGTCGCTTGGCACGTCTCTTGGCACGTCTCTTGACACGTCGCTTGGCACGTCGCTTCTTGGTAGCAGGAGTTCCTGCAGTAATACACAACTACATGAAGACTGTGGAGCTAACCCGGGAAGGTTGGCAGGATTCTTGAGTTTGCTCCACTCCTGGGATGTCTTGGAGAGCATGGCTTGGAGGCTCAGATATGGAGATTGTTAAGAAGTTCGCTTCTTAACCTTTCCCTGGAACACAAGTGCTTCCCTATCCCGCTGAACAGACAGTGCATTCTCAAGCGTGCTGTCAGTAGCCTTCATTCACTACATGTGACTGAAACACTTCTCTTAATGTAACCTCCCATAACTGGCATTTCTCCCACTATCATATATAACCTCTCCACCACCCATGATTGAGAGGAAGTTTATATAAAATAACTTCCCACTCTGTTAATAATTTCTCCTGATAACCTCTTTGAAGAGGATATAAATAGAAGCTCAAATGCTTCATTTAGGATCTTTTGACCATTTGACAAACTTTCGGACGTTAAGAATTCTCTGCAACATTTTCTCTGCAATTTCTACAACCACCATACTTTCCACCATCCTCAGCCACTTACAGCCTTCATCACCACCACCTGCCACCGCACTTGTTCTCCAGGGTCTGCTCCAATCTTCCTCTCCGCCATCTCTCTACGATTTCTCGTTTTACTGATTTGCAACGTTTCCTCAACCGATCAAAAACACCCTCTACAATGTCTACACAAAAGTATGTATTTTTCCTTTAACCTGACTTTTCTCTATCGTTTTCAGTTGTGGAAAGTGTTTTTTTTTTTTTTTTTTTTTCAATTTTCAATTTCGCTGTTAGAACTTAGTAATTTGTTTAGCTGAATTTGATCCTTTGTAATCTCTAACTGCTGATGCTTAAAAATGGTAGAAAATCAAGATGACAAATTTAAGCTATTCCTAATCTTCAATTATCTGTTTTTCTATTGCTAGTAACCAATGAAGATTCTGAATTTTGGGTAAATTGTATCAAAGTTCTTCTTGGTGCTTGCTGGGATGTGGTTTCATTGGTTAAAATTTGTTTTCTTGAACTTAGGCCACATTGCCGAATTCGTGGTGTGATCCTGAATTAGGGTCTTCTTCTTGGTCTTTTCATGCACAAGTAAATCTTAGATATTTTTCTTGTAACCATGATTCGCGTAATCAATAGTTTCTTGTCACTGAATAATATGGTGTAGGTGGGAGAACCCATTGATGGGTTGGACATCCACAGGGGATCCTTATGCTAATGTTGGTGATTCTGCACTCAGTTTTGATAGTGAAGAAGCTGCAAAGTCTTTTGCTGAGAGACATGGGTGGGAGTATGTGGTATGCTCTATCCTCTCTTTTTTTCTCACTTTTTAAGTTTTATTATAGGACTAAAGTATCAAACTGTATTCATGGAGTATTATTCCATTTCTTATTTTGGCTTTAAAATAACAAACATTGATGATATTGAGTTCTTTTTAGTTTGAATCATTCTTAGATCATCTTCTAGGCTGTGCTTGGTAGGGTGGAAAGTGGAAGGGTGGATAGGGGAGGGTGGAAAAGTGAAAAAAAAAAATTAAGTGTGCTTGGTAGGAAAAAAAAAAGTGAGAGGAAAGATGACTATTTTCCACACTTGTTTACAAAAGCAAATCATTCCAAATTGAAAAGAAAGGAAGGGAGAAGATGAAGAGATGTGAGTCAAGTGTTGCACGTTTGCAAGATTGGCCATTTTAACCTTTTTTTTATCTTAACTTACAAAGGCTATAATAGTAAAATAATATAATTTTTATATTTCCTTAAAATTTTCAACTCTACCAAGTAATGGATGGAAAGAAAATTATTTTTCTCTCCACTTTTTCTTATTTCTTACCAAGCACACCAATGGAAAGAAAAACTATATTTTCCATCTTCTCACTTTTTTCCTCCTTCAATTTTCCATCTTTCCCATTTTCTATCAATGCTACTAAGCACTTAGTTTGAATAATTATTTTTTATTTCAGATATTTGTTCTCTATTATTAGATGGCAAATGTTTTTCTCCTTAATCATCCGATCTCTATCTTTCTTGAGACACTAATTGGTGGTACATCTTGAACTCATATACAGATTAAAAAGCACCAGACACCAGTGCTGAAGGTTTGGACTCTTTCTTTTGCACTTTTGCCACTTATTCTGATTCTCCGACATGAGCCTACATAGCAGCAAGTTTGGGAATGAAAACTTTGTTTACTTAATTTATTTAAATCAGGTTAATTCTTTCAGCTAGGCATAAGAATAAAAATCAACTCAAGATTTCTAAAGGCAACTGATTAAAACAAACTAGTACATCATCGGTTTTTGACTTTTGATGCTTAGTAATATGGAGAACTGCCTGCAAAGTCTTGATCCTTGACTGGACATTTTCTTTGGAATCATAGTAGTTTCTGTTGTTATATTTTCAAATGCTAATTTGATGAGTGATTGAATGGGTTTTCTCATGGTCTGTGCTAGAAATTGTATTTCTTAGTAGCCCTCTTGCCACAATTGAAATCTTCTAAAAGATGCTATGAAGTTCTTAAAACTGACATTTGACAAGTTGGAGTTAGTGTTACTTATCTGAGAGAGAGAGATTGAAAGTTACAGTACTTTATAGCAGCAGAAAGGTCAAGCTTTTAACTTCATTGAGACATCTAGGACATGGTTACTGGTTACTGTATATGATGATTGTATATGCTGCTAGGGTTCCCAAAAATTCCAGAACTACAGACATTGCATGCAATATGTTCAAACATTAATGTAATGGTCAAGCTATTTCTCCACTATCATCTGGTAATGTGCTCTAGGCATATAAGCACACTTATTTAGATAGTTCCAAATCTATTTTATGATCCTATGCATAGTTAAAGACTATAAACTATGTAGTTTCCGTATTGTTCATTATCGACTTAAGTTACAATATCCACTGTAGTATATCGTATCGTATAAATATCTGGTTGCAGGTTAAGTCGTATGCAGACAACTTCAAGTGGAAGGGACCTGTTATATCTGAAGACTGATTCTATAATCTTGCAGATCCTGTTGCTTTTTTTTTTCTACCATAATTCAAGTTGCGCAACTGAGGCTCAGGTTTTCTTTGTTGCATATTTACTTCTGTATCTTTTATGACAATTTGATTAAAGTAAATGTGATCAACAGCGACCAAATGGGTGTACATTTTTTCTATGTTGCTCCAATTCTTCATTTTACCTGAAGTACCCGTATCTGACACCTGTATCCGATACATATTCGGACATGGGTATGCGAATATGATTTTCCAAATATATGGAAAAACTTAGAAAAAAATTGAGCATACTCGTGTCGGACACATATCCTTATCCGATATTCACCTCTGAGTCTGAGTCACATAGCCTTTTTTACCCACTTTCTCCTTTATTAATTTATAGTACAGTTTATATATATAAAATCCATGTTGAAACCTCCATTTCATTATTCATCCCTTTCCCCTATACTCTTATTAGGCGACATCCATCCAAGTTACTTCTGATCTCTACGGTGTACCTTAAGCAAACAGCTGTTTCGTTTGGTGGCACAGGTCCTTTTTTGTAAGACGAGTTTGAATCCTGTTAATAGCCCAGGGCAGGCTGTTTTTAAACCAAATATCTTGGGGAACATAAAAGTCTGATATGGCTAACTTGACAATATGACCCCCAAATGTTCAATCATTAGCATAAACTAGTAAGATAGAATCCCTTTACCCATGTGTACCAGTTTGGTCTGGAGATTAATTGGTGGAAATATACAAACCAGAGTAAATGTTTATTAGACATGGCAATCTGAGTATTCGTATTATTTTTTTGTCATAATCATGTTTAAGTGTTATATATTTATATAAGTTTTGATACATTAATAATTCGTGTTATATAAATTTTGGCACGTTTCTTGTTATATATTTATATAAGTTTTGATACATTAATAATTCAGTAAAAGACCTAGAAAAGCAAGCAAAGATAAAAAGAAGGAATCTGTTCTTTTTTTTTTAATTTTTTTTTCTTTGTTTATGTATATGATTTGTTTCATTCATTGGTTGAGCTCTTAATTGACTAAGTATTATTATTATAGTAGAATCTAAGGTATAACTTTTCAAAAAACAAAAAGGAATGCTGCATAATTTTTGACTAAATTTTAAGTTCAATTTTGACAAATATTATCTTTGTTCTTTGTACTAAAAAAATATGGAATTCAGCTTAAAAAAAAACAAAGTTGAGGAACATAATGAAATATATGTTTTACATAAATAAATATGTTGATATATTGCAACAAGATTGATTAAATTTGTTTTGCTAAAACAAAACATTATTCTTTAAGACCATTGGTCCAAATTGTTGAGTTAAAACAAAATCTTTTTGGTCCTTTCAGCAACAACAACTAGTTGCTCTGATGAAAAAGTGTTTATGGCTTTGATGATCCTACCCAAATTGCTCTTTATGGATTGGGCTAAGTGAAGATTTTAATGTTACACTTTTCTGAAAACTCAGCCCAACTTGAACTACGTCTGGGCAAGCTTGAGTTTTAGTAATAATTAAGCTGGGTTTAAATTCTTCAAGTAACACACTTTAATAAAAATATATATTAAAAAATAAATTTATTTTTGATATATTAATAGTACAATTTTAATTTTACAAACAAAAATAAAAAAATTATCACATGTTTTATTTTTTAAAATAATTCTTTTATATTTTAAATATATCTAAAAAAAATATGTATCATCTTATCTTAATGTGAAAATTATTAGCTCAGAATAAGATAATTTTTTTATTTATTTATAAAAAGTAATGAAAAAGAATCGATACGAAGTGGAAGTCAGAGAAAGGAATCACATTCCAGAAACAACATTCTAAAATTTCCTTCACATGTAGTGTAGAATAAGATTCACATTACAGTCTCACATGCATAAGTAATCAAAATCCATTCATGAAATAACAAAAGGAATCACAAAATATGGCTACTGATTGAATAGTTTAGGGATATAATATAAATCTCCATTGTTAATACATTCAAAACCAAATAAATAAAATCCATACACATTGGATAAAGGTAATTAATTTCCCTTAATTATCAATTATGGACAAATGAATGACCAAGCTGATCACTTCATTCTCCTTACAAGCATGCATCCAGAAGGCAACAACAGCAGAGGGCTGCTAAGCTGCACAAGAAAACAACATAAATTCATGTTAAATTGGGATTTGCAACAAATATAATTAAACATAATTACTTGCAAGAATTACTTCTTGAACTAAATGTTGTAACCAAACTTATCTAATAAAAGAGAGATTGTTTTTTCCCTGGTTACCTAGTACTCAATTTCTATGGTACTCGAACTCGGATGTGAGTATCGGATATGGATATGTATCCAACACGGATATATTTAACTTTTTTTTTTTTTTTTAAGTTTTTCATGTATTTGGAGAATCCTTGGAGGGTTATATCTCCATATCCATGTTCGAATATATGTCAGACACGAGTGTCGAACACGAATAAAAATAAAGAGTCGGAGCAAGATAGCTAAATTTAGCCTCGAACCGGCTAAGCTTGACAATGTCAGTACATTCATGACAGAGATATAGAGAATTGATAATCCTGATGTAGGAAACCAGGTTCGTGAATGTGAAAAAAAGTTTAAGACTTTCAAACCCTTTGATTTTAACTCTTCAAATCCGATTAACATGCATATATATCATGCCAATGCATGATTGAAGAAGAAAAGAATTTCCCATGAACCAAACAAAATAAGGATTCCTTTTGATTAAGACAAAATCAAGCATCACAAACCCCGGAAACCCACAGTCTCTATATATATCGAAGATCAACATACAATACTAGTTTTGATCGGATGCTTGAAAGTGATAAAAGAGAAAGAGAAAAGAACTTTTACCATCCTTCAAGAAAACCGGTTTCCTGCTGCTGCTGCCTTGGCGGAGGTGCGCCGTACTGTGGAGGCGGGTAGGGGTAAGCTTCAACTGGATACCCTTGCGGTGGATATGCATCCTTTGGAGGATACCCTACAAATCCCATCAAACAAGAATCCTTAAGATTCTCAATCTTACAAAAGAAAATCGAAATCAGAGTTAAAACAAATACCTTGAGGAGGAGGAACACCAACAGGAGGCTGCTGCTGAGTGTAATAACTCATCTTTACTTTCTTCTTCTTCTTCTTAAAAGTCTTTCTTTCTTAAACTGATTTCTCGGTTTTGAGAATTTGTTTTGTTTTTCTTCTGAACAAAGAAAAAGAAGACTTTGATCAAAACACAAAAACAAACTCTGGCTTCTTGAGAATCAGGATGATTTTATAGATAACTGATAAAGTCGGTAAAAAGGGTAAGGCTAAGGAGGAAGCTTGGAAGAAGTTTCTGTAGGTGCTAAACCGACTCTTCACTCTTTCAATTCCCAGCCATTTTATGATGAAGAAAAGATAAAGTCATAAAGATGAAGAATCCCATAAAGTAAAGGGGAATTGGAATTGTATCACAGTTCAACGTATAGTTGAAGGTGTGGTTTCCAGTTCAACCTTCACCTAGAAAGTTGTTTTATTCCGATTCTAGCTGGAACCGCCTAGCCAAAGCCAAGTAGCTGCTTTTCTTTTCAAAAAAAATGTTGGGTTTATATGAAAAACATGCCCTATGGCTAAATGATCTAATAAATAAAAATTATTTAAAAATAAAAAATAATAATTAAAAATTATTATAAAAAATATTATAAAAATAAAATTATCTTTAATGAATTTTTTTTTTTCATTAAGCAAATATTATTTTTTAAAAATTTTAATTGAAAATAAATTTAAAAAATAAAATATTTAAATATATATTTTTTAAAATTTAAAAAAATAAAGAAAAATTAATTTTAGTCATATTATTTTTATTTTTTAAAATTTTTTAATTAAAAAAAGTAAATAAAAATTTTAAAAATTTATTTTTTAAAATTAAATTTTTTTTATTTTCAGAATATTTATTTTTTAATTAAAAAGTAAATTAAAAAATAAAAAAAAAGGGAGGAGAAGATTTTTTTATCATGAATAATTTTATCTTTACAATATCTTTTATAACAATTTTTAATTATTCATTTTTTTTTTCAAATAACTTTTATTTATTAGATCATTTAACAAATACTTTTTTTGGAGGGCATGTTTTTCATATTTACCCAAAAATGTTTTGTATTATTATTATTTTCTTTTCCAATTGATTTGAGGCCATTATTATTATTGGGTTTGCTAACGAATATCTTTAAAATATTTTAAAATTAATTAATATATTATTTATAATAAAAATATTATATTAAATATAAAAATTAATAATTTTATTCATCATTTTTTAATATATTAAATAAAAATATTATTAAATATAATAATTTTAAAAAATATTTTAAAGCGTTCATTATCAAAATCTATAATTATTCTTTTGCAGTCCTGCAGAGCAGAGGGAACATTTGCATTCCTTACATTCAAAAATCAAAATGCATTGTCGAAGAATATGCATTTTACATCAGCATCCCTTAGGTCAATTTTATCCGTTGCATTATTTGATGTGAAATGTACCTTTTTTGGCTGTATATTTCAAATTTATGTATCACATTTCACTTTAATTTTTTACTTTTTTCTTAAAATACAAAAGATTTGAAATTTAGATTTGATAATTTGACATAGGACACGAATACGTAATAAACATAAAAAATAATATAATAAACATAACATGATACGTTTAATATATATATTATATTTGTATTTAAAATTTTAACATATTTAATAATTTATATTGTATTTATCTTTACACGATTAACAAAACAGCACGAAATACAATACCCAAACATAAATTTGTAAAATTTTCAGATTTACGTACAAGTTTACTTGATACATTTAAAAAAAAAACAAAAAAAAGATCCCCTTCTTTAGTAATGATTTAATTAATTTATAATCATATTAATTACTAACAGTGTTTGTTATTTAAAGTGCTTTTTAGTTGGTAACATGACTTTGATGTGATTTTTTTTTTTTTTTTTTCTTTTTTGCATTAATGTTTCATTTGACTGCAAACATAAAGCCAAACAAAATAAATAAAAATGGCAACGACAAATTTGTTGTTTACCATAAAAGCAAAACAGAGATATAAATTGAAAATAAATAAATAAAAAGTAAAGACATGAAAACCAGATACATTTTAAATTCTAACGTTCCAAATATCAAAATCTACAAGTTCATTACAACAAATCAACAATAATTGAGAGAGAAACATTGGCACCATTTTCAGTCATTTCAAAACTTCGCCCATCAAACCTTAAAATGGCGAAAATGTTAGTTTTGAATTTGCCAGCATCTTTCAACTGTTACTGCCTTCAATCTACAATGGACAAGAATTAGCTACTTAAGACCAAAGGAACCAACGACGACGAGCCCGAGCAGAAGAACTGGCAGAACTATTTCTGGGTGTTACAGTGATCCTCTCAGCATTAGCGGCTGCCCATTTGCTGAAATCAGGTGAAGAAACAAGTTCTTCAACAGCCCTTTTTGTGGAGTCTCTGGTGAATTTCTCCCACTCACCTTTAGAAAATTTTCTCCTCTCTGGAGTGTCGTGAAAGATGGAAGGGTAAGAGTCCATATCCGACAGCTGATTTGGAGATGTCTTGGTAATACCTGAAGGAGTGGCAGCGAAGAATTAGTAAGTAGTTTTCGGCTATGTTACTCGGACTCGGTTGTGAGTGTCGGACACGGGTATGTTCAATTTTTTTTTATAAGATTTCCATGTATTTGGAGGGTCTTTGAAGGATCATATCCCCATACCCATGTCCGGATACGTTTGGACACGAGTGTAGAACATGGTATATCAAGAAAAATGAAGAGTCGAAACAACATAGGTTTTCGGACATGGTCAATCGACAAAAGACCAAACTTTTTCTTAGGCTATGTCTAAATAAATAGATGAAAATTATCGAGCAAACCTTGTAGAGAAGTATTGCAAGAAGCCAGGGGAAAGTGTTTAGATCGTCGCTTAAGGAAATTAGAGTCTTCAGGCCTCTTGTACATATATTCATCATGAGAAAAATTATCTGGTGATAAATCAGGAATTTGAGTGTTTCTTCCAATGACTTTGGCTAACTTGAACAACTTCCTGCAGAATTAATCCACATAATCTTATGCAATGAGATCTAATGGCAATGAAAAAGGAACAAATAGAAAAAGATGAAATCCAAGCGGAAATTTACACTGATAGAATGACTGAGCCCTGTGAACAGAAAGAAAAGAAAAGAAAAAACGTACTTGTACACACGGCGCAGGAATCTCAATCTAGTGACTTTACGCAATACGGATGAGAGCATTATCCCAGATAAAAATGCCTCTCCTGCAAGGAGGGGATCCATACAACTCTGCAAACAATAGAGTAAATTACATTTTTAACAAAGAATGAAACTATAATTAACCATTGATCAGGGATAATACTTTCATTGAAATTCAAGAAAGTTACAGAGATTTGTGAAGAGGTACAAACCTGAAGCATCATGATAGCAGCCACTATCCGGATGGACCAAGCAACGAAGTAAGATGTGCTTATGTCAATTGATCCATCTTCTGTCAGGACAAGTTTGCGGACAACCCAGAAGCCCAACCAAGCTCCAGCCAGAACAACAAAACCCAGAAGAAATATAGCCAACTGAAATTTAAACATAAAAAGCAGTTCAGTGTATTATCAAGAAATATTTGCGAAGCTTATCACCAGTTACCACATCCAATGATACAAGTTTAAACCATTGAGCCATAAATACTACATGTCACATGTAACATTTAACTGCAACCAATTATAAGTTAAAATGAAGCAACAAAATAATGCCCCTATTCAAATCTGGAACCAAGTGAAATATAGAGTATAAGAAGAAACTCTAGTCTAAAGACGAAGAAATCAGAAAACTGCAAAAGCTCCTGCTCCAGCTAGAATATAGGTATAAATCGATGGAATTTTGCAAATCAAGTATTTAGTTATGAAAATTTTGCATTTTTTGGGAGTTAAAAATATACACATGGATTGTTTTGCTACTTTAGAACACCTATATGCAACAATAAAATATTGACCACAACTGGAAGGGGAACAAAAGAAGAGGAGAGAATAGCTAGACTTCAAATAATTCACACAACTATTAAAAATTAAACACCATAATCTTCTAGAAACAGGAGGAATTCAATATAAATTACTCCTTAACAGAACAGAACATTAGCAATTCTACATTGATTTTACCATTTTATTTTAAGCAATAATATCATATGAACAACAGTTTGATTTGATAGCCAAAATCAATGAGATCTGTTAAGTCAGCTACCAAGTTCCATCATTCATGCTTCACTTGTTACCCAATCGAATTTACAGTGTCTCATCCAACATGAACATAGTATTTGATAACAATAAAAATTAATAGCTAAAACATCCTAGAGGTTATGCTCTGTATCATAGAGAGACATGGAGCAAGTGAACAAAATATTTACAGGATAACTTACATACAGGATTATACATGTCTTCAGTGATTCCCATCTCTGAAAGTATTGAATGCAACAATCTTGGTAAATAGCGGAGAAGGAAAGATCCCAAACCAACCTAAAACAATGAAAAAACCATATGTGAGAAGAATTTAAAGAGAATATAGGCATACACACAGATGCATGCATATGGAAATGCACACACACACACACATACAAAAGAAAGCACCAGAAAAAAGGGCAACTCAGCTGTACAGAGTACAGTTTATACCCACCATAGATGAATATATAACAATTGCAAGTGAGTTCTTCCGACCAGTTGGGAGAAGCTTCATTCCCTATCAAACATAAGAATATTAACCATATCAGAGATTGATAGCGCAACAGGCAACATCAGCGAGCGCAAGTTGAAGAACTTTCAAGTAATTTACCAATACGTTATATACCTGAAACAGGACTATCAATACCACAAGGATGACCCCAACTGCCATGGCACTACTGTAGTAAAATATTAATGACTGGCTTAGGGTATATGCCACACTCCACAACGCAATGCCCAATATTAAAAATATTATACGATATAGGAAAAATTCTGCAAAAACAAAAAGAACAGGGTAGATAAACAAGTTTCAATTGTCAAGACATAAAGCAACAGGGATAGAAGGATCACAAACTTACCCTCTTCAATGGACACCTCAAGGGTCTGTGTAGATGAACTGGTCATCCGTATATCTAAGAGCTTGTGATCAAAAGGAGACATGGGTTTAACCCATAAACCGTTTGAAACCTTCTCCCACTTGCCTTGAGGGCACATACCTATCCCAAGTGAATCATTCCTGCAAAACAAAGATATCAGTCTTAAGCCAAAATTGCTTTACAATCGGAAATAAAGTTTCAAATTTTGTTTGTTTTCAACCCAAAGAAACCTTCTAAGCCTGTCTTTTAATGAATTTATAGCTGAATTCAACAAAGTATTTATGCGAATTGCGAAACCACTTACCTATGGAAGCAAACTTCAACATTCGGTCTGAGTAGGGTGGAATTCCCCTGTGAAACCTTCACCTTTACTGAATGAGCAAATTTCTTGAGATTTCTAAACCTAGACAAACCATCAATGTGAACTCTTTCACAAACAACTTTAGTTCCAGGCTTTAAACCAGGGGACTTGTCCACTTGTAAGCCAGGAGTTAACTGCAATGTCTTATTAAACTCCCCAACAACTGCAAAAATAAAAGAACAAAAGAAAATAATCAAAATTTAAGAAAATTCCACTATTAAGACATTATAACGAGCAATTAAAACAAATATGGAAAACACAGAAAACCCAACTAACTAAACTGACAAGATACTTGAACTTTCGATTTCTTATTCCTTTAATTTTATCAAAATTTAATTCTTTAATCTTCTAAAAGGGAAAAGAAAACCCTAATTCTTAGAATTTAGAGCGGTAATATAAACATATAAAAAAGTAAGAAGAAAAAGAAGGGAGAGAGAGTACCCAAAGAAAGTTCATTGGGAAATGCAATGGTGGAAAAACTTGACATAACGACGAAGATAAGGCAGAGAAGCAAAGCAGAGTTCCGGTCCCGTTTCCCGGTACCCATTGTTCATCCGGAGTTGGTAGATTGAGGAAAGCATAGGCAGTACGGATATGAAAATACGGGCTGGTGGAAGCAGATCCACCCCACTTTTTAATGACGGTTGAAAGTTGGGCTTAGATTGGATCCACTTTGAGCCCAAACGCGCAATCGCCAAAAAGAATAAAAGTAAGAAAAAGAGAATGGATCCTCATCCATCTGGACCACACCTGATAATATTTGATATGACATAAATCGAAAATAAAAAAACACAAACACGATCGTAAAACTTTAACGAATATACGAACATATCAAAATTTATATAAATTTAAACATCTTAAATACGATTATGATAAAAAAAAAAAACTCACAACACAACACAGAATTATCATATTTACTCTCACCCATGCAGTATTTTAATATCCCACCTCCACCTCAGCTGATAAAGCTTTCTATTTATCAATGGATTTCAAAGGATAGGTGCCCTGGTTGCATCCCATGATGGGGAGAAAAAATCTGGATCAGAAAAACAAGAAGGGCAACTTTATCCCTGTCAAACTATGCCACCACCACATGGGCAATATCCTCATCAGCATTAAGCACCATATGGTTACATGCAACCAGTGCCACCTTATCAGCGGTATCCCCATATAATTCAGTAATGCCTCTGCCTCATGCCCCATCTCAGCATTATCAGCATTCTGGGCCACCGAGGCCTCCACCTCCTTGTGAGTCCACCTTCAACAAGCACACCACCAGCGTCTACTTCATCAGGTTCTGCACCTCCAGTTCCAGGGCCATTTGCTGCATCTGGGTTATCTTTGTTAGGCCCAAATACTCAAAATCCAAGTAAGCAGCCCACAACTAAATTAAGCTCCCAGCATGACACGGGAAGACATCTAGCGAGCTTTTAAAGAACACCTGATTTACATTTGTCGATACTCGAAACTCTCTGTACAGATAACAAACAGGTATAAATAGACTCAATTAAGGTTAATCTGAGATAAGTAAATTGAAACATTACTGAAACTCTGCTAAAATCCATTCTCGTTGGCTTTCCTCTTAAACATACTACTTAAGCATTGAAATACGTTTTGGAGATAAAACTCTGGTGTCTTATGACATTCTTTTGTTTCCATAAGATTCTCAATCTTCACCTGGCACGACCTGCCATATCAACTGTCGTCACCAATAGACAATCTCACTTGCAAGGTTTTCCTGCAGTTTTGTTTTCGCCATTGTAACTTGTTAACCCTCAAAATGTTATTTGATTTCAATATCGTCTTTGCTTTAGCTGTACTGTAGGTTCTTTATTAGCAAATCAAGTTACTTTTCTTGTAAGTTATGCTTGCCTTCATCAATAATGATTGGTCAATCATAGTTGCATAGTATCTATTTTAAGGGCTTTCTTGAGATTTTTGTTCGACGAAGTAAATAGCAGATAAAACTTTAGAAAGTTTTTGGAATATATGTGTAGAAGTCATTGGTTATAATTAACCATTAAAAGTGTTTCCAGTGGAGTGTTTCTTAAAACGTTAAAACATAAGGAGGTAGCAAAGTAATGCACTAAAGACAAAGGAAAATCCTTTGGTGGTAGATTAGGCTATTTCCTTGGTTTGCTCTTTAAAATGGGTTGGGCGAAGAAGAGAAAGTGTTGGGAAAGAGAGCGATCAGACTGAGAGATGAAGAAATCAATTTACTAGTTTCCTTTGAGTTGTATTAACGTAAGTCTTTTAAGCTACATTCAGGTCAAGCTTTTTTTTTTTATTTTAATATTAGATATATCAACTAGTAAAAATAATTTCAGATGTGATTTATGAGATTTATGCAAACCAACCTTTTATTCTTTTTTGTGATATATGAGATTGCAAATTGAAATGCCAATTGATTTCTTCCGCTTGTCAATAACACAGCCATTCAATCAAATATCGGTGACTCTAAAATCTAAATATATTAAAAATATATCTGATAATTTTGAACATCACATCATTATAATATAAAAATATCACGTAAAATACGATATTATATAAAAAATATTATGAATACGACGTAAATATATGAATATATTAAAATTTATATAATAAGAATTATTAACGTGTTAAAATTTATATATATATATATAATACTTAAAAATAACATAAATATAATACGAATATACGAATTATTAAATTTAATTAAAAGTTTTGTAAAGCATAAATAAAGCAAGGCAAGTCACACGTGGTAGCGAGCAACCGACCAAATCAATGAGCAATAACATCCTTTTGACAGAAAGAAAAAAAAAAAAAAAAAAAAACACCAAACTAAACTAAAAGCAAATCCTCAAAAAATGCAACCCCAAACAAAATTTGGTGGACGAAAAACATCTCTCCAAGATCCATTAAAGGGGAGATTTATGTAACCAAAAGAAGGGAAAAGTAAATTTGATGATTGCTCCATTATTCAAAGTTTCAAACTACAAAACAATATTGTACCAATTTATAAATTAAAATAATAATAATAATGAAAAAAAAAAAAGCCATTTAAGTGGGGATAGCTAGCACTACCATTTGTTGGTGCTCTTCTTCTGTAAATATCCCCTTATTTTTTTACTTTTTATTTAATGTATCTTTCCCTTTTAACTATTTCAAACCTCATCATCATATTTCGATTTTCGTACATTAATAGATTATAAATTGAATTAATTAATTCGTATTGTTGATGATAAGATTATATCATTTTAAATACCAATTATTACTCTTTAAACATGGGTTAAGAGTTTTTTTTTTATATATTTGAGATTGTAGAAATTAAATTTTAATTATTAAAATTAAAATTTTAATACTTTATCAACAGATTACACGATTATTGACAAAGTTCATTTTTAATTAAGATTTGATTTTTTTTTCTTTGATCTTACTCAAATGTATATTAAAAATGTTATTTTTATGTTAAATTTAAATTTCAAATCTAACAAAATGATAGAAATTTAAGTAAAAAGAATTGAAAAAGTTCATGGTTTCTAGCTAAATTAGCTATATGTTCCTAGAACTAATTGTTCTCACAAGACTCAAAAAAAACTTCAACCTCCCTCTATAAAAGTATCCACATGAAAAATGTTTCTTTGCAATGAAAACGAGACGGTGCCTCCCCCAATTAATTATTCAATTTGCATCTTAATATTTGAAAGCTACTACTTCTGGCACTTTGTAATATTAAATCCCTACTTTCCCCAGCAAACAAACATGATACTACTACTATTACTGTTGTTTTTGCTGTCCCACATTGAAAAGCTTTGGACCATCACATTTGCACTTTGTCTTGACTTCCTTTTTGGGGCCCTCCACTAATACCCTTTTCCAAATAATGAAATCAATTTTGTGATAACAACATGAAAAGTTACTAGTATAAGATAGTGTTTCTTTCACTCTTTTATAGAGTTTTGCTTTTGATTCTTCTTAAATATAGTTATTAAACTCTTGACTTGAGCAAAGAATCATGTATGAAATGAGTGGCTTTTGTATGACCTAGATTGTACTAAAAAAACCCAATTCCACATTGAACTTGGAAAACTTTGAAAGTCTTGAGCTTGAAATGTAGTGGAAACTGATCTACTACTCAAATATAACATTGTAGTATATGCAAGGAAAGAAAAGATAAAGAGAATAATATGACGGTATTGGAAAGAGTGAAAGGATGGGTTCTTATGCATATGGCTTAGATAGTTGTTTGCTTTTTATTGGGTGGGGAGAGAATGACAAGAGAAGCATGAAGTAGTCCTGGAAGAGGAGTTGCTAGTTCTTTCAAGTCCCAATCTCTTCAATGCTCTGCAAGGCTGGCCTCCATTGCCTCCCATTCCCACCACCACCATGATGCCTTCCCATGTACCTATTGCTGCTGCCACCACCATTGCTTCCCTCCCTATTAACTTCATCCTCCACCTACAAAAGAAGGGAGTAAGAAAAGGAAAAGATCAACAACAACAAAAAAAAGGGACAAAAGGTAAAGGCAACTATGTTGCTCCGATTCTTTATTTTTTCTGAAGTATTTGTATTCGATATATGTGTTTTGACGCATATTCGGATATGAGTATAGGGATATGATCCACCAAGAACCTTCCAAATACATGAAAATTTTGGAAAAAATTAAATATACTTAAGTCGGATACATATCCGTATCCGACATTCACATCTGAATCCGAGTAATATAGAAGGCAACCATTAGATAATGACAATTCCATAAACTTTTTAGGGGTTCCATTATTGATTTGTATAAAAGTTTGGGCTCTCTGTCAAATTGAAACCCAAGGTTTCCACTAAATTTGGATTCTGTTCATAGACCTTATCCATTAAATTAATGAGGAGCTAGCTTTGCATTAACCCTTTTATTACTAGGGAAGAAGACAAGTTATTGGACTAAATTCTCATAGACAACTATCAACCACCTACTGTCTAATTAACTTTTGAAAGGCACACACGTGCACGTGGACGTGCAAATTCACCGCTAAATGCATACAAAGTATAGAGTCATTTCAAAGTTAACAAAATTCAAGACATTTCCCTACTAAAAAAGCTCTAGCTTTTTTCAGAAAGAATAAAATTCTTAATCAGTAATAACAACAATTATGTCTTCATTTTGCATTTTTAGAAATACTAACATCTATGTTATTCAAATTTTTTATTTATTTTTTAAATATTTGAATCCGATATTTCAGTTTGATATTAGCACGAAATATAATTCTTTAAATATATGAATTTTTTTTAAAAAATTGAATATATTTACATCAACACTCACTCGAATTCAAATAATATAGACTAACATTTATAACCACATTTACCACAAGGGAAAGGCATCTGCAAATATAACCTACCTAATTGGTAAAAGGGTAACTCAGCCAAAAAAAAAAAAAAAAGAGAGAATAATAATAATAATAACTGCTACTATTTGGTAACATGATTAATATGCCATTATTTGATCTTGAGTAGTGACTCGTCTCTTAATAATCAGATATCAGGAAAAGAAAAAGAAAAAGGCCACCTAAACAATTGGTTAAAGAAGATTTTCAACATTAAAAAAAAGTGTGATAAATGTAAATTATTTTCAGAGATCTGTTATTTAAACAAAGTTTAGATTCTTCCAAATTCTCAGATTTCAGACGATAACATTTTTTTAACCAACCAACCCATAAAAGAAAAAAAAAATACTATACTAATAACACTTTGCAGATGCAGATTTTCCCTTCCACTTTTTATATATTTATTTGCTTATAATTTTTTACTTCTTTTTTAGACCATATATAAAATTTAATTTTCTGCATCGAAATGGGAAAGGAAAAAAAAATACCCCTAGCTGTTCTTCTGAAGAATAGAAAAGACTTGAAAGTTGAAACTAAGACCCATAATTCCAATCCAACATTAAGCACTAATTAATTAGTACTACTAAAATTTAATTGCATTTCTTGAAATTCGAGACCCAAAATCAATACTCATTTCAGAAGCTTAGGTCATCCTTTCTGACAAGTTTTGCTAATTTACAGGAAACTTGAAAGAGTAGTTTTCACAGTCTTTGAGCTTTGTTTTTATTACCTTAACAGAACTGCAGTTCTCAGGTTTCGAGTTAAGTTTTAGATTCAGATTGGAGGCAGTTGGCAAATCCTTTCTCTTCAACTCCATCCCAAACCCAAGTCCTCCTTTTTCTTTCAACAGTTTTCCAAACTTCACGCACTTCTTTGAAGCAAACTCTTTCAAAACATCTAAAAGAAAACCCACCAAGATCAAGAAAAACAATAAAAAAGAAAATGCCTTTGGCAAGCTATAGACGTAAAAAATTAAGTAATGAATTACCTTCAAAGCTAATGAGTCTATAAACTTGGCCGATTAACAAAGTGTCATCTGGTTTTAAGAGCTTGAGTTGCTTCAATGGCATGCCATTTTCGTTCTTTAACGTTGGTGAGGTTACCACAAGTGCAACGTAATGGCCTGGATTTGAACTCATGATTTCATTAGCACTAACTGACCAGTAAATCCTCTCGATCTTGTTCCCTGGATGTTGAATCACCACGGTCGCTGCTTCAGCTGCTTGACAGTTTCCCATCTTCACTTCCAAAAGAACAAAAAAAGAAAAAAAAAAAAAAAAAAAACAACCCTTTACAGTAAAACTTAATTATACTCAAAAACAATGAACGTTTTGTTTTATGGAACACGATGAAATAACCCCAGAGAAGTTTTACGCCATGGGTAAGCAAAGGAAAGGGTTGGCTTGAAGGAGAAACAAAATTTGAAAAGGGAGTGGTAGTTTGGAGAAATGATGAAAGGAAATTGAAGGGCCTTTGGTGCTTATATCAGCAAGCTACTAATGATTAAATGGAAGCGTAAATGCTAACCAGTGGAGGAGTGAGGGGGTGATTTTTATTTGGTGCGTTAAGAGGCAAAGGTGGGAGACGTGTTAGATCTGCAACAAAAAAAATAAATAAATAACTGGGTTGCTTCCAATCAGATCACTCTATCTTGATCCGACTTTTAAAATTATTATCTTATTACTTAAAATATTTTTATATTTTTTTATATTATTAATATATATATATATATGAAAATCATATAGATATTAATATTTTATACATATACTTTTAGTATATATATATATATGTATATTATATATATTAAAAAATTTATATACTAAAATTATGTTTATAAATAAATTATAATATAATTTTTTATAATATTAAATTAAAAATAATTAATAAAAATTAGAATGTAACGAAATAAAACATCGTAAAAAAATTATAAATATAACTATATTCATGAAAATAAATATTTTTAATACTATACCAGAGTAAAACGAAAATAAATAAGATAATTTTCATCCTTAATGAAATTTATCGTCAGCTTATACAAAAGGTTGGTTGCTTCGCTACTACTATTTTAAATGGAAATGGACCAGGGGCCCCCTTTGACACAGAAACCCTAGCCTATGGCTTGAGGTTTTTGATTCTCCTTAATGGTGGCTTTTTTAATATATAAATAATACCTGTATAGTTTGTAATTGTTGAAAAATATTTAAAAGTGGAACTTAATAAATGTCTAATTAGATACTCAAACTTTTAATTTGTGTATTAATATATCTTATAATTTAATATCTTTGACATGTGCAATATTACGTACGTGGATGACACGCTGCTATCAAGTAACACTGATGTAATTATTATGTATCATAAAAAAAAATCATTTTTTTTGAAAATTTTAGAAATTTTTATTCCATTTTTTTATTATAAAATATAGTTTATTGTTTGAAAAATAAAATAAAATAAAAATAAATTTTATTTTTTTGAAAAATATAAAATCATAATTTTAAAACTTTATTATTTATAAAAATTATAAATTATCATAAGGTGGATCTCGATTTGGTAATATGTATATATGGCTCGTCAAGTTATAATTACCTATTGACATTGATTCATACCTATTCCTACTTTCAGTTACGGATTGACCGTGATTGGTTAGCTAAGAAAAGAAAGAAAGAAAAAATTGAAGGAGAAAGAAACAGCATTAAGAAACAAGTCAAGGCTAATGTGATGATTAAGTGCTTACACGAAAATGAAGTATCTATTTTAAAAATATAAAATAAAAGTATCTTATTTTAAAAATAAAAATTTCTAAATACCTTAGTTTAATAAAAAAAAAAAAAAAAAACTCTATCTTGAGGGTTGTAACCTATAAAGATTTGGAGCTTTTCTTCTACTAAGGTAGCTTAAAATCTTTATTCCTAAAATAGGATATTTTAAAACTTATTTTATATAATTAAGGTGCTTTAGCCAACTGGGTGCCTTGTCATTTTTTCTAAAAGCAAAGCAAGTTAACTCCATCAGATTTTTATTTTGAAGTCAACCTCATCAGATTTTTTAAAATATAAAAGTTCTTAATAATATATATATATATATATATATATATATTTTGAAGCAAAACCTTGATAGACGATACGAAACAATCTGGTTATATTTTTCAATCCTAAAAATCTTTATGTTAAAATCCAACTCCAACAACATAACGAAAGCTTTTCTTTTTTAATTTTCATCATTCTGCTTTTCTGATTTGTCTCACACTTTTAATTTAAAGTTTGGAAATTGTGATTAGTGAAATTTAGTATTTAGCCAATAACTGTGTACTCTGTTGATAAGGTGTTGGATGATTAAAGCTTAACCTCTCACAACTTCAAATATAAAAAAGATTAATGTTTATTAATGGATTTTGTTAACAAATATCTAATAATAATCCATATTTATATTATTCGGACTTTTTTTTTTTTTAATGTATTGATGTCCGACATTTGTATTTGACATATATTTGGACACGAATATGGAATATGATCATTCAAAATATATAAAAAAAAAATTAAAATTAAAATTGAATGTACCTACGTTGAACATGTATCCGTATCCTATACTCATTTCGAATCTGGATAACATAAATTCACATTATCTCTTATTGGCCAAAAAGTACCTAGCCGAAAGAAAAATTTGTTTCTCTTAAGTTGATGGGCAGAAACCGAACTTACCGAAAAATCGAGAAAGCACAACCGGTAGTTCTTTCTCTCCCAATTAACAGGATCTGTAAATATGGTACTAAATTGCACAAGATATATATATATATACTCCAGCAACACAAATTCAACCAAGGATAATCACAAACAACCAATCACACGAGACACACAATTTTTACGTGGAAAACCCCTTTAAATCAAAGGGTAAAAACCACGGGACTTAAGAGTCCAGTCAAAATCTCCACTATAATGAGAGTGTGTTTACAATATCACAATAATTCAGCTAACACAATGAGTACACAACTCTAACTTAGCTATCAACAAGTGATATTAAAATCAAAGAGAGAAAATTGAGAAATCACCCCAAAAAACGTGACTACTATTCGGACACAAAGCAGGACGTTATAGTGTTCAGATGAAAATTCTCACCGTACACAATCAGCATCTACGTATCCTGTAGCCACTGCCAGAAAATCAAAAAGATCGGACCACGGATGAACCTCCGATCGACGACTTGATCAAAACTGTGCAACTCACTCTTTTCTCTCTTCTCTGCCGCCTCCCTCTCTTTTTCTTTTTCTTTGGTTCTGACTCCTCTCTAGCAAAATACAATAGCCCATCAATTAAAAGGGCTAAGGGCAGAATGGGTATTTCCTCCACATAAGAGGGACCCATGCCCAACAAATCTCCCCCTCCCGACTATGTGGAGGTGTTCGCCATCCCGGCGATCAAACAACATATTTCAAACTTTTCTCTTGGTAAGGCTTTAGTCAACATATCAGCACCATTATCATCAGTATGAATTTTCTCAAGTTCTAACAATTTAGCATCGAGAACATCTCGTATCCAATGATACCTTACATCGATATGTTTAGACCTAGCATGAAAGGTTGAATTCTTACCAAGATGAATAGCGCTCTGGCTATCACAAAATAAAACATACCTCTCTTGGGTAAAGCCAAGTTCTTGCATAAATCTCTTCATCCAAAGCAACTCCTTGCACGCTTCGGTCACTGCAATGAACTCTGACTCAGTAGTGGACAATGCAACACATTTTTGCAATCTGGATTGCCAAGCCACAGCTCCCCCTGCAGAAGTAATTAAGTAACCCGAAGTGGACTTTCTGGAGTCAATGTCTCCAGCCATATCAGAATCTGTATAACCAACTAGAACAGGTTTCTCATGGCCGAAGCAAAGTTTCAAGTTGGAAGTACCCCGAAGATATCTCATAATCCACTTCACTGCATTCCAATGCTCTCTGCCTGGATTAGAAAGAAACCGACTGACGGTGCCAACAGAATGAGCTAAGTCAGGTCTTGTGCATACCATTGCATACATCAAACTACCCACGGCTGAAGCATAAGGAACCTTCTGCATGTCTTCCTTCTCTTCTCTTGTGGAAGGACTCTGCTTGACACTCAATCTAAAGTGTGTAGCAAGAGGAGTGCTCACCACTTTAGCTTTGTCCATACTAAACCTTTGAAGTACTTTTTCAATGTAATTCTCTTGTGATAACCACAATTTCTTGGCATTTCTATCACGTGTGATCCTTATGCCAAGAATTTGCTTTGCTGGCCCCAAGTCCTTCATCGCAAAGGATTTACTAACTCTTGCTTCAACATATTAATCTTAGAAGCATTACGACCAACAATAAGCATATCATCAACATAGAGCAACAAAATAATAAAATCATCACCAGAGAATTTCTTGACAAAAACACAATGATCAGAAGTAGTCTTCTTGTAGCCATGCTCCCCCATAACAGACTCAAACTTCTTGTACCATTGCCTCGGAGCTTGCTTCAAACCATACAAGCTCTTCTTTAATTTGCACACATAGTCCTCTTTTCCTTGTGCAATGAAACCCTCTGGCTGCTCCATGTAAAGCTCTTCTTCTAAATCACCATGAAGAAAAGCAGTTTTCACATCCATTTGCTCGACTTCCAAGTCATAATAGGATGCCAAACTCAATATAGATCTGATAGAGGATATTTTTACAACTGGAGAGAATATTTCCTCAAAATCAATCCCCTTTTTTCTGACTGAAACCCTTGACGACCAATCTAGATTTGTATCGTGGAGTTGAAGAATTCTCTTCTTGCTTCAACCTGTAAACCCACCGATTTTTCAAAGCTCTTTTACCTTTAGGCAATTTCACCAGCTCAAACGTATGGTTGTCATGTAAAGATTTAAGCTCATCTTTCATAGCATCAACCCACTGACCTTTGCATTCACTCTCCATAGCCTCTTCATAACACTCCGGTTCTTCCCCATCAGTTAAAAGAACATACTGATCAGAAGAATACCTCACAGAAGGCTGTCGATCTCTAGTAGACCTCCGAAGTGGAACTGCTGGTGGAGATATAGGTCCTTGGTGTTGATCATTCACAACACTATCCATGGGAGCATCAAAATCACCCATACCCTGCTGGTCATCATGGACATCTTCTTGCATACCATCGTCAACTGGATTTGGCGGAGGGGTTAGAGGAATTGGATCCATGGCGGTCAAGTCATCACTATTCTGTGGATCGGTTTTCTCCGCCTTGTCAATGTCATCAATGGTCTGATCCTCAACAAAAACAACATCTCTGCTTCTAACAAGCTTCTTTTCAACTGGGTCATATAACCTGTACCCAAATTCATCTTGACCATAACCAACAAAGATACATTGAAGAGTCTTGGCATCTAACTTTGACCTCTCATCCTTTGGAACATGTACAAAAGCCTTGCAACCGAACACACGCAGGTGATCATATGACATATCCTTACCAACCAAACTTTGTCTGGAACATCACCTTGCAAAGGAACACTTGGAGACAAATTAATCACATGTGCCACTGTATACAAAGCTTCACCCCAAAAAGATCTAGGTAACTTTGCATCTGAAAGCAAACATCTGACTCTCTCAATCAATATTCTGTTCATTCTTTCGGCTAAGCCATTCAACTGTGGTGTCTTAGGAGGTGTCTTTTGATGTCTGATTCCCTGTGCACGACAATAATCATCAAATGGTCCACTATATTCGCCGCCGTTATCAGAACGGATGCACTTCAACTTCTTCCCAGTTTGCCTTTCAACTGAAGCCTGAAACTGTTTGAACACATCAAGCACCTGGTCTTTTGTTTTCAAAGTATAGACCCAAAGTTTTCTTGAATGGTCATCAATAAAAGTCACGAAATAAAGTTCACCACCATACGACCTTACTTTCAAAGGACCACAAACATCGGAATGTAGCAACTCTAGCAAATCTGATTTTCTTGAAGGAGGATGACTCTTAAATGAAACTCTTCTTTGTTTTCCAGCCAAACAATGAGCACAATTCTTCAATGTAGCATTCTTCAACCCAGAAAGTTGATTCTTCTTGGCCAGACAATTAAGCCCATTTTCACTCATGTGACTAAGCCGTTTATGCCATAGCACAGTTGAACTATCATTTTCCGTCACATTAACAATGCCTCTGGAAATTGAAGACTGCATCAAATATAAATTTGAACACTTCTTTCCTCGAGCCACAACGAGTGAGCCTCTAGTCAATTTCCACTGACTATCACTGAAGGTGTTACAAAATCCCTCATCATCTAGCTTTCCCGCTGAAATCAAATTCAAACGGATATCCGGTGCATGTCTGACATTTTTTAGCGTCAACATTGTTCCATTGTTAGTTTCCAAACAGACATCTCCCATGCCAACAACATGTGCCAAGCCATCATTACCCATCTTCAATACCCCAAAATTACCAGGCGTATAAGATGTGAAGAATTCCTTCCTAGACGTGACATGAAGTGAAGCACCAGTGTCTATTACCCAACTTTTCTCGTCGCATGCTAAGTTGATCACATTCTCATCACAAGTAACCAACAGATCATCAGAGGTAGCAGTAGTAACACGATCATTCTTTCCATGATCCCTCTTCTCTTGTTTATCACTACCACCTTTGTTATCTTTCCTCCACTTGTAGCAATATTTCTTGATATGGCCCATCTTGCCACAATGATGGCACTCAACATTTTTAAATCTTGATCTTGACTTGCTTCGGCTTTTATCTCTACCCGTTTCATTTTTGCTCCTACTTCTCCCCCTATTTTCAGTAACTAGAACCTCAGACTGTAATGAAGAACCCTGAGACTTTCTTCTCACTTCTTCATTCAAAACACCATTCTTGGCAAGTTCCAAAGTTACTACACCATTAGGAGCAGAATTAATAAGTGAAACTCGAAATGTTTCCCAAGAATCCGGTAGAGTAGCAAGCAACCAAAGCCCTACTACTTCATCCTCAAATTTGATGCCCATACCAATTAACTGATTCATAACTCCTTGAAACTCATTCAAGTGATCAGCCACAGTTGTTCCTTCTTTATACTTCAGTTCCATCATCTTTTTAAGCATGAACAACTTGTTATTGCCAGACTTTAAAGCATACAAGTTTTCAAGCTTGTTCCACAATGTGCGTGCATGTGTCTCTTGATCAATGTGATTGTAAACATTTTCCTCAACAAATTGGCGAATAAAAGCACACACCTGCTGATGCTCAAATTCCCATTCCTCATCACTTTTAGATTCGGGTTTTTGAATAGCAAAGACAGGAAGATGCAAAGACTTCACAAATAACAGGTCTTTCATTTTATTCTGCCACAATTGATAATTTGTGCCATTCAAAACAATCATTCTACTTGTGCCAGCCTCCATAATTACACAACAACACAATCAAAGCTCTGATACCAGTGTGATGGGCAGAAACCGAACTTACCGAAAAATCGAGAAAGCACAACCGGTAGTTCTTTCTCTCCCAATTAACAGGATCTGTAAATATGGTACTAAATTGCACAAGATATATATATATATATACTCCAGCAACACAAATTCAACCAAGGATAATCACAAACAACCAATCACACGAGACACACAATTTTTACGTGGAAAACCCCTTTAAATCAAAGGGTAAAAACCACGGGACTTAAGAGTCCAGTCAAAATCTCCACTATAATGAGAGTGTGTTTACAATATCACAATAATTCAGCTAACACAATGAGTACACAACTCTAACTTAGCTATCAACAAGTGATATTAAAATCAAAGAGAGAAAGTTGAGAAATCACCCCAAAAAACGTGACTACTATTCGGACACAAAGCAGGACGTTATAGTGTTCAGATGAAAATTCTCACCGTACACAATCAGCATCTACGTATCCTGTAGCCACTGCCAGAAAATCAAGAAGATCGGACCACGGATGAACCTCCGATCGACGACTTGATCAAAACTGTGCAACTCACTCTTTTCTCTCTTCTCTGCCGCCTCCCTCTCTTTTTCTTTTTCTTTGGTTCTGACTCCTCTCTAGCAAAATACAATAGCCCATCAATTAAAAGGGCTAAGGGCAGAATGGGTATTTCCTCCACATAAGAGGGACCCATGCCCAACATAAGTAACATTTATAAGAAAACAAGAAGAAAACACCAGTTCAATTACGACTTGAAAAATTAACTCAAAACTATTTCATCATACATTAGTATACATTTAACTATTAGATGATTTGAATGTAATTTAATGATGGTAATGTTAGTATCTACTTGTTTAGAACAGTTCAAGTTTTTAATAATTTAAATCTTGAGTTTTAGGTAAAAGTTTATTATTAATTAAATGGACAGAAGAAAGTTAGATTTGGTTAGAAAAGTTACTTCTACAATTCAATATATGGAAATATAAGATTAAAAATTAAATAATAGCTTCATTAATTCATCATGATTTATCATTACCAATAGACAGAACAAAGTCGAGTTTTTTCCTATTTTAAAATCTTTTTTTATCAAAATAAGGCCCTTTTAATTTTTATTCTCTAAGTGGGGTATTTTTGCCACATCATTATCTACATGGCTTTATTTTGAATTTTTGATTTACACATTCAGTTTTAATTACTCTCTTCATCATCTAATCCTCTCCTCATGTAAATAAAAAAACAAAAATCTCTATCAAAATTCATTTTTTTGTCAATTTTTTTTTTAAAAGGATAATTAACAAATTCAAGAATAGATCAACATGGGTAAGATGTTTGAATGTAATGAATTTTGTATTTTAAGAACAAACAAACTATCCTTGTTTAGGAAAAAACTCGAACAAAGTCATACACACTTAAATCTTATCAGATTAACTAATTGTATATCTTTGTGTGGGCTGCATCAAACTTTTAATTCAAGTATTTTATTCTATTCAAGAGTTGAAGGAATTTGTTCACACAAAAAAATATATAAATAATTGAATCCAAATAAATAAATGAATCCAAAATTTAATTTAATTGAATAATATAGTCATATATATATAAAAAAAAAAAACATTTTGTATAAAAAGTAGCATCCCGGTAAATTTAAGGTTTGGAATGTTAATAACTCCTACCTCAATTCTTTTATAAAAAAAAAATAAATTTGAATAATTAAGGAAGGAACCTTCATATCTGTCCATGGTCGGGCCGCGGCTCAGAAAAATTTTCAAACTCTTGTCCAGGCCTGACCCTGGACGGATCCGGATCACTATTTATTTATTAATAAAAAATTTAAAAAATAATTTTTTATTAATATTTATATATTTTTATAATTAAATTTAAATAAAATAATAATATTTTAATATTTATTCGGACCGAGCCGGCTCGGATCATAAAAATAATATCCAAACCCGATTTAATACGAGCCGGACGAATTACCGGCGGACAGGTCTAGATCCTTGTTTTATTTTTTTGGCCATTTAGAATAGAAGAGACAAGACAAAAACTTGAACATCAGCCAAAAAAACAATCTCCCTAATCTGGTGGAGGAGCTGGGAGTCCATCAGCTCTCATGAACCCGAACCAAGGAAGCAGGGGGGTGAGACACCCAGTCCACAGGAGACAGCCTCCTTGTCTGGGTCGCAACCCAATTTGGTGCCTCATTTGCAGATCTTGCAACAATATTAAAACTCAAGTGCTTAATTAAGTAGAGCCAAAGAGCTCTCTTATGTCTTGAAAGACTCGATCTTCTTCCCAATCACATCTGCCTTTACCTTTAATTATATTGACAACTCTAGCTAGCTGCATCGGTTCAATCACAATGCATGCCCACTTGAGAGTGCTTCATTAATCTGCTCTCCCTTACCATCAACTAGGTTTCCATTAGCATCTCTAACCACGAAACCATGCATAAGTTGCAAGACCAGCTGATTGGTCAAAGGGCACCATTACAGTTCACTTTAACCAGCTGATTGGTCAAAGGCACCATTACAATTCACTTTAAGAGCATTTTCAATCGGTGGAGGAGACCAATGCTTTGGGCTGGGGGAGAGGGAGAGGGACATGGACTTTTCATGTTATAATTATATATCCAACTTCTGTTATTCCGGACCCTCATAGATTCCAATGAAGTTCTCATTGCTTTCAAGATTGTGGCATATGGATCCGGTTTGTTCTTCTTGAAGAAAGCATTATTTCAATCCTTTTCCTTCCAGATTTCCCAGCAAACATATGCGTCTTTGGAGAAACCTTCCATCTTAGTAACCTGCTTGCATTCACCAGTTAATATAAGTTGAAATCTCCTGCTTGTTAACTCGAAAGTAGCAACATAATATATATGCTCAATAGATTCAGGGAAATTTTTACAAAAAGTGCATAAAGGGCTGGGAGTAATTCTTCGTTTGAGGAGGTTCTGACAAGTGGGGAGAGTGTTAAAGCAAAATTTCCAAAGAAACATCTTTACCTTGGGGACAGCTTGCCTGCCGTAGATAGACTTCCAAATCTCCTCCTTACCTGGCCTAGTTGATGAGCCTGGAGAAGTGGTGGAAGGCCTTCCATACAAATCTTTTGCCTTAACATAACCAGATTTAACAAAGTAAATACCTTTTATTTTTTGTCGCAATATATTGTCCCTCTTGTTACCCTCACGAACTCTAATTTTCTTAATTGATTGCCTCAGTGAAAGTCTAGATATATCAATAAGATCGCTGACTTTACTAGGGTGAGTATCATCGGTGGCGGTGAAAATGTTGGATGTTTATTTGGCAGAGATATGCATGGTAACCATTTGTCCTTCCATATGTCAGTTTCCTTATCTCATGGCATTTGCTTTAGAAGGCCTTTTTCAAGCAGTTTTCATATGAAGGCCTCCATAGAAGAATTTGGGAAAATAAAGACCTTTTGGGATTTTTTTTTTAAAAAATAAAGTATATATGATTTTGCATTTTTCTACTAAAAGAGTTGGTATAAGAATAAGTACAATAAAAAAAAAATCCCTAAGCATTTTTATTTTTAATTTTAGTGTTCTTTAGAAAAGAAAAAGTTGATTAACTTAATGAAACTTAACATTTTTTTTTTAATTTTGAGAAAAAAATTCGAAACTTGATTTTTGTTTTATGAAGTTACTACTATAAGAGAAATCATAATAATATTTATATATGAGTTTAAATTATATTAGGATGATCCTAAAATATGAATTTTTAGGATTCTATTCAAAGCGCACTATCTCATGATTTTTTTAAAAGTTTTAGGAAATATCATGCGCTCTACAACACTAAATTTTTTCTTATTAATGCTCATAACTCTATTTTTTCTTTTGTATTGTTGAAAATCAGATTCAAAACTAAAAAAAAAAAAAAAAAAAAACAGGAAAAAAAAACTCAACCCTTCTAATCATTTATACTTGTCCTATATGCATTGGCCAAAAAAATCCTCACCAATCATTTTAAAAATGAGAAAATTTCCGGATTGATTTTATTTTGTTTTTACTTTCAATACAAAAATATAAAATTGATAATGTTGCCTTGTTTGCCTCTCTTCGATTTGGATACACGGCAATTAAAAAAATTTGCAAGTCTATCTTTAAGATCAAAAATATTTTTCGTGTTTATGCTTATTGCATTTTGCTTTCGCAGAAAAAGATAAACAAGAGTTAATTTAGTGTTAATGAATGTATAGTATTAATTGTAGGCTTTTAAGAAAATATAATGTGTCATATTTTTAATGGATTCTTAAAAACTTTTTTTTTAGGATCATTCTAATATATTACATAAAAGAAATCAATTAATTATATGAAATAGACAAATCAAAAAACAAAGAAACCAACATATTATCTAATAAATCCAACATAAAATTAAATCAAACTTACATATGATAAAATTTGAATTTGAAATATCGAGATTCTAGATATTTTATTGGCTTAAAAAGTAGATCAAAGCAAACGTTACGCTTCGTCATGTAAAAAATGTTATTAAGAGTTCTAAAAAATGTTTTTATAGAATTAAGATAATACTTTTATATAGACTTGCTCACGGGCCGGGCAGCCCGCCCGACCCGACAGGCCCGGCCCGTATTGGGCCGGGCCTGGGCAGGATATTTTGTATTCCGAGCCGGCCCGGCCCGGAACAATAATTTTTATTATAATAATATTATTTTATTTAATTTTAATTATAAAAAAAAGTAAATAAAAAAATAAAAAAAAATATTTTTTTATTTCAATGAACAGTGTTTCGGGCCTAAACGGACGGGCCTGAGCGACCCAAGATCGGGCCTGGGCAAAGAAAATAAAAAAAAATTGAGCCGCGGCCCGGCCCATGAGCAGCTCTACTTTTATATGTGTTTTATTAATATGAAGGTAGTTTTCTTGATTCCTTTATTTATTTATTACTGATTTTTCATAATCCAGCAATATCCCTCATGCATGCCCCTATGAATTTTTTTTTCTGCCTCATAATCAACATACAATTGGCTTTAATTAATGCCGTCACGCAGTCTTCATTTCCATTTCTTTATATGAAAAACAAAATCCTCACTTCCAAAATAAATTCCATAAAAAATCCATTTTTTGTTAGTATTAAAATCAAAATTGAATCAATCTCTAAAAGGATGGACCGAAAAATAATCAATGTGTGCATAAATAAATGCCTTTAATTTTAATATATATCACGCATTAAATTTGTTGGTTATAATACTATATAAAGAAATAAAGAATGAAAAATAAATCATAGAAAATATGCCAATCTTCACAAACTAGATTTAAAAAAATAAAAGTAAAATACAAAATTAACCTTTTGAAATCTTTTACTTTCCCTCCAAAACACAAAATCGTCTATGCATAACAGCATTTGAAACTGAGGCAGAAGAGATAATATATATATATATATATATTTTTATGACTGATTACTAAAATGTTGAAAACCAATAAGTCAGAGGATTGTCACATACAATTCTAAAATATTAATAAATTAATATGTAATAATATTTTAATTTTGTTTATAAAATTTAAAAATTTCATCAATCATATAATGTAATGAATATTTGTGAATTTATTTTGTTTGTTTGGAATTAATAAAAATATGTCTCGTTTTTGGTTGATATATAAAAATATGTCTCCCATTTGGTTGCACTATACCGGAGCCAAATGCCACTTACTTTCTGATATTAAAAATTATGAAACATTAAATTTATAAAAAAAATAAAATTTTAATATTATATACACTAATTCCCCCCTTAAACTCTGTGAAAATCTATGGAAGATTAACAATATAGGATGGAGGTAATACTACTATTCACAATTTAGGCTTCATTTGGATAGACGATTAGATTAAAAACAGCGGTGAAAGTGAGATTAGTTACTGTAGCGGTGAGACTGGTACTGTAGTAGTGAGATTAAAATCAGTGATGGAATATGTGTTTGGATGCAAAAACAGCGGTGACAATCCATTAGGACATTGAATTAAAATATGTGAATATATAATAAAAAATTTAGATTTTTTAATATTATGAAATTAATAAATAATTAATAAATAATTAAAATTTAATAAAATTATATTTATATCAAATAATAATTTTATTAATAGATAATTAAAAAATAATAAAAATAATAGTAATATATAAAACAATATTTTTATATTTATTTTTGTATTATTTATTTTTAATTAATTCATATTAATTATATAATAATAAAATTTATATATTTATTAAATTTATACAATAATAAAATTTATATATTTGTTAACTTATTATATAATAATAAATTTATCATATATTTATATAATAAAAAAATAAAAAACTAAATAAAGGGTAAAATAAAATAATGCCCTCCCACCAGAAGGGCTTTCTATCCATCGAAACTAAAAATTCCGGTAAAAAAAAAAAAAAGAACATCAGTATAATGAAATACTGTTTATCGTATTAATGTCTTACTTATCAAACACTGATATCAGTGCGGTTGAGATAAAAAATATTCAACTGCACTGAAAAGAGGGTCTGTACGAAGTCTTGCTGGTGGGGTGCAAAATCTTGAAAAGTTTGAAACGAAGTTTAAAGCTCCATATATAGGGGCCCTGATTGTCAGAGACTCACATGACAATATTTTAAGCATATTTTTTAAAATTATTATATTATAATAATATTTTTTTATTTAATGTATTAAAAATAATAATTTTTTTATCAATTATTATATTTAATGTAATATTATTATTATAAATAACTTAAAAAAATTTCATTACAATATTCATTAACAAAACCTATATTAATTCTACCTGTGAATTTAATTCTGGAATATTTTTCAAACAAAAAAGTTGTTTGTTATATAGGAAACAAATTTATCTTCTTTGGAATAATCTTGTAAATGTGTATATAAGAAGAGGATATGACAGACAAATAGTTGTTAGTATGCCAAGATTCTTAGATATACAGCAGCAAGCAAGCAATTGAAGCCTTAAATCAAGGCTAAATACTTATATTACAATTTTCCCATCCAATAAGATTAGAAGAATAAGATCAATTGATTTGTAAATTTTTTATTTATTTTATGATGGTAGACTCGTCAGTAAATAAATGAGTTTTTGTACGCAAAAGTCACACTAAATAACCCCAAGTTTCCTTGTCTTATTTGCAATAAAATTCCTCTTTATTTTATTTTATTTGAAGATCTTTAGAGAGAGAAGTAGAACATAGAAAATAAAGCGTCATCGAATATCGTGCCTTCCCATCCCATCTTTAAAGTTTAAGCTACGCCCCTAATTCTATTCTTTTTCACATTTAACTATTTAAGTTTCAATAAGTACAAAATTAATCAGACAATTAAACGGAAATAACGGAAAATTAGTCCAACGTAAAATCCAAGTTCAGTCCAAACTGTCGGCATTAATTTCACGTGTCAACCTCCCACGTGTCGTTCAACCGTAGTTTTAGTTTATCTCTGTTCCAGCCCGCGCATTTTAGCATCTCAAGCGCACCGAAACCGACGCCCCTGTACTTATAATAAAACACACAGTAAACACTTTAAAACACTGTCCACTCTTTACTGTCTTCCTTAATTACCCAACCAAATTTGGATATCCCAATTTTTGGCATTTTTTTCATGTCTTAAAAACCTTTGAAACAAATCTCCTGAACTACCAAACATAAAAACCTCAAAACCCAAATTTTTTTAAAGAAGAAAATGGTGTCTCCTGAGTTATCTCATTCCCAGTCTTCTCCCATGGCGAAACCTCGAAACCGGTCATTTTGGTGTCTGTCCGATGGCTTTCTTTTCTTTGGTGGTGCTTTTTTAGCTCTTTTGTTAGTATGGTCGTTTTGGTCATTTTTCACTCCAACCCCAAACTTCGACCCCACCATAACCGAGCCATCGTCGAAGTTGAAGAAGAATCCAGTCGACTGCTCGGAAAGTGGGTTCGGAGTTAACTTAAAATCCGACCCGAAAGATCCGACATTTTACGACGATCCAGAGATGAGTTACTCCATAGAAAAGCCGGTGAAAGATTGGGATGAAAAACGCAAAGCGTGGTTAAAGCATCACCCTTCGTTCGCCGCCGGAGCACGTGAAAGGATCGTTCTTGTAACTGGGTCCCAACCAAAGCCATGTAAGAATCCAATTGGTGATCATTTACTCTTGCGTTTTTTCAAGAACAAGGTTGATTACTGTAGAATCCATGGCTACGACATTTTTTACAATAACTTGTTATTACACCCCAAAATGGGTACCTATTGGGCAAAGTTACCGGTCGTCAAAGCAGCCATGTTGGCTCACCCTGAAGCTGAGTGGATCTGGTGGGTTGACTCGGACGCCTTGTTTACAGACATGGAGTTTAAGTTACCCTTAGAAAGGTATAAAAACCATAACATGGTTGTTCATGGTTGGCCTAAGTTGATTTATCAGAGTAAAAGTTGGACCAGTTTAAATGCTGGGGTTTTTTTGATTAGGAATTGCCAATGGTCTATGGATTTGATCAACACTTGGTCTAGCATGGGTCCAATGAGTAAGGATTATGATAAGTGGGGTCAGATTCAACGATCAACTTTCAAAGATAAGCTTTTCCCTGAATCAGATGATCAATCGGCTCTGGTTTATTTGCTTTATACAGAAAAAGAGAAATATTATGATCATATTTATTTGGAAGGAGAGTTTTATCTTCAAGGGTATTGGGTTGAGATTATTGGAGGGTATGAAAATACAACGGAGAGGTATTTGGAAATTGAGAGAGGGGCGGCAAAGCTAAGGAGGAGACATGCTGAGAAAGTGAGTGAGCAATACGCTGCGTTTAGGGAAGAGTTTCTGAAGGAAGCTGGGAATGGGAAAGGGAGTTGGAGGAGACCGTTGATCACGCATTTCACGGGCTGTCAGCCTTGTAGTGGCAACCATAATCAGATGTATGCTGGGGAATCTTGTTGGAATGGGATGGTTAAAGCTTTGAATTTTGCTGATAATCAGGTTTTGCGCAACTATGGGTTCGTGCACCCGGATCTACATGATTCCTCCACTGTTACTGAAGTTCCCTTTGATTACCCTGCTGATGAGGGTCCATGGTAAAAAACAAAAAAGGTAGGTTTTTCATTATTTTATTACAGTGAGAGTTTTTTTTTTTTTTTAGCTTTATTAAAATATTACATGTTAAAAGTGTTAGCTTTTACTTCTTCTTTTGGAGGTGGGGAGGGCTTTCAAGTCTTGAAGTAATGCATGATTGAAGGATAATATTGTTTACTTTTATGATGGAGGAATGATGTTGGTGTTGGGTGGGTGGGGGATTTTGGGGGGATTAAAGGATGGTTTTCAATGGTACTTAGACTTTTCTTGACTAAATTATGGGGCTTTTTGCAAGCATGAAAGGGACTTAAGATATTCTCTTCCCTTTGCAAATCGATTCTCTAGTTGAACTCATTTTCAAATAGTTCTTAGGTTTGGTTTGGTAGAGTCTTGTAAAAAATTCTGTTGAATTAGGTAGAATTTTTATGTTTGGAACTAATTGAATTCAATGTCACCTGTCTTTTTCTATGAAGTATTTACAGTGTTTCTAACTACTGATATTTATACACATTTATTACTAGGTATTGTTTTTATGTTCATATATTAGTAGGTATTAGTATCTTGACTATTTGGTGGAGGTAATTAATTTGTAAAACTATACCAATTTTAATTGGATTTGCAACAGATCATGGATTTATAATTCTGATTTCAAATCAATGATTTATTATTTTCTTAAAATGGGAATACATGAATTTTTCACATTAATTAATTATTTCAAATGCACTCTTAGGAGAAAGTCTTTAATTAGCTAGTTCCAGCATTAGGGGGAAAAAACAGTTCTGGTCTTTAATCTCATTTTGATGTTGAAAAGTGAGTTTAGCTGTGTCTTATTCTTGTATGTCTTGCAATACAATTTGCAAGGAGAATGCTTTTCTTTTTTGGTAGACAAGGAGAATACTGAACATACAGATTTAGTTACACATTAATGGTATACATGTGTTTTAGCTTAGTACAAGAAATAATGCAATACATGGTAGAAATTTGGTCACATCAGATTAATGTTCTTTGATTAGGAAGTAAAACATCTTCATATTTTTAGAATAGGTAATTTAATGATGATCTGAACCTATGTTGCTCCGACTCTTTATTTTTCTTGAAGTACTCGTGTCTGACGCATATCCGGACATGGATATGGGGATATGACCCTCCAAGAGCCCTTCAAATACATGGAAAAACTTTTAAAAAAATTGAATATATCCGTATTGAACACAAATCCATATCCGACACTCACATCCGAGTCCAAATAACATAGATCTCAACACAACACAATTTTTAATGGC
Source organism: Fremontodendron californicum (assembly GCA_030761205.1). NCBI lineage: Eukaryota > Viridiplantae > Streptophyta > Magnoliopsida > Malvales > Malvaceae > Fremontodendron > Fremontodendron californicum. Next base: position 3,157,326 of record JAULJL010000020.1, read on the forward strand.
ATTATAACTGTCAGAAGCCATGACTGTCAGCTAGATTTTTAGGTTATCTTCAATTAATCCTGACAGTGACATAGATGTCTGACAGGCTGATAGCTGCCTAACTTCATTTTTTTGATAATTCCTAACATTATTTCTATCATGCTTGAATTGCCCTCATATTTGTTTTCTCTGGTTTTGCTTGTATTTAGATGAGGCTTAATCTATATTGCCTTTTTCCTATAGCAATGAGTTTAAAAGTTCTTAAGAAATTTCTTTTGTTGAGCAGAAAGAGAATAGCTACAGTGAACCAAGGCGTGAATTTTGCTGCATTCATGGCATGACTCTGCTCATCCTTTCTAGTTAAATGGGATGCGATTGAAATTGGGAATAGCTACAACTGAATCTTGGCCGTCTGATACTTCTTGGACCAATGTTAAGGAGTACTAGACTTACTAGTTCAACTAGAGGCACATCCAGCAGAAGTTAAAGTCCATTTGGCATCATATTTTTGGACTTTCCTAACTTCTGATTTCGACGTGATTGTTACATGGTCTTGAGATTTAAAGAAAGTGCTATAAATGTTATTATCTTTGGTACTGGTTTCGAGTAATATATATATATATATATAAAGACCTTCATTATAGCATTATAATTTGGTCGAATATCAGCTTTTTATTATGCTTTTGTAGCATGAAACCTCCATTGATTTTGCCTTGATCACATGCATGAATGGTGGTGGTGCCATGTTTCTAGCATGCAAAATTGAAATTCTTTAGTGCGACAAAGATTTGAGGTGTAAGAAAACCCAACATCTTAGCAATCCTGCTTTCCTTCAGCTTCTTCTTCCTACTATAACTAACTTTGCTGATAACCTGAACAAAACGCTCAAAGTTAATGCCATTTAAATTAGTCTAAAAAGGGGTCCATTTCCTACTCACCATCTGCTCAAAGTAAACTCTTCAATTCGGAGAAACTGCCCCCAAGCTTTTTCCAAGTTAAAGTTTAACCGGGCTTGTCACTTGAGGGCTGAGACAACTTGGTCATGTACAACATTTTCTCCAAAATCTTGGGGTTCAGCTTGCAACGAACCAGCTCCATCATCTTCACATAAATGGTACAAAGGCCCAATTATCTTTCTCTTTCTAAGTCTTTTCCTTCTAGCTCTACTCAGCTTTAGATTTTCTTTGGGTGAAAAGAAAATTTAAAACAAAATAGAAAGTATATATATATATATATATATATGTTAGAAAAGATGAAGCAAAGCATTAGAATTTTCATAAAAGAATTAAAAAAGACTATATGATTAAACCTCTTCTTTTTACTTGTACAAACAAAATAAAATCTGCATAAAGGAAAATGACTTTAGGCATTTTTTCCACTTCTATGAACACAGTGGCCAATGATATGGCATTGGCTTATTGCAACAATCCTTGGGATTTTCAGGCTCTTTAATGAGCAATTAAGAACTAGCAGCTAATCACAGAGGTTCTTGAGAAATCCATCTTTTGAACATGGCAAAACATTCCTTTGGATTGTACTCTGGAGCTGTGTGACCTGCTCCCTGCAAAAACCAAACTCCATTACAAGTAATTTTCTTCAAAAAAATGGCTAGCCAATAAGTAATATTATCATAACTATTATTGGCACTCTTGCCTTTACAGTTGCAAATGTGAAGTTATTTCCATATTCTCTCGAGTATCTACACAACAATTTTAAGAAGCAAAGCATCAGATAAAAGATATTAAGATACCCCCTCTACAGCACATTGAAATTAAGTTCTACATTATATGGGAAACAAAATTTGTTTATAGTCATTGGCTTACCCTGCAACTTGACCATCAACAAACCATGGCCTCCAATCATCAATAATGGAGAAATTCAGAGACTTAATCCATGATTCGGTTCCCACGTATGGAACAGCTAAGTCATGATCACCACTGTAAAGAATTTATAGTCCGCACTCGCTTTCATACGAAGAAGAAATAGAAACGGAGAGAGTGGTATGCAAGCAAAAGTGAAACCTGTATATTAGAGCTCGGTAACCTCTTGTATTGAGATGTAGATGATAGCTTATAGTACTCTGAACATCATAGTCATAATCCATGCTTTTGTTACATCTTATCCATTCTTTGATTGTTCCCTGATATTCAATATCAAAAGTACATTAATTTAACTTAGCTAAGTTACTTGGTGTTGGTGCTGTTAAGCTTCAAATTCTTACCTCTCTGATATGGAGTGCTTTCTGGACATTGATATCAGTTGCCCAAACTTTGCAAAGGTAACAATAATAGTTCTGTAACATGGCTTTAATCAGTAGCTCAATTATCTAAACAAATTTACATAGATTTATGGAGTGACAGATATAGCAAGTGCAAGAACATTTACCCGACATCCAAATTGAGGGTATTCAGCTGGCAGATGCAAGAAGTCTTCATATGTTTCTAAAAAATATTTTCGATTATTCTCAAAACTATCCAATGCGGGAAATTCAGACGGGCAGTAAGGCTCCAAGATATGCATGTTGTTTATGCGTGCAGTGCACTAGAAAAAGCAAAAGCCAAAAGTTATTATTCTAGTCTAGTCAACACAGAGAAAAAGATTTCCGGAATTAAAAAAATGATCCTAGAAGAAACAGGTTCATTTGCTTTTCTACCTCTGAGATAGCATGAAGATCCTTTGCACACTTTACGTTGCTGACTTCTACTTCTACGTATTCTTCTTTACAATTCCTTTTGGCTGACTGCAAAACCCAAAAATGCTCAGGAACATATACATAAATACAGTTTCCTTGAAGAATCATTTAGAATTAAGGGAATAGATAACTGTAAGTTTCAACATAGATGGTCATCCATTTATTTTACTCCATATCAGAAGCATTAGAAGAAGGGTTTTGTCCAATAACCTCGTAAAGTTCATCAGAGATAAGTGCCATACGATTAAAATATGGAATCTTTGAGTTGTCATCAAATTTCGCATCTGTTAGGGGATTACCAAGCAAATAACCCTGCAACAATTGCTGGAAACATTGTAGCATCCTGGAATCTAAAACTCCATATCATAAAAGACATTTGTGAAGCGCAACAAGTCATTATAGTCATCAAAAATTTGATAGTAGAGCACTTACTTTGAGATTCATTACTGGTATGTGCCTGTCTTCAATATCTGAAGCAGCATGAGTAACCTGGTTATTGGTCCATTGATTAACAATATATATAAAATACAAGTTTTAAGGGGATGAGAACATAGCTACCATCTGATATTGCTTGAGCAATTATAGGTACAATCTTGCCAGAGTATGAATCACCGGCAATATAAACCGGATTTGTGATGAACTTGGGATGACTGTGCAACCACTGAACAGACAAAATAATACTCTGAGTGCACAAACATTTTCATTTTCCTTCAATATAAAAAAGAAATAACTATTGGAGACGTTTCATTCTTAAGTTGATAAATTTATTAATGTTTTTGCAGTAAGAACATTATATGGTATATTTATGTCCAAGATATATTAGCAGTTAAGAACAATTGCAGTTGAGATTTGTCTATACCTTCCTCAGAAAATTAGAACAACTAATAGCATGTTTTATATCCCCGGTCTTGAAACCTTGCAAGGTCCTTGAATAAGAGAATCCAGTACCAACAGGCGCATCTAGGAAGATTATACTTGAAACCTAGAAAGTTATCAAGGATGTTCACAAATCAAATATCAGCAAGTGGAAGAGGCATAGTACTGAATGTTTAAAAGCAATTAGTCCCAAATGATTTCACCTTGGTCCATGCATAAGGGTTCAGAAAAAAAGTTGGTAAGCTGCCATTGTACTCGACCATGTTAAAACGCAAGGGCCCTAAATGGATTTAGATTCTAAATTAGTATCATGTCACATATTAGTGCATTAACTGCAGGCTCCACTAGGCTGGAAATGAACTTGTAACTTGTAATTAAGACAGATTTTGGAAAAACCAAGTCCATAACTCCTTGACAATGACATAGTATAGTGGAAATAAACAATCAGATTACCTATTTCAAAAAAAAGCCCAGATAGACTAGAGCAGCCAGGGCCTCCAGTGAGCCACAGCAAGAGAGGATCCTCTGCTGGATTCCTTTCTGATTCAATAAAATAGTAGAAGAACTCCAAATCTCCCACCTCAATGTATCTGAGACACATTAATGAACTAACCGGTTATGACCAGTGCTAAGAGTTTAGGTGATCAAATCTATGTAACCGGACTCGGGATGAGTGTAGGATACGGATACGTGACCAATACCGATATACTTAATTTTTTTAAAGTTTTTTCATAGTATAGTATCCCGTACCCATCTCCGAAAATATATCGAGCATAGAAACTTTAGGAAAAAATGAAGATTACCCGTAGGATCAAATCTCCCTCTTTATTTTTTTTTTTGGTCAGATAATCTCCCTCTTTCCAGATCTTTACAACAATCATGAATAATCCGAGAAGAAAAACATAATATGAGAAGTAAAAGGAAAAGATTAGCAGAAGTGTCTGAGAACCTTACCCAGTTTCAAGCTTGAAGGGAAGTGAAGCAGAAAATCCAGGAAGAGACTTGATCACTGAAAATGAAACTGCAGGCGTAGACCAAATCATTAGAAAGAGTATGTAAAAGCATACCGGCTTGAAATATTTTACCAACATCCTTGCAGGTATTCTGCTCAAGAACTACTTAGCTAAATCTGAAATAGGAGATTTGAAGAGTAAAATTAAGAGCTGGTTGACTCATAGGCTTATCAGAAATTAAACCTTATTTTATACCCAAAATGAAAAATGTATAATAGAATAAAACCTTATTGTGCAAATGTGGCACCATAAATAAGCATTTTAAGTACATGTGGTACCAACAGTCAATCAAGACAAAAAAAAAAAAAATTGGGAAAGACAAAAAAAAAAAATTAAATTGAGCAAATCCAAAAAAAGCCTAAGCTCTTAACTCAAATACGGAAATACTCTTGGAATTTAAAGTACCCACAAATTTCCAAAAACATTTTATTTAGATACAAATCTTAAGCAAGGGAAAAAGCAATATAATTGCATGAAAAATATAAATGTGAGATGCACAAACTAGATAAAAAGAAGCTTGAAAGAAGAAGGAAAATTCTTTCAAAAAATAAAAATAATAAAAAGAAAAGAAAGAAAAATCTCTACTGGAGAAAGAAGAAAGGATTCACATAACTTCACAAGTAAAGGTGTCTATGGCCAGGCCAGACCGGGTTCAGGTCGGGCTCATGTATGTAAAGTATCAACATTACATTTTTTTGTTCAAGTCCGATCCGGTCCAAAATATAAGTTTCAAAATTTTGTCCAAGTCCGTTTATATTTGTAAATGGATAATTCAAATCCGTTTAGACTCGCTCATATTATTTTTTTCTAAATTTTTAAAATATATATATATATTTTATTATTATTTAATCTTTAGTAATTTTATATTTTTTCTTTTATTAAGTTCTTAAACATGAACAACTTAACATATTTTTTAATGTTTACATTATAATATTATATATATTAAATTTTTATATGACATAAATTACATAATATATATAAAAATATAAAAAATATATTATTTAATTAGAAAACGGACTGGGCCGGGCTCGGGCCTTGAATGTTGGAGCCCATATTTTAAACGCGTCTTATTTTTTTGCCCAAACCCATTTTTCGAGCCTAATATTTTTATCTAAACCCTCCCATATATAGACGAACCTTCGAGCTTGGATGAATAACTTAATCTTTGGACAGGTCTATTCACAAGTCACACCTTCTAAGTTAGCTACTTCAATTTTTTCCTCAAGGTTTGTAGATTACCACAAAAATCCTCACTTGTAGATTACCACTAATAAATAATTAATTTTTTTTTTTCAAGAATGTAAATACATAGATGAGTTGAATAGAAAATGAAAAATGTTAATTAGTATCTAGTAAAATTGGTTAAGATGGTAAATATATAAAAAATATATATATAATTAATTTATTATTTTTTTAATTCAATAAAAATAATATTTTAAATACAAATTTTTAAAAAAATAATAATTAAATAATTCTTAATTGATATTATAAATATTTGTTAAGCGGATCATAAAAAAAAAATATATACATTAACGTGGAGTCATGCAATCAATGAAAAAAATAATTGTGAAAATGATGTCCTGCCGACCATACAATGAAATAAATGTGAGATAAAAGGTCCTACCAACCGATGTAAGATATCCCATTGTACAATAATTTTGCTGATTCAAAATCTTCTCTTGGTCAAATTTATGAATACATTTTTCTCATTCTTTTAATTCATAAACGATTAATGAGTTAACCTAAATAAGACCTTGCCTTGCATAATCTCATCTGAATACATTTTGCTCCGCCGTTGGAAGAGTGAGGAACGAAAGGGCACGGTTTAAGGTTTTGAGTGGGATATGGATTTTTGAATATGTGAAATTGTGAATAATGGATTGCATGTATTTAAAGAACACTACCATGAAATTAAGACATTTTTTTTAAAGATATTTGTAAGAATTGTTTGGTCAAAGGAGTATAAGAGAAATAGTCTTGTTCCTTTGAGTTGTTTTTTTTTTTTTTTTTGAATGAGTGTCGGATACAAGTGTGTATCCGACACAAATGTGTGTCCGACACAAGTGTATTCAATTTTTTATAAGAAATTTCATATATTTGGAGGATCATATTTTCATATTCATGTTCAAATATGTGTCAAATTCGAATACTTTTAAAAAAATAAAAAATCAGGATAACATAAAATTTTATTATGCAATCAAACTACAAAATTTTGAGAGAAATGATTATTTCAAAGTTCAAACATTTTGTTTCATTGCTATTTAAAGCCACTGATAAATCTCAGAAAGCAAGAGAATTGTGTAGCAGCTGAGCACAGATAAAATTAACTCTCAAATGCCATCTTTTTATCCCCCAAAACATTGCAGGCATGGATGTTTTCTAGACCAATGAATTCTATATTTCATTGGTAATTTCAAGTTAATGAACCTATTCTTATTTTACATCATTTTTTTTTCTTCTAATGTCTATAACATTCCAGATCACTAGCAGATGGAATTATTTGAGCTTTCACCACAAGAACCAAGATGGGAGAGGAGATTCTAATTTTTTTTTTTTTAAATCCATGTCATTATTTTGATGGGGTCACGTTAACAAAATATTGGATGTCAGCACATTTAAACAAATGTCTTAATTTTTATTCTTTATTTTACTAGTTTAATTTTATATTAAAAAGTACATAAATTAAATTACTTACAATGTGGGATTAGAAAGATTAGCTTACATTTTTTGCTATAGTATAGGAATCCCATTATATATTGAACCCGAAATTAAAATTAATAAATTGGTGACACGTGCACAAAATATCACGTGTCATTGAAAAATTAGTTTAAATAAAAAAAAATTTCACATCATCAATTTAACGTTTAACGTTATTTTCGTTAATAATTTTAGTGTTTTGCTTTAAATTCAAAAATATAAAAATTAAATTACTCATAATTAGATAAAAGTATAAATTTACACTTTTCTAATATAAGAATCTCCCATATATTTTGACCCATAATATATGTATACTTTTTTTCTTATTCTTTTTAGGACGCTATGTTTGGTGGGAAAGAAGGCCCAAATTATATTAATAAAGACCTTGAAAAACAGTTAATGAATTCAAATGTTGTTGATCACATCAAAGAAGGCCCAATTCTAGTTCTGCTCCAAAGTTCACTTCCTCCCCTGGGGCTGGGTGTGATTCACCACTAGGCATGGGAGAAAGTTAAAAACAACCTCAAGGCTTTTGGGTTTTGGCCGAATGGTTAGCCATCCAACCCACATGGGTGGGGAAAGGTTGCAAGTCATGTTTCAGTTGTCCTCTAGCTCTTTGGATTCTACATTCAAAAAAAAGAAAATTCAGATAGCTTCTTCTTTTCTTTTTTCTTTCTTTTTTGGGATGAAAATTACTACTTTGAGTTTCATATTGTGCAAGTAGTTGATTTTGTTGATGGATCATTTATGAATGAAAGAAAGAAAAAGAAGCAATTTTAAGACTTTTTTTGAGGGTACAAAAAACTTGTGTCTAAAGTCTAAACTGAGTTGTGACATCTCCTTGTATTTTCTTTGAAATTTAATGGCTAGGGAGGGAGAAATTTTGAGAATAATTAAAGATGTTGTCTAGGTAATGTGAAGGCTTGCAATGTCAATGTGGTACTTTACAAATCATTGTGTGATTTAATTAGCTACTTAAGGCAAATTAAGGTATAACAGCTTTACTCACCAAACATTTTTCTTTATATCAAATTCCAAACTTTGTAGTAGGGTAGACCATTCAATGTGATCTACCCATTCAGGACATTTTGACTCCAAGGAGCTAATTTGTTGTCCATATTTATGTTATTCGAATTTTTCATTTTTTTAAAAATAATTGTGCTTGACATTTATATTCAACATATATTCGAATATGAATACAGAAATATGATTCTTTAAATATATGAAAAAAATTTATAAAAAAAAATAAATATAATCCATGTCGAACACATATCTGTATCCAATATACATATCGAATCCAGATAATATAGGTCCGTATTCCATACTGACTTTTTGGTTTTAGGGGCGGGATATAGCTAATTTCCCCAACTGTAATCCATATGCTTCTAAGAAGTATTGAATCCAGATCCAAGCAGTTTGTTATCAGATAGAAAAAAGATAAAAATATGTATTATGTTAAATTGTTAATGGTTCTACTAGAATTATTTATGTTTTCACACTCTTTTAATGGCTTAAAGACAATAACCACTTTACTCTATGATATAAAGATCTTTCTATCTAGCTTTTGAGGTGTAATCCATGAATAGGGACATCAAATCTATAAAAAAAAAAAAAGGGAATTTAGGGCACTATATAAATCAGCAAATTGAAAATGCCCAACATGAAATAATTGTAAGAACGATGTCCTACCAACTAGATGTAAAGACAACCCCATTGGGCATTGATTTCCTCATTCACAATCTTCTCTTGGTCCAGTTACACTTTTTTCTCATTTATTTCCTTTCAATTCATAAAAAAAAAAATGGACGAGTTACTCAAGATTGGACCTTCCATCTTTTTATTTTGTTATTATTATTTTCTTTTCACCTATTTTTTTATGAAGTGAGGGGACATTGTATATTGGACTCTTGTGACTATTTCTAGCTTAGTTATGTGATGGGAAAATAACGTCAGGATTGTGGCCTGCTTTGAATTTGAAACTGTTTGCTTGCCCTGGCAAAGAAGGCAGAATTAATGCGTTCCTCCATCAGGTTCCCCTAAACCCCAGGCTTAACTTAATGATACAGATTTGAGATTCGAATTTTAGCATTTTCAACTTCTTTATTATTCTCAAATTATGATTTCTTTTGTAAAAAATAAAAAATAAAGTCTCCCCTAAGCTAGACATGCTCAACGGCCGGGTAACTCGTCCGGTCCGACAAGCCCGACCGTATTGAAAACTTAAGTAGAATACTGATAGTATTTAATAAACCAACATGAATCTTTTGCTTTTACAACTGATTGGGGAATACTAAGAAAAAAAAAAGTAGAGCAAATCTTGTCAACTTACTTTATAGTTCTATCTTGAATTTCATCAGAAGCACCATGTTTTTTTTTAGATTAGAGATAAAATACTGAAAGAAGAGATTCTTTTTTTACTGATCTGCTTGGTGGCATGAAGTGAAAAAATTATACTATATACACTTCCCACCACTCAGCCATAGTCCTAGCCAATTAAATCTGAAAATCTGATTTATTTTAATTTAATTATTAAGAATCAAGCTACTAGAATCAAGCTCTTTTTGGGATTAATAATCTGAAAGATTTCGCTATGTGGGATTGATTCTAGTAGCTTGATTCTCTCCTAAATTATTAAGAATCTCTTGCATATATACCTCAATCTTTTGTAGAATCTAAGAGAAATCAAACTATTAGTATTGTAATCGTATCATAATCCCTCGTATTTAGCCTATAATCTATACAATTGATATAATTACGATAACACCTCAGCTCCAAATTGCAGTCAAAAGCTTTAGTTTTCATATTGCCAAACACAATTTAGATTTTCAATCTCCTGATTTACCTATCAAAGAACATAACATTAAGATTGAAACATATATATATACATTTAATTAAAATCATGTTAAAAAACTAAAAAAAGACATTGGATTTCTGGCACTGTATTTTTCACTGCAAACATCGGTAATCAAGTATATATATGAACAATTAATATATACTAGTAACATGTAAAGTATCAAACACCACCCAAAAACCAGACGTAATATAAAGGATTGACAAAGATAAGAAACAACCAGAAGCCCCCTTCTTCCTTACAAATTTCACTTAGAAAAAAGCAGCTTTTCTCTTTGTAACAGCAAAGCTCCTGCTCCTTGGGAAAACATCAGTCTTGACCTTGATATCTTCTTCAAATTCACAAGGCTCGTCTTCATCAATCCGCCCAATCCCAACACTGTGACTTCTAGGCATATTATTTGCCAAAGTAGTGTTGGGAGAGTGCCTTGCCTGCTGTCTTTTAAGAAGGTCCAACTGAACCTTGTTGCCTAAACTCCTTGTTGAAGCAGCCCTCATAAGTTCCCTCAAGTCATCATCGGCGCCGTTTCCCGATTTCGTTGAGCTGACACTATAGCTCCTTGGCAAAGTATTAACTTGGCCTGTAGGGCAACCCATGACCGTGCCATAGCCAATCCTGTCCGAGTATTCTGTCATGCTTTTTATATAGAAATCCCTGGCTTTGATCAGAATCCTGATCGGTGCCTTTAGATATCTGCTTAGTTTGCTGCCTTTCTTGCTCATATTGCTGTTTGATAAGAAAGAAAACAAGAGGAAAAAAAAAAAGACTAAGAAAGAATGGAGTTGAAGATTCTTTGATGGATAGTATAATTAAGATTGATCATTGATTGAAAGCTATCTATGAACAAAAAAAACAGGTTTGGTTAAGAAGGATTTATAAAGGAGAGGGGGTTGAGCGCTATAATAACAGGGGACGAGCCAATCTTTAAAATTTGCCATGAAAGCGATTTGGCTGTTCTTAATATAAAAATAAGAATAATAATAATAAAAAAGGATTGCTTCCAACGAAGCGTTTGGGAATATGAAATATTTTATGGACTTTGTCAAGGCAATGCCGAAAATATGTTTCATAATTCAAACAAGGTAGAACAAGACATTAGAGAAAATCCAATGTATTACACTAAATATTGTTTTAACTTATGTTAAAACGAATTTGGATGAGTATTGAATATAAATATATTTAATTTTTTTATTAAAATTCTTTTGTATATTTGAAAGATTATATTTTTATATATATATTCGAATATATATTAAACACAAATATCGAATACAAGTATTTTAAAAAAAATGAAGAGTCTAACTAACACAAGTTTTAATCGAGAAAAAATTAGTATATGACTGAATTTTTGGCTGAAAAGATTAAAATTGTCGTCCGGTTCAAAACAAGGATTTAAGTCAATAATTTTCATTGCATTTTTAATCATTATCTCTCCTTTTCTTGTACTCAAATTTTGTCCATTATAATTAGATTGAGTGAGTTTTCAAAGCTATGAAGAATATTATATATACTACTCCAAACCAACAAGTTAGAGATAAAAGAATTAGATTATAAAATTTTAGTAAGTGGTCAAGTACGTACTATGCAGCTTAATTGGTCAAGAATTCAGCTAGCTCGATAAATTCAAATAATATTTATGTTTTATTTTATTATTGAGTTTTGCTATAATTGTAAATTTATCAAATACAACACTTGTTAGCAAAAAAATTTATTCTAATAATGAGATAATGTTGTACTTATTTCAATTATCCAGAAAAAGAAAGAAAGATACTGTTTTTTTTTTTTGGATAAGCAAGAAAGATAACGTTGTACTTACTTTTATTTATGTATTTAATAAACCAATACCTAGACGTACCTAATTAAATGTCATGCTTTCCTCACATGAAAATGGCCTTCAATTTCCAATTTTCCATGGTCTGATTTGGGAAGAAAAAAAAAACAAAGGAAAAACATAATCTTTATTAGATTTTGAAAGGGATAAGTTTTCAAAATTAATATTAATTAATATAAAATAATTTCCTATGATCTGATTAAAAACAAATTAAGTTCTTATCATCTTGTCTGCTATAGTACCTAGTTGAAGTTCTTATTAATTAATTATTTCAATAATTATATAATAATAGTAAAAAAATTATCTCATTCACTGTCAGTTGAATTTTTAAATTTAATAAGCGATATTAGTAGATTGACACATGCATCATAAAGTATATTTAAAAAAAATTAATTTTAAAAAATAAAACATATAACAATATTTTAACCCCACCTATAATTTTTTTTTAACTCCACTATCAGTGTATTAAAAACAAACTCATAATAATATGCTTACATCAATCCCAAATTTAAAAGACTTAATTCTATGTTAATTTTTCTTATTTGTATTTGCTGGACATTATAATATGTGATCTATCACTAATTAATCACAAGGATAATTTTACAAAAATTAAGCTAATCACATTCTAATTAAGGAGGGCTAGGATGTAAATGAACAAAGCGTTCGATGGACGATTTGTGAACAATTCGATTTCTGTTCGTTTATCAAGTTAAATAAACGATTATAAACATGATTTTAAGGTATGTTTATTAAACGAACCGAACACGAACAAAATCTGTTCAGTTCATTTATGTTCACAAACAAGCTCATTTATGGATTGTTTAAAATTAGTTTAATAAATTGTTTAAAACTTGTTTATTGTTCGATTATAATATAATTAATAATAATAATATTTTATTTTATTTACTTATAATATAATTAACATTATTTAATAACTTAAATTTAATTATATTTGTATTTTATTATTTTAGATTTAATAATAATTTAAAATTAATTAATTTTTTATTTGCGCGTTTATTAAAATTATTAAAATTTGTTTGTTTATTGTTCATGAACATATTTTTAATTCTTCACGAACATGTTCGATTATATGTTCATGAACATTTTCATTTAATATTCGCGAACAATCTCATTTAATTTAAATGAACGAACACAAACATACTCAATTTTAAACGAACAGAGCTTGAGCACAATTTTAAAATCTTTAACGAACACGAACAGAACACAAACAAGCTCAAAAATAAATAAACGAATAGGAACAGAGACTTGTTTGTTCAAGCCCGATTCATTTATAACCCTATGGAAGGCCCATCTCTGCTATATTGATTCAAAGGAGCAATGCCAAAAATCAAACTTTGAATTAATTATATTACATATGATTGATAATTAGTTTAATTACTTATTTACTTTGCACTTAACATCATATCTTACTTTTTCTTAAAGAACAAAATTTTCATCAATATAGATTATGAGATCAAATTTTAAAGGCTAAAATAACAATAACAAAAACTCTTGAATTTTATCACTTTATATAAATAAGTCAATATATTTTTATTACACCCAAATAAACTCTAATTAATCTTTAATTTGCACCTAAATAAATCTTTGAGCTTTAATTTGTATTCAGATAAACTCTTAACTTTTAATTTTACTTAAATAAGTCTTTAATAAAAACTTATTTGAATGCAAAAGATAAGAGCTTATTTGGTTATAATAAAAACATAAGAGCTTACTTTAAAAAAAAAATGAAATAGTTCAAGTTTAAAAAAAATAAAAATATTTAGTCAATTTTAAAGCAAATTTTGGTTTTGAAAAACATTGTAATCCCTTTGGATTATGTCTATATAGTTTATTAATCTTTTATTAACCTAGTTGGCATATTTGATGGTCATTTTTTTTAAAAAATGGCTAAAACTCAAAAGAGAATATTATTAGAATTAATAAATGAATCATCTAATTACTAAGACTTTATACTTTAACCAGATGTCAATCCCAGAATGTCTAGTTAGCAAGCTAAAAACAATTTAAGATAGCATAGAAGATATAGAAGACAAATAGATTAGCATGGTAAAAAAATGCCACAATTAGAGATCTATCCCATCATATATTGCTTGACTTTGAATTCAATATCTCAAATTTTCTTGTTGTATAAAATTACATGATAATGTAATTCCATAAAAAAGAAATTTAGAACAATCAAACTTGATAGGTTAAATTAAATGAATATAAACCAAATAAAGTTGTGTCACTATAAAATCTTATAAGATTAGATTTTGGATAAGAATCATTGAAAGGTAAATTCCACTAGATATATAATAAAATATGATTCTGCAACTTAGGCATGCCCTATGATTCTTTCTTTTATTCTTTTTACTATAATTAACATAAGAAACTTGTTTAATTATTGAATGCCTTTTTTTTTCTCATTTCTTGTGAAAATTATCTTCTCTTTAATTTTATCAAATTTAATACTTCTCTACTTATCAAAAGCAAGTAAATTTTTTTATTTATGCAACCCTCTCAAAATCTGAATTAGTCTTGGCTCTCAATTGATCTTTTAAAAAAAAAAAAAAAGAAATTGATGAATATTCAATCATATGCAAGCAGCCAAGTCGAAAAATTTTGTTAAATTTAACAGTTTTTCTTTTAATCAATAAATAACTGAGATTCTGAAAATATTGACTCAAATTGATAACAATTTGTTCATCATCCAGCTGAACATGAATTATCTTTTTTTATATACTTAGTTTTTAATTAATTATCTACCATGTCAACAACACCAAAATGAATATTTCAAATCAAAATTTTCTAATTATATCGACTTGAATCACTTTACCAACTTCATGGATTTTGTTGAACAAAGAGAGTTGACTATGTCATCAGTAAGCTAAGCTGGCTTTGCATATGTAATTATCAGTTAATAATGCAGTGAGGTAGATAAGAAAAATTTCAAACTTCCAAATGGAACTTCTTACTTCTGACTTCTGATTTATGATTTAAAAAGTTGATGGTTTTGATTGGAAGGGAGAAGATGGATTATATTATACAAGTTAGAGCTTGAATTCAACTAAAGAAAACTTTGTTCAATTCTTTTTGTTAATAGCTTGTTTGAAGCAGGAATCTTTATTAATTAAAAATAAAGAAGCTCCATGAAAATTGATTGGTAAGAATTGGAATAGTTCAACTGAAAAGCCTGAAGAGATGCTCAGCTTTTCTGTTTAACTCATGAAGATAGTTGAAATTTTTGTTGAGTACTTGAAAGAAAGTTTCATCGATTTACTAATCCTCATTCTACAGGCCATATTTTTGTACAAAAATGGTTAAGAGGATATGTCAATGCCATCAAATTGACAAAGAAAACTGTACATATATAGAGAGAAAAGATGATAGATCTTAAACAAGTTTGGGCTGAGAATGAGAATGAGACCTTACATACATTGACTTCAAAGTCCCGGGTAGAACGTAAACAGGATGGAAATTAATCCCAGGCTGTCCCTAACCCCAAGCATTGATGCACAATCAATGTCTTGACTTGACCCTATTATATTCTGTAGTACCTGGATTTCTAGGTGGCAAACACCTATCATCCTCTTATAATATACACTTGTCGAGCTCACAGTTAGACCTGTTCAAGAGTCGGGTTATCCGTTCAAACCCAAAGATCAGCCCATATTTTGGAGGGTTTGGACAAAAATATTAGATCCGAAATATGGGTTTGGACAAAAAAATGAGGCCCATTTAGAAAATGAACCGGGCCTTGGCTCTAACAATCAAGGCTCGAGTCTCGCCCGACCCGTTTTTCATTTATATAATATATTATGTAATTTATATCATATAAAAATGAATATATATAATATTATAATATAAACATTTAAAAATATGATAAATATTCATGTTTTAGAACTAAATAAAAGAAAGGAAAAAAAAATATAAAATTACTAAAAATTAAATAAAAAATAACATATTTGTTTAAATTTTTTTATAAAAAAAATATGCAAGGGTCTAAACGGGATTGGACTATCCATTTACAAATATGGGCGGACTTGGACAGAATTTGAGACCCATATTTCGGGCCGGGCTTGGGCAAATATATGTGGTGTTGATATCATACCTAAGCCTGGCCCGGCCCGGCCAATGAGCACCTCTACTCACAGTTATAGACAATTAGTTAGGTATAAAAAGATAGATAAATCGTATTTCATGCAAGGTTTTTGAAAACCCTACCATTATAAAATTCTCTCTGCACATTCTCTGCCTACCATGATAACTCTCTAAACTCTCATTGATTTAAGAATTGAAGCGCGTTTTGGAGTCCAAACTTCGACACCCCTTTAACGTTTTTAGTGTTTCACAAAACCAACTCATCCAATTTCAAAGAGTTCCAGAAGCTCACCAGCTTCCTCACCAAAAAAACATCAACAGATCCAAAAGTCTATGATGCTAAGTCCCGACTTGTCCCAGGCAAGATTTTTTAGTGTTTTGACCGATGAAGTTTGTTAATTTATTGAAAATAATTAAGGTGAAAAAGATTACATATGAACAATATTAATCAAAGGTCAATTCATGCACACACAGGGGAACTCATTAGAATCCGTAATCACCTGATTAAAGTCACTGTAGACTAAACAATATTAGATACGACATGAACACGATACGAAAAAAAAATTAAAATACAACACGAAACACGATACGACAATGAAAAGAAACACGGACACGACACAAATATATAAACATGTCAAAATCAATATAATAACATAAATTATTAACACGTCAAAATTTATACAAATATAAAATACCTTAAATATGATTATAACACGAGAAAATATAAAAACATGACAAGGATACATGAATTGTCAAGTCTAAAAAATCATGCTATTATTCGGCCATGGGTGCCTGTTGCGGGTATGGCGATAGGAGAGGTACCTATATCTTCTAAGCCAATTCAGCTATCTTATCCATTACTATTAGCAAAATTTTGTTTATATGACAGACAAGTTTGTCAACTATAGGACATCATAGACAATTGCTGGGCGGGAAAAAAGGTTCACATGACTTGAATTGTAATTCATTCATCCTTTTATATGCACAGATTGGGCTAGGAAAATGCCTGTCTGAAACTAGAAACACATGCTTTATATGTGCCATCAAAATAGTTATGTCCAAATTTCAATAAGTTCAGTAATGTTTTATGGGTTGAAGATTTTCCAATCTAGCATTCAATAATATTTATAGCTAAAATATTACAAAATTTCAGTTCAAGAGCCACAATGCAAGATGGTTATAAGTTCATTGTTTATTGTCTCTTATATTTATTAGCTTGTTACTTCCATCATTAAATTGGACCATTTTATCCTTCAACTTATATTCATCTATACTAATATAATGGGAATGATTGAATTGGTGTCACGAGTCAAGTGATACCAACTCATTTGGTGAAATTACGTAAAAATCAAAATAAATTTATATATCTATATCTATCTATCTATACTTACTAATATAATGAGAATGGTTGAGTTGGTGTCACGAGTCAAGTGATACCAATTCAATTGGTGAAATTACATAAAAACCAAAATATAATAAAATAATTAGAAGGATATTTATGTCTTTTTATTGGTATAAAGAAATATGTTTTTTAAAGAAATTACCCTCTTAAAAAATTACTATCACATTTTTACTTTTATAACTTTCTCATCTCTTTTAAATTTTTTTTTTTTTATCAAAACTACCAACCCATTAAGTAACTCATTTTTATAAAAAAAAAAAAAAAAATTCTTCACTCACATAGTGAGTGTGTCACGAGTGTGATACTAGTATCTAGTACTAATATAATGGGAATGACTGAGTTGGTGTCACGAGTCAAGTGACACCAACTCAGTTGGTGAAATTACGTAAAAATCAAAATAAAATAAAATAATAAAATAATTTGAAACTTATTTTTGTCTTTTTATTTTTATAAAAAAACATGTTTTTAAAAGAAACTACCCACTCTTAAAAAAAATTACTATTACATTTTTACTTTTATAACTTTCTCATCTCTTTTAATTTTTTTTTTTTCAAAACTACCTACCCATTAAGTAACTTCCTTAAAAAAAATTATTTTCTTCACTCATATAGTAAGTGTGTCAAAATCTAGTATGTATCTTAGTTAAATACTAGTAGTAATATTATACTTAAATTCTAATATGTTTGCATTCGAATATTTGACTTAATAATAAATGTATGTATCTCTTTATACTTAAAAGAGTTAAATTTAAAACATTTTCTTCTTTATAAAAACGAATATATATATATATATATAGAGAGAGAGAGAGGGAGAGAGAGAGAATTCTAATATGCTTAAGTATTAAGATGAAAATTAAAATTTCAATAAAAAAATGACAAGTTAAATTCAAAATTTCTTTTATGGAAACCCACTTTTATCGTTTTGAAATATGCATACCAGCATTGAAGCCTAGAGGCCGAAGGTATTTATTTGTTGATACGAAGAGAGTTTGAAATCGGGCTTGGATTGAATGATGTAAATGGGCATTGCCCACTATTCTATGGGCTTCTGTCGTTTTTGTATCTATATAATTACTATTTGTTTTGTTAGTACTTATTATTATTTCCATTTTGGATAATCAATTTTTGGCCATGTTTGAAAGCAAAAAATTTGACTATGATTTTAATAATGATTCAACCTATACTTGCCTAAGGATTAGATTACTCGTTCGGTCTGACAGATTTGATCTGAATTGATCAGGTTTGGATAATTTTTTTTTGTAATTCGAGTCGGTTCGACTCGAATTACTATTCATTAAATAAAAAATATTTATTATTTAAATTTAATTCTAATATATATATATTAATATAAAATTTTAATATTTTTTGAACAGTGAAACGGACTTTCGGATCAGTCCGAACCCGATTTGAAACGAACTTGAATAAAAAAAAATCTGAGACGTGATCCGATCCAATCCATAAACAGATTTAATTCAATCTCGACTCTTTGAATAGGAAAAAAACAGGCATCAATCATAGATATTAAATTAATACACGTTTTCAATATGTTTGAAATCTTTGAATACATGTTTTGAGTATGGATTAAGTTAAGTTACACTTTACCCAATTTTCTTTATGGTTAGCAACTTAGCATCAACTATTAGTTAAGTTGAAATTGATTATCTTATTTATCCATTCATTTTTTTTCATGACAAAGATATAACATGATAATTAAGTTAAACCCTTAGATAATGAACTCTTTATAAAGTGGTAAGAGAAATGATGAGACTATGGTTCTTCAACATTTCAAATCACTAATTTCTTAGGCTATTAACTTTAATTAATTTATAATCATCATTAAAACTTAAAAAATTCAGCTAGATTAAGATCTTCTCACACTTTCACACACATACAAAAAAAAAAAAAACACTATAAAAACTGATGACTGCTGAAAAAAATCACTTTTTTGTGGGTCATGTGACACCCTATATGGGTAGCATATGCCTATGTGATTTCCTAATGTTTTTAGGTATCTGAAAAACTTAGATTTAAAATTCATTTAAAACCCATGTCTTGATTTCTTCCCTCTTTTATGAATTTTAAAATGGACTCACCCCACCCATCTTTAATACAACTAAAAGAACATACGAATCCAAAAAAAAAATACCTGTCCAATTTTAATAAGCAATTAATCTAATTAATCCCAACCCCTTTGAATCTACTCAAATCTTTAATACCCTTAATATAATATAATATAATTCAATTCAAACTTAAATTCATTAATTCATTTAATTAAACAAATAATTTTGAGAACCCAATATCTCCAATTTTCCATCGCATTTCCCATCCAACTCTTTGAAAGTCTAGATCTGTTCATGAGTCGAGAAGAGTCGAGTCGCGATCCGAAATTTTTTTATTTTTTCACCCAGCCAACCCGGTTTATTGTTTAAATAATAATAAAAAATAAAAATTTTATTTTTTATTTTTTATTAATATTTATATATTTATATAATTAAATTTAAATATTTTTTATTAATTAAACAATGATTTCGACTAGAACGGACCCTATCCAAATTAAAAATATTTTTATCCAGATCCGATATAATACAGGTTGGACCTGTCGGATCAAACGAATTAACTAACTTTTGAACAAATTTAAGTGTGAATTAAAATCCTAACCACCCGATTTTCCAACCCTAACACCATATACCATCTTAAGTGCTGCTATACACTCATTGCTCCATGCATTAAAAAGAAAAGGGAAAAAATAAAAAAAAAATGGTAAGAAAAAAAAAATTTCAATTAATTATTAAAAAAATGAGAGAAAACAGAGAAAGGAGTATGGGGACACGGCTCATAGAGGCGTGCAGTCAAAGCAAAAACTGTCACGGTCAAATGTTTTGCTGGCACTTTACCTAAAATAAACACTTATAAAAATAGGAAATTAAAAAAAAAAAGAAATAAGAGAGAGAGAGAGTTGGGGGAGTTCCACATAGTGAGCCCCCACGAGGGCCTTTTTGTATCTTTGATTTTTTTTTTTTTGGCCTTTTCATTAATATTGAATGACTAAATGGGAAGTAAAAAGAAAAGAAAAAAAATTGGTTTTACTAAAATAAAATAAAATAGTGACTGAAATGTTCGATTTGTTAAATCGAGATGTAGATTTACGTTTAATTAAAGACTAAAAGACTGATAAAATATTTTTCATATTCGGCTGTGGGTACATCTATTCAAAAGATCGATTTAATTGTTTGATTTGATAAATTTAGTTTAAATTGAATCTAATTTAAGGTTTTTTTTATTTACTTGCTATAATTTGAATTATTATTTAATTAATTAAAATAATTTTTTATTTAAATTTAGTTATAAATTAATAATATTAATATAAAAATATATTTTAAATAATAAAATAAATTTTTTAAATCTAATGAATTAAGCCAAATCAAGTTTTGAGCAAGCAAATTTTTATTATTCAAATCTAATTTGATTCATGAACAAATCTAATTATAAAGATTGATTTGATAAACTCTAATGAAATTGAATCAACTTCTTTACTTCGTGTCGATATCTTTGTTCTTAATTTTTAAACTAGTGTATTACTGGTTCAAATATCTTTAATTTTCTTTAGATTATTAATGTTGAAAATGGATTGTGTTCACATAACATATGTGGATGAAGTTTTAAGAAGAGAAGATTCTTTTTTAGCTAAAAAAACAAACATTAAAATCATAATCTTGAAGATTTGGATCCATTTTCCTGTTTTTCAATACAAAAATCTTTCTCTACATAGTAGAAAATTCATTAAAAATTGGCAAAAAAAAAAAATCAAAATCCCCAAAATTGGAATAAAATTTATTAGGGACATAAATTGGAAATTAACTTTTTAGTATTACCTTTATGTTTAAACTAAAGTACTTAAAGTTAAAAGTAAATAGCGGGCGATTACGCAAAGAACTGATATGACTGCACTTGTGGTGCGCGGGTAGAGTGGTTTAATTACCGGCTACTACCCGTAATTCCCGGTAACCTGATAATTTTCAACTTTATATTTTTTTTTTACTTGGTAAGAAATTTTAAAAAATTCATTTCCTTCATTCAAAGAAAAAAAATAACCATATAAAAAAAAACATAAAATTAAAAATAATGTATTAATTTATAAAAAATTATTTCATTTATCATAAATAAAATTTTTAAAATTTGTAAGCTAATAAAACATACTTAAAAGTATATTAAAAAATAAAAAAATTTATTTATAAAAATAAGTAAAATATGAAAATTTATTAATTCGTTCGCAAAATTTAAAATCTTAATTTATTGATAATTTAATATTTATATTAATATTGCAAATAGTGCCTAAATTAGTGTCACAAGTTAACATAACACTAACTCATTAATAAATTTATTAAAAAATCAAAAATAAACTTATAATATAAAATGTAATTAAAAGTGTTTATGTATTTTACTTTAAAAAATTATTAGATATTATCTGATAACTTAAAAAAAAAAAAAACCTACATTTTATTTTAATATATAATTCTTTTCAACTCACTTTTTATTTTAATATAGTTTTTTTAATAGAAACTAAAAAGAAATGGGAAGCATAACTTATTAACAATTTAGGGTGAAAAGGGCTTTTAGGTAATTTGAAAATAGCTTCTAGGGTTTTGAGAAATTGTTTCATTTCATGGCACTGCCAGCCAGCGGACCCAGTCCCCTCAAATCTCTCTATAGTAAATAATAGTAAGATTGAAAAATGTAATAATCCTAATAATAATACTTAATAGTAAAATCTCTGAAAAGATTTGGGTTTTTGGTGGTAGAAAGGAAAGCGGATTGTGGAATCGTGAGGAGGGCGAAAAACCGGAGGTGCGGATGAAGATTTGATTCAAGTTTCAATCCAGCCCCAGGCAGGCAGGTAAACAAAATGAAATGCAGATTGTGGACTTTGACTTTGTAAATGGGGGATTTTGTTGTTTGATTTGTTTGCCTCTCTCATTAACGTGGAAAAGGAAGATGGAAAAAGGGGATTTTCAGGCCAAAGTTTTAGGGGGAATTCTACTGCTTTATAGTTAATTTTATTAGTTTCCGTGAAGGCTTTTTTTAAAATTATTTAATTTTTATCCAGCAAACAACTGCCCCAAAAGAAGAGCAGTAGGGAAGCCCTTGCAGGACATGGCTTTTCTCTGCTCTTCTTCTTCTCTATATTTGTCTTAATAATCTTCACTAAATCTTGAAAATTTTCATGTTTTTCTTATCTGGGTAGTTTTCATTTTTTTTCTTTCTAAATTTCTGTAGCATTTTTGGTTGGGTTAGGAAAAATGGCTAATTGATTAGCTTTTGTACTATGTCTTCACTGTTGATCTTTGACTGCTTTCTTTAGTAGCATCTTCCTTTTTCTTTGCCTACTTATTTTTGCTGTTTTGAAGGCTTAATGATTCCAAGCAAACCCTTTTTTGTTTTATCTTTTTTGAAGCTTGTACAAGAAGTGAAAGATGGGAGCTTGATTATTGTGTGTTTATTAGTGATATTATTGTTATTATGATGATGGTAAAATGAGGGACTTTTGACCAAGAGATCATGATAAAGCATAGGGAAAGGAATAGAGGAAAAAAAGAGAGGGTATTTTTTATTGCTTTATGATTTGTCAATGAGAGAAGAATTGAGTAGAAAAACACCAACTTCCATTCTTTTTTGTTTCACATCTCTTATGTATAGTATAACCTAGATGTAATGTGCCTTGAAGGGTGCTTGTCACTAAGCGTGTTGGGGTAGTGGTGGAGGGGTTTTAAAAATCTTTCTTTTTTGGCTCCTTGAGAATCTGTGTTGTTTTATTTTTATTTTTTTGGAAAAAGGGAGGGTTTCAAAGATGCCTATGTTTCAACCATCAAAGAGGGATGGGGTTGTTGTTGCTGGATTTGATGGTAGTGGTGATGGGCAAGTTCTAGATCTGGATACTGCTGTTAAAGATGGGGTTTTGGGTGTTGTTGTTGGTGGTGGAGTCATTGGTGCTGCTGTTGGTGAGAAATTGGATCTGAAGAAAATGATTGAAGAGCTTGATTTACCTGAGATTCCTTTTGTGTTTATTTGTCCAATCTCCCTTGAGCCAATGCAAGACCCTGTTACCCTTTGCACTGGCCAAACTTATGAGAGGTCCAACATTCTCAAATGGTTCAATTTGGAGCACTATACTTGCCCCACTACAATGCAGGAGCTTTGGGATGATTCTATTACCCCAAATAGAACCCTTTACCATTTGATTTACACTTGGTTTTCGCAGAAGTATTCGCTTATGAAGAAGAGATCAGAGGATGTACAAGGAAGGGTAAGTGAGCTTCTTCAGACATTGAAGAAGGCTAAAGGTCAAGCCAGGATTCAAGCCTTGAAGGAGCTGAAGCAAGTTGTGGCAGCACATGCTACGACTATGAAGACCGTGGTTGATGAAGGTGGAGTTTCTGTAATTTCATCCTTGTTAGGTCCATTTACGTCCCATGCGGTTGGTTCAGAAGCAATTGGCATTCTTGTCAATTTGGAGCTTGATTCAGAGTCCAAAACCAATTTGATGCAGCCGACAAAGATTTCATTGATGGTAGATATGCTGAATGAAGGGTCAGTGTTGACAAAGATCAATTGTACGCGATTGATGGAAAAGCTGATGGAGGAGAAGGAATTTCGCTCAGAGAGCATCTCCAGCCATCGGCTATTGGTTGGTCTAATGCGCTTAGTGAAGGATAAGAGGCACGCGAATGGAATCTTGCCTGGACTTAGCTTCCTCAGATCTATATGCTTGCATAAACAAGTCATGAGTTTGATTGTGAGTATTGGAGCCGTTTCTCAATTGGTCGAATTGTTGCCTGCTTTGAAGCCTGATTGCTTGGAATTAGCCCTTTTCATATTGGATACATTATCTTCTCTACCGGAAGGAAAAGTAGCATTGAAGGATTGCGGAAACACAATTCCGAATATGGTGAGGCTGTTGATGAGAGTTTCAGAAAGCTGTACTCAATATGCATTGTCAATTTTGTTGTCTGTATGTAAACTTGCCCCTGAGGAATGCTCCTCAGTTGCTTTAGAAGCTGGTTTAGCAGCAAAGCTGCTTCTCGTGATTCAGAGTGGTTGCAATCCTGTCTTGAAGCAAAGGTCTGCAGAGCTCTTGAAGTTATGTAGCCTAAATTATACAGACACCATCTTTATTTCAAAGTGCAAGCTCACAAGGACAATCCAATGAGAGGGGAATTTTGCTTGCGATCTTTCACACTGCCTTTTGCTAATATGAGAGGCAAGGGAGTTAAAGGGCCTATCCTAATTGGGTCAAGAAATCTTCCAAGAATGAACAATCATACATATGAGATGGGGGTTTGAGGTATGAATTAGCTCTCCTGTATATATTTAAGCACTTCAATTTCAGCAATTGATTCAACTTACTCAAAAGAACACTCATAATGTGGATAAGAAAAACACAGTTCTTGCTGCAATGGAATTATGTCAAGTTCTCTTTTCCAATGCCTTGTCAAATAAACCCCCAAAAGGAGAAATGATGTGAAAAATGTTTTATGTGCAATGGATTAGTGATGGGATATATTGTTGGATAGAAATACGTGTATGAGGAGTGCTATTTGTGCAAAGACTTTGGAGCTTGCAATTACAATTGTAATAGTCAAAGAATTGCTTTGCTCCTTGGGGCCCTTCTTTCTCCCAAGTTGTTCCTATGGTAGGTGGCCTTCCAATTTTCCATCTGGGTTTTAGTGGGAGTTTTGCTTTTAGCTCCACACATTTGTAGAGACTAGAATCAATGCCTTTGGACTTCAATTGTCTATTCAATGTGTACAATTAAAATAACCATTTCTTTTTTCATCTCTTATTATCCTTTCTGCATTTTTCATGCATTTCAGATTATGATATCAATTCAATTTTAATTCATTGTTAGCCTCAAAGAATAATTAATAAAAAGGGCTTGTTTCTTTCTTCTTCTTCTTTTTTCTTTCCAAATCATCATGGGTCCCTGGTCCTGGTTCAGAGGTTAGAAATTAGAAAAAGGGAAAGATAAAGAGAGGGCCTTAGCTTTTACAAATGCGTTGAACTATTACTATTTTGGGGTCCATTTATGTACTTTTTATATATCCCCTTGTGGAAGAAGTTGAGGACAGCACCCATCATCACCTCTCTTTAACTAAAAACACGATAAAAAAAATAACACGAATACAATACGAATATATGAATATTTTAAAATTTATATAATATGAATTATTAACATATCAAAGTTTATATAAATATAAAATACTTTAAACACGATTATGACACGATAAAATACACGAACACGACATGAGTACACAAATTGCTAACACAATACGAATATACGAATGTTTCAAAATTTATGTAATACGAATTATTAACATATCAAAGTTTATATAAATATAAAATACTTTAAATACAATTATGACACTATAAAATACACGAACACGATATGAGTACACAAATTACCATGTCTTTCGGTCGCTGTTCTAATGAAATGTTTCACTGCACAAATTGGCAAGAAACTCCTATTTGGAATCAGTAGAAGCTCCTGATTGATATTGCAGCCTTGCCAGTGTTGGCCAATGCTTCTGCATGGACAAGTGGGTTAATCTTATCTGGATTGAAGAAGTTTCTATGTCAATTAAGTGGTTTTTAAGTTTTTACATGCATTTGTTCACATTGTTGGCAAAAAAAAAAAAAAAAAGGGTTATCTTTTCATCATTTCATGTATCCCCAAGGATTTGTGGTGGAGCTATTTGGTTTTTCTATTTTTCAAAGAACAAAAAACATTAGTTGCATTTTGATACTTTTGGCTTTAGTACAACTATTCTTTGGTAGACCGTTTCCTTAATTCCTTCTCTATCTTTGTTTGATTTAACATCAAGAAAGCAAGAGAAAGATCTAGATCTGATAATTTATGTATTTATATCGTGTTTATGTATTTTCTTATATCATAATCGTATTTAAGATATTTTATATTTATATAAATTTTGAATTGTTAATAATTTGTGTTATATTGATTTTGATATATTAATATATTTGTGTCGTGTTCATATTTTTTTTTTCGTGTTGTGTTTTTTTTTTTTTTT
Source organism: Fremontodendron californicum (assembly GCA_030761205.1). Classification (NCBI taxonomy): domain Eukaryota; kingdom Viridiplantae; phylum Streptophyta; class Magnoliopsida; order Malvales; family Malvaceae; genus Fremontodendron; species Fremontodendron californicum. The sequence continues at coordinate 3,183,844 of JAULJL010000020.1, forward strand.
TTTTTTTTTTTTTTTTTTTTTTCTGTGTAGTGTAATTGTGTAATCTCTCTTCCCCCTTCCTTGCCTTCTAAAGGAACCTTTGCAATTAAGGGCCCCCATTGGCATGGCATCTTTGAATGACCCATTAAGACTCAACCATGGAAATATTTGCTCAATACTTTAACAAGCCATCTAGAATCTATTCTGCTGCAATTATAATGACTTTGCTGTTACATCCATTTGAGTTTTTTTTTTTTTAATCTTTTCAAAGCCTGAGACTTTCTATTTTATTTAGTTATTCAGTTAAACCAATGATTCGTTATTGGAATCGCTTTTTGATTTGCATATAATTATATTTTTTTTCATCCATAGTGGGGCTAATTTAACCGTCGTACATCCACTCTTGATAATGAACAATCATACATTTGAAAATACCAAATGATTACGATTAAAAATGAATTAAAGGATGGTATTTTCAAATCCTTTGTCATTGCTTAATTATACTGTTTTTGATTGGGGGAATCAGTGACGGCATGACAACAAGTTTTTGCATCAATTTGAATAAGACTTTGATGGTGGAAAGCAGGAAAGGCAGGCTTCCTTTTCCTTCTATTTTCCATGCATGCACGGGTGCATGTTCCTTTTTAGAGTAGTCAGTTGGTCAGGTTGGATTATTTCGCATAGAAAAAGAAATTTTGGATCGTTTTTATTTTAGATCATTTCAGATTCGACATTCGAATTATTTAGTTTAGAGTTAAATTAATTTAATTTCGGAAGTAGTTCAAATCATTTTCTATTCAAGTTTGAAATGTTGATTTTCTAATCAAACTGTATTGTATCGGATTTGAGTTTGGACGGTTTCGACAGATTTTTGGATTCGGGTCAACTTTATCGCTCTATTCTTACACAATTCTTTAACCTAAATTCAGCTTAAACACCATATGAAGACCTATCAGAGTCTAATTGTGCTGTGAGAAGATCCATTTACCATATGTTTTTTTTTTTGCATTAGATAATTCAAAAGACTTGCTGGGCTTTACAACTGAAAGCAGAAACATAAAAAGCAAAACATTTCTTGCCTACTCTTAGGTAAAATATTACTGAAACAATTGGGTAATGTTGAAGACTTGAAAATTTTGCATGACATGAATATTGATCTGAAATACTGCACTCTTTTCCGACCGCAATGCTGGTATGGAAGGCCCACTTTGAAGAGATCTGGTTCACACTATAATTTTTATCAAAATAGCTTTGCATCTTGAAGAATTATAAGCCAAATTATATTTTGCTTTGTTTTTTTTTGAACCAGATTTGGTCTTTGCACGAGTTCAGAAAAATTCCAAATCAAGTAATCAGATAGCAATCACACGTTCACACTAACTAGGATTTTAGTCGTTATGTTTTTCAGTTTAGTCACCTGAACTTATAAAGATCAAGTGACCCAATCTGAAGGATTAAATAAATATCTTAAATTTCAGTTGTACTATATAATACATTTTCTTTTAATAAAAATGAGAAAAAGGTTCTTGTTAATTGTTATGTCCAGCAGAATCTCTACATATCAGATACCTGTCATTTTCAATATAGCATACACCTGTCGAGTCCACAACTGCAAAACAATCGGCTTTCTACACACCCTAACATTCTCCTTAATATTCCTTCTGCTTCACAGAGAAAACTTTTGAATCTTCATCGATTTAGACATCGAAACGAGTTTCTGAGTTCAAACTCCTTCATCAATTCCACGAACTCACCAACTTCATCCCAAAAAGATATCAACCGTTCCATTTTTTCGTTAAAGTACATTTATATCTTTTATCAATAGTGCAACTCTAATATACATCATTTCTAACATTTATTATATGTATTTTATCAATGAATGCTATTAGTTGTATATCGAAAAATACATAAAATTGAACATTTTGTTAGATCAAACCAACAATCAATCATCATCCAAGCAAAATGGATTGTAGTGAATTCAAATAATATCTCAAAAAACATATCACTAAATCTTTTGAAATTTGAATCAATATTTTCAATTCATTTCACGTCTGTAAATGAGATTTAAATACGATTGATTACCATTATGACGAGAGATGTGTATTTAAAAAAAATGTTTAAAAATGCATAATTCAAATACACATTTCGTATCATAATCTTCAAAAAGCATTTCGTCATGAGAAAGTTCTTCATCCACAACTTGTTCGTCCGTATCTTAAATTCATGGCTTGACAAGGATTGTATATTGATTCATTTGAACAACACAAACATAATCCGATAGCTACTCATGAATACTTTGGCCCATTAATGGAATTCATAGCATATACTTTTGTTCAACTAGAATTTCATTTAATTTCATTTTTTTCTAATTAATACAGTTAGAGGTTTTCGAGGTTTTATTTAGATTTAATTTTCGTTTCCAACAATGAATCCATTCTCTTACATTAATCTGGTTAACTCAAAATTTTACTCTTAAAATGTTTCCAAAAAGATCGAATTTCGATCCATAAAAAAAATATATTCTCTTTATCAACCGAACTACTTGTATATATGGGTATTTAATTTATTTTTCTTTTAACACAATGTAAATTGAGTGAAAAATTAAAGGAAAAGGAGAAACAGTTGAAATTCTTCTAATAAAAATTTTGTATAAAAAAATTAATGTGTTTGAGATTCATCCTTAAATCATATATATATATATAAATATATAATATTATAAGTTACATGCTTACTTGTTAAATTCTGTTGACATGAACAACTACGTAGGATATTATATAAAATTATGCAATTTAAAAAATTAAAAAAAAAATACAAATCTGAAATTTGAAAGGTAAAGAATTGCAATCCAAATCAATAGAGATTTCTTTTTTCTTTCTAAATTCAAAAATTTTAATGGAATTTTTATCTTTACAAATTAATTTACTTATAATCCTTTAGTATTTTGTCTTTTTAAATTAAAGAACACACATATCATTTATTATATCTTTTTTAAATTCAATATCATTCAATTTTATCTTGATTAATTTACTAATAAAATTTTTAACATTAAATTATACATTTTTTCTATACCAAATGAAGAGAAAATAGAATACGGGTAATTGATTTGTGTGTTTATATTTCAATTTAAAAGGTACATCAATTTATATCTTGATATTTATAATTGTATGATTATATACACCAAATCCATAAGCATATATATATATATATATTCATTTATTAAGATAATAAAAAAATTAAAATGAATTAATTTTTTTTTTTAAAGTATGAAAAATATAATAGAATATTTGTTTATCGCACGGATTAAAAAACCTAATATATATATATATATATATATATATATATATATATATACGAGCCACGTGATTAGTTCACAAGAAAGTGGAGCTTCCCCTACTTTGACTCACGTGTTCCCATGACTGGCTCGTGGATACTGTACGTAAATTCTTTCTTTTTGGAATAAGATTTTAATGAATAATATTACGTATAAGAAAATGGGACTGAATGCTGGCAATTAGGAACATGTATCATTTGGTTATGTATTTTAACTTTTCGAGTTATTTCGAATTTCTGTTTTACCTCAAGTTTGAGTATTTAGTTTTTTTTTTCTTCTTCTTTTCAATCAATTCTATGTATATATAATTCGAGTCAAGGCTGATTACAAATGTTTTAGGTTATGATACTCAATCTTAACTAAAGTTGTCATGGATCAGATCGGATCAAATTAAGTTCGGATAGTAAAAAATGTACTTGTCCAATTACTGGTCTAACCCTACCGTCGAATTTGAAAAACTTATTTTATTATTTAAAATATATTAAAATATTATTTTTATTTTAATATTTATATATTTAATAATTAAATTTAAATTTAAATAAAAATATAATTTTATTTATTAAAAATAATTCAAATCTGATCGGGTCAGTCCGAATTTAAATTAACATATCCCAAATAATTTAACTTTTGGACAAGTCTAATCATTACGCCAAATTTGACATATAACAGCATTTTGAAATGCTGTGAAAACTAAAAAAACTAATGCTGTAAGATAAGACAACATTTTTTAATGTGTTGTATATGTGGCCGCAACCATATGTCTTTAGTAGCATTTTTACATATGTATAATAACACTTATTAAAATGCTGTTATTTCTACTTTATAACAGCTTTTCAAGACTTTTTGCATGCATTTTTCAATTGCTGCAAAAGATCTCAATGATAACAATTATAAGTGCTACCAAAAGCATTTTTATATGATAACATATATAACAGTACATGTCAAATGATTCTACAAGTTTTAAAAATGCTGTAATTATTGGCCATTATAATATATAACAGCAATACGCAAAATGCTATCAAAGTGTTGCCTTTTCTATTTTTAACAACATTTGAGAAATGCTATAACAAAAGTGCTATCTAAGACTAATTTTGAGACGTAGTGAATTTTAACCATGTTTGCTAATAAACTAATTCAATACTTTAAACTTGGGTTAATAGATCGAATTTGGGTGTCAAAATTTAATTAAACTAGATACTTGCCCGCGCTACGCCGTGGATTTAATTTTTTTAAGTAGAAATCGTGACTATTTGGTATAAGTATAAATTAATAAATAAGTTTATTATATTATTATCATAGTAACCTTCTTAACTAAATTTTCAAGATTTTAAGATAATTGTTCAAAAATTAAAATAAATTAATAAAATATTATATCAATTATTATAATTTTATAATAAAATTTAAAATAAATTATATTTATTGTCATTGATATACTTATTATAATTTTATAAGATCATTTATCGTTATAGATATTATTTAAAATAAATTTATTGCTTTATATTTTAAAAGTATAATCTATTATCATGTAATTTAGAACAAAGTACATAAAATAAGTTGTTAATAATGATACATGTATTTTATCAAACTATTTGTATGTTACGTTATAATAATCTATTATGATATAATTTAGATCAAATTATATAATATTTTATCGTTATACATATTATTTTAACGATAAATGTGTTGTTTTTAATTTTAAATATATAATTTCTTAAGTCTTGTCATGTGATTTTCTAAAAATATATAAAATAGGTCATTTAATATGTGTATGTTATTATAATGATTTGTACATTATGTTATAGTAATACATTTACAAATATGTAAAAAAGTTGAAATAACGGTTTCAGGTATAGGATAATCTTGTTTAAGTAAAACGGATACTCGAATTTGAAAAATTACCCGATTATGCCTAAATCCGAAAAATCGGGTCGGAAATATATTTATTTTAAAATTTAAAATTACAATGTCAATATATATTTTTGAATATCATTTATTATTATTTTTTTATATTTCAATAAAATTCTAATTAAATCTTACTCAATTAAATATTTTTTAAAATTCGATCTTATTTGATTCTAAAATTAATAAATTCAACCCAAATGATCAGAACTCGAATGTCAAATCTGAATGATTTGAACCCGAAATGATTCAAACCCGAATAACTTAAGTGTCAAACCTGAAATAATACGAATCCGGAATGATCCAAACCCGAAGTATCCCATTTAGAATTAATTAAAAATCTAAACCACTCCTAATGCTATAAGTATAACTAAATATATTAATTAAGCCTAAAATCTTAAGTTTAAATTCAATTTATTCCAAATAATATACTTAAATAGCCATTCAAATCATGGGTTATGGCATATGTTATTTGTCAAAATTTTGATGCTTCAAAATTTCAAATTAGCAACCACACTCATTTAGGAATAGCTTTAATATAATGATATTGATGTTTACCCTAATTAACTTTAACCCATTTAACCTTAAAATCAAGTTAAAAATCAAATGTAACTTAAATTATATAATTTAATACCCTAATTAATCCTCAAATCATAATTTATGACCAAACTTAGTTTTTCACTAAACAATGGCTATAGAATTCAAATTAAGCAATCTCATTATTTAGGGGACAACTTTTATGATTTGTTATTGATTTTAGTTGGATCAATTATATATAGTTCTACATGGATTAAATGATCGTGTAGCTCTTTTAGTTTATTTTTTTATTCAATTTTTGCATCTACCAAAATGTATAAGCAAACAAATACATGTTTGACTGTAGCATGAGTGTATTTATGAATTGCAGACCTAGATTTTAAGAATTACAAATGGAATACATTAATTAACTCATATTATTTATACGCTTTTGTTAACTAATGTTTTAAGGCATTTTTTTAAGATTATGTAGGTTATTATTTTCAATGCATTGTAATTCATCAAAAATAACTGTTAACTATTATATTTAATATAAAATATTATTATAAACAGTAACTTAACTAACTTTAATTATTATTTCTAAAAGCATTCTTTAACCAAATCGTTATTTATATAGCATGCATGACTGATAAACATGAACATGGCTACCTGCTAGCTGATCTCCTCCATTATTTCTTGGATTAGGTCTCTCATTGTACTCATAGTCATATATCTTCTTCCATCTTCATTAATGTACATTATTAAATGAGTTCATAGTTTATGATTATAGTACAAATTAATTAAGTATTATTTTGTTAATGACAAATTTAAAAGCTAATTAGTATTATTTAATCTAAAGGGTTTTGAAAAAATGCCTTGATGACTTAAATTTTTTAGTAAATTGAAATACTTTTTTTTTTTCTAGTAAGACCCATGCACAAGCTAAATTGACTAGCCTACAATTGGCCCTTGCATGTTATTAAACAAATTTCACAATAATTAAGAAATTCATTTTCTCTAATATAAGAATAATTTTATTATAGAAATGATAAACTCAATGGCTTTGACGTCAGTGCTTATGAAGAAGCAAAAGAAAACCCGTTTTATGAAATCTCACAAGAATCTTTTTTCTGTCTGATTGCAACTTGCAAGATGAGGCCAAGTTTTCCTCTTATCGGGAAAAAAAAAATCAAATTCGGATGTTAAAAAAATTAGTTCTTAGAGGAATTTTGCAGTCTCAATCCTTAATTTTAAGGAAAATGTATACCCAATTACAGAAATTCAAAGGCTGTAGGAAGAATTGTGGTGCAACTGATCTTCAAATAATTTTAGTTTTAACTGTTTCTTCAGAAAATAACTTTTATTTTTTGGATTTTTTAACCAATAAAAGAGGTCGCTGTTTAGGATAAGAGAAATGGTGGCAGATGTTGAGATTCGAACTTCAAACTTAACGAATATCAACTCTTAAAGATATGAACCAATTGAGTTAAGCCCCAAATTCAAATAATATATTCTTTTAATGTATAATACTTCATCAGTTAACTGTTAACTAATACATTTAATACAAAAAATGTTATTTCAAATAGTAACTTAATTAATCTTAAAGAATGCTTTAAACTAGACCTGTTTACGGGTCGGATCGGACCACGATTCAATTTTTTTTTCTTTACCCAAGGCAGTTTTGGGCCTAGACATACCCGAAATAGAGGTGCTCATGGGTCGAGCCGAGGCCAGAATTTTTTTTGGAATCCTTGCCCGGGTGGGCCCGCCGGCTCGTGAGTACTGTTCATCCTATATAAAAAATAAAAAATATATTTTTTTATTAATATTTTTATAACTAAAATTAAATAAAATAATATTATTTTAATACAAAAAACATTGTTCCGGGCCGGACCGAAACAAAAAATCCCTGTCCAGGCCCGGTCTAGTATTGGCCGGGCCGGGCGAGCTGCCCGGCCCGTGAGCAGTCAGCCCGGCCCGTGAACAGGTCTAACCCGAAAGCTTGTTTCACTATTTAAAAAAGATTTAAAGATTATTTTATATTAATATTTATATATTTTATAATTAAATTTAAATAAAAAATATTTTTTATTTAATAAATAGTAATTCGAACCGGTCCATGAACAAGTTTACTTTAAATGCTCGATAACAAAATCTTTATTTATTTAGTTATAATTATGTAAGTACTAGTCATCTTAATTAAGTTTTTTTTGTTGAAGCATATCTACATTGTAGCATGCCTGATTTAGCCAAAGTGGCTTAAATGCAAACTATTTTGGTTAGTTAACCATATTTATACATTAATTATCCCATTGAAAAATTAAGGGTTAAACATATTAGTAATTTGCAGTCTAAATCGGCATCCTTAGTTACAGACATTTCAACATTACATATTAATGTTATTACCTGACAATACAAAAACCATAACATATGGAAAAACATCTGAAATATATTATCCATTCGTTGGTCACATAAGTCGGAGGATTCACTTACATTAATGTAAGTTTTACACATTTTTTTTAATAAATTTTTATACGAATTATATTTATTTAATTCGACTATTAAATTTTATGTTTTATTCATATAAATTATACACGTCAGATTTCGAATAAATTAAAATGTCTAACATTTGTTTGATATAAAAAAATTTCAATTGTTAAATATATATAAAAAAGACCGTATTCTTAATCGATATAATAAAGATATTAAATCTATTTGAAACTTTACGTGAACAAAAAATTCGATTATATTACTATATCCAACGATCAGTTTGTTAAAATATTAATCTTATAAATATAAAATTAAATACTTTTATACTAGTATAAATTAATTATTGGTGTATATATATGCCATGTAGCAAGACAGCTTTCAACATTGCGATAAATCAATTGGCCCTTTCGGTTTCTAGCTTTAGGCTGCTGCCAAGCCAGCAGCATAAAGCGATTTTTCACCAAACATGCTAGTAAGTAATTAACTTGTTAATTAGATACCTATAGGCCCCAAACTTATTAAACTTTTTGATTTTGATGCTCAAGAATCAAGATTAATTAAGAGTTCATTTCTTGAGATGAAAATTTAAAATTCCACAAACAAAATTTAAACATTTGATTCAAACTTCAAATTTCTTTAAGATATATATAATTAGTAGCTTAGGAAAACATACTATAAGATTCAAACTTCCATATATGGCATGATTAATCATAAGGATATCTGAATTGGTGAGTTGTATTCATCTCAAAAGTTGCAATTTTATTTTATTTTAACCAAATTAAATACTATAGTATGTAATCAATTTGGTTTTAAGATGAGTCATGCCATGTATGTTTAATTCAAGATTCTTCAATTTGAATTTCTAGTATTTTTCGCAAAGTTTGAATCATATTATTTAATCATAAATTTAAATTTTAAAATTTTATTATAATATATGAGATGTTGCTGTTGGAATATGCTATGGCTCAAAGTCACCTTTGGTGGCTTACCACCAATAATGGAGCTACCACTTGCACCACCAATAATGGAAGCTACCACTTGCAAATGGATGGTGGCTATGGTGGCTACCACTTGCAATGTGTTCACACCAAGATAGGTGGTGGATGGTGGCTATGGTGGCTGCCACTTGCTTAGTGTTCACACCTTGATATTTTGGCTATAAATAGCCATGTAGAGTAAGAGAGAAAAGATGAGTGAGTTTAAGAGTTGAAGCAATTACTCTGTGTTTATAGAGTAAATTCGGTATTGTGTGAGTTGTGAGTTCAGTGCTTGTATTGCACCTTGAATTCTGTATTTGTTTGTACTCCATCTCCATTAATACAAAGCTTCAAGCTCCTCCTCCGTGGATGTAAGCACACTTGCTGAACCACGTAAAAATCTGTGTTATTTCAGTGTGTTTAAATCGGTTTTAGTAATCTCGATCTAGTTCCGCACAACAAATTGGTATCAGAGCCAAATTTTACGTAAAACCGAGTTTGTTCGATTCTGTCCGTTTTTCAAAAGTGCTCCAATTTGTGTTTTGAAAATACCAGGTTGAAGAGGTCGTTGAGAGGAGTGCAGCAGAATCAACCGGAGCGCCAGAAGCCGCCGCACGCGCCGCCAGAAGAGGAGCTCACGCGCCGCACGCGCCCACGCGCCGCACGCGCCTCTGGAGGTTGAAGACGCGTGAAACCCACGCGCCACACGCGCCGCACGCGCCAGCCAGAGGTTGAAGACGAGTGGGCCTCACGCGCCCCCACGCGCCGGTGAGCCAGTAGCCTTCACGCGCCCACGCGCCGCCGCACGCGCCCCACGCGCCGCCGCAGCTCCGACCAACTTTTTCGGGCTATTTTTTGAGCCGTTTCAGAACACAATTCCGAGACTTTTCCGAGCCGGTTGAGCTAAACCGAGTCCATTTCGAGCCACTTGTAGCAGAATATTCACAGAATATTCACCGTGTGTCCAAAATTTACACAGTTGGACCCGTTCCTGGCTATTTCGACTATTCCGGACTCAACCGCGGCATCCGTTTTTCCATACAGGTAACGGAAAAACTCTGAGTTGGTAATTTTGTTTTATTACCATGGCAGAATCATTAGAGACACATGAAACAACCAGCAGCGCACGATCAAGTTCTTATATCAGAAAGAACTCGATGACCACTGCAAAGTTCGAGGTGGAGAAATTTGATGGCACCAACAACTTTGGCATGTGGCAGTGCGAAGTTCAGGATCTGTTATTCCGAGAGGGTTCATATATCGCTCTGGAAGACAGGCCCAGAGATATTTCGGAAGATGACTGGAAATTTGTCAACCGTCAGGCTTGTGGCACAATCCGGTTATGCCTAGCCAAGGACCAGAAGTACTTTGTCATGAGAGAGAATAATGCAAAAACTCTCTGGAAACAACTCGAGGACAAGTACATGACAAAAAGCATGGAGAACAGACTCTATCTGAAGAAAAAGCTGTTCCGCTTCCAGTATATGCAAGGTATCACCATGCAGGAGCATCTAGTAAGTTTTAACAAAATCCTCGTTGATCTTGAAAATCTAGATGCAAATATCTCTGATGAAGATAAGGCTCTTACTCTGTTAAATTCCTTGCCTGATAGCTATGATTATTTAACCACTACACTGTTGTATGGTAAAAATGATATAGAATATGTTAATGTTAGTAATGCTCTGGTGAATAATGAGTATCGGAAAAAGGATCAGCATGATCACCAGAATACTACACCAGAAGCTTTAACTGTGTACAGAGGCAGGACGAACAACCAAGGAGCCGGAGAAAACAAGCGAGGTAAATCCCTCTCAAAGAGGGGATCATCAAGAACACGACTCTCAAGGGACGAGTGTGCCTTTTGCCATGAGAAAGGGCATTGGAGGAATAACTGTCCTAACATGGAGAAGTCGACTGTGAATGTAGCTCAAGAATCTGAGGGAGAGGAAGACTCTGCATTTACGATTTCCACAACAACACACTCTTCAGATCAATGGATTCTGGATTCCGGATGTTCCTACCACATGTGTCCGAACCGGAAGTGGTTCTCAAACTTCAAGGAGTTTGATGGAGGGATTGTCCTTATGGGCAATGACAATACTTGTCACACTAGAGGCATCAGAACAATCCGACTAAAAATGCATGACGGTACAATCAGACAACTTACAGACGTAAGGTATGTCCCTGATCTCAAGAAGAACCTCATATCACTGGGGGTCTTAGACTCAAATGGTTACAAGGTGACCATTCAGAATGGAGTCCTGAGAGTTGTACGTGGAGCATTCTTAGCAATGAAGGGTTATATGAAGGGAAATCTGTATCTCCTTGACAGAGAAACCGTGACAGGCAGAGCAGCAGCCTCTCACAGAATGATGGGATAATCCGACACTTCACTGTTCCTGGCACTCCCCAGCAGAATGGAGTTGCAGAAAGGATGAACCGAACTTTGGTTGATAAAGTTCGCTGCATGTTATCCCAGTCGAGCTTGAGCAAAGCATTTTGGGCGGAGGCTTTATTGTTCGCCTCCCACATTATCAACAGACTACCCTCCACCGCAATTGATGGGAAGACTCCCATAGAGGTGTGGTCCGGATATTCTGCCATTGAATATGATCGGCTTCGTAGTTACGGATGCAAAACTGGATCCTAGAGCCAAGAAAGCTGTCTTCATGGGCTTTAGTGAAGGAGTAAAAGCAGTCCGACTGTGGAACCTTGAGTCAAAGAAAGTCATCGTAAGCCGAGATGTTGCCTTTGACGAATCTGTAATGCTGAAACTGTCAACTCCAGAGAATGTGAACCAAGATTCTCTAAAGCAGGTGGAGTTTGAATCAGAAGATGCTGGTCAAAATTCAGATGAATCTGAACCAGAATCTGATGACACCTTAACTGAAGTGGAGGAGTCATCACCGGAAATCTTTCAGCAACTTGAATCAGTTGTCACCAGTAGACCGAATAGACATATTCAGAAACCTGCTCGATACACAGACATGGTGGCATACGCCCTTCCAGTAATTGATGATGATGTTCTGATCAATTACAAAGAAGCTGTAAACAGCCCTGAGCATGCCCAGTGGAAGGAGGCGATGGATGAAGAGATGACATCACTTCATCAAAATCAGACTTGGAAGTTGGTTCCACTTCCAACACTCAATTGGGTGCAAATGGGTCTTTGCCAAAAAGGAGAGTGCTACCGGCAAAGACAGCATCAGATACAAAGCCAGATTGGTAGCCAAAGGTTAGGCTCAAAAAGAAGGAATAGACTACAATGAGGTATTTTCACCTGTTGTTAAGCATGCATCTATTCGGATCTTATTGGCTTTAGTAGCACTGTATAACCTAGAGATAGTTCAACTTGATGTAAAAACTGCATTCCTCCATGGTTCCGTAGAGGAGGAAATTTGTATGACTCAACCAGATGGTTCTGGAGTCCCCGGTCGCAAAGATTACAAAAGCAAGTTGAACCGATCACTGTATGATCTGAAACAATCCCATGACAGCTGTACAAACGGTTGGACTGTTTCAAGACAGGATGAAAAGTACACACACAGTCAATTTGATCACTGTGTTTATTTCCGAAAACTTCAAGATGGATCATTTGTCTATCTGCTGAAAAAGGCAAGGTGGAGATCGACAGGCTGAAGGCTCAACTGAGCTCAGAGTTCGAGATGATCTTGGAGAAGCTAAGAAAATTCTTGGGAAGTAGACAGAAAAATTGACTCAGGCTCAGTGCATTGATGAATCATGCCAATGCAGTAGGTGCCCTGATATGTGAGTAATGGTGTGTACATTTGAAGGAGAAAGGAGGAAGCTCTGATCTGTGAATTCTCTCTGTGGATTCTCGCCAAGGTGGAGATTGTTGGAATATGGTATGGCTCAAAGTCACCTTTGGTGGCTTACCACCAATAATGGAGCTACCACTTGCACCACTTGCACCACCAATAATGGAAGCTACCACTTGCAAATGGATGGTGGCTATGGTGGCTACCACTTGCAATGTGTTCACACCAAGATAGGTGGTGGATGGTGGCTATGGTGGCTGCCACTTGCTTAGTGTTCACACCTTGATATTTTGGCTATAAATAGCCATGTAGAGTAAGAGAGAAAAGATGAGTGAGTTTAAGAGTTGAAGCAATTACTCTGTGTTTATAGAGTAAATTCGGTATTGTGTGAGTTGTGAGTTCAGTGCTTGTATTGCACCTTGAATTCTGTATTTGTTTGTACTCCATCTCCATTAATACAAAGCTTCAAGCTCCTCCTCCGTGGATGTAAGCACACTTGCTGAACCACGTAAAAATCTGTGTTATTTCAGTGTGTTTAAATCGGTTTTAGTAATCTCGATCTAGTTCCGCACAACAGTTGCTATCAAAATCCATTAGTCGGTAAACTACTATATATCATAAGATAGATGAAGCAAACAGATGTATTTGAAAAAGAAGACAAGAAAAGTATTCATAATAAAATAAACAAATCCATTGAACTAAAGGTTAAGATTAATTGGGTTAAAAAAAAAAAAACCATTGAAGAAAAATGGAGGTAAATTAAATTAAGGTATCAATATCAAAAGAATGAGGGAAGCATGCATGGGAATAGGAATAGATGTAGGTATTGGAATTTGTTTATGAGTTCGTTTTTTATATATCATCGGTGAAATTTTTAAAATTTTACAAACAAATTAAAAACTATCAAATATATATATTATTGTTATATTAATTTTTTAATATTTTTTATTATATCCTACACAGACATACGTTAGCTCTAAGTTTGCTGTTGAAATATTTAAAATTTTACTGATAATATATTAGATTATTTTATTTTATTTTATTTATTTGGGTCAAAGATACTACAGTAAAAGGGGAAGAAGTGGTCTCACGTGTAATACGCTCAGAGGCTAGTGAGTAGAGATTAGTCTAACAAGAGGCGGCTGCTCCACCGGCACTAGGTAACGCCTCCTCCGATTATTGGCTTCAATTTCCTGTCACGGTTGGCTATCACTCTCACAAGTTATCACTAATTTTTAATAGGGTTAAATATTTAATAAGTCCCTAAATTATCTTAAATTTTTCATAAAAGTCTTTTATCTTTTTACTATATTCAAATGAAATTTTATTCTGATTTTTCTACATAGATAAATACATATTTTATTGATAATTGAAGTTATCAATAATTAACTCTTGATCATTAAAATTAAAAATTCAACACCCTATCGACTGATTACATAATTATTGACATCAATAATCAGTAAGTTAATAGAAAGATTTCATGTGACACCTATCAAACACATCTGATTGTAATAATTATTTAGTTTATGATTAATTGACATCTTTTACAGTATCACAAATGATTGAATTTTTTAATGTGACAAAATTGATTGATCAAAATGATTATATTTTAAAGAAGATTTTTGCTAACGATTGACTTTAGGGCATTTTAAAAGATTATTTAATTTATTGTTTATAGTAAAAGTATAGTACTAAATACAAAAGCTAACAATTTTATTCATCATTTTCAATGCGTTGAATGATGATATTACTATATATAGTAATCTTAAAGAGTGCTCTTAGGGCACTCGTTAGCAAAATAAAATCAATTCAACCAATTTCATTACATCAAAAAAGATGCATTAATATTCATGTGTGTAAAAAATGCTAGCTAACCATGATTCGGCTAACTGTATGTGATATTTTTTGTCAACATAAAAATATTAGATAATGATTTATTTTGAAACAGTAAAAAGAAAAAGACTTATTTTGCAAAAATGAAAAGATTGAGGGACTTATTTATTACATTTAACTTCTTTAATAACTTCTTTTGTTTTGTAATTCTAAAAAAAAAAAAAAAACTTTTTTTGTTTTTTATGTTTACCATTTTCAAATCTTCTCTGAATAAAAAAATCGAAAAAATAAAAAATCGATTCATATTGTAGTGTATGGTTTGATTTTGTTTCGGTTTTTATTAAATTCGGTTCGGATAATAATTAGGTTTGTTCGATTCGATTCATTTTAGTTTTTGGTTAATAAGTTAAAAAATCACAATTATTTGATACGAATCGTATTTTATTATTTATTTATTATAATATAAAAATAAATATATTTTTTAAATTAATGAAGAAAATTTTAAAAAACCTATAAAAAATATTTTTTTTTCGAATTGGATCTATCTGAATCGTTGAAATTCGGTTAATGCTATTCAATTTGATTTTAATTTAATTTTAAAAAAAAATAAAATACTACAGATTAATTATATATATATATTTTAAACCGAACCAAATCATTATCACCCTATTCTTTCTTTCCAAAAGAACATTAATGCACACACGATGGGCCGGGTAGCCCGCTTAGCCCGGTAGGCCCGACTCGTACTAGGTCGGGCTTGAACATGATTTTTCATGATCTGGGCTGACTTGATCCGGATCACTGTTTAAACATTAAAATATTATTATTTTATTTAAATTTAATTATAAAATATATAAATATTAATAAAAATAATTTTTTTAATTTTTTATTAATAAATAAATAATAATCCGGATCCGCAGACCGACCCGGCCCGCCCAAGACCGGGCCTTGATAAGAGTTGAAAATTTTTCGGACAGGTCTACGCACGAATGGGCCCGAAACAGAAGATTATTAAAAGATCTCTTTTTTTAATGAACAGAAATTTGGTCAAAAGTCAGCACTTTGACGTGGCTGCCTATGTATATGTAATTTGTAAGCATTAGCCGGCTGCTGACAAAAGAACGTTTGAATTTCTGCTTATCAGCCCCCAGGCCCAGCGGATTCATCCCACCGTCGTTTGTTTTTTCTTCTTTTTTCCTTCAATTATTTTCTTGTCCCCATTCGTGCAATCTTAACCCATATTCTATTTTTGTTTTCTATATATATCAGAGTCTCTACATTCTAAAATTTCAGCTCCTTCAGCTTTATTCAAAAAGCTTTGCAATTTGCACGTACTCCATAGATTTTCTATTAAGAGGCTGTCCCTATGGAACCTTATTCTTCTTCTTCTTCTTCTTCTTCGGCTTTACAAGAAGCAAGAGAATTAAAGGTTCCACTGCCTTCTTTTCATGCATCACTTCATTCCGTGCGTAAGCCATTGGCAATGACAAAGCCCTGGAAGAAGCCACCAATTGCACCAATGCCTCCAACACCACCTAAAGTTTACAAGGTCGACCCTATGAACTTCCGGGACTTGGTTCAAAAGCTAACTGGTGCACCTGAGTTCATGTCGTCCCAATCTCTTAATCAGAAGTCGTCGTTTACGACATCTCAGCTTCATCAGCTGCCTCATCATCAGCGTCTCCAAGGAGTGGCACCTCCCCCTCTTCACGTTGCAGCATCGCCATTGTCTAGGGCAGAAGTTTCTGCGCCACTGCATCTCGTTTCTGGGTTAGATCTTACTACATCCCAGAACCAGAACTTCTCTGATAATGCGATGATTACATCGAATTCACTTGGATTGAACTTGTCACCATCTTCTTATAATTGGTGGTGCGCTTTCCCCATTCTGAGTCCTGGAACCTTGTCCAGCTTGGAGCAAAGCACTGTTCCTTAGATTATATGTCAAGCATCAAAACTTAATTACTATATAATATCCTGATAGCTAGTTAAGGTCAATTTGGAAGTTACTTCTCTTTTTTCATTCTTGCTCGAGCTTAAAGAGAATGTGTCTGTAAGATTAAAACAACATTCTTTTGTTGTTGTAGTTTACATATGGTAGAGTTAATGTCGTTGAAGAAGTCTTCATCTCTTGATCATTATAATGTGAACTAATTCACCCAGTCATGAATAAAGCTACTTTATTATATTGGCTTCAAAATGGTTTTTGCGTAGTCTCCGAAGAGTATTGCTATCCCCATTTTAACCTTTTCTTTTCCCCTTTCTGTTGTTTAATAATTTCTTTTTCTTTTTCTGGTTTGTTTGAAAGGAGATCGATTTTGCTGGTTAGGGCTACTTCTATAAAGTAGTAAGATAGAATCCAATGTTTAACTTAGTTGATTCATGCAGTTACCTTTAAAAAGTGATATCCAGTAGGTCTGAATTCGAATCCTAAACATATGCAACTCCTTCCCTTATTCCCATATTATAATCTCTTATTAAAAAAAAATGGTAAGGTAGCATTAACAGTGAGTAATTAAGTGTGATGAAGCATATTAAGACAGATGCGAGACATGGCTGGATACCAAATGGGAATTATATATGTATATAAGATTGGAAAATAGGGGGAAATTGTATAGAGATGGAGGAAGCTTTGGTCTCTCCTCTCCAAAAAAGTACCTCTAAATTAATCATGGAGTTGTCTAGCTTGTATATTTATCAGCTATACATATACATAATAATTGTGTTGAGGTCTTCTTGGGTTGAAGTTGAAAGGTTCGGAAGAGCTATCGTAGACAAAATAAGCTAAGCGATCCTCTGACCATTTTCTGTGAACAACAGGCTCCATCATTCTATTTCTGACAGTTCCTCTGAATCTTTCAATTTCAATCCAAAAAAGGCCTCAACAAATTAGTGTATTAATAACGTAATTATAAAGTTAGATGATAAATTGTTTTACTCTTAATTATAACATGTAGCTAATTAAGGAAATAAGGTGGTGTCAAAGGATTCATGCATGGTGGTGCTCAAGCATATTAATCCACAATGAACAATTAGGGGGAAGAACCCTCTAGATTGAAAGAAACCAAAACTCTCCACAATGTCTCAAAACATGGAATTAACTCAATAATTTTACAACTTGCATGGAGTTAATTAAATCCATTCATTTAATTTAATTAATATATGCCTAACATTTACTGTATAGTGCCCAAAGGGAAACCAATTAGGACAATAGTAGAAGAATAAGACCTTAAGTGCAAAATAAGTAAGGTTTTGTTTGATTGACATTTTTAGGGATAATGTTTTTTACGGTCTTTGAATTATTGAAAAATATCTAATGTGGTTCTTGAAATTAAAAAAGTTTAATCAGATACCTCAACTTTTATTTCGTGTATCAATCTATCAGATGGCTTAACAAGTTCACTAATGGTGTGAACTACAATTTTTTAGAGTTTTTTCAATTTTTTTTTTAAATTTTTTAAATTTTCATTTTTATCATGTATCATGATTTTATTAGGTGTCATGCAAAGTTTATTAACGGTGTTAATTCAAAAAATTAAAATGTTTTACGAAATAAAAATATGAGTATCTAATTGTTAATATATGGGGCAAATAAATATTTAATCCTGATTAATTTATTCTTAAAATTATAAGTGCTAACAAACATTTTCATGTTTTAAATTTTTTAATAATTTCTTATAATTTTGATCTGAGGGTATATTTTAACATCATTGGAAGAAAAAAAGAGAGTCCGTACAGACCGTATTATATATAAAAAAAAAACTGTTTTTTTCGTCGTTTATTTCACGTAGAACCCAAGTAATTAGTACGGGGACAGGGATTATTACTTATTAGCGATAGTATTTGAAAGCAATAGTAACGGAAAGGAAAATTGTATTTCAGGGTGCTGCTGACTGCTGAGACGGGGGTGACTCCGTCTCATTAAGGAAAATTGTATGTTCGTACAGTCTCTTTCTTCCGCCCACAAGAAACAATATTTTATATTTTAACAAAGTGAGGAATCCCTTTTATGTTATTAGTTGAGAAGGAAGGAAAGAAAGAATGTTAATTTTAAATATAAATACGATAAAAATTAATAAATGTGTCAAAATTCTAAACATGAATACTATAAATGTTTTAAATATATCATGTTTAAACTTTAAACGTATCGTATCTTATTTATTTTCGTGTCTTGTCCAAAATTATAAGATTTACGTATTGTAATTCATAAAAATTGGTTTTCTATTATACTAAATTATCCAATTTTGGCTTTGGCTAAAATTTTTTTTATCCAATTTTGGGATGAAGACTGAGCAATTCAGCACGTTTTTTTATTTTTTATTTTCTTTTCAGTCTCCTTCATTATTCCAAGGAAAATGAAAGAACACGGGTTGTTTGATTAAAAAATATATACAAAAAAAGATTCTGGGTTGATTTGCTCCTATTCTTTTCCCGGTATTCATCAGGCATTGCCCCTTGCCGACATCTCAGTAGAATAAAAAAATATAAGATGTTTTGGAAGACAATAACCCAAGTTTCTGAAGATTAGTTGGCAGAAAGGATGAAAGACTTGGACTGGAGGGACTGTTCCTCTTGTTCTTAGACAATACTCAGTCAATACTGAGAAAAGAATAGTGGTAGAAAACAATGCTGCTGCTTTAGACAAGGGATTAAATTACTTTGCATTGTGTTTGAAGTTTGATTGGAAGAAGTTTCTTTTTCTTCTCTATTGATTAGCCAAAAGAAGACCGCAGTCTAGAAATAGAAGAAAAATTAAATTTACTTCCGAATTCAGAGGCTGCATTTCTTGCTTGCTTATAAGTTATCCATTGAATATAATCATTTTCCATCATATTTTTTCATGTTACCAACCATGGCTATTGTTTACAAATTATTAAATTAGAAGGGCTGAAGAAAATTTAAGCTCTATAGTATAAAACATGAATAACAGAGAAAGATAAAATAGAACTTTGATTATGTACATGAAAATATGCTACATTATAGGACAGAATCAAATTACAAACCCTGTCAACTTTAAGCAAGGATTGCTTTGAGAAAATTGAAATGATTCCAGAGAAAAATCTGTAGGCAGCTAGTTTAATTAGTTGTCTATGCTTTTGTATACACTTTTAAGACTGAACTTACACATCAATTTACAAACAATACCAATCCTATTGATCCCAATAGTTTCTTAGTTGTGACATATGTAGGAGAAGCTCATCTCTGCCTAGTCCAGTGACACTGCTAGTCATGATCCATGGGGGATGTTGCTTATAGTTTTCTCTAATCAATTCTTGAAAGTCCTTGATGTTCTCATCAGCCCTTTTTCCTTTGCTTGCCTTCATTTTGTCACACTTCGTGAAGACAAAAGTCATCGGTATCTGAAATGCAGCAAGGATCAACAAAAAAAAGAGTGAGAAACAGCTAAATTTAAAGCCGTGCACCACTAAACAAGAAAAATCGAGATTGTAATAAGGACATGCTCACATTGTTGCGTCCAAGCCAATTAGCACAGTCTAGATCAATCCTCTGAGGTGGGACACTTGCATCAACAAGAAGTAGCACAGCAACCAGTGTCTCTCTGTTTAGAAAGTAGCCTTTAGTGAATGAAGACCAATCTGTCCGAGCAGCATCTGAAGCTCTAGCGAAACTGCAAATAAATGAACCTTTCAAGCATTATATTCTATGTCAAGATGTCATCCTGCACATAACCAAGATGTTTAGAGATAGTCAATTATTTTACATTCTTCCTGAAAGCATAACTGTTATTATTATTTTCTTTTGGTATGTAAAGCAGAACCATTATGAGTTCTTCACCAACTGGATTAGTTTGCTTCTTTTTTTTCCCTCAAAAAAAAAAAAAAAAAGGAAAGAAAAAATGATCAAGTGTCTGTATCTGAGTGAAGAAAAATTACAGATTAAGCATAAACTTTGGTCATCATGAAGGAACTTCCAAAACAGGGTCGGCTAACCAACAAGAAAAGCAATTTCAATACTACATCTATTTACTGACTGATTTAGTTCTTATCAACAGCCCAAAATGAGTGCTCAACAAGGTGGGAGGGAACATTGATTGGATTGGTTAGTTTACATATGTAATGAGTATTTGATATACCATCATTACCAATTAATGTGTAATGTTCAAAAGCATAATACACAAGGTCATAGGGTACACTCAAAGTATGAACTAGAAACTATGCACTTTAACAAGTGATATGCTTAAGTGCAGGAAACTGCACAAGCCAACTATTTGCAAAACTCACTAAACCGTCTACCAAACTGCAAAAAGACAGCAACGATTTGTGGTTATAACTTCCTTTTCTAAGTCTGCTAAGTGACATTGAAGACTGAAGAGACTTGAAGAGGAACCCTGTATATAACTTGCCAAGTTATCTTACTTGCACATGGATAATGCTTCGGGCTACTTTGTTCTGATTCATTGTTCTACTTGTTGGTTTATTGAAATAAAATTACAAGAATATTAACAATTTTATGATAGCCTAATACTGGCTTTGTCAAATAGTACTTACAGATCAAACTATAATGTCATTGTTGTTTCCCTGTATTTTGAAAATTAGCAATGAGACTCTTATTCCTCGATAGAAAGTCAAACTGTAAATATATTCTGTATTGCTTATTTGCTTTCTGCCTTCATAAATCCAGGTTTCTTTTGTAGGCTGAAAATGTTAGCCCGAAACTAGCAGCCATGCTAAAAGAGCATGCAAATCTAAATAACTAGGCACATAAATATCCTATTTGTTCTACATGGAGTAATGAAAGAAATAATTCTGTAGCTTTACATTAACATAATCTTCAATTTATCTAATGTTGAATACTTATGACTTATATCAAAGCCTCAATAGCATTAAAATGAACTTCCAAGAAAGGGATTCTTACAGCCTAATAAAGCTCAGAAAAACAATATAAATTTATCCCAAAATCAGTCCAACTTCTACCATAGAACTACAACCAAATAGTCACCATATTACTTGCTAATAACAATAATATTCACCCATCACAGTCAGCTCATTTTAGTAGCAAAAATACTAGTATCATACTAACATAGGAAAGAAAAGATTTTTTGTTGTTGTACGGTCCATTGGAAGTTTAATCGTTTTCTTGCTTACCAACTATTTGAAATGCTTAAACATGAATTCAGGGTGAAAAAAAGTTCTGCTAATGATAAGCAGCTAACATAAAGAAGAACCAAACATACCCATAACCAGGCAAATCCACTATATACCAACTTTTATTCACCAGAAAATGATTGATAAGCTGTGTCTTCCCTGCATATTCAACAATCCCAAATAAAAAACAAACAACCCAGTAAAAAAAACACTCAGAAACAGTAATACAAAAAAAAAAAAAAAAAAAACACACACAGAAATTTAAAGGGAAAATAGAAAAAAAGATGGACCTGGTTTCTTAGAAGTGAGAGCAACTTCTTTTTTCCGAACCAAAGCATTAATAAGTGAAGACTTGCCCACATTAGACCGACCCAAGATTGCAAACTCGGGTCTGTCATCTTTGGGACAATCCCTAGCCCGACCGCTACTCTTAACAAATTCTACTTCCTTAATCTGAGAATGACCCGCGTAAGGTCCGAGTACGATGTTGGAACCCGGCAATATCATTTCATCAGTTACCTCTTCCGGGTCGACCCCGGGTGGCACGAATAACACCATCTTCGCAAACCGCGCCCGTTCAGACATTGGTTGTTTTGCGGCCCTTGAAGCTGAGACTTTGGGTTTGGGATCGGCATTGGAGCGCTTATGGGTTGAGTAGGCGATGGTTTTGTTGAAAGAGAAAAGAAAAGAGAGTGATTTTGGCGGTGGAGAAGGAGGTGATAGAAACGAAGTGAGATTGAGAGACAAGAGGCGATTTCGAAGGAGCATTTTTATTTGGAAGGATTGGTTGAGAGCTGTAAAGTAGCTTTACTTGCATGAGCTTTAAGCAGCTCGAGTTTTACATCCAAAGATTGTTAGCCTCAGTCAGAGAACCACGAAGAAAGAGGAAGAAAAGGAAAAATAATCTGTAATTGGATTAAAACTATGAACTTGGAGGTTGATTATTTTCAGTTAGTCTGAAACCCAAAAATGCAAAATGTGCATTTGGGCCTCCAAGGCCAAAATTAATTTGCCTAGTGGACCATTATTATTATTATTTTTTTAAATGTCAATATTTTTTAAAAATTATTTTTTGAAAGATAATTTGTACGAAACAAAAGAAGTTAGACTCGTAAGATTAAAATATTATAAAATATATATTAATTTATTAATTATTTTAGATATATTTTAATGGTGTACAACTATACGATTTTAATTTTACCAGTAAAAATTAAAAACTTCATTGGTATACATGAGAATATGAGATATATATTTATTTGTAATCTATAATTTTTTTATTTTTTAAAATTTTATTTAAATCTATATTTGTAAGAAAGAAAATGAAATAGCTATATCCTTTGGGAGGAATTTTAATATCGATTTATGAAATGTATAGCTTTTATTTTTTCACACACTTCTTTACTTTTAAATAATGAGAATAATATAGCTACGATAAAAATAATACCTTGTGTTGTGTCTTAATATGTAAGCTTATCCTTAACAAAAACAAAACTAATATTGACAATAGATGAATAGAAGTATAGAATCATATTCTACCACCAATTCCTCAATTTCTAATTATTTATTACTTCACTAAATCTTTTATTGTTATTTACTAACATCGATAATTCGATCTTGATTTCTTCTACAAAAAGAAGTTTATTTTATTTTTAAATGCAGATTTATAATCTGACATCAATGTCCATCTACAAGGAAATTAACTAGTGTAAACATTAAAATTTGATATAATCATTTTTATCAATTAAAATAAATATTTAGTTGATCAAATAAACATATTTGAATTTTAATCTATAAAAATGATTTGTTAAATTCTATTTAAAGTTCAATTATATTGTAATTAATTTGACCTAATATCACGAGATTCAATCCTTGCATATTTAGAGTCTCTAAAACCCAAGCCCACTTTTATATAAAGAAGAGGCTTTCATCCCTTCAATCCTTTTTTGATGATCTGCCAAGCCATCTCAAATCCAAGTAACCAACCAATCAAATCAGTACATTTGAGTAGTTAACTAGACAAGCAATGGTACAAACAGGCATGCATAAATTATATAACATACTCATAACAGGAACCTCAATTGAATATTGCAAGTAAAGTGCTGCTCAGCAAATGAAATTGTTTATTCTTTTCATCTTTTAACAGCAAAAGCAGTATAAAGAAGAAATCCATCCTAGAACCACTAGTATTGTGAACAAAATGCATACCAGCTTTTCCTCCATTGATAACTTCTAGCTCGAATAACATCAAATCGAGCAGCAAATGTTTGAACACAGCTTAAGCATCTTTAAAGGCAAACTGGATGGTGAACTCCCATTTTCCACTTTTCAGAAACAACCAGATCAGACAAATTTTAATAAAGATATCAGCTAAGTTGAGTTAGTGTCATTCTCTTTTGCAACAGCCTCTTCTTGCAGCTTCTTTTTCCAGTAATCATCAAGAGGAGGTCCGAATATCGCCTTCCCAGAAACAACTCCAATTCTGCAAAATCCAAATAGTCATTTACCTCAATGAAAACAATTTACATGTAAAATCACATTAAGCCTTCTATAAAGCTCTAAGTCTATCAGATATGCCAACAAAATGGAAATGCAAAGTTGGAAAATTCCGGTTGCTTAAAGCTCCAAGACTACCCAAAAACTTAAGTAACTATGACAAATTGAGAACTTTAAGCTTTTAGGAAGTACCAAAATGAACTTATCTATACCATTTGAGAGTCATAAAGCTCAGATTAAAACCAATACCAATATATCATACAAAAGCAAGGATAACCTATCGAAACGATGCATTCAACGAGATTCTGATCTTCCCAAAGATAATGCTGCACAATCCTCATATAGAAAAGTTAATAAACAGTAACCTATCAGGTTCAACACTTCAGCCCTCAAAATGAAATACCCAAACAGTAACCTATCAGGAAGAATTCATGTTTAGCTGCCATTCTATTGAAACTTACTACTTGTTTGTAACTATAGACATTTCTTCCACTTCATGTTAATGGGTTTTCCCCAACAACTAAAATTCAACACTTCAGCCCTCAAAATCAAATACCCAAAGAAAAATCACAACAAATATGGGTTTTATTGGATTAAATTTGATTTGTTGAACATTTCTATTAATACGTAAATCAAAGAATTAACTTTTTTAAGATATAATTACTTTGGGAATGCTTTTTATGTACAGATTCAAAGCTGGGTAACAAGCAAATATGGAAAACCTAACTGATTTAAAGGAAATAAATTGAAATAAAAACCAAAAAGCAGATAATGAAACTTACATGACTGCTCCAATCACCATTGGGAAAGAGAGAAACTTGCTTCTTCTAAACATTTCTTTCCAAGTTTCCCTTCTTTTTTACAATCGTTTTTACTCTTAATTTCCCTTTTTTTTTAATTGGGGAATCGGGTTCTCTAATCTATTTCAGTTACAGGATTTGATGTTGAAGCTTCTTTTTCTATTTTTCTTCCAGGGTTTTGGCTGAACAATCCCAGTCTTTCTGAATCATCTCCTTTCATGAAAGAAGAATTAGGCTTTAAAGCCCATTATTGGTGGGCCAGACCAACAATCTGAGCCCCTTTGGTTTAATCAACTGAATCAAACTCATTGTCAACTGTGTTACTGCTAAAATCACCTCTAACTACTTTCATGGCTAAATTCTATAATTTCCTTTTTCTTCCACAGCGATTGACTTACGCATTGTGTTTCATTTTCCTTATTTTTAGCCTTTTTTTTATTGGACATGTGCATCTCATTGGAATATTGATCTTAATTTGTTTAAGGACAGTGTTTAACTCACTAACATATTGCACTCAAATAATACACCCACTTATTTTTAAGTTTTATTTTAAGAACTCAAGTGAAAAGTATTAAAAAATTTATAGGTTATAATAAAATTTATGTGGTAAATAAAATAAATGTATTAAATGTGTACGTAATTTTTTTTCTGTTTATTAATTTTAAAAAAACGTACATATACTAAATTATGACACCCACTTTATAGGTGAAAAAAATAAATGAGAAATTTAAAAAAAAAATATGAGAAAAAAATAGATGAAAGAAAAAAAAAAGTTACTTAACTACACATACTGATTTTTCAATGGAAAAAAATTGGTAAAGGTGTTTTTTTTTTTCACTTTATTTAAAAAAAATTATTGACATAAACCTATTAATATATACTATTTTATTTTATAATTTGATTTTGTTGTCAATTCTCTAATTGAATTGGTGTCAATTGAGGCACAGTTCAATAAATTTTTTTATATATAGTATAAATTTACTACTCTTTTTTAATGTAAGTTTCCTTTTCCAATTTCAATAAAAATAAAAAAAAAAAAGAGAGAGAGAGTGCCCGCAAACAGTTTTATTTATGCTGAAAGAACAAATATTACATTATTTTTTTTAGGCAAGTCAACTTAGATTTGGAGGGCAAAAAAAAAAAAACCTTGGATTTATTCAAACCAGGAAGATAGTCCATGGATTGCTTGATGAGTTGAATGAAACCTGTGCAAACTTTACAAGGAATTTTCATTTGGAAACCCAATGGCAGCTGACTTAAACAGAAAGATCGTCACCAATTACCAAGTCACTGAACAAATTAATAAGTTATAGTACAACTATTTTTCAGCTAATTAATTATGCCATTCAGTTCAAACTCCATGATAGGGTTTACCAAATTAAAATATATCTCTAATTAAAAAGCAAAACATGATGATTGATATTGATAGTAAAGAAAAGAATCTCATTTACAGGCTGCAAACTAGCAATTTGCCAAGTTTATGCATGAAAAGGGTATGACTATTGACTATTTACAAAAAAGAATTTTTAAAACATTTGGCTAATATATAGTTGCCTAGTTGGTAGGTAAATGCCTATTCACATTAGCATTAAGCCACCAATACTTTCTTAAATTAATTAACATCAACTTATCATATTTCTCATTTTCATCATTGTCTTAATTAATTCACCAATGAAGAACTAATTATAAATTATGATTCTTTTTATAATTATGATGATTTTCCGCCAACTTTGTTAAAATCCAACTCTTAAAAGAAGATGAAAGAATCATTTGAGTTAAATTACAGATTCTTAAATTATGATTTCTGCATATTAAATAAATGCGTAAAACAGGTCTGTTTAGTTTTTTCTTTTTTCCACAAATAAATTAATTGGGTTTTTCTTACAGTTTGTGATTTGTTAATAAGTAGTATTGCAACCATGTCAGTATTGGATAATGTTTCAAGGAAAGCAAAGGAGGAGCACTAATTTTAGCATGTTGGTTTTGCATTGTCAAAAGCTAGGACGGAATAGCCAAATGCTAATGGTCCTCCATGAACTCAAAAATGTCAATTTTCCTTTTTGTTTTCTAGCAATGATAACTTGAAATCCCCCCCATATGGAATACTATAACTCGACAAATTTTGTTTCTTATGGCCAAGAAACAGTGCATAATTTGCAATTGACAAGCAAGTTGATAAGACAATCCTACAACTTTTTCAAGGCTTCTCAATTTTGTTCATTCCAGCTTAACAGTAAAATAATCAACCATATCTTCCAGGACTGTCAATCAAATCTTGATAAAACTTCAACTGTCAACTATATTTTCAATCTTCCTCAACTGTCTAAGCCTGCATTAAATCCTCAGCTGAAGGGAAATGCCATTAGTTTAATTTCTGTTCCTTTTAGTTGGATTCCTGCATGATTCTTTTGATTTGAATGAACCAAAAAGAGTTAGAACTTAGAAGTTGTTTTGGTGGTTGACAAAAGATGAATATGAGCTTAGGGGGAGGCTAGAGAATAGAATGCCACATGCAAAAATAGGTTCAAATTAGGACGAAATCAAAAATTTTATATTTGGGGCTGAGATAAAAGGAATTAAATTATAAATTTTTGGGATCAAAATAAGTTTTTACTTTTCTTTTGGATGAGACAATACTTAAGATGAATGGAGTTTTGAAAAACTAAAGGGAGGCCAAGGCCCTTGTCAATCTCTTCGGATTCGTCCCTGGTTCAAATTTCCTTTCGGTTGCTTTTTTTATTTTAAATTTGAAGAATATTGATCCTATTGAAATATGCATGTATTTTGCAGTAACTTAGATTAAGATAGTCATATAAGCTTACACTTTTTTCTTCACCAAATTCTATTTTTGAGGTGCAAAGTAATATGATATCATAGAAGAGAAGGAAAATCCTTCTAGATAGACTAGATTAAGGAAGATTTAGTAGTTCACAAATTTTGACCTTCCATTACATGGAATATTTTGAGAAGAAAAAAAGTGTCCTTTTTCTTTCTTACTTCTTTTTGGCCTAATCAGAATTATTATTTCCCAATCTTTTCCCGTACTGTTTTTCAGCAAAATTTCAAACTAGCTTGTAGGATTCCCTCTGCTAAGAAATTCATTAAAAAAAATCAGCTTGAAATTCAGACACTGTTGCTTGAGGTTGAGGGGAATTAAGCTAAAGTGCAAGAGAAAAGGTTTATCCTCTCTCTGGTTTACAAATTTAAACCTTTGATGAAAGTTTAATTAATTACCAACTAATTAAGTTGGTTGATATATTTCAACTGTTAATTTTTCTCCCTTGTGCAAAGAGGCAGGCAGTCCATATATAGTCATCTTAGTGTTGAGAAAAAGATGTCTCAAAGTAAAGTTCTTGCATTAACAAAGTATCTTTACTTGAACTTCAGGAACAAGGAAGCTTAAAGTTGATCAAGGATTTATAAATTATAGGACAACACCTTATTTTATTTTTTTAATATTAGTTTATAAGGGTACCTTTTTGATATAAATATATATAAAGCTTAACAGCTGTTCGCTGCCCTGTATTAGTAATCTATATTGTTTGGATTTTTTATTTTTATTTTTAAATATTTGTCGACATTTATTTATGACATATAATCAAATATGAATATGAAAGTATGATCATCTAAATATATAAAAAAAAATTTAAAAATTTAAATCTACTTGTATCGAACACATACCCAAATAACATAATTAATAATAGTTTCGCCATCATGGTTCATGAATATCTTCCAACACATAGGAATGATCCCTATAGTGAAACATTCACTAACCAATTAAATAATATATTTGGCAAAATCATTAAAGGAAAAGTGATCCAATGTAGTATTAGAAAAAGGAAATTGTTAAAAGACTTTTTTAAATAAGTAAGCTTAATATAACTACAAATCAAATTACTATATATATATTTAGCATTACAAAATTTTTAGAAAAATATGACAAATTCAAATCATATTTCCAAAACTTAATCAGAATATGGAAGAAATATACTTCTGATGACAAACCCCTCAGTAGAATCAAGAAGAAAGAAACACAAGAAAAGTAGAAAATAACCTGACTAATTATGTTATTCAGTTATAAGATAATTAACAAGCACAAATTCATAGTTAAAAACTAGAAAAAAAAAAAGAAAAGAAAAAAAAACTCTCATGGCTTCTGTTTCTGAGTATAGATATAGTCAGTATGAGCAGCAAGAGTTCTTCTCATCAAACACTCTTCTTCTCCAACTCCTTCACAGCTATCTTCAACAGCCTCAGTCGACTGCTCAGGCTCAACAGTAATACCCTATCAAAACCGGCAAATCATCAATATTATAACTTTAAGAAAAAAAAAATGGGAATGAAGATAAGCAAAACTCAGTCAAATTTAACTAACCTCAGCTTGGGTTTTTGCAGGAGACTGGTTAGGGAAAGCTGGGCCAGAGCGGGCAGCAAAGGATAGAGTGGAAACGAGGAGGAGGGTTAAGACGAAAAAGGTGGCAAGTTTAGCCATCTTTGCTTTACTAATTAGATAGCAAAGGGAAATACCTAAGAAAAGAGATGATTAAGGCTTTATGAAGATAAAGAGATAGGGTGAAGAGAGCGGTGGTGATGGTGGCAAATATATAGAGAAGAGAAAGCGTGTGAACTTAAGAGGTGGGAAGGGAAGAATTCTGAATTCTGATAAATATAGCAAATAAATAGATAGAATTAAGAAACACAAGAATGCTTTAAAATTGGATTTTTAAGAATCCGCACATAGTTCAGGTTCATGAAATTTTTTGTAAAAATAAAAATTAAATTTTTGAAAGAAAATTAAAAAAAGGGCAAGGTGGAATTAAAGTAGACTGTAGGAATAAAAGTATAAAACTCAAAAGCTAACAGCTATCCCCAATAAAAAAGGTTTTCAAATGTTTATATTTTGGTCAAAGCACTGTTTTGGCAATACGTGTTTGTTGTCGTTTTTAAAATTATCGTGGTAAATTAATTATCATATTGATAAAATTATTAAAGTGATTTTATTATTAGTAATCTTAAATTATTATGTTTGATATAATATTATAGATAACTGATGATCTTAAATCAATGTGTTTGATATTGTATAGAAAAAAATTATTGAATATATAATATCCAAAATAATCTTATTATTAATAATAAAATTATTTAATGAAAGCAAAAAATTTATTTTTATTGAATGAACAATTTATAACATAAAATTTTTATTGTTTTAGTAAAATATATATATATATATATATAAGATATGAACCAGTACTGATGAATATAATTCAAAGTTATTAACATATTCATATTTAATGGACACATAAGTTATCTTGTATAAAATGATTTTAAAAAAATAGAGATTTGTTTATAAAAAATTAAAATTTGTAGAAAAACATATTTTAGTGGGTATCATTTCGAGGATAAATTAGTTTTAAAATAATTTTTTATATCACTCTCCATGATAACTTTTTTTCATCTTTTTGGATGAGATTTAGATCATCTCACGGTAAAGTTATCTAATCATTCTTGATAATTTAAAATCACTGTTCTCGTAAAATTCTTAAATTATTATCAAACACGATAATCTAATAATAATAATAAAATTATTTTTAATTTTAAAAAAATCACCTATATCAAACACCACCTTACAGAATAACTTAGCCAACTTGCCGTAGTTGAAATTGTTCGGAAAAGAGAAATACTATTTGTACGGCTACTGATTCATTCCACTAGGTAAGATAAGATCTCCAAGAGAGATGCTTTAAATGGGAAGACATTGGGCCTATTTTCTTGACTGCCGAAGATTCCATTCGTTTTTTAGTTTTTAATTACTATTTTTTTCGATAACATAAATGACATCCGTATGATTTTAAAAGGTTTATGAAATAATGAACAATAGAATTAAATGTTTGTTCTTTAATTTCTCAAAATGATTCAGGTTTATAGTTAAGAGTATTTTTCTTTGCATGCAAGGGTCAAAGGGTTGGGTCCTAAGGATATTAATGTAGCACAATCTCCTCTTAGATATCACCTTAGAAATCCATGTACCAAAAGAAAAAAAAAATACCCCTAGAAAATAGCTTAATTATTCCAAAAGATTAAGATAATAAAATTGAATTAAAACATATGCATGCCTAAAATCATTTGGA
Organism: Fremontodendron californicum; assembly: GCA_030761205.1. Lineage (NCBI taxonomy): Eukaryota > Viridiplantae > Streptophyta > Magnoliopsida > Malvales > Malvaceae > Fremontodendron > Fremontodendron californicum. The sequence continues at coordinate 3,215,175 of JAULJL010000020.1, forward strand.
AAAAAAAAATTTGATTCAGATAAAAGCTATAAATATTCTTGATTGTTTTGTCAGAAACGAATAGAGGAAATCTTTGTTAATGATTTTGTATGCCCATCTCATAAGCTAATCATAAATAATAATTTTTTAATATATGGTCAAAAATATTTTTAAATTTAATCTTCTCTTTGAATGATTTTAAAAAAAAAAAAATCAGTTGCTTTCTCGCTTGTTATTACATTATCTAATTGGGGGTATACTTATATAATTCTAATTCATCTATTTTACCTCTCGTTTGTTGAAAGTCACCGACTACTCAAATTTTCTGGAGTTCTCTTGTTTGTTCTTTTTCTAGATTATTCTTCAATCTTCTTCCTAGAAATTTCTTCATCCCCCTCTCTAGAATTGTCTACATAATTCTTTAATTCTCTTTAGATTTCTTTCTAGAAATCTCTCCAATCTTTTCTTCCTAGATTATTCTTTAGTTTTCTATCTAGATGTTTCTCCAATCTTTTAGTTCTAGATTTCTCCTCTACTTAATGTAACCGACAATGATAAGCCGGTCTAGCATAATTATAAATAGGTGTGTGCTAGTTGAGTGGAGTAAGTGAAAGTGGTGAGCAAGAAAACAAAGAGTGAATAGTAAAGTGAGAAAGAGTTTGTGTGAGGTTGTCTCCATTGTTAGTTGGTGTTCACACCAATTGTATTTGGTCTTTTCTCATATTAATAAAAGAGTTGTTTTTTCGGAAGTTACTGTAGCTTCCCGAGATAAAGTTACTGTAGCGTATCGAGAAAGTTACTGTAGCAAATCGATACTGTAGCACAAAACTACAATCGGTATCGAGGGTCAGAAATCAACAAATTGGTATCAGAGCAAGACGGTCAGGGACCGGAGTACGCATATCGGAGAAAGACAGTCTGGGGCTGTGAAGATTATTGGTCTAGGACCAAGACGATCGAGGATCGTAGTTCGTGGAGACGTGGAAATTCTGCCGGTACACGGTCAGGGACTGTGAAATTAAGTGAACGAGAATCAAATTTGAGGTAAGTGCAGGGCACTCTCAAGACACTATGGCAGATATTTCTAATTCCGCTAGCAACATCGAGAAGCTCAATGAAAACAATTACAATACGTGGAGCATCCGGATGCAATATTACATGCTCGGGCAAGATTTATGGGATATTGTTAACGGTGAAGCTTCAACACCACCAACAGATGCCGGAGAACTAAGAAAATGGAAGATCAAAGCTGGTAAGGCCATGTACGTGTTATCAGTCACCATTGAGGATGGTTTATTACAACGCATCAAGGATGCAAAGACACCGAGGGAAGCCTGGGACACACTCACAATGATGTTCGCGAGGAAAAATGATGCTAGGCTCCAACAATTGGAGAATGAACTCCTGTCAATCTCGCAGCAAAATATGTCGGTAAGCGAATATTTCTCTAAAGTTAAAACTCTTTGTGATGAAATTTCAAAATAGATCCAGAAAATGCCATTACCGAAACGAGGATGAGAAGAATTATCATCCATGGCTTGCGATCTGAATACAACGGGATTGTTACTGCAACTCGTGGATGGAGCAAAGAACCAACTTTAACTGAGTTGGAAAATATCCTTGCAAATCAAGAGGCTTTAGATAACCAAATGTCTAAAGTCTCGATAAAAGATGACGAGAAAGCACTCTTTAGTAATAAAAGAGGCTTTAATAAAAGAAGCAAAGTTGCTACAAAGCCAGGCGTGGAAGAAAATAAATTTCGAAGGCAAGAAACATGGCCAAAGCAAGGGGGAAGGAGCTTTCGGCAAGAGGGAGCCCAGCATGTTCGAGAAAGAGACAAAAATGAAAATAGGTATCGTCGTCAAAACAATCAGTGTTACAACTGTGAAAAATCTGGTCACTTTGCTCGAGACTGTCGGTTTAAGCAAGTCCAAGGCAACGCGGCAACCTCGTCACGAGAAGAGAATAATAGCGAAGAAGAGTGGGATTTTCAAGCATCAATTGCTATTGAAGAATGCGAAGAACTTGCAGCTGCTTGCATCACCGAGTCAGAAGAAGAGTGTTCACTCGCATCGGTGAGTAAATTAATTGACTATAATAATGATTGGATAGTTGATTCTGGATGCAACGCGGCAACCTCGTCACGAGAAGAGAATAATAGCGAAGAAGAGTGGGATTTTCAAGCATCAATTGCTATTGAAGAATGCGAAGAACTTGCAGCTGCTTGCATCACCGAGTCAGAAGAAGAGTGTTCACTCGCATCGGTGAGTAAATTAATCGACTATAATAATGATTGGATAGTTGATTCTGGATGCTCAAATCACATGACTGGAGATAAGGAGAAGTTGACTAATACCTCAACATACAAAGGAGAACGAGTTGTGGTAACTGCAAATAATTCAAGGTTACCTATTACTCACATCGGCCAAACAACTATTGTGCCACGGTTTAGTCCACACCAAATCGAGCTGCAAAACGTATTCCATGTGCCAGGTATGAAGAAAAATCTGCTATCAGTTTCACAACTCACTGCCTCAGGAAATTATGTCGTGTTTGGTCCAGATGATGTGAAAGTATATCCAAACTTAAAGCCAACAAGTACACCAATAATGGAAGGGAAGCGTCTGGAATCAGTCTATGTTATGTCCGCTCAGACTACATATGTGGACAAGACAAGAAAGAATGAAACAGCTGACTTGTGGCATGCGAGGCTTGGGCACGTGAGTTACCTCAAGTTAAAGGTAATGATGAAAAAGTCTATGCTCAAAGGTCTTCCTCAATTAGACATTCAAGAAGACACAGTATGTGCCGGGTGCCAATATGGGAAAGCTCACCAGTTGCCATACGAGGAGTCAAAGTTTAGAGCTAAGGAGCCTCTCCAGCTAATTCACTCAGACGTGTTCGGGAAGATAAAGCAACCTTCTGTCAGTGGCTGCCAATACATGATAACTTTCATTGATGATTTTTCAAGGTACGTCTGGATTGACTTTATGAAAGAAAAATCAGAGGCACTTACTAAATTTATAGAGTTCAAAGAAAAGATGGAAAAAGAAGTAGGCCGAAAGATACAATGCCTACGCACAGATAACGGGGGAGAATACACATCCAAGGAGTTTTCAGAATTCTTACAGGAATGCAAGATACGCCGACAATTGACTTGTCCGAACACTCCACAACAAAATGGAGTTGCCGAGAGAAAGAATCGGCATTTGGCTGAGATATGTCGAAGCATGTTACATGCGAAGAATGTGCCACCTCGTTTTTGGGCAGAATGCATGAAGACTGCAGCTCACGTGACTAATAGGCTTCCACAAGCAAGGCTTGGTTTTATCTCACCCTTTGAGAAACTATGGAACATCAAACCCACGGTGAGTCACTTTCGAGTATTTGGTTGCGTATGTTATGTATTTGTACCAGATCATTTACGTAGCAAATTCGACAAAAAAGGCAATTCGTTGCATATTTGTGGGATATGACGATCAAAGAAAAGGGTGGAGATGTTGTGATCCAACGAGTGGCAGATGCTATGTATCCAGAAATGTTGTGTTCGATGAAGCTTCGTCATGGTGGTCACCACAAGCAGCTCTGTTGCCAGACTCAAAAGAGATTGAAGAAAAACTTCAAGAAAATATGGAGGAACAAATTGAGCTTGAAAAGACTCAACCAAGTGACGAGTATTCAGAAAAGGCTCTTGATGAGGAAAAGTTATTTCGAGAAAATGAGTTCGATGAAAGAGATTCTCAGCCACTTCTGCGTAGGTCATCACGACAACGCAAACCAAATCTTAAGTATGCTAATGCTGCTCTAATTGAAAAAATAGAGCCAACAACTTATGAAGAGGCATCTGAGAAATTGGAGTGGAGAAAAGCCATGGAAGAAGAAGTTCAAGCCCTGAAACAAAACGAGACATGGGAGTTGGTGCCAAAGCCGAAGAAGATTGAACCCATCTCATGTAAATGGGTTTATAAAATAAAGACTCGACCCGATGGATCGATAGAAAGGTATAAGGCTCGATTGGTGGCTCGCGGATTCTCTCAAAAGTATGGGGTGGACTATGATGAGACATTTAGTCCGGTTGCAAAGATTACAACAGTACGAGTATTACTTGCCCTTGCAGCAAGCAAATCTTAGAAGTTATGGCAAATGGATGTGAAAAATGCCTTCTTGCACGGAGAGCTAGATCGAGAGATTTATATGGAGCAGCCCGAAGGATTCACAAGTAAAGTTCATCCGGATTATGTGTGTAAGTTGAAAAAGGCACTCTACGGATTAAAACAAGCACCGAGAGCATGGTACGGCAAAATTGCCGAATTCCTAATACAAAGTGGTTACTCAGTTGCAGCAGCAGATTCGAACTTGTTCGTGAAAGAAAAAGGAGGTAAGTTGGCAATAGTCTTGGTTTACGTGGATGATCTAATCATCACCGGAGACAACGAAGAAGAAATCAAACAAACTAGAGGCAATCTCTCAATACGTTTTCAAATGAAAGAGCTTGGAGAGCTGAATCACTTTCTCGGGCTAGAAGTAATCCGTACCAAAGTAGGAATATTCTTATCTCAACACAAGTATGCAAAAGATCTTATACACAAATTCAGGATGACTGATTGCAAGTCGATATCTACGCCTATGGAAGCCAATGCAAGACTCTGTAGTGAAGAAGGCAAAGAATTGGAAGACTCAACAAGTTATAGGCAACTAGTGGGTAGTCTAATCTACCTTACATTAACAAGACCCGACATTGCATTCGCTGTTGGAGTAGCTAGCCGATTCATGGAGAAACCAAGGAAACCTCACTTAGATGCGGTTCGACGAATCTTGAGGTACGTAAAAGAAACTATTGATTTTGGACTTCTATACAAAAAGGGAGTTCCGTGCCAAGTTATAGGATATTGTGATGCCGATTATGGTGGAGATCATGATACAAGACGATCAACAACTGGCTACATGTTTAGTCTTGGATCCGGCATAATCTCTTGGTGTAGCAAAAGACAACCTACAGTATCATTGTCAACTAAAGAAGCAGAATATAGAGCAGCAACTATGGCAGCACAAGAAAGCACGTGGTTGATACAGCTGTTAAAGGACCTGCACCAACCGATTGACTCTCCAGTACAACTCTATTGCGATAATCAGTCAGCAATAAGCTTAGCTGAAAATCCAGTCTTTCATGCCAGAACCAAACACGTAGAAATACATTATCACTTTGTACGTGAAAAAGTACTTCAACGAGATGTTGAACTGAAATACATCAAGACTGAAGAACAAGTAGCTGACTTGTTTACCAAGGGACTTAGCGGTGCAAAATTCGATGAGTTCAGAATACAACTTGGCATGACTACCAAAGCGAGCATCAAGAGAGAGTAGTCGTTGAGGGGGAGTGTTGAAAGTCACCGACTACTCAAATTTTCTGGAGTTCTCTTCTTTGTTCTTTTTCTAGATTATTCTTCAATCTTCTTCCTAGAAATTTCTTCATCCCCCTCTCTAGAATTGTCTACATAATTCTTTAATTCTCTTTAGATTTCTTTCTAGAAATCTCTCCAATCTTTTCTTCCTAGATTATTCTTTAGTTTTCTATCTAGATGTTTCTCCAATCTTTTAGTTCTAGATTTCTCCTCTACTTAATGTAACCGACAATGATAAGTCGGTCTAGCATAATTATAAATAGGTGTGTGCTAGTTGAGTGGAGTAAGTGAAAGTGGTGAGCAAGAAAACAAAGAGTGAATAGTAAAGTGAGAAAGAGTTTGTGTGAGGTTGTCTCCATTGTTAGTTGGTGTTCACACCAATTGTATTTGGTCTTTTCTCATATTAATAAAAGAGTTGTTTTTTCGGAAGTTACTGTAGCTTCCCGAGATAAAGTTACTGTGGCGTATCGAGAAAGTTACTGTAGCAAATCGATACTGTAGCACAAAACTACAATCGGTATCGAGGGTCAGAAATCAACATCGTTGGCATGTCAAAATTCAAATTTGAAACCTCTCATAATTTCTTTAGATCATGAGATGTTATTTTATTACGTACCGAGCATTAATATCGGAAAAAAATTCCTTTGCATGCTAGTATGGATCGGGCCGCGACCTTATTTTTTTAAACTCAAATTCGGGTCAAATCGGGTCTGATCCGATTCGAGAGTCCATATCACTATTAGAAATAATATTAAATTATTTTTATGTTAATATTTACAATTAAATTTAAATAATTTTTTTTTTTATATATTGATGATCAACAGGAATTCAGTCAACCCGAATTAAAAAAATATATCTTTCCACATCCAATACAAGAAGTTCGGCTCTTGAACAGGTCTATTAGTGTCCACACGAACAAACAGAAAAATCTCCAGTCCAATATATTTTTACAATTATACAGGCTAGCTAGTGCTGACTTTTTAGGCTCAACCATAAATTATTCTCTCAACATTGTTTTTCTCTTCGTGGATGGAATGTTGTTCCAATTTCCTAAGTTTGGTTAATTTTATCAAAATCATTTGACATGCATCCACAATCAAGAAACCCTAGAAATTAATTAAGACAACCTAAATTCCTCCAACATGTAATAATAGATCAGCTTTTGATCTACTCAGAAATTATGTCACGACATGTGAATGGTCTGAAAAATCACCGTTTGCCTTGAGAAAAATTTGGCACATCAATAAGTTGCATAATAACCAAAAGGTTTTGAGGACTTTACTTAGCATATGTTCATTCATTAATGAGGTGGCTATTGCATTTTGACTATTAACATCAAATATAAACTCGATTAACAAATTAATTCATACTAATGCCTTAGTAATTGCCAATGTTTTTAATTTCCATAAATATCCATCTTTATTCAACTTAATTATTAGGGAAAAAAAGACTAAGAGATTGAAAAAGACAACTAATGATCTTGGATAACAATTAAGTAGCTCTAAGAAAAGATTTAGAGTGTAAATTGAAGTCATTATTGTATAATCCATTACAAAAAAATTCATATTTATGAATTTTCCCAACATGTGACATATTTATGAATTTGTTCAAAAGCAAAATATTAAGGAAAGCTAGTCAAAGACGTAAGATCAACAAAATTTTGATCTTTCACCCATTTTTATTTGTCTTAGTTCAAAGAGTGTTGCATAAATTAAGCTTTAGCTAACCTAAATGTCATTATCATATGCCTTAACCGTTTTGTCACAAATGAGCTAAGTGTTAGTAAGTACAAGTTGATTATTCAAAGATTACACAAAATTAATTCCAAATTTTTATAATATATATTAGTATTAATTAATTATCAAAAGGTATATGTTAGTTAACCCTCGTGATGCTTTGCTTCTAGATTATCCATCCATAGAGGTTTGAAATGTTAGACTAATGAATATAAACAATATGAAAATATTAAATTAAATAGATTGTTTGGAGGAAAGCAAATGAACTCATTTATAATGAAATTGAGATTAATTATATGAAAATGGTTGGTATACGTATTAAATTATTAACAATATATTCAGATTAGATACCCAAGTAAGGTTTGACCAAATAAAGAGATTGGAGAAGAAAGGAAATATAAAGCAAAAAAAAGGAGAAGAAGAGAATAACAGAAAAGAATATGAATCCGTAACTTAATTCAGTTGATTCATGTAGTCGAGATGGCATCAAGTAGATTTGATATTCAAATCTTAATATCTGCAACTTTTTTTTATTCTCAGACTGTGATATTTTTTTATTGAAAAAAAAGTAAGCGAGAGGTGGGAGATATATAGCATTGCATTCAAACAATGCAGCCGGAAAGGAATTGTGAGAATATAATCAGATGCTTTTGTGCTGATGGTGTTTGTAGCTTAACCCAAATCTGATACTTGAATTAGTCAAAAAAAAAAACTTAAAAAGCATTTCTGTTAGTAACCTTTCGGTAGCAAAAGGCAAGGTTTAGACTTAGACAAGTTGGATATATATTCTTTTCCTTTATCACATGATCAATCCAATTCCATGCTATATATTCTCTTAATTTGTCTGTCACAACAACAAGGTTTAGTTTGCTTAGTTATTTATATCACAAATAATTAAACAAAGTCAATTCTACTAGAGATTTGAATAAAATAAAAACAATATTGCTGTTTTAATTTTGTAAGTTTAATGAACAAATGCAGACAGTTTGTACTGAGAATTGAAAACCTATGCATGACGTATGTGCTACGTTTCATCCCAAATCAGGCTTTTTACTAAATCTCAAATCAGTTTGTAATAACCCAAACCCAAAATTTTGCTTCTCTCTGCCTTAAATTATTATAGCACAAAAAAGAAAGTATTGTTTTCTTTTTTATTTTATAAAGGATATGCATAGGAAAAGAATTTGCAGATATTGAAATTTGAACTTTGAATAATTTATTAGACATCGCATTTTAAAATGATTATATAAATCAATTGGACTAAACCCAAGTTCGGATCGTTTTCTCTTCACAGGACACTAGTATAAGACTACCTAGCAATGTTGTCAGGGCTCCATACTGTGAAGAAAAAAGAAGAAATGGCCAATCTAAGTCAGCAAATAAATCGATCCTTATCCTTTTTTAAGCTTTAACTGTACAAAAATTGATCAGTAATTCTCTGGTCTTTCACTGTGAGAATCCATGACAAATCCCGTAGACTTTATCCCTAGCCCAACTCCCTTTGCTGCAAGCATTTTTTTCTAAAAGTTGCCAAGATCTCTGGTGTATCGTTTCAATCCCATAGATTTTCTATAATCATGATTTCCTTATCTGACCATTTCGGCCAGGAAATAAAATAACTACTCACAAAACGATAATGGCACCTATATTCCATGTCTAATTATACGCATCGTGGGCTCCATGAGAAAAAAATTATGGACCAAATGTCTTTCCTTTTTTCTCTTTATGCAGAGATCTTTTTTTCTTTTCTTTTTTATCAGAGTAAAGCAAAGATGTTGACTAGAATATGTAAACACAAGCAGGCATGGCTGCAAATGCACTAGACTTTAGGCTTTGTATTATATAACTAAGGGAGAGGCTTTATGTCCAAATACCGTTTGTCATTCTTTGATACTGTAAATTTATGATTTGATTTGGATGAACGATGTGAAAAGATTATCACAGTTGATTTAGTTCATTGAAATGTAGTTAACTTAGAATAAAAGTAGAAATCTATATGCTTTATGTGATTTGTTATACCCATAAAGACCTTAAGTGTACTTTAATAATTGCACTAGTTAGATCCTTATATATAAGGTGAGCCTCCATAGAGGCAAAGGGAGGTAATTCATATTCTCTACACTCTCCTTTTCATTTATTTATATTGTTTCTCTCAACTTATTGAGTTATTATTGACTTGAGCATCGGAACGAGCGTCGGAGAACCAATTTCGATGCCCCTGACCATCATTATTTTGCAGGTTTTCTCGAGATAGATCACGACCAATTTAGACATCAACATGATTCATTACAATGAAAATGGTCGCGCACGATTAGATTCAACAAACATGTTCATATATATGTTGCACTTGAGAGTAGACCTTTTCACCGGTCGGGCAGCCCGCCCGACCTGGCAGGCCCGGCCCGTATTGGCTGAGCCTGGGTAGGTATTTTAGTGATCCGGGCCGGGTCGGCCTAGATCACTGTTTATCCAATAAAAAAATATTATTTTTTAAATTTAATTATAAAAAAATAAAAAAAAAATACTTTTTTTATTATATAAATGAACAGTGAATATGGACAGGGCTTGAATAAGGAAAACAAAAAAAAATCAGGCCGCGACCCGACTCGACCCATGAGCAGCTCTACTTGATACTCAAGATTTATGAATAAGAAGTTTCACGTCATGAAAAAAGATGAAAGATCGATTTCGTAAATTTATGAGTTGCATATCCTTTGTATCTCCTTGATGCAATTGTGTCTTTCAAACATGAAATTGTCGGTAGAAACAAATTTTATTCGTGTCTGTTTAGGGCATTAGCCGTTAGCCATAGGGCAGATGCAACCGAAAAAAAATAATTCATATCTTACACATGATAAAATTAATGTCCATTTAAAAAAAATAGTCAGCAAAGCTTTTAAAAAGGCAATTTATTATCAACATACAATAATTTAGAAGAATGCTGCATGATTGAGGTTTGAATTGAGGACGGATGTTGAACTTCACATCTAAAATAGTCAAAATTGAACTTGTGATTTAGTTCATGTAGCGCAATTTTAAAATGTGACATCCATCAGGTTTGGATTTCGAATCTTAATATCTGTAATCTTTTTCTTATTCTCAAGCTGCAGACTCCTTTGAATCAAAAAATAATCAAATTCAAAAAGAGGAATATGTACTAAACCTACTCAAGGGTTGGGCATGAGTAGAGTGACCCGAATCACTATTTAAATAATAAAAACTTATTTTTTATTTAAATTTAATTATAAAAATATATAAAAATTTATGTGAAAATTATTTTTTAATTTTTTAATATTATTTGAACAATAAAATGGAACGGCCGAATGGCTCGAGCCCGCCTAAGACCGGACCTGGGTATAAGGAAAAAAAATTGACCACGACCTGACGCATGAGCAGGTCTAATGTGTACTATACTTTGCAATATGAACATAAAACCTCAAATTTTTATGCCAATGCTTTAGCTTTTCTTTAAGCGTATGCTATTACTCCTTTTATGAAAAGTGATGAAGACAAATTGATAGCAATAAAGCTCTTCAAGAATGAAACAAAATTCTATGTGGGGTTAATTTTGACATCAAATTCTTGTCAATTTGAGTCCCACCAACATTAATGTACATAAAATTCTAAACCGACTTTGAAGGACAATGTAGAATATTGAAGTGAGATGTCTTACTCTTCCCTAACAGGGCTCGATGTTTCGACCACAAGTTCTTGGGAGCCTAACACGCATAGCCGCATTGGGTTTTGTCGATCACTCATATCAGTCGAAAGCAAAGCAACGATCAGGCTATTATTAGGCCATTAGTCAAACACCATTTTTCAGTTCACTAATATTATCAGTTTTAGTGTAGCTTTGCGGCCTAAGTACGTTAAGTTGGAAAAAGAACGAAAGGGAAAGTCGAAAGAAACTTGTGAGGGTTACATTTTTCTGTGTACTTTTGCTAAATGTTAAAATTTTGTTCAATTGTGAACTCCATATTTAAGTTTGATGAAACTTTTTTCAACAATCATGATTTTGATGGTAGATGAATATGAAAGATACAAGTTTTGAGAGTGACAAAGTTGTGCAAGTCAACAAGAAAGTGATGGTAATTTAGGTTTCATTATTGCTTTATTGTAGTTGATTGAAAAAAGTTGGTTAAATCAACGAAAAAAGGAAATTTTTTTGTGGTATATAATGTTTATTGTGCTTATTATTCAAAAGTTATTATTTTATAAGGTTTACTGTAATCGTTCAAAGGGATATCCTCTTTACAGTCACTTGAAATTAACTCAAATAATGAAAAAAAAAAATTTGAATAAAATTTTTAAATAAGTGACATTAGTCAATTTATAGTGTCAAAATTTATCTGCTTAAAATTTTAAAATAATTAGCAGTCCAACTTAATATGATATTAAACTATTGAATTCGAATTTTAAAAAATGCCCTTTTAATATTTTTCACCAATATCTTACCATTCATTGAGTTATGCAATACTAATAATTTTCGGTTTGTATTTTTTTTCTTACACTTAAATATACGTATCTATTAATCATTCTTTTAACTTATAGATGAGGTATCGTATTAAAATTTAAATATAATAATTAAAGTATTTTTTATTTACTAAAGCTTTTAAGACAATTGATAACACAAATTAAAATTGTGTATGCATTCTCATGTATATTCTCATTATGGAACTTTGGATGCAAAATGCAAGCTGTAATTGTGGACCTAGGGCGAGGATCATGTTGGTGATTGGTCCCAAGTCCCAAGGGAAAAAGGGACGACAAGATTTGAAGTAACTATAAACCTAGAACTGGCCCGTAGCCATAAGACTTTGAAAAGAGCTAGAAGGCGAACCCTAGGTTCGACCCATCAATAACAGACTAGGCTAGCAGATCTATAAAGGGTTTTTGAACAGAGGGCCGGTGACCGATCCCCTCTCAATATTAATCTCCAGAGTCCATATAGTCTAAACTAGTTGATTCATACGCTTGAGAAAACTTTGATTCTAGAGGGTTCAAACTCTAACAAGTGTTTGATAATATTAATTTATTACCAATCCTCCTGCATAAGCAGCAACTTTGTCTAACTGGGGAATTTAGAAAGAAAGAAATAGGTCATGAACTCATGATCGAAGGCAGGAATTAGAGGTGCTCATGGATCGGGTCAGGTTTAGGTTTGAAATAAATATTATTTTTTGTTCAAGTCCGTTTCGAGTCGGGTCTAAACCGGCCCATAATAAACTCATTTCACTATTCATAAATTATTAAAATATTATTTTTATATTAATATTTATATATTTTTTATAATTAAATTTAAATAATTTTTTTTTAATTGTTGAATAGTAATTCGGGTCAATCCGAATTACAAATACTCTTACCTAAACCCGACCAGAACCGCACCGAACGAATTATCCGATTCTTAAGCAGGTCTAGCAAGAATATACCCTTTCTTTTTTTCTTTTTTTGTTGGATTTGATTATGGACTAACTTATCTCTGCTGCATAACTATGATAATTGCCTGACTCGTTTTTGGGTATATTTTGAACAATGATTTTAGAGTATGAAGTTGGTCTAATCTGACTTGAATTAATTGTTATTTTACTATATGAAAAAACTAATTTTACTTAATTATTCTAAAAAAAAAAAGTTGAAATTTTGTTAATTAAAATTTGTAAGCTTGCACAAACTCTTCAAGATTGTGAAGTCACCCATCACCAAACCCCAGCAATGTGTGTGAACGTCCACTTAAAGGTTATATAAAAAGTTGGTTATTAATATATGTAGGTATTGTAATTGGTAAACCTCCATATATTTACTTTGTTGATTCTTAAAGTAAAATTTAGGCAAAGAATATATTTTATAACATCAGATTATGGTATTAGATTCTAGTGTAAATTCTTCAACCCAATCGGTAACTTATGCTTTCCCTGATTCTTTGTTTCTGTTTTTTATTCCTGACAAAAAGAATGGTGCGAAACCTCTTTCTTTGAGTGCTTGAAAAAAGTCCTTGCCCCAAATAAATTCAGATCAAAACCATTAAATATTTTTTTGGGTGAAATTTTATAAAATCGATCAACATTGCCTTCTAACTAGAGGTATTTATGGGTCACGCCGGCTTCGAATAGAAAAAAATTTGCTTGTTCAGACATAGTCCGATTTGAAAATTTATTTTAATATTTAAAATATATTAAAATATTAAAAAATTATTTTATATTAAATTTTATATATTTATAATTAAATTAATTTAAATAATTTTTTTATCATTTAAATAGTAATTCAAATCGAGCCAGATCGACCCAAATTATCAAAAACTTATCTCAAACCCGATTTAATTTAGTTAAATTTGTCGATTCAGATAAATAATCCAGCTCGTGAACAGACCTAATTCTAAGAAAAAGTGGATGATGATCATAATATCCTTGGTTTCATCATCCATTGCATAAGCAAAATCACTAATTAGAGGGATGTTGCTTTATTACTCTACTAACTAAATTAGAGTAAAGCATATTTTATTATTTATATGCATAATGTAATAATCCATAAAATCAAGTTAACCAATTACATTATCTCATCATTTTAGTTTAACATTAAGCTCCTATATCAGTTGCATCTATGACCCAAAAAAACAAACAAAAAAAACTCAATTATTATCATTTAAATAATCCAGGACATGCTGTCATCTTCAATGTGGTTGTGAAATTTATTTTGGTGCAATAATTGTAAGTATAAGATAGTGACATTACAAGAAAATTTCCACCCTAAAGCAACAAAATATTTTAACTAGTAGCATAATTATGTTTTACTTGTATCATGTATGATCACTTCAATATTTTTTTTTTCTCCTTCCACAGTATTTTTTAAAGGGTTAAGCTAGTTGATTTTTGGTTGATTAATTCAATTTCAAGGTGCCTCTTAAAATAATTTTTCAAGGATCAAGATTGAATAATTTGCATTGCAAATATGCTTTAATATTTAAGGCATGTCCCAAAAAAAAAGGATATAATTACTAATTAACCAAAAGAAAAAGAAAACAAGCACTCCGTAACTAATTAAAGGTTAAGAGATTATTTGGATACTAATTAAAGATCAATGTCTTATTTGGGTGCAAATTAAAAGTTAAAAATTTATTTAAGTATAATAAAAATATAGAGTTTAGCGAGATAAAATGATATAAGTTCAATATTTTTTGAGTTAATAGCACCAATGGTCCCCAAACTATAGGACATATTTTATATTGGTCCCTAAACTTCAAAACGTATCAAATTGGTTATTGATTATAAGTATCATAACAAATTGGTCCCTTCCGTTAGTTTTTCCGTTACTTTTACTGTAGCAATCAGTTAATGACACGTGTCACCAGCTGATTACTCCAACTTGCCTCTTCATTTTTTTCCTTTTTCTTTATTTCTTTATTTTTTTTATAAATAAATACAAAGAAAAAATAATTCATATTATAAATTAAAATATATATTTTTAAAATATAATTAATTTAAAAAGTATGAAATATTTATTTACTTTAATTTTATAAATAATATTTTTAATTTTTTCGTTTCTTCCTCCTTTTTTTTTTTTTTTGCTTTTCTCTTCTTTATAAATAAATATTAAAAACTAAATAATAATTTACATTATAATTTAAATTAATATTGTAATAATCAAATAATTGAAAAAATATATATAACTATTTATTTACATTAATTTTATAAAAATATTATTTTTATTTTTTTCTTCCCTTTCTTCTTTTGTCACTTCTTTATAAACAAATACAATATATATATAAGTATATTATATTATATTTTAAATTAAATTAACTTTCTAAAAATTAAATAATTTACAAATATAAAATATTTATTTTATATTTATAAGTTTTTTTATTTTTTCCTTTCTTATCTTTTCCCTTTTTCTCTTGTTTGTAAATAAATATAAGTAAAAATAAATAAACAAATAAAAATTCATACTATAATTTAAATTAATTTTTAAAATATAAAATATTTTATTTACATTAATTTTATAAGAAAAGAGGAAAAAAGGAAAGAAAAAAGAAAAAAAGAAAAGGAAAATAAAATAAAATAAAATAAAATAAAAAAGTAAAAAAATATATTTTTAATAAATGAATGTAAATAAATATTTTATATTTCATAATTATAAATATTTAATTTTTACGAAATTAAATTATTTATAAAAAGAAAAAAAAGAAAGAAAGAAGAAAAAGTAAAAGAAAAAAAAATATTTTTTATAAAATTAATTTAAATAAATATTTATATTTTATAAATGATTTAATTATTAAGAAATTAATTTAAATTATTATTTATCTTTTGTATTTATTAATGTTTTTATTTCCCTTTTTCTTTATTATTATTTATAAATAAATACAAAAGATAAATAATAATTTAAATTAATTTTTTAATAATTAAATAATTTATAAAATGTAAATATTTATTTATATTAATTTTATAAAAAATATTTATTTACATTTATTTATTAAAAAATATCAAAGAAAAAATAATAAAAAAATAAAGAAAAAGGAAAAAAATGAAGAGAAATGTGATACAATCAGCTGGTGACACGTGCCACTAAACTGATTGCTACAGTAAAAGTAACGGAAAACCTAACGGAAGGGACCAATTTGTTATGATACTTGTAAGTAAGGACCAAAATGATACGTTTTGAAATTTAAGGACCAATATAAAATATGCCCTATAGTTGGTGCTATTAACTCTACTTTTTTATTATTTTAATCATTAAGTTTTATCTAAGTATCTTAGCCAAAGTAGCATTAGTATGCATCACGATCGGGATTTCTTAATACCAAAGTAGTTAATTGGCCCCAATCGATGATTAATTATGATTGCTCTTGTGAAAAAAGTTATGCAGTAGAGAATTTTTTTTATCCCATTGGTTTCCTTCTAATATTCCACCATGTACCCTTTTTAAGCATGGCTAGGCATTTGTCTTCCAATTTCCAAAATCAATCCAAATGGATGCCATTGTTTTTTCCAGGGTCAGGAGTTGCAAAAACTGGTCTTATTGCAAAGGGAATCCGGCGATAAGAAGCTTAATTTCTGCAAGATAAGAAGCTGAGCAAGAACTCCATGAAAAGAACTAGCTAGTTGTTAAGCCTGATGATTGGCCTAATTGTTTGTATCCTTGTGAAAGTTTTAATTTAGCAGTTACTATACCTTATTTTATATTGAGAAAGCTAAGTTTTATATATCTCCCATATTTGAAATATTGTGACAAAAGAGTACTGGATTATCATCACAAGAATTCCAAACCCATGGCCAAAATTTGTCCTGCTTGAGAATTTCTTAGAACCTAGTAAGACCTTGTTGAGCACTTTGTTTTCTTAGGCTATTAAAAGATTGCCACTCAAGACAATCAATTTAAACAACTTGCTCTTTTTCTAATGATTAATCAAATTGCTTTGCATATTTCTCATTTATTTAACTTGAAATTGACTTGTTTTTATTATTTGTAATCATGATTGAGCAAACAAATACTTTTGAAATTGGTAAAAGGCTCAACCACCATGTCACCTCCACATAATTAAACCGTAATTGGAGGATCTTGATATCTCAATCAAGCTAACTCTGTAAAATCACGATATGATTATATTACACAAATGTCATATGACATAAAAATAACACGAATACAATGTAAATATATAAATATGTCAAAATCTATATAATATGAATTATTAATGTGTCAAAATTATATAAATATATAACATCTTAAGTACTATTATAACATAAAAAATAATATAATAACAATACGAGAACATGAATTACCTTATCAGGTGTAGGCATATATGCATCTCAAAAGCCTCTCTATATATGGCACCCATTGATTTATGAACTGATTTGTTTGAAACTTTAGTGCTGTTTAATACTAGAGCAATCAAAATCTAAAAATGTGAAATCAAACTAACCTCGCCATGGATATAAAAATTCATCAAGTACCCCCCTCATCATGTCAAAAATTAGAGCCCCTGTCATATAGTATCATCTTGGTTTTTTTTTTTCTTTTCTTGTGAGGGCTAATTATCATCAATTGGTTACCTTCTTCTTTTGTCTCATAAATCGATACTTTGTTGGTTTAGTTTTATCGAAAAATTAGTTTCATAAAAATATAATAATGAAAATGTTATCTCATTTATTCTCAGTCAAGATTTTTTATATTGTAAGATACATTTAAAAAATTAAAATATGTGACAATTTTTTTATTTTATAAAATTAAAAATTTTATTATCAATATATTAAAAACGAACTTATAATAATGAATGCTACAACAATCTTATTATTGTTTTTAGTCGGATAAAATCAATTAGATTAATAAATAATTGAACAAAATAACATGATTCTTTTTAACAAACAGTTGAAGTTGAAAAAGAAATATTTAATTAACAATGTTTATGTCATGTTGTTGTACGTTTTAACTGTTGATTTAGATAAAAAAAATTTAACAGCTTTTCTAAATCTAAGCGCTAGTCATTGTCTGGAAAAAAAAAAAATGGCACATTTGCATTTTATCTTTTGACTTGAATAAAGACCTTTTTTTTTTATAAAAACTCTAGTACTGTATTAGCAATTCACTTGTTGTGTGTTAGACTGATTTTCTAATAGATGTTATGAAGTACATGTTGGAGTAGTGGAGATCTAAAAAGAGAACCATACTTTCTTCAACATTATGATAAGAAAACCTTGGATACAAGGAAAATCTAATCAAAGTTGAATAATACAAATTCAAGTACTAAGCATGGATACGGGCTAAGAAGGAGCTAGACCTGTTTACGGATTGAGTAATCCGTCCGACTCGATAGGTTCGGTTCGTATTGTGTCGGACTTAGATAATGTATTTTGTAATTCGGTCCGGTTCGAATTACTATTTATTAAATAAAAAATAATTTTAATTTTAATTTAATTATAAAATATATATAAATATTAATATAAAAATACTTTTTTAATAATTTATGAATTGTGAAACAGGCTTACGGGCAGGCCTGAAACGGGCTAGGGCATCAAATTTTTTTTTTCTTCTGGGCCGCGATCCGGCCCATAGACAGGTCTAGAAGGAGCTATGTTATCCAAATTTTTTATTTTTTTATTTTTCAGTATTTGTATTTGAAATTTGTGTTCGATACATATTCAGATATGAATATGTGATATGATCCTCCAAATAAAATATATATATATATATATATGAGTGTAACCGTATCGGATACATATATATTCATATCTGACACTCACTTCTGAATCCGAATAACATAGAGAAAGAGTGGGACTTTACATGATTGGGTTTTTTTTATCATATTTCTAAGATACGGTATATAAAAAATTCCAATCTTTATCTTTTATTTTAATTTTAGCTCTAAAATAAAAGATTGGTAAAAAAATTTCACTTTCTTATTTTGTTTTTTATAAATTATATAATATATTAGCATATAACGAAGATATAATACTAAATCAAATCCAACAAAACGAAATCAAATTCATTAAAAAAAAATCTTATGGTAATAAATAAGGCAAAATAAAAAGGTATCCAGCAAAAGGGAAAAAAAAAAGAGAGAGAAGGAAAGCTTGCAACCGACTCGACCGGCGGCGAACCGACCCGCGCAAATCATGCTCGATCCACTCGCAGTAGGGTTTTGATTCTGGGCGTCTAGCTTCTTCATTCTGGGACTTCACATTTAAAGCCTATTGGGTATAATCCTTTAGACCATCTCCATTTATGCATACCCATTTATACATTATTAGAGGCATGATAAAATAATAATAATAATAATAATAATAATAAACAATGTTTTTGTGTTGAATGATTTTCACAAAAAAAATAAATAAATATTTATTTACATTTTTAGAAATCAAGAACCTATATACGTATTTATATTTTAGAAAAAAAAGATGGCGTTTGTTTAGGTAAATATTTTGAATAAATTTTAAAAAATAATAATCATGAAGAGACAAAAAATGCATAATAAAAAAAATAAAAGGTAGATGAAGATAAATTGTTGGTCATGCTTTAAGTATTTTTCTTTTTCTTTTTTTTACTGTTATTCTTTCGTTTTGATAAATACGAAATTTTAGCTTATGATTTCTATAAAAGAAAGGAAAAAAATGTTTTTAAGTAAAAACGATTCGTGGATTCTTGCCTAGATGTTGGGAGGATTCCGATAGTTATATAAAATAAGAATATGTTCATTTTAAGTTTTCGTTATAAGAACTCTCAAGTATGGAGAGCCTTTTCAAATTCTGCCTAGACGTTGGAAAATTTGGGAAGGCTCTCACATACTCAAAGGTTCGTATTTTATTTCTAAAAAAAATAATAGCAAAAAATAATAATAAAAAAGGTAATAAAAATAAAATAAAGTACAAAAAAATAAAATATTTTTTAACCAATTCGTTGTGTCATCTATTTATTCGTGCTTATTTAATTTTCTTTGATAGGTATGTTAATGTTATTCGTTCAATTTATAATGTGCTACGCAACATAAATCTTGAATAGAATTTTTAACAAAAAAAAGAAAGGATTTTCTGGAATAATAATAATAATATGCTTATAATAAGAACTTTCAAGTGTAGAGATCTTCTCCAAATTTCACCTAGATGATGGAGAATTTGAGAAAACCCTCACATCGAAAGTTATTATTCTAGCCTCAAATAAAATTTTTATTTTTAAAATTAAAATAATCCATTGTTTAAGTTGTTGATTTTTATCGATCTGTGTATGTCCATTCGTTATTTTTCCTTATTCCACTTATTCATCGCATATACTATTTTCTAATAAAAAAGAAAAATCAAGAGTTTTAAAAAAAGGATCCTACGGGATAAAATAAAATAATGTTTTGAGTAATAACAAATATTGGAACCTTGCCTAGATGTTGGAAGGTTTTTAATAATTGTTGCTTACAAAGGAATATTATTCCATTTAAAAGATTATTATTCTCAAATGAAGGAACCTTTTCGAATTCCGCCTAGATGTTGGAAAATTTGGAAGAACTTTCGACACCGAAGATTTTCATTTTATTCTTAAATAAAACATTTTTTTTCTCTTTCTTCAAAATACAAAAATTTGAGATAAAAGAGAATTACGGGAATTATTTTAAACATCAAAGCAAAAATTGTTTCATCGAGACTTAAGATAACACGTGATCAATGAGGTACCGTTTTTCTAAACGAGCGTCACGGGGGTGCTAATCCTTCCCGCACGTAACTGACTGTCAAACCCGATTTTATTTTCTTTCTGATTTAAAATGCAGATTTGAAATTGGTTAAAAAATGTTTTAATTAATTTTAAAATATTTCACTAAAATCGATTTTAATAGGTGACCAATCACACCTAAATAAAAAAGATTGGTGACGACTCTATTTTGCGTTTTAAAAAATTGTCTTAGTGGTCAAAAAACCGTTATGACAATTAAAAATCAAGATCAAACATCAAAGAAGTTAAAAAGAAAACTAGTCAAAAACATAAAGTAGAAAAGAAAGAAAGTTTAAAATTAAATTTGATTGTGATAGAAGGCGATCTTCCAAAGCCAAAAAATTAAAAAGAAGAGATACTAAAAAAGATGAAGTTGATGACCTAACACTAAAAGACTTGAAAAAAAAATTAAATAAAAAATCAAAATTGAGAATGATTAAATATTTATTTCTTTTTGGAACTTCATTTTAAAAAAATTTATATCTATTTTCTTTTTAAATTTTAATTTAGCTTTTCAATTTAATTTAATATTATGATGATTATTTGAATTTTATTACTATGAAAAAAATATATTAATTACAATTTTTTCATTATATATGTACATGTGATGGAAATGGTCAAGGGCTGCTGCATTCTTCCTTCGGCCCGCCATTAAGACTTTAAGCAAAAGCAAAAGTTACACTGGATGTATATATATTTTTCCCATGTGATTGATATGGTCAAGGGTTGTCTTCTTCCTTCGGCCCCTGCCATTAAGACTTTATGTAAAAGCAAAAGTTACCGTTGAAATTAAGTCATAATTTTTCTCCTCTCGAATTACATTCAATGTTAAAAAAACTGAACAAGATCGGTCGGTTAAATTGATTAGATCAAAAATTAATGATTTATCGATTTTTTTTTTTGCTTGAAAAATGAATTTTATTTCACAAAGAATAGTTTTAGTACATGACAGAATTACATCAAAACAACATCAACATACAGTTTAGACGAGATTATACAAACTCTTACTGTATATGATTCCATTTCAATAACCTCAAGGAGGGGCCGGTAAACCATCTTTGTCCAGAATGTGCACCAAAGATGATGGGGGTACTTGCACCCAATTTTCAGGACACATCATCTTTTTTGATTGGACTGCAATCCAATCTGCAGCATGGTTTGCCTTTCGTGATATTAACAGAATTTTAGCTATTTGTATCTGTTCTCTAATCTTCCAAATGTCCTTTAAAAGTGGTAGGATCTTCCACCTATGCTTCTTCCTCCTCTGCTCTTGTATTTCCTCCACTAATATCTGTGAATCAGTTTCAACTACTACCTGCTGCATATTTCTTCTCTTTGCCATCTGCAATCCTTCTTTGAGAACAACTGCTTCGGCTATGAGTGTTGAATCTACCCAAATCTTCCTCCCAGTTCCATCCAGATTTTCACCAGTAGAATCCCTTGCAATGACTCCAATAGCAGATTCCCCATTCTCTTTGCTAAAGGCCCCATCACAATTAATTTTTACCCATCCTACCTCTGGTGCCTTCCAGCCTTCTTCAACTAAACCGTCATTTACTGCAATGGTGTCTACTTTATTACCATCTTCAACATTCAAAAATTCTGCACATGCCCTTTCAGCTCTTGTAATTACTAAACCAGGGCATGGTCCAGAACCTTTAAATATAACCTGGCACCTTACTTTCCATATTGTCCAGCAGTAGAAGTCAATTTTAGCCATAATCAGCTCTTTCAATCTTTTGTCCAAAATACTATCCCACATCATAAGCAGCCATTCATCCAATCTAGCATCAGTAACTGGATTAATTCTTAGAGCCATAGATCCACCAAACCATACTTGTCTAGCCCATTCACAATGCAATAAAATATGCTCCACAGATTCCTGTTCAGCATCACATATTGGGCATTTTGGGGAGCCAGTAATCTTCCTTCTCCATAGATTCTCTTTTGTAGCAAAAGCGTTGTTACATGCTTTCCACAAAAAATTCTTAATCTTTGCAGGTGCCTTCATTGCCCAAATTATTTTCCATATTCTCCTATCAAGATTATGCGAGGATGAAGCTGTCTTAGAATTTCCTGCATTGATAGAACGTTCGATAAGTTTGAAGCCCGATTTCACCATATATACCCCATTTTCTGTCATTGGCCATATTCTTCTATCCTCCCCCCTTGCTGACAAATAGGGACTTCAAGAATTTTCTTTTTTGCGTTTCTGTCAACAAATCCTTAACTCCTTCTAAATTCTAGCATCCATTCTCCAGATCTAAGATATCTGCAACTCGTTGTGGTCTATCATTATACCTGGGACCAGCATTGTGTAAAACTTCCTTCCCCATACTAGGTATCCATTTATCTTTCCAAATGCTAACTTCTCTACCATCCATCACCTGCCAAATGATATTTTCTTTTAGAAATTATTTTCCTTCATACAGACTGCTCCAAACCCATGAAGCCCTTGCTCATTTATTAGCTCCAAGAAATGAATCATTAGGAAAATATCTCCCTTTAAGTATCTTAACCCGCAATGCATCAGGATGTTCCAAAGCTCTCCACCCTTACTTGGCCAGCATTGCTAAATTATACGCTTTCAGCTCCTTGAAACCAATACCTCCATCATCCTTATTTCAAGTTAATCTATCCCACCCAATCCAATGAATTTTTCTCTCTTCTTCTTGCTGCCCCCACCAGAACTTAGCCATTAATGAGTTCAGCTCAACACAAAGCTTCATAGAAAGCTTAAAACAGCTCATAACATAAGATGGCATTGCACATGCAACTGCTTTAATAAGAATTTCCTTACCTCCTTATGACAGCATCTTTTCTTCCCAACCCTCTAATCTAGAGCAAACTCTTTCTTTAATAAAACCCATAGCTTCATATTTAGACTTACCCCATAATAAGGGGATGCCCAAATAGTTTCCTAGATTGCTGGCTATTTTAATTTGAAATTGTGCTGACACCATACTCCTTATTTCCACTAGTACATTAGCTCCAAAAATGAAACTAGACTTGTCCAGATTCACTTTTTGCCCTGATGCATCACAGTATTGCTGAAAGATCTTGGCCATTCTTTGACAGTTCAAATGATCAACCCTTAAAAAGAATAATGAATCATCTGCAAAAAAGAGGTGAGATGAAACAGGGCAATTTCTACTAAGTTTAACACCTTGAAGGTGGTTAGAGTCGATAGCATGGTTAGTGAACCTTGCCTAAGACCTCTAGAGGGCATTATAATGCCAGAAGACTTAGAGTTTATGACTAAAGAATAGGTAACAGAAGTGATACACTCCATAACCCAATCAATCTATTGTTTATCAAAACCTATTTTGATCATAACTGCCTCAAGGAAATCCCATTCCACTTTGTCATGGGCTTTGTTCGTATCCAACTTTACACCCATCTCATACTTCTTCCCTTTCTTTCTCAATTTCAAGTAATGAAAAGCTTCATTAGCAACAATCAAGTTATCCTGGATCTGTCTTCCCTCCACAAAACCACTCTGATTTTGAGTGATCAGTTCTCCCATAAATGGCCTCATTGTATTCACCATTATCCTATAAATAACTTTGTAGAGGAAGTTGCAAAGGCTAATTGGCCTAAACTGAGCCACAGTTTCTGGTCCTTTGACTTTTGGGATCAGCACTATATCAGTCTTGTTTATTTCTTTTAAGAGCCTACCACTGTGAAAAAAACTTATCGCTGCCCTCACCACAGACTTTTTGACTATATCCCAATATTTCTGAAAAAATAAGCCATTGAAACTATTAGGCCCTGGAGCCTTCATTGCTCCCAGCTGAAACACTGCATCTCTTATCTCATCCTCCTTCACTTGCCCTGTCAACAACGCATTCTGCTCACTATTAATGAGCTGTGGAACACATTCCAACACCTCTCCCCAGCTTCTATGTCCCTCTGTCTGGTAGAGTTTTTTTATAGAAATCAACAAACCTATTAGTTAGTAGCTTTTCCTCCTCAATCCACCCCTCTTCCTCATCCTTTATTCTCAAAATTTTATTATTTTGCCTCCTTCTAATAGTTTGTTGATGGAAAAACCTTGTATTTTGATCTCCACTTTGTAGCCAGCTCACTCTTGACCTTTGATGCCAGTACATTTCTTCTTGCGTCCAAACTTTATGCAACTCATCAATTAGCAACTGTAACTCCTTATTTTCTTCATCAGTTTGAACCTTATTTTGTAAACATGAAATCTGCTGCATAAGTTCCTCAATCTTCTGCCTATTGTTAGGAAACTCCTTTTACTCCACTCTTTCAGCAATTGCTTACACTGCTTGAGTTTCTGTACCAATATGAATGCTTTGGACCCACAACTCTGAGTTTGCCATCCTTCTATGATAACCTCTCTATATTGTTCTTTCTCACTCCACATGGCTTCAAACTTGAACTTCTTAATTCCCTTGGCATCTTTATGATCTGAGTCAACTAAAATACGTGCATGGTCAGAACCTACCGTAGGCAGATTAAACATCTGTCTTCTAGGATGGGACGTTCCCCAATGGTGGTTCAACAGCACTCTATCCAGTCTCTCTTTTATCAATATTCATTCTCTATTACACATCCATGTAAATTTTTGACCTTTATACTGGCCATCCATCAATTCACAATCATCCAACAGCCTTCTAAAACAGTCCATTTTATAAGCACTCCTGGGTCTCCCCCCCTTTCTTCTCATGTGCCTCCAAAATATCATTAAAGTCTCCCAAGCACATCCAATAGCAAGTGACTCCCTGACTTATCCTTTTGATATTTCCCCATACAATCTGTCTCTCTTAAAATACAGGGTTTCCATATACCCATGTGATACGTGTCACCACATTGTCAATGCCAGTTACTACAGTATCAATAATATTTTTAGTACCTTCTAGAATCTGAATTTTATACTCTTTTTTCCACCATAGTGCTAATCCTCCTCCTATACCCTCTGGTTCAATATAGAACTTATTATCAAACTGCATTTTCTTCCTTATTTTCTCAATCTTTTCTTTTCCATTTTTTGTTTCCATCAAAAACACTACATCTGAGTCATATTTTTTCCTTAGCTCTCCAAGAGCTTGAACTGTCAGGGCTGGCCCAATACCCTGGCAGTTCCATGATATAGCCTTCAAAGCCCTTGGGTGGCTGTCATATGCCAGCCACCAACACCTCTTCCATTCCATTCTCCATTTGGTTGTTCTCCTACCCATTCTTCCACTATTGGAACTTCTACCATATCTGATTTTTCCTCCTGTCCACTACATTGAGTGTATCTTTTCCTCTGTTTCCCTTCCTTTTTTCTGGGCTTAATCACTATTCTTGTCTTCTGAACTCCTGGGATCAAAACCCAAATATCCCTATCTCCCACTTTCTTTAATGTACAAAGCCTTTCCTCTTCCATGCTTTGTCCCTCTATTCCTCTTTTCCTTTTGCACCAGAAATTTCCTATATCCCTATCCTCAAAACCATCCATTTTCCTTTTCAACTTCAAATGATCCAATCCATCAGCAAGTTTTACAATAGCTTGATTTTCACCCTCCTTCTCTACATTTCCAATAACTTCTTTACCACATCCCCTTTCACTCTCATCCCCTTGTTCCTCTTGTGGCTGATCAAGGATGTGAAATCAAAGAATGGCAAATGACCAAGGATCACCCTCTACACTGGAGGGCAAATACGAGGAAAAATAATCAAAATCATGGCAAAAAAAAAAATGGAAAATGTGAAATCAAAGAATGGAAAATGAAAGCCAGCAATGAAAAAAAAAAAGTCCAAAAAGGGGACAAATGTCTCAAAAATGAATTTTCCTCAGGAAATGATCCTTGATCCAATCACCCTTAAACACATTTTGAGCCTATTTTATCCTTTCCTTCTAAACCCGAACCTTGGCCTACATTACGTACTTTAAAAGTCCATTTTGATCAAGCATGGATATTTAATTTGAAAGGTTTTTCTCAGAATTCATCCCATCTTTTGAATTGACATTTTTACCTTGGAAGCATTTAGAATTCTTAGACGCATGGTAAAAAAAAAAAAGAGGTTTAAGCTGAAAACCCGCAAAGGGCGACTTAATACCGAATGGGGGACACCTGAGTTGAAAACCCGCAAAGGGCGGCTCAAGTACTGATTAAGGTTTGAGTCAATGCTCCGTGTAAAGGGGGAGAAAGTATTTGAAAAGCAGAGAAAAAGGGAACAACTCAGTCTGACGTAACTACGGAAGCCGAGGGATTACCCAAGTGAATTGTTCATTCAAGAGAAATTTCAGATGATTTGAAAAATGAGGGGTCCAAGATATTCCGCATCCGAGGCATCAACAACCTATAACTTTACATTTGTTTCTTATATCCTTGATATCCACTTTTATCATTTTAAAACATTTTGTTGCAATAAATTTGTGTTACCCCTTTTATGGAAATTGCTTATTTCATACTTTCTTTCATACATTTTTGAGATTGCATTTTGTTTGTTATTAAATTGAATGATGATTAGTAAACATAAATTTTTAAAATAAAAGGGAGTTTAAAA
Source organism: Fremontodendron californicum (assembly GCA_030761205.1). Taxonomy (NCBI): domain Eukaryota; kingdom Viridiplantae; phylum Streptophyta; class Magnoliopsida; order Malvales; family Malvaceae; genus Fremontodendron; species Fremontodendron californicum. Next base: position 3,241,987 of record JAULJL010000020.1, read on the forward strand.
GTATTACTAAGGAATAGATCTAAATCTTAGAAAAAGTTTGGAATCCACTAATCCTGATGGAAAATTCACCAAGAAAAGGAAAATAGTGAATGTGTTGGAGACTCCGTCATGAAGTCAGAAATTTGTGAATTTCAGCGAAGTCAGAAACTGGGACTGTTTGACAAATTATCTTGAGTAAAGGGTTCTTTAAGTGGGGCGTCAGTGAACAATTGAAGACTCCATCATGAAGTCGGATAATCTATGAACCTCAAAGAAACCATGGATTAGAAATCATGACACAATCATTTGACTGCATTCATCCTCAAGAAACATACAAGCATTTGCAAAGCATGTCATTCTTATCATTGCATTTAGCTAACATTGCAGGAATCAAGAAAATTTTGGCTTCCCAAATCGAACTCGTTCTGCTTCTCAAATGAGTCGAACCCCGAGACCACCGTCGAGGTATTTTCTTTTGTTTTAAATCGAATTCATTTTGTTTTATCAAATGAGTCGAGCCTTAAGACCACCGTTGAGTATTTTCTTTTGTTTTAAATCGAATTCATTCTGCTTATCAAATGAGTCGAGCCTTGAGACCACCGTCGAGGTATTTCCTTTTGTTTTAAATCGAATTCATTCTGTTTATCAAATGAGTCGAGCCTTGAGACTGTCGTCAAGGTATTTTCATCACGGGTAAGGCCTCCGAGCACCATTTTTAAGACCTCCGGGCATAATTTTTTAAATCACGGGTAAGGCTTTCAGACACTATTTTTAAGACCTTCGGGCACCATTTTTAAGACCTTCGGGCATAATTTTTCAAATCATGGGTAAGGCCTCCGGGCACCATTTTTAAGACCTTCGGGCATAATTTTTCAAATCACGGGTAAGACCTTCGGGCACCATTTTTAAGACCTCCGGGCATAATTTTTTCAAATCACAGGTAAGGCTTCTGGGCACCATTTTTAAGACCTTCGGGCACAATTTTCACTTTTGTAAATCAAACTCGTTTTCTTAAGATTAGTCGAGCCTTGATTAGTAAGGGAATTCAATTTAAGGATAAAATCTTCAATTTACAGCTTTTTCCCAAAAAAAAATGAATGATGATGATTGAAAACCCTTTTCCCTTTCCTTCACATGTGATTTCACTAACCGTACAAAATTAGTATTTGTTTATCTTTGTCTGATTCCTGATTCTCAGCAATAGCCAAAGAGGGGCAGCTGTAGACACCTAATTTTGTCCGGACCCCTAAATCAGGTACGTTTTCTTCTTAAATTGATGTTTTAGAATGCTAAAAGGCTTTTCTCATCCTACAGGTGGTACTCCGAGGCTTAGTCTAAGAAAGCAGACAGAAAAAGTCAAACTCAAAAAAGTTAACCCCAAAAAAAGTCAACCTATTTTCAAAATCAAGATTTGAGGTTCAATTGAAAAACGGTGAAAGAATTTTGATAATCCGAGGTCTACATTGAAAGATATAGAGTTCGGAAGTTGGGTTACGGAGATTTAGTAGAAAGAAAACCCTAGTTCGGAAAATTTAGGGAAAAGTTCTTAAACGATCAAATTGGTCAGAATTGAAGATTCCAAATGAAAGATAAGTACTGACTACGGGTAATGGAGAAGCCACTTGGAAGAAAAAACTTATAGAAAAGTCAAGTCGGAAGAAAACAGAGAATTAGGGTTTTTTTGGTGGATTTCGGTAAAATTTGGAAGAATTACATAAATGACCCGATTCGGTAGGACTAAAGCCCCTAATTAATGAGGATTAATTAAAGAAGGATAGCCCAAGGCTCAGTTTGAAGAAAATCTGAAAATCGGACTTGTTTGAGCAAAACCGAGTTTCGGAGACAAAATTGGAAAATTGGAAAATTTGGGAAAAATAACAAATGAACTCCAAAAATTTTGAAAATTTGCAAATCTCATTCTTAAATCATTTCGAAGAGATTGGAGAAAGAAAATCTTGATTCAAAGTGCGTTTGCAAAATGGCCAAATCCCGGGCCCACTATGTAGAAATTCAACATGATAAATCCCGGAAAATAGCAAACGAGTTCCAAAAATTCTGAAAATTTGTAGATCTCATTTTTAAATTATTTGGAAGATATTGGAGAAAAAAAAAATCTTGATTCGGAGTTCGTTTGCAAAATGGCCAAATCCTAGGTCCCCTATATAGTAATTCAAGCAGATAAATCCCGAAAAATAGAAAAGTAGCTCCGAAAATTATGAAAACTTTCAGATCACATTTTTAAATTATTTGGAAGATATTGGTGAAGAAAAATCTAGATTCGGAGCTCGTTTAAAAAAATGGTAAAGTTCGGGTGCATAAAAGGGCAATTTTGGAAATAAATCCGAAATAAATAGCAAATGGACTCGAGTTTTTTTGAAAACTTCCAGAATTTAATTTTTTATTATTTCGGAAGTATTGAAAAAAGAAAATTTGAATTTGGAGTCCGTTTGCTATTTATTTAGGTTTGGGGGCAAAAAGGTCAACCAAAAAAGGCAAATTTGTAATTAAAAAAATATGAAAGAAGAAGGAATTGTTGGGATTTTTCTTCCTTTGATCAGCTAGAATAGAGGAGAAGAAGGAAGCTTGAACAATTTAATTCGTTAGTCACTATCAAGCCACATGCTACCACTAACACCTTGTAAATGGTCCCCCATTCATCCAATGGCTTAGGTGCCTTGTAGGAAAGTTGAATGCACCATCCAATGGCCAATTTTAAATGCCAAGATGACATTTTTATTTTTCATAAAGAACCCTCATCTAATGTCCAAGAATGGAAGAAAAAAGATGAGCACAATTCATCCAAAGGTGAGCAGTCATTCGGCCAAACAAGTGAGTGGATGGGATTGTCTCTTTTCATCCAATGGCTTAGGCCATCTACAAGGGCTGAGTACATATGTTGAGGGCTAGATTTAATCTACAAGATGTCATTTTTATGTTGTCCTCATCCAATGACCAAGAATGGAAGAGCACAACTTATCCAATGGTAGGCACTCAAAGGGGGCAAGCAAGGGAGTGCATGGGATTGGTCCTCTTTTGCATCTAAGGGCTGAGGTTATTAAAAGGGTTGAGTACACATCTTAAGGGCTGCTATCAATTGGCAAGATTACATTTTTATGTTGTCATCAAAATATCTTAATCCAAAGGCCAAGATTGGAGGAGAAAAAGTGCAATTTCCATCTAAGGGTTAGAGGGCCATTCGGCCAAGCCATTAGAGGGGGGTGATTTCATTTTTTCATAATTTTTTTGGCTGAAGTCAGTAGCTAATTTATCAAGAAAAAGGTTTTGAAAGAAAGGAAAAAAAAAAAGATTTTCAATAGGAGAGCTTGAAGGTAGTCATCTCTACCAAGCTCTAGCATAGTTTCTTCTTGTTTTCTATGTTAATTTCTTGGTTTTGTATCTTGTTTTCCTACTACATTTTTCATAGAAATAAAGTTTTTAAATGTTTACTTAAGTTTTCATCTCTTATTCTTCATCAAAATGGTTGAAAACAATCTTTTTTACATAGTTTATGCTTTGGCCGAATATGGATGTTTGTTTGCCTTGGTCTTTTCTTTTTTTCTTCTTTGCATGTTGTTGTGGAAAAATGATTTTTTAGAAGGTTTGTTTAAGTATTTTATATTCTGATTTTTTACAAAAAGATGAAGCAAAAGAGGTTGAAATGGCTACATGATCTTGGCAAGACCAAGTGACCATGGTTAGGGGAGAGGCTATGCCCATTTTTACCTACCATGAAGCTCACCTTAATTTTGCTGTTTAGCATGGTTTATTTTCTGATTTTTGAAATGGAAAGGCTTCATGATCTTGGCAAGACCAAGTGATTATGGTTAGGTAAGAGACTATGCCCATTTTATACCAACCATGGAGCTTAACTTTCCTTGTTTTATTTACTAGTTTTGCTTGTTATTTGCTTTGCATGTCTATGTTTAATTTTATATATGTTCTTTACATTATTTTCTATGCTATATTTGTTTCTATATTTCATTTCCATTCTTGATATTGTTTCCTTGTAGATTCGGCCTTTGTGTTCATTTGAGTTATATTGTGCATTTTTTTCATATATCATGTCTCATATTATAAACATGTTTGCATTTTCATATTTTGTCATATGGCCATTCGGCTACTCTATGTTGCTATGCCTTACATGTGCATTTTCATCTTGGTTCTTGGCTTGTTTGCATCTCCATGCCATGAGTTAGCATATCTTGATATTTAGTATGCCTTTCATGTGCATTTTCATCTTGTTTCTTGACTTGTTTGCATCTCCATGCCATGAGCTTGTGCATTTTGATTTTAGTATGTCATATGCTTGTAAAAATGTCATGACATTATGCATCTTGATATGATTTGTCATATATTTGTGTCATTTACTAGATAGGATTGCATTAGAGTATCATGTGACCATTCGACCTCTTCATGCATTCCTTGCCTTGTCATGCATTTGCATTTTGTTTAGGTAACATGCTTTGCATTACATATCTTGAAATTGTGTATTAGTTGCTGTTTGTTCTAGCATTAGCATTAGTTTCATTGGTCATTGTATGTTCATAGTATTGCTATGCATGTTCATTACATTTTAGGTCTAGGCCATATTGGTATTGCCATGTATATTGGGTCCTAAATCATATTGGTATTGCCATGCATTGCTATACTACTTAGGTCTTAGGTTAAATTAGCATTTTCATGCATATTCATAACATATTAGGTCCAAGTCATATTTGCATTATCAAGCATTGCATGCATATTAAGTTAGGATAGCATTTATTGCCATGCAAACTCATGCTAGGCATTTAGGTTATTTTGAATTGTCATGCATTTCCTTTACCATTTATGCTTTAGACCATGCTTTTCATACATTTCATTTGTTGTATGTTCATGCATTCCATGTCATTGCCACATGATTTATGACTTAGGCCAATCAATGGCTCAAAGTCATGCTCTCTTGAGCATACTTGTGGGAAATTAAGGAGTTATCAAATTGATTATTCTATCTTTGTGATTTTTTTTTTTACTTACCAATTTTTGTCCAAGGTTTTTAAATGTTTTAGCTACTGTCCTTAGGTCTTTGGGATGATCTCCAACAATTTTTACTTTGATTTTTGAATGACTTTATCAAAGGCAAAAAATGTGTTTTGACAAAACAGTTTTTTTCACCTAGTACTTGAACTTCTCTGATTTTTTAGGGCAGTCATCTTTAATAAAAAAATTAAGAAAAATTTTTTCTCGTGTATTTTTGCATGTTTTGAGTCTGCAGTATTTTTTTTAGATTTTTTTGAATTTTTAAAAATAGGATAAAAAATATTGTGTCAAAATCGGACAGTAGAGGCAGATTTGAATTCAAAAGAAGAATAATGGTTGAATTTGGCTAAGGCATTTAGAGGGGGTTGGTTAGAAGCTTTAGCTACTGTCTTAGGGTAGTTTCTAAGCTTTTTTAAACTTTAAAAATGATTTTATAAATCTCGAGTTAAGGGTGGTCAAGTTCGGGATTTTAAACTTAGGAAATTCGAGCCATTTTAAAATGGTTTGGTAGGGGTTTTAATCTTTATTCAAGTTTTTCCTCAAAATTGTTTTCAAACAATCACAAAGTTTTTTTTTTTTTAGAAAATCTAATTTGACATATTTTCCTAAGATAGCTGGATATCTTTTTAGATATACGGATTTCTTTATTTAGAGGAAAAAAAATACATTTTCATGCATTGCATTTTCCATGTTCATGCATTTTATTTAATATGTGATTTTTGCTATGATATTTTCTATGGTATTATTATTACTTTGATTTACATTTTATGATGTTATATTGTTTGCCATATGATTTTGAATATTTCATGCTATCCTATATTTTTATTTAGTCATTTATTTTTGTCACATTATTTAGCATATACTATGTTCATGCATTTTTATTTTATTTTCATGCATAGTTTATGATGGCATTGTTTTATGTTTCATGTCATTTCTTGTCACTTAGATCATATTCCATGTCATTTAGGTTATATTATTTAGAATATGTCATGTCATTTAAAATATGACATCATTTAAAATTGCCATGTCATTTAAATCATTTTATCTCATTTAGAATATACCATGATACTTAGGATTTTTCATTTCACCTAGAATATACTATGCCATTTAAATTATGTCATATCATTTAGGTTGCATTATATTATTTATACTTTGCCATGTCATTTTATTTATGTCATACATGTTCATGTTCATATTTTTAATTGTTTTGAAAAAGATAATGATTTTCAATAAAAATAAAGATATTCCCGAGTTAAAATAATTCATGAGTTCTCTACCGGGTTTGCTGGAGAGAATATCATCAATGATCATTAATAAAAGAATATCTTTCTTTCAAAAAACGAGAATGATTCGGAAAGTTTTCCAAATGAAGAAAAATTTCTATATTTTGCCGAGTTTGTTGGGGAATATAGGAAAATTTTGAATTTATAAATTCCGGATCATTTTCAATTAAAAATGGAATTATTTTTCTTTAAATTGAAAATTAACTTGAAATACTAAATTAAAAATTGACTTTTTACCGAGACTTGAGATAATACATGATTAATAAGGTACCGTTTTATACGGGCGTTGTGGGAGTGCTAATCCTTCCCCACACGTAATCGAGTCCCGAACCCGATTCTTCGATTTTCTCTGGTTTAAAACCGCAGACTTGAAATCGGTTTTAAAAATGTTTTAATTAATTTTAAAATATTTTATAAAACCGGTTTTAATAAGTGGCCGATCACACCTAACTAAAAAAGATTGGTGGCGACTCCATGTCTTTTTCAAGGTCATTTTCAAAACCTTCATTTTTCAAGAGGAATTAAGTCGACTTTTCCTCTCTCTTTTTAATGTCACACTTAACGAATATAAAGTCTTGCGATGAGACTTGTTATTTTTTAGGTTGCGACAACAGTTAATCTCGCAATCTCATCTGCAACCACGTTGCATTCATCCAATGCAATTTCCATCATTCTTGATATCAAGAAAACCTAATTTGAGCAAACAGGCTATCCAAGCGCAATTTCATCAAAATTTGCGTTGATAATATGGACTAACTGAATTCGGAGCCCTAATTTCTAGACTCTATCAAGAACACCTATACAAATCAGCTCTAGACCTTATCTTGAAGAAAACAATCAAGATAAACGGAAGACTCGATCAAGAAAACCTACACTTTCAAGGATGACAGAAAACAAATGAAAGAATGATGACAAACGAGAAAAATTACACACAACCAAATAAAGAAAAAAGAAAACACTCAAGAAACTGAGGAAAACTGAGAAAAACTCAGAGAGACTCCCAAAAAAGACGAGAGAAAAAATTCCGTATTAAAACCAATTTAAAACACATCTTTTTGTCTTTGAATTATTTTTTGAACTTAAAATGATTTTTTGTCTAAAAATAGCATATATAAAGTTGAAAAATAGCAAATTGATCAAGAATCGGATTAGACCAAACGGTCGGTTCGTTATTGAATCGTTTTTATTTTTATTTTTACAAATAGTGATATATGAACCCTTGACTTCTTACATTTAAGTTAAGAATTTTATCGTTGGATCAATTGTATGTTTTTATTAAATATTTATTGCATTTAATACTTATTTAAAATTTAAAAATTTTAAGCTTTTAATTGGACCCCATCAATTGAACCATTTGAATTATCACCGATTCAACATTCAATTTTTTTTTTTTTTACAAAAAAAATCGCAATATAAAAATTAGGGAAAAGATTGCACATATTAGGATTCAAGTTCCATATCTACTAGATATTATTTCTAAAAAATAACTACATTAAACTACGGAATTAAACCTCAAGCTTAACATTAATTACATTATTAACAGTACTAAAAAAGGGAGATCCTTTTAATCTATTATATAGAAGATTGTATAGATTTAGGCCACCCCTTTAACTTTCCATCGCCTTCCTCTTTCAATGCATTGGTAACCATCCATGTTCCTGTTTTTCCATATATATCTCAATTATACAATCCATTGCTTATAGAAATACCCAATTCAGGAAATAGTTGAATTTATGCTATCAAACATTTAGGTAATAAAACAGCTTTTAATATTTTGTCGAATCTTTCTGTCATGAAATAAGGCAAATACATCAACTTCATTAAAATATCTTTAACATCAAAATTGCAATCACTAGCTAAAGCCTTGGATGCCAAAGACTCTTTGTCTCTCAACCACTGCTTTTTTCCACATCCAATGGAAGTTAAGTACTTAAGTTTGCAGCTGTGTAAGAAAACTAACCCAAAGAATATTACTTCTAAAACAAATTAAATTCATGAGAAAAATCATATTCACATTTATGATTTTAATAATTTATATTGTATTTATATTAACACAATTAATATGAAAATATATATATATATATATATATGAAAAACAACACATATACAAAAATTGCCAAATCTAATACTAACCTTTTGTTGTGCAATACATTAATAAGGAATGAATTTTGGGTTTTTTCCCCTGTTTTTCTAACCTGAATGATGATTCTAGTAAGCTATGGATTCCCTATATATATATATATATATATATATATATATAATTCATTTTGTATATAATTTAATCAACATTGATTAATGATGAAATATAACATTGCTATTCAAAAACAAATAGTAACATTGCTAAAAAAAAAAGGAATAAAACAAAAGGAAATGGTTAATGTTTTCCCTTCCAAATTTAACACACAAAACAATAGTCTTGTTTGATTGATTAAAAAATATGGAAAAATTATAATAAAAAAAAAAGGATATTCTTTATCTTTCATGAATGATAATGCTTAGCATAGTAGAATCACAAAAAACATCTTAATTTCCATGTGCCAATTATTATCAATCGGTCAACAGATAAATGAGCATTTAATTCAATACTAAATGCATATAATCCTCACTCAAAAAACGAGTTTGAATTTTTTTTGGATCCAATTAATCACTATCTATAAATATCGATTAAAGAGTTTTTAATACCTATTTAAAAATAAAAATAAAAGTCTTTTTAATTTAATGTTTTATTGTTAAATTTTAAAAATATATGAATTATATTTTATTTAAAATATTGTTTTAACTAATATTATTAAGCACTGATTAATATTTTTTTCAATAAAAAAACCCATCAACAGAAAAATAATATTTATTTGTCTAGAATTAAATAAATTTTCATTTATATAAATTGAACTCAAATATTATATTTTGTTTTTTATGATCAAACTAGAAAGTCAAAACTTGAAATATTTTGTTAATATTTGTCTTAAATCATTAGTTGTGGGTGACATAGCCCTAACTTTATTAATATCATAATTAACAATTAAAATTTTAACCTTCTCGAAGATTTGTTTTACATAATAGTTTTTAACTGAAAAATTAAAATAAAACGTCATTGAGTTGAGTTGAGCCTTCTCTTTCAATTAATCAGAGACCGGTTTAGTGCTGATGACGCCCCAAATATTTGCCTTCCCCGGTTCAACTAACCAAAGAGTCCCACCCATACCCGGCTCCACGTCAGCATCCTCTCCAACTATGGGCTCCTCACACGTTCACCCTATCAAAATTCGGCACGTCTACGCCATGATCCCCACACTATTTTGTTTCTTCGTGACTAAGCAAAAAATAAAAAAGAAAAATCAATCTTTTCAAGGGACCCATTGGCCCATATCATATGTCACCCCCCATTTTTTCCCCTCTAAAAAAAGTATTGCTAAAACCCCACCGTAGTGCCACCTGACTCAAAACTCAAAAGTTAATTTTCTATACACATATACGGTTTATATACGTATTATATTTATAATACATACCATATTTTTACCAAAATACCCTTGAGTTGCATTATTCATGCAATCACGTGGAGCCCACAGCAGTCCTCAAGTTTGTCCATAAATATGATCCCCCTACGCTGCATTTCTTCCCTTTTCTCCTCCTTCCTACCTTCCCCCATATATTTTTTTAGAAGCTTTTGGTTTATTTTCTTTCTTTTATTTATTTATTTATTTATTGTTATTATTAAAGCCATGTTGTCCACTATTCCGACTCTTTTTTCCGCCAATCCGATGTTCGAGAATGATCCATTTCCGCCTCTCGAAAGCGGCTTCACGCCGTGGGATTGCTCGGAACTTTTTTCCACTACCCAATCAGTAGGACCCGCAAGGTCCGGTTCTGCTTCAGATGAAGCAAACCAAAACCAAACCTATTCGAATTCCGGTTTGGATGAACCAAACCAACCGGTTTCCATCATCGACGAACGAAAGCGGAGACGTATGATATCGAACCGGGAATCAGCCAGGAGGTCACGGATGCGTAAACAGAAGCATTTAGAAAACCTAAGGAACCAGGTGAACCGGCTTAGAATCGAGAACCGAGAACTGACCAACCGTTTGAGGTTCGTTTTGTACCACTGTCACCGTGTAAGGACAGACAACGATCGGCTCCGGTCTGAATATAGTATGCTCCGACAAAAATTGTCGGACATACATCAAATTTTGCTGTTCAAGCAACTGCAGCAGTTTTCATCTGCATGGCCATGCAATAACCTTACTGCCATGTCCGAACAAACCCCACCATTAATCACTTAAACATATACCTAAATAAAAACTTACAATATATATGGCATCATTAAAATTCTCTCCAAAGCGAGAACAAATTTAGTACTAGCTAATCTCTATTTCTCTATCTCTCTCATCTCTTTCTGTAAATTAAAATGGTGTCAGAGAAAGAAAAACGGTTGGTTTTCTTTTTTTTTTTTTTTTTGCGAAACAGGATGAAGAAACCAGAGTGTTGTAGTGTAAAAACAGTGAGTCAGTGTTTGGTTTTGTCAAAGTTATGTTTGTTGTTTACTTGTTTTCTTCTTGTTGTTAGCATTGAAAAGTCGTCTAAGTTTTAAGCTTCCCCACTTTACATTTTGCTTTATATATATAATGCAAGAAAGCAAATCATTGAAACTTACTTTTATTTTATATATAATCTAAGTGTTGCCAATGTCTCAAAGTTATCATTTAATTTGGGTTTGCAGTGATGATTTTAAGGACTCCATTGAATTTGGAGAGACATATGAGAAAGTCTCTAAAATGCCCTTGATTCAATCATAGTAATATGATATTATAACCCAATATTATTGAAGGGTAAACCGTCCTTCCAAAATGATGTCGCTGTTGGTTTACTTCATTGGGCATAAAGTGAAATGGGAGATACCAAAATTAACAGTCAAGCAATGGTTTTATTCTTATAGTTATGGGTTTTGACATAAGATTCCACCTAATATATATATATATATATATATATATGATCCGATTAAAAGATATCTATAAATATTAATTGAAAATTATTTTATTAATATTTTTAAAAAAAATTACATCTAATATATTAATTTTATTAAATTTAAGAAAAAATAATAAATTAATTATATTTTTTTGTAAATATGATCTTAGTAACGTCATTAGATATTATCAACAACTTTATATATATTTTTTCCGAAAAAAGGTTAGCCAATCAGCAATTGACAAAAAGTTCATTTAAAGGGTATTTCTTCCAAACGAAAACCAAAAAAATAAAGTTACAAAGAACTCCACTCCATCACAGATAGAGAATATCTTCTTTTTCGTAAATCAAAACAAAAATCAGCTCTCAATCCCTTTTTTTTTGTTTGTCTTTGGTAGAATTGATTGGTTTTGGAATAAGTACAACGAAGATGGGAAAAAGTGATATTAATGACTTTATTAATAATATTATTTAAGTGTTTGATTGAATTTAATGTCATGAATTAATTGATATTAATTTAATTAAAAATTATCAAAAAATAAAAATAAAAATAAAATATGAATATGTATGCCATTTTTATTTATAAAATAAAAGTTGTTTTCATATGTATTTAAAAACTCATCACATAAAAAAAAAAAAAAACTATTCATCACATAAACTTTTTTCATTATTTTAGAACATAATGTTTATTTTTTTTATCCCATCGTGGTGTCCCAAAATCTAATAATTAAAATAATTGAAAGAAAAAGGGGCCACAAATTGTGACCATGGACGTATCCAAATATCCAATCTGTTAATGACAAAAGAGGATGCTTTCATCATTTCAAAATTATATAATTACCCCTTTCGGTATAGATTTTTTAATAACCAACCCATTTCTAACTTATATAGTATTTAATTAATTTTCTCTAGCTTTTTTTTTTTTTGTGACATTTTTTAATGTGCAACTATATATATGAGGACAAAGATAATATCATAATCTGCTATATTATGCAATGAATATTCCTCGCATTTTATTTTACTAAAATATATATGATTTTAGTTTTTCAGCTTTTTTAAAATTAAACATGCATAGCACAATATTATTGACCTCATCTAAAAGACATTAAAAAGGAGTTTAATTAAAAAAATCTTTTGGGTCGTTAAATTTGGTTTGGTATGACAATATTAGTTAGTCGTTAATTTCTCAGATTATAACGATTTTAGTTGCATGTTTTTTTATTTGTTTTGTGCTATACATTTGATGAGAGCAAAAATATTGTAAAGTTGAAAGTTGAATCTTAATTTGCAGATCCCTCCGTTCCATTTAATTTATTTGTCTTTTTTAATGTTCTAAAATTATGTCTTTTTTTAGCACTTAATATTCTTAATTTTTTATATTTCAAATTTATCTTCTAAGGTTTTTTTTTATCTAAAATCATAAACTATCAATTTTATTAAAAAAATTAATTTTTAATATAAAATACATCAAAATTAACATTTTTTATTTTTAAAAATCAAATGGAAACAAATAATATGAATTAAAGATGAAAAAATATTTAATAGAGATATGTTGATAAAGTGTTGACTTTAAAAAATTTAGATGAAAAAACACTATCTTATTCTAGTATCAAGGCATGCAACAAGCCTCAATAAAAACTTGTATTGGACTTAAAAATCATCCGTCAAAAAAGATTACTAGTTACAATAATTGAATTTAAATTTTATAAGTAAAATATTTAATTTTTATCAACTCAACAAATCTTTGTTAACATCAAAATTTAATCTCTGACGATTTCAAACACTCCATTAAAATTAAAATTTAGTTTCTGATAATCTCAAACACAAAAAAATAATAATAATAAAATTCGGGGTAGTAGCATGGAAAAGCTAAGGTTGGATGGGGCCAGGGGGTCCTTTCAAAACAAAAGGTTGGTTTGGTTACTATCGGTTGGGGTTAGGTACAGATTAGAACCCATATCGAATCACTTGACACCAAAAAAAGCATGCCTAGGCATGAAGCTGTCCAAGCCTAGCTTGTCTCTTCCTTTCTTCACTAGCAAGTTATTAACACCCAAACAATGCTAAATATATAGCCACATGGCGTACATAAAAATTATTCCTTTGATGCCCACCTCTAGAATTATCACGCTTGTAGATAATTTAATTAGAAATATCACCACGAATTCATCTTGGTAGGCTTCTTATTAGTTATTTAGTACTAGCTAGGACAGATTTTTATCACTTGAAAGTATTTTTTTTAAAAGTGAAATGAAATTTGTTGATGTAAGAATTGCTGACTTTTATTAATTATAAGGTATTGTTTATTTTGTGGATCTAAAAATCGTTCTCACGATTTTGTTTTTTGAAAAAATTCGTCTCAATAAGGGAAAGATGACCCTTACTTTATAAAGTTACGGTCAATCCTTGATTAGTCAATGTGAGGATTATTTTTCCTTTCAACACTAGCTCTTCTTATCAAGGATGTAGACTGTGTTTTTATTGAGAGCTAGTACGGATCCAGAACGGATTTGTACAGACGATGTCATTGTTGATGCAAGGATTGTTGGATTGAACCCGTTATGAGATATTGTCCGTTTTAAAAGCTTAAAAACTGTCCTCATGATTTTATCTTTTGAGAAAAGATGCATAGATAAGAAAATGTGACTTTTCTTTATAAAATCACAGTTCAATCCTTGACTAATCGATATGAGATCGTTTTTCCCCTCAACAAAACTCATTATTAGAAGTAAGTCCTGATCTAAGTCTTGATTCTTTCTTTTCAATGCCTGGTTCAAGTTTTCCCGAACCCAAGCTAGCAAAATTTACGAAGATATTGACACTAAATTATGAACCCAAGCTAGCAAAATTTTGGGTTAACAGCCCCTTCAAGAACATATATTAATTCTTGTAATTAATTGGCATAAAACAGTATATGAATTTTGGGGTTTTTTTTTTTTCCCTTCAAACAAGGGTTTTCACATATGTTCAGATGTCATGTGTATGCTTGATTTTGTTTGATTATTAGCTTTTCAAAGTTTCGAAGTACGTCACTTTATCATTAAAGCTATGGCTGAAGTGGAGAAGTACAAAAATTGCTTTCTCCATAAATTGATGGTCCAGAATTTTCAATCTGATTTCTTATATGAATGTTATCTCCAGTTCTTAACTATCCCCCCGAAAGTCCACTCAATTAATTGGGTTTTCCTCCACGTGCACGAATAACTTTTTAATAGTATGAATTTTGTTATCTCCAGCACGAATTTTGTTTGAAAATTCTTCAGAGGTTATTCTAATATTGTAGTTGGAATAACTTTTTAATCTAAGGTTTCGTTTGGTAACCATAAAAATTGTTTACAAAAATAATTTTTCGTATTTTTCAATGTTTGAAAGAGAGAAAATAGTTCAGTTAACTGAAAAATAATTTGGTCGATAAAAACTAAGCTAAAAATGCGAACTCAAATATTTTTCATTTTGAAAGGAATGATATTCTTATCTCAAATTTTAAATGGGATAAAAAAAAATTACAGATATTGAAATTCGAACTCTAAACCTGTTGAATATCAACTTTTAAAAATAACGACACAAACCAAGTAAATTAAGTAACGGATTCATTTCTTTTATGATTTTATCTTTGTTTATCCATGAGATTGGTTTTTTTATTCATTGAGTTTTGGGTTTCTTGTTAGATTCATTGTGGTGGACGGCTACACCTCATATTGTGCATTAATTAGAACTTATTATATTTCCTGGAATTGAAACTCTGGATAAAAATTCTTTACATGCAGTGTTTTACATAGAGGTGACACTCATCGTATGGACCAAATAAGGATGAGACTAATTGCATTTTTTTTTTTAGGTTGTGTGAGATTTTTAGTAGGAATAATTTAATACAATCAAGTAGATACGTGTCAGTGAGAGAACAAATGATTATATTTTTCATCTAATTGAATTATAATGTAAAGTTGAAAGTGATTGGATCAAGATATTTTAAATCAATTGATATAGTTATTTATGTAATGCTATTAATAAAATTTATGTAATGCTTTTATTTGGCAAGTAATCCTTCACTTATAAATATTATGTAATGGACATGGCTCTAATTTCAAAAGCGTTGGATGTTTTTGTTGAGAAAAACTTAGAGTAGATAACTCTAATTTTACCACTCAAAGAAGAAAGTTTAGACTTTAGAAAAAACTCACAAATGCTCACACTTCACTCTAGACTACACTATTTAGAGAAGAACTCCTTAGGAAAACTTAGAACTTTTATTGCTTATTGAAGCTTACTACTTGATGATTTACAAATGCAAGGGAGGGGGTATTTATACAATACCAAGACAAACACAAGCCACACAAATATAAAATCTAAATAAATTACAACCACCCATTGTTGTTTAATAACAACCACACATTTAAATCACACAACTACAACCACACATTAAACCACACAACTACAACCACACATTTAAATCACACAACTACAACCACACATTAAACCACACAACTACAACCACTCATTAAACCACACAACTACAACCACACATTGTTAGGCTTTTATTTTTTTTTTCTTTGGGCTGGTATTGGACAATTTAACACTCCCCCTCAATACCAGCTCTTCCTCTTTGCACCATGTTGAGTTGACGTCGAAACATTTCAAATTTGTTGATACTCAAACCTTTTGTGAATAAATCTGCCATTTGATCATCTGTCTTGATCTGCTTCATCTCAATTTCTTCTTGTAGAACCTTTTCTCTGATAAAGTGATAATGCACTTCTATATGTTTGGTTCTTGCGTGAAAGACTGGATTTTCTGCCAAACGAATTGCTGACTGGTTGTCGCAATACAACTGAACTGCATAATCTACTGGTTGATGTAGATCACTCATTAGTTGTATCAGCCACGTACACTCTTGAGCTGCCATTGCTGCTGCTCGATACTCAGCTTCGGTAGTTGACAATGATACCGTTGGTTGTCTCTTACTGCACCAAGAAATTGTTCCAGAACCAAGTTTAAACATGTACCCAGTTGTTGATCTCCTGGTGTCATGATCTCCTGCATAGTCAGCATCACAATAACCAACTAACTTACAGTCTTCACCTTTCTTGTACAAAAGACCATAATCTATTGTACTTTTCACATATCTCAGTATTCGTCGAACTGCTTCTAAATGAGGCTTCTTCGGATTTTGCATATACCGACTCATCACACCAACTGTATAAGAAATGTCAGGTCGAGTCAAGGTTAAGTAGATCAGGCTACCTACCAATTGTCGATACATAGTTGCATCTTCCAAGTCTTTGCCTTCAAGTGCACACATCTTGCCATTTGGTTCCATCGGTGTTGAAATTGGCTTGCTCTCGAGCATTCCAAACCTTTTTAGCAAATCTTTAGAATATTTTTGTTGACAGAGAAATATTCCTTCTTGTCTGTGATCAACCTCTAGACCAAGAAAGTGCTTGAGTTGTCCAAGTTCTTTCATTTGGAAACGAACTGATAAATTCTCCTTGGTTTGAAGAATTTCTGCCTCATAATCACCAGTTATGATTAAATTATCCACATATATCAATACGATAGCTAGCTTTCCTCCATTAGCTTTGACAAACAAGCTGGAATCTGCAGGTGTCACTGAATAACCACTATAAGTTAAAAATTCAGCAATCTTACCATACCATGCTCTAGGTGCTTGTTTCAATCCGTAAAGTGCCTTTCGCAGCTTACACACATGCTCAGGATGATTTTGGTTTTGAAATCCCAATGGTTGAATCATGTAGATTTCTCGATCTAGCTCTCCATGAAGGAATGCATTCTTCTCATCCATCTGCCACAAGTTCCAGTCTTTGTTGGCTGCAAGGGCAAGTAGGACTCGTACGGTTGTAAGTCTTGCCACCGGACTAAACGTTTCATCATAGTCTAGCTCATACTTCTGAGAGAAACCACGAGCCACCAACCGTGCCTTGTACCTTTCAATCGACCCATCTGGACGATGTTTTATCTTGTAAACCCACTTGCAGGATATGGGTTTCACATCTCTTGGTTTTGGCACTAGATCCCAAGTCTGATTCTGCTCAAGCGCAGTGATCTCTTCTTTCATAGCCATAATCCACTCAGAACTCTGTGATGCTTCTTCAAACGTCTCAGGTTCTGTTGCAATTGGTTCTTCCACTATGGCTGCATTAGCATATTTGGGATTTGGCTTCCGTGCTCTTGTTGTCCTTCGGATTTGTGATTGTGGAGATGGTTCTTCCACTTCACTCGATCTAACATCTGGTTGATACACACCAGTTTGCCAAGGACTCTGGACTAACACTTGCTCGTCATCGTTATCATCACATAGGTCTTCTACTTCATCTGAAGTTGATTGAAGTTGGACAATATACTCTCCCATTTTCTGTTGTAACATGTCTTCAAATTCTTTTGAATCTGACAACACCTCCTTTTCTGAGGACCACCAAGAAGATGCTTCATCGAATACCACATTGCGTGAAGTGTAACATCTTCCACTCGTAGGATCACAACATTTCCATCCTTTCCTTTGGTTGTCGTATCCCACAAAGATACACCTAGTTGCTTTCTTATCAAACTTGCTACGTAAATGATCAGGAACAAATACATAACATACACAACCAAATACTCGAAAGTAGCTGACTGAAGGTTTCATTTTCCACAATTTCTCAAAGGGGGAAACAAACTCTAACCTTGGTTGAGGAAGTTTGTTGATCACATGGGCTGCGGTTCTCATAGCTTCGGCCCAAAATCTTCCGGGTACATTCTTTGCATGCAGCATACTCCGACAAATTTCTGCAAGATGCCGATTCTTTCTCTCTGCTACACCATTCTGTTGTGGTGTATTGACACAAGTATACTGATGACGTATGTTGCATTCTCGTAGGTATTGAGAGAATTCGCCTGAGCTATATTCTCCTCCATTGTCTGTGCGCAAGCAACATATCTTCTTTCCCACTTCTCCTTCAACTATCTCTTTGAACTCTTTAAACTTTGAGAAAGTGTCAGACTTTTCTTTCATAAAGAAAACCCACACATACCTGGAGAAATCATCAATAAACGTCACCATGTACCGCATTCCACTAATTGATGGTTGCTTAACGGGCCCAAATACATCAGAGTGAACTAACTCTAATGGTTCTTTTGCTTTAAACTTTGACTCCTCGTATGGCAATTGGTGTGCTTTACCATATTGGCATCCTGCACAAACTGTGTCTGTTCTTATGTCAAGCTGAGGAAGTCCCTTAAGCATCGACTTCTTCATCATCATACTTAGCTTGGAATAACTAACATGACCTAACCGCATGTGCCATAAATCTGCTGTATCGCTCCTTCTTGTCTTGTCTACATATACTGACTCTGCTGACATCACGTAGACTGACTCCAGACGTCGTCCTTCCATCATCGGCTGTCCTGAGATTTTGAGATCACGATATACCTTCACATCTCTTGGACCAAACAGAATATGGTGACCTGACGATGTTAATTGTGCCACTGAAAGCAAATTTTTCTTCATGCCTTGGACATGGTAAACATCTTGTAGTAGTACTTGATTATGACTATATCGAGGTGCTACTACCGTCTTACCGATGTGAGTAATCGGTAATCTTGAATTATCAGCTGTCACAACAATGCGATTTCCCTTGTATTCTGACAGGTTCTGCAACTTCTGTTTATCGCCTGTCATGTGATTTGAGCAACCTGAATCGACAATCCAGTCATTCTCATAGTCAATTCGGTCAGCCGTTGTTACTGTGAGAGCTAACTCTTCCTCTTCCATAGCAAAAAATGCTTCAGCGTCCCAATCATCTTCGCTTTTCTCCTTTGTACTAGAAGTAGCAGCATTGCTCTCAGCGGGCCTTTTGTTAAACCAACAATCTTTTGCCATGTGACCTTTCTTGTCACAGTTGTAACAGTTACCTTCAAATCTTTTATTGTTGCTACGATTCTTTGAAGCTCCCCCTGGACGAGAGCTCCCTTCTCCTTGATGACTTTTTGTCTTGTCACCATACTTTTTAGATCCACCACCGACGTGCTGTTTGAATTTGCCTTTGCTTTTGTTGGTGTAGAGTGCTTCCTCTTCACTTTTCAACGAGACCCCTCCCATTTGCTTGGCCATAGATTCTTGACCAACAAGCAAATTTTCAAACTCTACAAGTGATGGTTGAGTTGGCCATCCTTGTATAGCGGCAACGAAGCTGCGATATTCGGGCCTCAAACCATGGATAATTATTCTTTTTACCCTGGTATCTCCAATAGCAGCTGTAGGATCTAAATCAGAAATTTCACGGCATAACGTTTTTACCTTGTGAAAGTATTGAGCAATCGGTATATCCCGTTGTGCAACTGATAACAATTCATTCTCAAGAAGTTGAAGTCTTGTGTCATTCTTTCTCGAAAAGAGTGCATCTAAAGTATCCCACGCTTCTTTTGGCGTTTCTAGCTTTTGTATGTGTTCCAACATTTCTTCTTCAACTGTGGTTTTAAGGGCAAACATGGCTTTACCCACTTTAATCTTCCATTTGCGCAAGGTTCCTTGAGCATCTTCTTGCTCGGGCTTCGTAACTTCACTACCACCAACGACTTCCCAAAGGTCTTGACCTTGTAGGTAAGACATCATACACGTCTTCCACGTGTTGTAATTTTTGTGATTGAGCTTCTTGATTCCTCCAACTACTTGAAGATCACCCATCGTGTCGGCAAGACTCTAACAATACCGAACAAGCTTGATTTTGAGACACAAACTTGTAGAGTACAAACTCCTCACGACTCAAGAACGCTCAAACCAAAAATAGTACCTGAATAACTATTTCACCGTGAACAGTACCGTATACGTGAATAGTATCGTATATCATATACTTGAATAAATCTCGTATATGTTAACAATTACTATAAAAGTATATAGTGACACGTGTGAATAGTAACTATGGTAGTAACTCACAACCTGGCTCTGATACCAATTGTTGAGAAAAACTTAGAGTAGATAACTCTAATTTTACCACTCAAAGAAGAAAGTTTAGACTTTAGAAAAAACTCACAAATGCTCACACTTCACTCTAGACTACACTATTTAGAGAAGAACTCCTTAGGAAAACTTAGAACTTTTATTGCTTATTGAAGCTTACTACTTGATGATTTACAAATGCAAGGGAGGGGGTATTTATACAATACCAAGACAAACACAAGCCACACAAATATAAAATCTAAATAAATTACAACCACCCATTGTTGTTTAATAACAACCACACATTTAAATCACACAACTACAACCACACATTAAACCACACAACTACAACCACACATTTAAATCACACAACTACAACCACACATTAAACCACACAACTACAACCACTCATTAAACCACACAACTACAACCACACATTGTTAGGCTTTTATTTTTTTTTTCTTTGGGCTGGTATTGGACAATTTAACAGTTTTTGTTTAGGAATAATATTATTGAAGATTAGCCATGGTGAAAATATTTTTCATAAAATAGTTCAAACAACAGAAATATTTTTTTTCAGTATCATTTAAATAACAAAAAAAAATGATTTTCAAGAAGAAAATGTCTTTAATGAAATAAATCTTGCTTCAGGAAGTCAATTTCTAATTACCAAACGAAGCCTAAGAAATGTAAAAATGGTACTAAAGAGTAAAGATTTATGTTATTGTCTTAGGAACTTTCTTTTTCAGTTATAGCCTTATAGGCTAATGATGAATCCCATCGCCAGCCCCAAGTTTCAGCTATTAGGATTAGACTTTGATTTGAGTATCTTAAACTGGTCAAGAATTTTAGTTTCTTCCAAATTTTGGATATATTCGTCAATATATATATATATATATATATATATATATATATATATTTCCTGCAGGCCAGTATTTGTTGGATATTGTCTCCATTATTTATGTCGAGAAAAATTTTATTTATATTAGTATAAAATTAATTTATATTTATATAATTCGACTGTTCTATTTTATATTATATTCATGTAAATCATACATATCAAATTTCGAATAAATTAAAAATGTTTAATTATTTATTTGATGCAAAAAAAATTCAATCGTTAAATATATATAAAAAAAATAGTGTTTTCGACCGACATGATATAGATATCGGATCGATTATATTACTAAATCTAGTAGTTAATTTATTAAAATATCAATCATATATAAAATTATAAAAATATATAAAACTAATTAATTTTACGTAAGTATAAATTAATCTCTACTTTATATTATTACAAAATTTAAAAGTAAGCCTTAATAAAAGTCTACCATGGATGAACAAGAAATGCTTTCTCAGATAGAGAAATGAACATTTATCCATTAGTATTTGCAGCACCCAAAACATGATTTTTAATTCACTCTACTTTTATCAGCGTGAGATCGTTGCACTATCTTCATGATCACTAACCAATAAATTTGTCCTGGTTTATGATCACTACTTGATCAACCATTGAATATTGAATAAAAGAAATAAAAAGAGTCTTTAACAAAGATCGTCTTTCCACTCCAGCCCATAAAAAAATTTGTGCCATCTAATTAATTCTCTGTTATATAATCCACAAGTGTTGATTGCGTTTGCCACATATCAAAAGTGTAACTGGGTGTTTGTTTTGGGATTTTTAGTGATTGGCTGGCGCTGCTTGCGGTAAGCCATAAATAATTTTTGCTTTCGTGAAAGTGGTTAGGCATTGAATGATGGGGATGGATGGATGGATATGGCTGGAATCACTTGAGGGTGTTGAAAACACTTTGCTCTGCTGAAAATGAAAATGAAAAGACTCCTCCAATTGTCGACAATGATCAGGAAATAATGGATCAAGACAATCACTTTCTATCACAACCTTTGGAATAGCGGAATTCCATCCTTTCTTTTATGATGACACGTTAAAGAATGTTGGAAAACGATGCCCCTCTTAACTTTGTTTATGAGAAATGTTAATATCAGTCTTTTGAAATTTAATTTAGTTGATTTACGTAGTTATCTTTAAGAAATAAAATTTAATATGTTTGGATTTTAAATTCCAGCATCTACAACTAGACCTATTTAAGGACCGGGCTACTCGTCCAAACTTGAAAGTCCGCTCATATTTGAGAGGACTTGGACAAAAATATTAGGCCCGAAAAATGAACTTGGATAAAAAAAATGAGGCTCGTTTAAAAAATAGGCCGGACCTTGGCTCCAATACTCAAGACTCAAGCCCGGCTTGTTTTCTAATTAAATAATATATTATTTTTATTTTTATATATATTATGTAATTTATGTCATATAAAGATTAAATATATATAATATTATACTGTAAATATTAAAAAATATGTTAAATTGTTAATGTTTAAGAACTTAATAAATGAAAAAAAAATATAAAATTACAAAAGATTAAATAAAAAATAATATGTTTTATTTTAATTTTTTTTAGAAAAACAATAATATGGGCAGGTCTAAACGAGTTTGGATTATCCATTTATAAATATGGAAGGGTTTGGGTAAAATTTGAGGCCCATATTTCAAGCCGGGCTTGGGCAAGCATATATGGTGTTGATACCATACATAAACTCGGCCTGACCCATGGACACCTCCATCTGTAACTTCTTCCCTTATTCTTAAATTACGATCTTTTTTGTATGCATCAGTTAACCGAACCCTTTGTTTATTATGCCATAAAATGCATAGAAAATGCAGAAGCATGGTCTTTCCCAAGGGGCCATCCCTAGCTTGTAGTAGTAACATGGGTATCGGTTGCAACTTGCAATGCGTTTAGTTGATACTAAAATCTAGTTTAGGTGATCAAACATAATGTGTCTTAGCTGATACAGAGAAGAAAACGAAAGTTGGTAAGGTTGTTGGAAGTATTTTGGGCTTAAGGCCCAAAACCATTTAGTTATTTCAGTTGGTAGGGTATTCCGAGAAAGAGTAAAAGCTAGGCTAATTAATAGATATATCATGAAGGAAAGGAATCGAAGAGGAGGATTTACCTATTTATAAGAAAACTCAACTTGCTGGAGAACTTTAAAAAACGCCTCTCATCAAGCTTAGGGGATACACTTAGCCACAATAGCATATGAACTTCGAAGAGAAGATTTGTTAAGAAGCAGAGAAGAGGAGACTGAAAACTTGGAGCTCCGCCATTGTTTTAATCTTTGTTTATTCAGTTACTTCATTGATTTGACCACTCCCAGAGGGTTGGAAGCAAGATTTCTTCAGGAAAAAAAAGTTAAGCCCCAATGATTAAGAAGTGAGTAAGCAATAAGTTGAAGGGAATGCACGTAATACAAATGATTTTGGTGTTTGGTAGAGTTATTACGGTTGGTGTCAGAGTATAAAATATGGTTATTTGAGGTTAGTGTCGGATACGGATATATTTAAATTTTTTTTTAAAATTTCATATATTTCGATGATCATACCCTCTACCCACGTTCAAATATCGGACACGGATATTTTATAAAAATTAAAAAATTCCGGGTAATATTGGATATGTAAGCATACATCAAGTTTTCATTTAGTAATAAAATTCAACAATGTCATGCATATACGTCGGCTGGAAAAGTACTTTAAGACCTCAGCAATCAGTCAATATATATCCATGGACATGTTTGGAAAATTTTAGACAGATATTGACTTTGCATTATTCCATCTCTCTCAGAAAAGCTATGTTGAAGTAACTTACATATGAAGCAAGATTAAGAAAGGAATTGTCTAACACCTTGGCCATTTCAACATGAATTTTCAGAAGCTTGAAGCAATTATACTTTACAGAGAGAAGATCATATATAGAATCCTGTAGACACCTAATTTTGTCCGGTTGATAAAATTAGAGTTTCAAAATACCAGAGACGAGGCCTTAATCGCAATCCAATTGGGACGATATCCGGATTCGTCATCCTTTCTCCATTTTTCATTCAAATCTGATTTGTTAGTTTAACTAAGTTTAATTTGATGGATCCATTTTTTTTTTTATCATTTGGGCTATAATCTGAATTGGGCCAATACATTAATTTGAATTAGGCCCAAAATCATGTAAATTGGGTTTAGAATTAAAATTGAATGTGGGCTTTCTTTTTTCAAAAAAATAATGAAAATCTGTTAATTAAATTAGAAAAAAAAAATTGGGAATAGTCGACTGCCATGGCTAAGCATGGCAGCCAGCTTTTCCTTCACCCCAAAATCTTATTCCCCAAATTGCCTAGTTATTTTCAGCTCTCTTTTTTCACCTCATTTTTCTACCCTTTTCACCATAGCACAACTTCATCAAGAATTTCAACGTCCCAAAATCAGCAGGCTCCAAGCTCCAAAAACACAGTAGTTGACCTCTGCTTAACCCCTCTTTATCAAGAAAAAACCAAAATCTTCAATCAAGATACCAGAAAAAGATAACCAAAAAATCTTCAATCGGACTCTCCATAAGAGAAGAGCCAAGAACCAGTGCCAGGGGGGATTTTTTTTCACGAGCACAAAAAAACTAGCAGACCCAATTCCTTTCCTCTGCCTCTCATGCCACCACCACCATCATAAACCAAAAACTCACCCCAGAAACCAAAGGAGCTCAGCAAGAAAAAAGAAATACAGCATCAAAAGAAAACCTTAGCAAAAAAAGAAAAGAAAATACAACCTAGAAGTTCTTGGGCCCCAACAATACAAACCACACAAAGAAAAACAATGAAAGCATCCTAAAACCAAACACAAGGGTAGCCATATGATTTTGGGGTATTCGGGTTTGCGGGGTTTGGGGATGACTTTCAGAAATTCAAACGGTGAGTGAGTTAGCTTAGGGGGAGAGAAGGCTCAGGTATAATTTTGGTGTCCATTGGACGATGATCGGAGTAGGAAACGGTGTTGATAGATTGTGTTTTGTGCCTTAGATCTAGTCATTTTAGGGCTTTTTTTTTTAAAAAAAAAAAAAAATTTAATAATAAGGTCAAAACCGAGAAAAAGAGGTATTACTTTGTGAATTTCAACTGGTTCGGTTAAGAGTGTTTGAATAGGAGAGAGGGTGAAGAGTTTATGAAGTTTTAGGGATAGAAAAGAATTGAAAAAGTAAGAAGAAGACAAGTAGCGTTTTAAAAAAAAAAAATAGAAAGGATGCGTGCAAAAGAAGACTGAAGAGGCCGGCCAGTGTACTCAAACCCAGGTCATTGATTCATTTCCACCACAACTTTGGGTCTAACCTAAGACCTAGTAGGTACTATTTTCATTCTTTCAAATCTTTTCATTGTATAAATTTATTTATTGTTTTCATGTGTATCAAGAAAAACTATAGGCTTCTAAATTTTATAATATAAGAAAATTTCCATGTTATTAATAATAGTTTTTTTTTTTTTATAAAATAAAATAAATGTGCAATAGAATAAGAGTGATTATTTCTTAGTAAAAAAAAAAATCTCTAAAAGGAATTTATTTTCGAAAAAGTTAAAGTATTAATTTTTTTTAAAAAATATTTCGAGTAAAAATAATTAATGAGATGCTACCAAAAGTATTGGGGTAACTTGAAAATTATTTTTACGTAGATGATTTTTTTTTTTTAATCACTAGAAGTAATAATACATATACATTAAACAAGATTAATACATGTTCATTCCATTTTTAATTGTTTGCATCAAGTGCATATATAAAGAAAGCGAATGAGAATATAACCGACGACGGAATTCGAAAGACGTCACGGTAGTGACTCCTACGATATCTTGAGGTGAGAGAATTTCGTTAAATATCACCACGAGTGGTGGGAGTATTTAGCGATATGCTCGATACAAAAAATCATAAAAAATGAATGTATAGTGAATGCGCTCGATATTTTGTCATGCTCGCGTTTTTAATATTATGATTTGCATGTTTAATTTTAGAGTTGTATGCTAAGCCGTATGCATCCGATATTTAAATATTCGCATCATACGCAATAAAAAAGGTGAATGCAAATTGCCGACGACGGAATTCGAAGGATATCACGGTTGTGATTCCTAAGATATCTCGAGGTGAGAAGATCTCGTTAAATACCACCGAGAGTGTCGGGAATATTTAATGAGGATTTTCGATAATAAATTTGTGTTCAATTTAGTTTTTCAAAATAACAATAATAATCCAAAAAATTCAAAAAATAATAAACATGTTTTTTTTTAAATAAAATAAAAATGAAAATAAAAGAGAATTAGTTTTAAACACCAGTTAAATCCATTAAACCGAGATTTAAGATAACACGTGATCAAGTGGTACCGTTTTCTAAACGGGTGTTGCGGGGGTGCTAATCCTTCCCCGCACGTAACCGACTCCCGAACCCGATTTTGTTTTCTCTCTGGTTCAAAGCGCGGACTTCGAAATTGGTTTTACAAAATGTTTTAATTAATTTTAAAATACTTTTCTAAAACCGGTTTTAATAGGTGGCCAATCACACCTAGCAAAAAAGATTGGTGGCGACTCCATTTTTTGTGTTTTCATGTGCAACTATATATATGAGGACAAAGATAATATCATAATCTGCTATATTATGCAATGAATATTCCTCGCATTTTATTTTACTAAAATATATATGATTTTAGTTTTTCAGCTTTTTTAAAATTAAACATGCATAGCACAATATTATTGACCTCATCTAAAAGACATTAAAAAGGAGTTTAATTAAAAAAATCTTTTGGGTCGTTAAATTTGGTTTGGTATGACAATATTAGTTAGTCGTTAATTTCTCAGATTATAACGATTTTAGTTGCATGTTTTTTTATTTGTTTTGTGCTATACATTTGATGAGAGCAAAAATATTGTAAAGTTGAAAGTTGAATCTTAATTTGCAGATCCCTCCGTTCCATTTAATTTATTTGTCTTTTTTAATGTTCTAAAATTATGTCTTTTTTTAGCACTTAACATTCTTAATTTTTTATATTTCAAATTTATCTTCTAAGATTTTTTTTTATCTAAAATCATAAACTATCAATTTTATTAAAAAAATTAATTTTTAATATAAAATACATCAAAATTAACATTTTTTATTTTTAAAAATCAAATGGAAACAAATAATATGAATTAAAGATGAAAAAATATTTAATAGAGATATGTTGATAAAGTGTTGACTTTAAAAAATTTAGATGAAAAGAGACTATCTTATTCTAGTATCAAGGCATGCAACAAGCCTCAATAAAAACTTGTATTGGACTTAAAAATCATCCGTCAAAAAAGATTACTAGTTACAATAATTGAATTTAAATTTTATAAGTAAAATATTTAATTTTTATCAACTCAACAAATCTTTGTTAACATCAAAATTTAATCTCTGACGATTTCAAACACTCCATTAAAATTAAAATTTAGTTTCTGATAATCTCAAACACAAAAAAATAATAATAATAAAGTTCGGGGTAGTAGCATGGAAAAGCTAAGGTTGGATGGGGCCAGGGGGTCCTTTCAAAACAAAAGGTTGGTTTGGTTACTATCGGTTGGGGTTAGGTACAGATTAGAACCCATATCGAATCACTTGACACCAAAAAAAGCATGCCTAGGCATGAAGCTGTCCAAGCCTAGCTTGTCTCTTCCTTTCTTCACTAGCAAGTTATTAACACCCAAACAATGCTAAATATATAGCCACATGGCGTACATAAAAATTATTCCTTTGATGCCCACCTCTAGAATTATCACGCTTGTAGATAATTTAATTAGAAATATCACCACGAATTCATCTTGGTAGGCTTCTTATTAGTTATTTAGTACTAGCTAGGACAGATTTTTATCACTTGAAAGTATTTTTTTTAAAAGTGAAATGAAATTTGTTGATGTAAGAATTGCTGAATTTTATTAATTATAAGGTATTGTTTATTTTGTGGATCTAAAGATCGTTCTCACGATTTTGTCTTTTGAAAAAATTCGTCTCAATAAGGGAAAGATGACCCTTACTTTATAAAGTTACGGTCAATCCTTGATTAGTCAATGTGAGGATTATTTTTCTTTTCAACACTAGCTCTTCTTATCAAGGATGTAAACTGTGTTTTTATTGAGAGCTAGTACGGATCCAGAACGGATTTGTACAGACGATGTCATTGTTGATGCAAGGATTGTTGGATTGAACCCGTTATAAGATATTGTCCGTTTTAGAAGCTTAAAAACCGTCCTCATTATTTTATCTTTTGAGAAAAGATGCATAGATAAGAAAATGTGACTTTTTTTTATAAAATCACAGTTCAATCCTTGACTAATCGATATGAGATCGTTTTTTCCCTCAACAAAACTCATTATTAGAAGTAAGTCCTGATCTAAGTCTTGATTCTTTCTTTTCAATGCCTGGTTCAAGTTTTCCCGAACCCAAGCTAGCAAAATTTACGAAGATATTGACACTAAATTATGAACCCAAGCTAGCAAAATTTTGGGTTAACAGCCCCTTCAAGAACATATATTAATTCTTGTAATTAATTGGCATAAAACAGTATATGAATTTTGGGGTTTTTTTCCCCTTCAAACAAGGGTTTTCACATATGTTCAGATGTCATGTGTATGCTTGATTTTGTTTGATTATTAGCTTTTCAAAGTTTCGAAGTACGTCACTTTATCATTAAAGCTATGGCTGAAGTGGAGAAGTACAAAAATTGCTTTCTCCATAAATTGATGGTCCAGAACTTTCAATCTGATTTCTTATATGAATGTTATCTCCAGTTCCTAACTATCCCCCCGAAAGTCCACTCAATTAATTGGGTTTTCCTCCACGTGCACGAATAACTTTTTAATAGTATGAATTTTGTTATCTCCAGCACGAATTTTGTTTGAAAATTCTTCAGAGGTTATTCTAATATTGTAGTTGGAATAACTTTTAATCTAAGGTTTCGTTTGGTAACCATAAAAATTGTTTACAAAAATAATTTTTCGTATTTTTCAATGTTTGAAAAGGAGAAAATAGTTCAGTTAACTGAAAAATAATTTGGTCGACATAAAAACTAAGCTAAAAATGCGAACTCAAATATTTTTCATTTTGAAAGGAATGATATTCTGATCTCAAATTTTAAATGGGATAAGAAAAAAAAATTACAGATACTGAAATTCAAACTAACCTGTTGAATATCAACTCTTAAAAAATAACGACACAAACCAACTAAATTAAGTAACAGATTCATTTCTTTTATGATTTTGTCTTTATTTCATGAGATTGGTTTTTTTATTCTTTGAGTTTTGGGTTTATTGTTAGATTCATTGTGGTGGACGGCTACACCTCATATTGTGCATTAATTAGAACTTATTATATTTCCTGGAATTGAAACTCTGGATAAAAATTCTTTACATGCAGTGATTATGGGTGCAGCTGTTTCAGTGCTGGCTTTTGGAATTGTTTTCATTGAAAGGTATAGATCTACGAATCATATACCAATTGAGCCTAGTGTCAATCGAGATCAAAGTGTTTTACATAGAGGTGACACTCATCGTATGGACCAAATAAGGATGAGACTAATTGCATTTTTTTTTTAGGTTATATTTTTCATCTAATTGAATTATAATGTAAAGTTGAAAGTGATTGGATCAAGATATTTTAAATCAATTGATATAGTTATTTATGTTATGCTATTAATAAAACTTATTTATGTAATGCTTTTATTTGGCAAGTAATCCTTCACTTATAAATATTATGTAATGGACATGGCTCTAATTTCAAAAGCGTTGGATGTTTTTGTTTAGGAATAATATTATTGAAGATTAGCCATGGTGAAAATATTTTTCATAAAATGTTCAAACAACAGAAATATATTTTTTCAGTATCATTTAAATAACAAAAAAAAAAAATTGATTTTCAGGAAAAAAATGTCTTTAATGAAATAAATCTTGCTTCAGGAAGTCAATTTCTAATTACCAAACGAAGCCTAAGAAATGTAAAAATGGTACTAAAGAGTAAAGATTTATGTTATTGTCTTAGGAACTTTCTTTTTCAGTTATAGCCTTATAGGCTAATGATGAATCCCATCGCCAGCCCCAAGTTTCAGCTATTAGGATTAGACTTTGATTTGAGTATCTTAAACTGGTCAAGAATTTTAGTTTCTTCCAAATTTTGGATATATTCGTCAATATATATATATATTTCCTGCAGGCCAGTTTTTGTTGGATATTGTCTCCATTATTTATGTCGAGGAAAATTTTATTTATATTAGTATAAAATTAATTTATATTTATATAATTCGACGGTTATATTTTATATTATATTCATGTAAATCATACATATCAAATTTTGAATAAATTAAAAATATTTAACTATTTATTGGATGCAAAAAAAATTCAATCGTTAAATATATATAAAAAAAATAGTGTTCTCGACCGACATTATATAAATATCGGATCGATTATATTACTAAATTCAGTCGTCAATTTATTAAAATATCAATCATATATAAAATTATAAAAATATATAAAACTAATTAATTTTACATAAGTATAAATTAATCTCTCCTATATATTATTACAAAATTTAAAAGTAGGCCTTAATAAAAGTCTACCATGGATGAACAAGAAATGCTTTCTCAGATAGAGAAATGAACATTTATCCATTAGTATTTGCAGCACCCAAAACATGATTTTTAATTCACTCTACTTTTATCAGCGTGAGATCGTTGCACTATCTTCATGATCACTAACCAATAAATTTGTCCTGGTTTATGATCACTACTTGATCAACCATTGAATATTGAATAAAAGAAATAAAAAGAGTCTTTAACAAAGATCGTCTTTCCACTCCAGCCCATAAAAAAATTTGTGCCATCTAATTAATTCTATGTTATATAATCCACAAGTGTTGATTGCGTTTGCCACATATCAAAAGTGTAACTGGGTGTTTGTTTTGGGATTTTTAGTGATTGGCTGGCGCTGCTTGCGGTAAGCCATAAATAATTTTTGCTTTCGTGAAAGTGGTTAGGCATTGAATGATGGGGATGGATGGATGGATATGGCTGGAATCACTTGAGGGTGTTGAAAACACTTTGCTCTGCTGAAAATGAAAATGAAAAGACTCCTCCAATTGTCGACAATGATCAGGAAATAATGGATCAAGACAATCACTTTCTATCACAACCTTTGGAATAGCGGAATTCCATCCTTTCTTTTATGATGACACGTTAAAGAATGTTGGAAAACGATGCCCCTCTTAACTTTGTTTATGAGAAATGTTAATATCTGTCTTTTTGGAGTTTAATTTAGCTGATTTATGCAGTTATTTTTAAAAGATGAAATTTAATAAGTCTGGGGTTTAAATTTCAGCATTTGCAACTAGACCTA
This sequence comes from Fremontodendron californicum, assembly GCA_030761205.1. Lineage (NCBI taxonomy): Eukaryota > Viridiplantae > Streptophyta > Magnoliopsida > Malvales > Malvaceae > Fremontodendron > Fremontodendron californicum. The sequence goes on from JAULJL010000020.1 coordinate 3,273,430, forward strand.
TTTAAGGACCGGGCTACTCGTCCAAACCTGAAAGTCCGCTCATATTTGAGAGGACTTGGACAAAAATATTAGGCCCGAAAAATGAACTTTGATAAAAAAAATGAGGCTCGTTTAAAAAATAGGCCGGACCTTGGCTCCAATACTCAAGACTCAAGCCCGGCTTGTTTTCTAATTAAATAATATATTATTTTTATTTTTATATATATTATGTAATTTATGTCATATATACTGTAAACATTAAAAAATATGTTAAATTGTTAATGTTTAAGAACTTAATAAATGAAAAAATATATAAAATTACAAAAGATTAAATAAAAAATAATATGTTTTATTTTAATTTTTTTAGAAAAACAATAATATGTGCGGGTCTAAACGAGTTTGGATTATCCATTTACAAATATGGCGGGTTTTGGCAAAATTTGAGACCCATATTTCAAGTCAGGCTTGGGCAAGCATATATGGTGTTGATATCATACATAAACTCGGCCTGGCCCATGAACACCTCTATCTGTAACTTCTTCCCTTATCCTTAAATTACTGTCTCTTTTGTAAGCATCAGTTAACCGAACCCTTTGTTTATTATGCCAAAAAATGCATAGAAAATGGAGAAGCATGGTCTTTCCCAAGGGGCCATCCCTAGCTTGCAGTAGTAACATGGGTATCGGTTGCAACTTGCAATGCTTTTAGTTGATACTAAAATCTAGTTTAGGTGATCAAACATGATGTGTCTTAGCTGATACAAAGAAGAAAACGAAAGTTGGTAAGGTTGTTGGAAGTATTTTGGGCTTAAGGCCCAAAACCATTTAGTTCTTTCAGTTGGTAGGGTATTCCGAGAAAGAGTAAAAGCTAGGCTAATTAATAGATATATCATGAAGGAAAGGAATCGAAGAGGAGGATTTACCTATTTATAAGAAAACTCAACTTGCTGGAGAACTTTAAAAAACGCCTCTCATCAAGCTTAGGGGATACACTTAGCCACAATAGCATATGAACTTCGAAGAGAAGATTTGTTGAGAAGCAGAGAAGAGGAGACTGAAAACTTGGAGCTCCGCCATTGTTTTAATCTTTGTTTATTCAGTTACTTCATTGATTTGACCACTCCTAGAAGGTTGGGAGCAAGATTTCTTCAGGAAAAAAAAGTTGAGCCCCAATGATTAAGAAGTGAGTAAGCAATAAGTTGAAGGGAATGCACGTAATACAAATGATTTTGGTGTTTGGTAGAGTTATATTATTACGGTTGGTGTCAGAGTATAAAATATGTTCCTCAGTTAAGACCAAAATTTCTTATGAATAATTCAGTTATGCATCAGATCTCAGCTATGTTATTGGATTTTAGGTCAGTGTCGGATACGGATATACTTAATTTTTTTAAAGTTTTTTTATATATTTCGATGATCATACTCTTTACCCACGTTCAAATATTGGACACGGATATTTTTAAAAAAAAATAAAAAATTCCGGATAATATTGGATATGTAAGCATACATCAAGTTTTCATTTAGTAATAAAATTCAACAATGTCATGCATATACGTCGGCTGGAAAAGTACTTTAAGACCTCAGCAATCAGTCAATATATATCCATGGACATGTTTGGAAAATTTTAGACAGATATTGACTTTGCATTATTCCATCTCTCTCAGTAAAACTATGTTGAAGTAACTTACATATGAAGCAAGATTAAGAAAGAAATTGTCTAACACCTTGGCCATTTCAACATGAATTTTCAGAAGCTTGAAGCAATTATATTTTACAGAGAGAAGATCATAGAATCCCATGGACATTGATGTCTTTTTGTCATTTTATTCGTTTGAAGCTACGAATTAAAACTTAGTTATTGATTCTCACCCCACCAAATAGTATAATAAGTGATTCTTGGAAAATTGGTAAGAATGAACCTTGCTGCAGGATTTTATGAACATAATATAATTGTCTTCAAAAAATTCCTTAATTTATATTTCCAAGTTTCTTATTAGATTCTACAAAATAGACAAGTTTTCACAAATCATGTACTTTTACAAAATATAAGTAATTTTAACTCTTTCATTTTTATTTTTACAAAGGAGGCCATAACCTGGAGATAGGGAAGGGGTTGTAGATATTGAGATTTAAATTCTAAACCTGTTGGACGTCACCTCTTAAGGGTGATTACATGAACCAACTGTTCTAAGCCCCGAGTTCTACCTCTTCCATTTTTTATGCTTGGTAATTGGTACAAAACTGAAATAATATGTGAACGAAGGAAATGCTGCAAAATATTGCTGAAAGCCACAGATTAATCCTTCCCTATTGCAATTCTTGAATTAATTATACCCAATAAACTAGGCCTACCAGCCTTTCAACATTTGACAACAAGAAGGTGCATGCATGCTTGTTGATACATGAACAAAGAATTTCCTTGTTATGAAATCAACAGCTTTTGTTGCAGCCGCCATTATATATGCTTAGTGTTGACAATAAGGTTTGACTGGCAAACACAAATTAACAATGCCTAAGTTGTTTGTCATAACGGTTTTTTCGACCGTTACGACGTTTTTTATGAAAACACAAAAAATGGAGTCGCCACCAATCTTTTTTACTAGGTGTGATTGGTCACCTATTAAAATCGATTTTAGAAAAATATTTTAAAATTAATTAAAACATTTTGTAAAACCAATTTCGAAGTCCGCGCTTTGAACCAGAGAGAAAACAAAATCGGGTTCGGAAGTCGGTTACGTGCGGGGAAGGATTAGCACCCCCGCAACGCCCGTTTAGAAAACGGTACCACTTGATCACGTGTTAGCTTTAATCTTGATTTAATGGATTTAACATCGGTATTTAAAAATAATTCTCTTTTATTTTTTTATTCTTAAAAAAACATGTTTATTATTTTTGTTTTGGATTTTCTTGAACTGTTTTTTATTTTTTTAAAAATCGAAAGTGAACATAAATTTATTATCGAAAATACTCATTAAATATTCCCGACACTCTCGGTGGTATTTAACGAGATCTTCTCACCTCAAGACATCTCAAGAATCACAACCATGATATCTTTCGAATTCCGTCGTCGGTTATTTGAATTTATTAATTTTTTTTTTTTAAGTTAAAATACTTTTAATGATTATTTTCGAAAATAAAAGAAATTATCTATGTAAGAATAATTCTCGAACCATTCCGATACTTTCGATAATGTTTCGATTATTATTCTTACTCGGACCATTTCAAAGAACGATTGATACTCCGACCATCCCGAAAAAAAATCCTTTTTTAGAAAATTTTATTTACCGAAAATAATTTTAATATTTAAAACCGAAACAAAACAATAAAAATGCATCGAATACTGAACAAAAATAATAACGAAAACAAATAAAAATTAAAATCATACTTGAAAAATATCGAGAATCCGAAATTCAAAATGTCGGACTTGATCTTTGCAAAATTCTTTGTTCCTTCTCGACCACCTGAAAAATGTCAAAAATAACAAAGTCAAAATCGATAATCGTGAATTTTTTTCTTTTTGTTTTCTTGCTTTTTTATTTAATTTTTCCTTTTTTTCTTTTGTGTCATTATTAATTTATTATTATTTATTATTTAATTTTTCCCTTTTTTTCCTTTTTTATATTTTTTTTATTTACCCTTTTTTCTATTTTCAATTTTACTATTTTATTATTATTTTTTATCAATTTTTTTCTATTTATTAATTTTTTTATTTAAAATTTATTACTATCTTTTTTCTTTTCTTTTCTTTTCTTTTCTTTTCTTTCTTTTTCTTTCTTTCTTTTTCTTTCTTTTTTTTCTTTCTTTTTCTTTCTTTCTTTTTTTTCTTTCTTTTTTTCTTTCTTTTCTTTCCTGGCCCTTTTCACTGGCCCAAAATGCCTGGCCTGGGCCGGATCCGGTTTGGGCCGGATCCGGTTCGGGTTCTTCCCTTTCTTTTTTTTTTTTTTGGGTGAAGGGGTATCCGCGCGAACCCCGGGTCGGATCCGGGTCCAGGCGCGGATCCTCCTCACTCGAAACTGCGCCGTTTCGGCGCCAAACAAAAAAAAAATCTGGAAGCGGGTGACCCGCGCGGACCCCGGGTCGACCCGCGGGTCGACGCGCGGGTCTCTCTGACCCGCTTACCCTAAACGGTGCCGTTTTGGCACCGTATATAAACCCTAAACCCTTTTTTTTCTTTCCTCTCTCTCTCCCCTCTTCTTTCCTCTCCCTTCTCTCTAAAACATTCCCCTCCAGCCCAGTATCCGGCGGTCGGGCCACTGTGCCGGCCGCCGCTCGCCGACGGCCGATGCGCTCCAAATCTCACCGTCGGGGAGATTTCGATCCCCTCTTCTCGGATTCGGGCACCGTTTTGCCCGAATCATGCCAGAACCCCCTAGATCTAAGTGGGACCGATCGACTTCCCTTTTTTTTTTGCTGCTGTGTTTTTTTTTTTCGGCTTGTGGTTTGTTTTTTTTTCTTTTTTTTTTGCAGGGTTGGTTTCGGAGGAGGTGGGGGGTCGGGGCTGTGTTTTTGGTGTGGGGGTCCGATCTGGATTTCGGACCCCGGATCTGTTTTCGGATTTTGGGGGAAGCCTTTTGGGATACTTTGAAAAGTTCCCAGATCTGGGTTTCGGACCCCAGATCTGGGGTTTTTGGTGTGTAATAACCAATTTTCGTCCGGGTCGGATCCGAATCCGACCCAGACCAAGTACGAACCGGGCCTGTTATTCAGCAGGCCCAATCTGCTGTCCAGGCCCATTGGCCCATTTCGGGCCCAAAACCCAAACCCAACCAAAGCCCGTTTGGGCCTGCTAACCAGCAGGCCCAATCTCCAGGTCCAGGCCCAAATCAACAGGGCCTGCTACTCAGCAGGCCCATTTCCCATTTCCTAACCCTAATCCCCTACCCCTGAAACCCTAGCCGCCTCCCCCTTTTCCCAAAACCTGACAGCCACCCTGGCCACCTGACACCCTGCCCTGCCACTGCCAAACCCCAACCTACACGCCACCCTTACCAACACGCCAACAAACCCTGCAACCCAAGCCCCCACACTCAACCCTCCATAAAAGGAGCCCCCGAATCGGAACCCAGGAGGGAGGCCCGATTCGAGGCTCCCCCAATCCGAACCCAAAAAAGGAGGAGGGGAGGCCACTGATTCGGACCTCTCCCAAGAGGCTCCCCCAAATCCGAACCAACAGACGCCCCTCAGCCAGCCAGGGCCACGAGATCGGAACCCCCTCCCCTTTTACCAAAAACCCCAGATCTGGGGTCCGAAACCCAGATCTGGGTCCTTTTCAAAGCACACAAAAAAAAAAGCCCCCAATCGACCAGCAAAAAAAAGGGGGGAGGTCCCCAGATTTGAAGAAAAACCAGGTTTGGATTCCCCTCGTACAGCAAAAAAACCCAGATCGGGGTCCAAAATCCCTATTCGGACCCCCTTCCTCCCTCACCAAAAACCAGATCTGGGGTCCGTAAACCAGATCGGACCCCCCCTACACCAAAAAAAACAACAGCCCCGACCCCCCACCTCCACTGAACCAAAAAACCTGCAAAAAAAATCAGACCACAGCCAGCAAAAAGGAAAAAAAAAACCAAAAAAAAGAGAGAAAGTCGAAAAGTTTTCCTAGATCTAGGGTGGTGGATTCCGATTCGGGCAAAACGGAGCCCAGAATCGTAGAGAGGAGACCGACGCGGTTCCAGAGAAGGTGATTTGGAGTTCATCGGCCGCGGGCGAAAGGCGGCCGGCGACGGTGGACGGCGGTAGGCACGGTGGCCTCCGTCGGTTTCTGGGCTGGTTTCTGCAGAGAGAGAGAAGGGAAGAGAGAAAAGAAAAAAAAAGAGAAGAAATAAAGAGTAAAAAAAAGGGGGCTTATATAGCCCCCTGAACCGGGTCAAGGTGACCCGCGCCTGGACCCGCGGGTCGACCCGGGGTCCGCGCGGGTTACCCGAAGAATTTTAAAAAAATTTAAACGGCGTCAAAACGACGCCGTTTTAGCCCAGGGTCCGCGCGTGGACCCGCGGGTCGACCCGGGGTCCGCGCACCCGACCCGTTTTGGGCCACCAAATAAAGAAAAATGAAGGCCTGGACCGGATCCGGCCCGCGCCGAATCAGGCTCAAAAGGCCTGGCCCCAGCAGGCCAAGCCTGGTTTTGGGCCCAGCAGCCCAAAACCAAGTGTTTTGGGCAAAAAAAAAAGAAAAAGAAAGAAAAAGAAAGAAAAGAAGGAAAAAAAATTAAAAAAAATTAATAAAAAAAAAATAATAATAATAGTAATTTAAAAAAAATAATATAAAAAAAAGGAAAATTAAAAATTAAAAAAAAATCAAAAATCAAAAATTAAAAAAAACAAAAAAATATAAACAAAAAAAAATTCACGATTATCGATTTTAATTTTTTTAGGAGATTTTGCGAAGATCAAGTACGGCATTTTAATTTTCGGATCCTCGATATTTTTCAGGTATGATTTTAATTTTTTTATTTATTTTCATTACTATTTGTATTTATTTATTTTTGTCCGGCATTCGATATATTTTTGTTGTTCGGTTTCGATTTTAAAATTGTAAAAATAATTTTTTCTAATTAATACATGTCTTTTAAAATTATTTTCGGTAAATAAAATTTTCTAAAAACGGATTTCTTTCTCGGGATGGTCGGAGTATCAATCGTTCTTTGAAATGGTCCGAGTAAGAATAATAATCGAAACATTATCGAAAGTATCGGAATGGTTCGAGAATTATTCTTACATAGATAATTTTCTTTATTTCGAAATTAATCATTAAAAGCATTTTAATTTATTTTTAAAAAAAAGAAAAAAAAAAGAGATTTTAATAAATACGGATTAACCGATGACGGAATTCGAAGGACGTCAAGGTAGTGATTCCTAAGATATCTTGAGGTGCGAAAATTTCGTTAAATATCACCACGAGTGGTGGGAGTATTTAGCGACATGCTCGATACAAAAATTCGTTTTCGTTTAAAAAAAATGGAAATAATCTAAATAAAAAATGAATAAAGAGCGAATGTTTATTGCGCTCGATATTTTGCCATGCACGTGTTTTTAATATTATGAGTCGCATGTTTAATTTTATAGTTATATGTTAAGCCGTATGCATCCGATATTTAAATATTCGCATCATACGCATTTAAATAAAAAAGAATATAAATTGCCGATGACGAAATTCGAAAGATATCACGGTTGTGATTCTTGAGATGTCTTGAGGTGAGAAGATCTCGTTAAATACCACCGAGAGTGTCGGGAATATTTAATGAGTATTTTCGATAACAAATTTATGTTCACTTTCGATTTTTAAAAAAAATAAAAAACAGTTCAAAAAAATTCAAAAAATAATAAACATGTTTTTTTTTAAAATAAAATAAAAATGAAAATAAAAGAGAATTAGTTTTAAATACCAGTTAAATCCATTAAACCGAGATTTAAGATAACACGTGACCAAGTGGTACCGTTTTTTTAACGGGCGTTGCGGGGGTGCTAATCCTTCCCCGCACGTAACCGACTCCCGAACCCAATTATGTTTTTCTCTCTGGTTCAAAGCGCGGACTTCGAAATTGGTTTTACAAAATGTTTTAATTAATTTTAAAATACTTTTCTAAAACCGGTTTTAATAGGTGGCCAATCACACCTAGCAAAAAAGATTGGTGGCGACTCCATTTTTTGTGTTTTCATAAAATTCGTCGTAACGGTCGAAAAAATCGTTATGACAGCTTGGCGACTCCGCTGGGGACCCTTTGAGAGTCGAGCCACAAATTGATCATGTGTTATTTTAAAATCTCGAATTAATGGATTTAATCGGTATTTAATTTTAATTCTCTTTACTTTCTTTCTTTCTTTCTTTATTTTTTATTTTGCTTGCAATTACACTTTGATATTCGTTAATTCTTGATTCATATTTTTTTTATGTCGTTTGTTTTTTTTTAAATCATGGAATGTTTAAAATAAAGAGTCGTAAACAAGTAGTCGAAGGTTTGTTTGTTCCTTCTCATACACGGACACATGCATTTCATACATAAGCTCTACACCCGAGCTTTATCCCTTTAGGTGAAAGTAAAGTACCTACGCTCTCGTGAGGCAATAACCTCCGCATGGGCTAGCGAAACACTTTCGGAGTAATAAAGTACCTACGCTTTCGTGAGGCAATAACCTCCGCATAAGCCTGGAAAATATACTCTAACAAATTGAACCCGTTTTAAATCGGGATGCCTTACTAGCCTTCACGGGCGACAGTAAGGAGCAATTTGGAGCCTTTTAGAACCTAACTCAACCTCATGTAGTGAACTTGAGTAGAGCCATATCGAATTTTCGATCGGATATCCTCGAAATTAGGAAGGAACATTGTGATCTTTCGCTATTTGTTTACACTCCGAACAAAAACTGTAAATCGGGTAATGATGAACGCACATCGTGCTACCCGCAATAAGTTTCATTTTTCGCTCCGAAGGCACCGTCTTGCTTAAATAAGTTGATACTGTGGAGCAAATGTTCGTTAACTTTTTGAGTTTGTAAATATGAAAATTTTTCTTTTCGTACATCTCGTACATTTCATGCATTGATGCACTTGTAAATAAAGCATTTACATTTATAATTGTATTTTTGATTTCACGGTGATAATAATCTCATTTGATAAACCGCATAGACACTTGTTGTTGATTAAATGAGGATTGCAAACCGGTAGTGTTGAATAAATACTCGGACATTTGTGCCATAATAAGAGCCACTACCACAAAAGTTTTCGATAGAAATTGATTTGTGAAAATAATATTTTGATTTTTTACGCAAAAAAAAAAAAAAGAAAACATTTTTCAAAAAAAAAACAAAAAAAAAATTTGGCGGATTGAATTTGGAGATCAAAATTTGTGCAATAAAATTGTTGAAATGATCAAGTTCAGTCCAAATCATGAATAGTTTTCTGTATATATTCGTGCGTTAATTTGTTTACTCTTTAGACAAATCAAAATTAGCATCATTTTGCACTCATGACATGCATGGTCATTCATTGTAGAATACATTAGTGACATACATGATCGTTCTCTGTATATATCAGTATATCATTTTATTTATTCTTTACATGCATCATATCGACATCGTGATTGCATTCATAACAATAAGGTCATGCATTCGTGACATACATGGTCACTCATTGTATATACTCATGCATTAATTTGTTTATTCTTTACATGCATCATATGGGCATCGTGTTACATTCACGGCATTCATAGCTCATGCATCATGAAGCACACTTGACAGGAATAAAAAAAGAAGTCGGTTTAGTTTTGAAAACTGAAAGATGCAGACAACTGAAGCATGCAGAAAACTGAAGGAAAAGATTGAAGGTCTTGTCCACAATGGCCTTTTGACTCCAGAGCTAGTCGAACAGTGGAAATCCGCATTGCCATAAATCGGTTTCTTCGCCACGGGTTTGGAGGATGAGAATGGTTACCTCTAAAAGCATGTCAACAAGCATCAAGGAATATGCATGTAGTTCTATGCCTCATCATGAAAGCACTTGTTTTATGTTGGCATCCACATGAAATAAATAAATTTCAAATTTCAAATGCTTTGTGTTTATTGTGTTTTAATGATAATTTGAAATTCTTGATTTTGAAGAATGTGTTCTTAAAAGAAAAAAATCTTTCTTCACGTTAAGAAATGATGAGATATCTTGAGATTTTTGATGATCAATGTTAGAAATGACCCAACATCCTTCCCCCTCTCTTTCGGACTTGCCTATGCTTGAATCCTTTGAGTTTGAAACAATCAATGCCTCCAGGAATATATTGTTGAATTTCGGAAACCATAGTCAGTGCAATAAAAAAAATGCAGATCCTAGTTTAGGTTATGAGCAATGGAACAAACTTTTTGAAAAAAAAAATCCGAGCTTTTTGGTGTCTCAAACAAGTGAAACTTTTTTCAAGGATCTGGATTATGGTAAATTGATGTGTGTCAAGGTTATGCCAAAACCATTCACATCTCTTTTCGTAACCGCAAAACAAGAGTTGCCCAGACGTCACTTCATGATTAACGTCTCGGGTAACAATGATTAAACCTGATTTTCTCGTGTTCCTAGAAAAAGCAGTTTTCGAGCCATATTCTTTCTTGTCCCTTCGGAGAGCAAAAAGACTCGAGGTGTTCCTCGTTATGATACGAATTCTCATTTGTATGACCAATCAAATGGTGCATCATTTGTAGATACGAAAGACGCGTGGTGGATAAAGATGGAGTAATTTTCGGAGCATGCATCAAAAAAAAATGAAAAAAATGAAAAAAAAAAGAAAACAAAAGAAGAAAAATGAAAAATGAGTGTGACATCATGCATTTATGAAATTCAAGACGGTTTCAAGAAAGAAAAAAACCTTTTCATTATTTTCCTTTAAGGAATGACTTTTCGATTTACGTGCTTGTGTTCGAGATGAAAAATGGCCATCTTTCATCATCCTTTCACAAAATAGAAAATATCCTTTTGCTACCCCTTTTGAGCCTAATGAATACTTTCGTTCTTTCAACCCCGATCAAGGATCACCCTCCACGCTAGGAGGCAAATGCGGGGAAGGATCTCTTCGAAGGTCACAGATAGTGAAGTCTTGGTTCAAAGGCGAAAAAAAAAAAACCGTGAATCAAAGAGAAATCTGAGCTTCCAAACAACTACGGGCTCACCTGGTCAAAATAGAGATGCAAAAAAAAAAATGAGATAAAAAGAAAGATGAAAGCAAAAACAGAAAAGGAAGAAAAGAACGGATGAAAATCATCGAATAAAGAGAAAAGCTCAGAAAAGACAAGTGTTTCGAAGAGAATCCTCCTCATGAAATGATCCTTGATTTGATCACCTTAAACACATGTTTGGGCCTATCTATCTTTCTTTCAGTACCTCGAACCTTGGCCTACATTACGTACCTGAAAAAGACCATTTCGATCGAGCATGGTCATTTAAATTGATGAGTCTATTCTTAGAGAAATGCATGAGACTTCGGTCTCCTTTCTGGTTAAAAATCTTTTTTTGGATAAGTCTTGATTTCTTGAATGCATGGTGAAACATTTAAGAAAAAAAAATGAAAAATGGAAAGAAGGAGACTCTAGGGTGAAAACCCGACATGGGCAGTCTAGAGTAAAATGGGAGAATTTCGGTGTTGCTTATGGTATCGTCGAGGCCATAACAAAAGAAGAAGTCATTTTGAAGAAGTTAAGGAACATCTGGGAATTCTAAAATATTCCAAAACTGTCAACTCTCGTTTGGAGGTTTGACTTTAAAAAAAACTGAGACCGTTTTCCTTTCCAGAATTAATTCTCCAGTTTGAACACCCCAGCTAGCCTTGACGTATGTCAAAACGCCATGATTTGGAAACTAAAAGAAGGTTGAATTTGTTTGAGTCCAAAAATCATGTTCTATAAAATCTGTTCTATTTGTGAGTCTAGTAAGGATATGCATTTTTCCTATTGCGAAGCCTCCTTGGATCAATCAAAATCTTGTTGTACCAAACCTTTCGACTTAATTTGAAAAGGCCGAATGGATACTCAGAAAAACTTCTAACAGTGATCATCAATCTTCAAGAGATTTGGATATCACAACATGAGGATGACATTTTCAGCTCAAAAGTTTTCAGTAAATAAGCAAACATTTTTCAAAAAAAAAAAAAAGAAAGCAAGCAAAAGCAGATAAATAAAAATATTTTTGGAAGAAACCATTTCCGATGTTGGCATAAGACGAAGGTTCTTCTGGCCCAGAGGTATGGAACTATTGAGGTAGAAGAAATGAACACTCAGATTCCAGTTGATCTTGAAAAACTATCGGGGCAAAGGGATAGTTCCAAAGTGAAGAAAAAGGTTGATCTCTTACGAGGCACGAGCGTTGCAGGATACACTCTGTTTCGAAGAGGAAAAATGATTTGGAAAAGCTAAACCAAGATCAGAAGAAACAATTGAGAACATTCGCATCATTCATGAACATTCGCATATTTATTGAGTTTTGCATCTGCATCGTGTCGTAAAATGTGTAAATTGTTCGTGGGTACTTGAACATGCATCATCAGGAGCATATGCATTGACATCGCATGACATTCACATTTCATGCATGACATTGACTATTTGAAATTTTGACATTTGAATTCGAACATCTAGTGAGATTTTCTTCCAAGATATGATCTTCAGGTATGATCACCAAGACCTCCGGGCACCTCTTTTAAAACCTCCGGGTTACCTCTTTTAAGTCCTCCGGGCACAGGAAAAGAATTTATTTTTAAAGTTGTGGAGCCTCTGATGAGAGGAGCAATTTATTTTCAAAGTTGTGGAGCCTCTGATTAGAGGAGCAATTTATTTTTCAAAGTGATGGAAAATTAAAAAAAAAAGACCTCCGGGCATTTCTCTTTAAATCCTTCCGGGCACAGCAAAAGAAAAAGGAAATTAGAAAAAAGAAGTTCTCCGGGCACAGGAAACCAATTTATTTTTCAAAGTTGTAGAGCCTCTGATGAGAGGAGCAATTTAAATTTCAAAGTTGTAGAGCCTCTGATGAGAGGAGCAATTTATTTTCAAAGTTGTGGAGCCTCTGATTAGAGGAGCAATTTATTTTCAAAGTGATAGAAAATTAAAAAAAAAAAAAAAAGAAGACCTTCGGGCACTTGTTCTAAGACCTCCGGGCACAGCAAAAGAAAAAAAAGAAATTAGAAAAAAGAAGACCTCCGGGCACCAGTTCTAAAACCTCCGGGTTACATTTTTAAGACCTCCGGGCACAGTAAAAGAAAAAAGGAAATTAGAAAAAAAGAAGACCTCCGAGCACCTGTTTTAAGACCTGCGGGCACCATTTAAAAAAAAAGAGACATTTTTAAGACCTCCGGGCAACTGTTTCAAGACCTCCGGGCACTATTCTCGAAAATCATGGATAAGACCTTCGGGCGCCATTTTCAAGGAAAATATATTTTTAAAGACCTCCGGGCATCTGTTTCAAGACCTCCGGGCATTATTCTCAGAAGTCATGTTTTCAAGACCTCCGGGGACAATTCTCGAGAATCATCGATAAGACCTCTGGGTATCATTTTCAAGAAAAAAGACATTTTTAAGACCTCCGGGCAACTGTTTCAAGACCTCCGGGCATTATCCTCAAAAATCATGTTTTCAAGACCTCTGGGCACCTTTCTGAAAAATCATTGATAAAGACCTCCGGGCATCATTCTCAAAGTCAAGAATAAGACCTCCGGGCACCACTTTCAAAGAAGTAACATTTTTAGACCTCCAAGTATGTGCTTTCAAAAAACCTCCGGGTAACATCTTTCAAAATGACATTTTTCAAAACCTCCGGGTACCATTTTCAATTTTTGCAAAGTCAAACTCGTTACTTTAAGAAGGGTCGAGCCTCGGTATGATTAGTCAAGTGGCGATATCCGAAGAATCTGACAAGGAATTTCAAAACTGAACGAGAAAGAGATGGGATATCCAGAATTAGTCTTCACTTTCGTAAGACTAAGGTAGTAAGTGAGGTGATGATCTAAGTTGTGTTCAAGCTCATTGTCAAAAAAATTCGAAGTTCATTTTTAAATTTTCAAAGTTGTGGAGCCTCTGATGAGAGGAGCAATTTATCTTTCAAAGTTGTGGAGCCTCTGATGAGAGGAGCAATTTATTTTCCAAGTGATAGAGCCTCTGATTAGATGAGCAATTTATTTTTCCAAGTGATAGAGCCTCTGATTAGAGGAGCAATTTATTTTTCCAAGTGATAGAGCCTCTGATGAGAGGAGCAATTTATTTTTCCAAGTGATGGAACCTCTGATGAGAGGAGCAATTTATTTTCCAAGTGATAGAGCCTCTCATGAGAGGAGCAATTTATTTTTCAAGTGATAAAGCCTCTGATGATAGGAGCAATTTATTTTCCAAGTGATGGAGCCTCTGATGAGAGGAGCAATTTATTTTCCAAGTGATAGAGCCTCTGATGAGAGGAGCAATTTATTTTTCCAAGTGATGGAGCCTCTGATGAGAGGAGCAATTTATTTTCCAAGTGGTGGAGCCTCTGATTAGAGGAGCAATTTATTTTCAAAGTTGTGGAGCCTCTGATGAGAGGAGCAATTTATTTTCCAAGTGGTAGAGCCTCTGATAAGAGGAGCAATTTATTGTTCAAAGTTGTGGAGCCTCTGATTAGAGGAGCAATTTATTTTCCAAGTGGTAGAGCCTCTGATAAGAGGAGCAATTTATTGTTCAAAGTTGTGGAGCCTCTGATTAGAGGAGCAATTTATTTTTCCAAGTGATAGAGCCTCTGATTAGAGGAGCAATTTATTTTTCCAAGTGTTCCAAGTGATAGAGCCTCTGATTAGAGCAGCAATTTATTTTTCCAAATGATAGAGCCTCGCTAAAAAAGGATCTCAATAACCGGACAAAATTGGTTATACTGTCTTTGCCCTATTCCTGATTCTCAGCAATGTGCAAAGAGGGGCAGCTGTAATAACCAATTTTCGTCCGCGTCGGATCCGAATCCGACCCAGACCAAGTACGAATCGGGCCTGCTATTCAGCAGGCCCAATCTGCTGTCCAAGCCCATTGGCCCATTTCGGGCCCAAAACCCAAACCCAACCAAAGCTCGTTTGGGCCTGCTAACCAGCAGGCCCAATCTCCAGGTCCAGGCCCAAATCAACAGGGCCTGCTACTCAGCAGGCCCATTTCCCATTTCCTAACCCTAATCCCCTACCCCTGAAACCCTAGCCGCCTCCCCCTTTTCCCAAAACCTGACAGCCACCCTGGCCACCTGACACCCTGCCCTTCCACTGCCAAACCCCAACCTACACGCCACCCCTACCAACACGCCAACCAACCCTGCAATCCAAGCCCCCACACTCAACCCTCCATAAAAGGAGCCCCCGAATCGGAACCCAGGAGGGAGGCCCGATTCGAGGCTCCCCCAATCCGAACCCAAAAAAGGAGGAGGGGAGGCCACTGATTCGGACCTCTCCCAAGAGGCTCCCCCAAATCCGAACCAACAGACGCCCCTCAGCCAGCCAGGGCCACGAGATCGGAACCCCCTCCCCTTTTACCAAAAACCCCAGATCTGGGGTCCGAAACCCAGATCTGGGTCCTTTTCAAAGCACACCAAAAAAAAAGCCCCCAATCGGCCAGCAAAAAAAAGGGGGGAGGTCCCCAGATTTGAAGAAAAACCAGGTTCGGATTCCCCTCGTACAGCAAAAAAACCCAGATCGGGGTCCGAAATCCCGATTCGGAACCCCTTCCTCCCTCACCAAAACCAGATCTGGGGTCCGTAAACCAGATCGGACCCCCCCTACACCAAAAAAAACAACAGCCCCGACCCCCCACCTCCACTGAACCAAAAAACCTGCAAAAAAAAATCAGACCACAGCCAGCAAAAAGGAAAAAAAAAACCAAAAAAAAGAGAGAAAGTCGAAAAGTTTTCCTAGATCTAGGGTGGTGGATTCCGATTCGGGCAAAACGGAGCCCAGAATCGTAGAGAGGAGACCGACGCGGTTCCAGAGAAGGTGATTTGGAGTTCACCGGCCGCCGGCGAAAGGCGGCCGGCGACGGTGGACGGCGGCCGGCACGATGGCCTCCGTCGGTTTCTGGGCTGGTTTCTGCAGAGAGAGAGAAGGGAAGAGAGAAAAGAAAAAAAAAAGAGAGAGAAGAAATGAAGAGTAAAAAAAAAGGGGGCTTATATAGCCCCCTGAACCGGGTCAAGGTGACCTGCGCCTGGACCCGCGGGTCGACCCGGGGTCCGCGCGGGTCACCCGAAGAATTTTAAAAAAATTTAAACGGCGTCAAAACGACGCCGTTTTAGCCCAGGGTCCGCGCGTGGACCCGCGGGTCGACCCGGGGTCCGCGCACCCGACCCGTTTTGGGCCACCAAATAAAAAAAAAAAAGAAAAATGAAGGCCTGGACCGGATCCGGCCCAAACCGGATCCGGCCCGCGCCGAATCAGGCTCAAAAGGCCTGGCCCCAACAGGCCAAGCCTGGTTTTGGGCCCAGCAGCCCAAAACCAAGTGTTTTGGGCCAAAAAAAAAAAAAAAAAAAAAGAAAGAAAAGAAGGAAAAAAAATTAAAAAAAATTAAAATTAAAAATAAAATTAAAAATAAAAATAATAATAATAATAATAATAAAATAATAATAGTAGTAATTTAAAAAAATAATATAAAAAAAAGGAAAATTAAAAATTAAAAAAAATCAAAAATCAAAATTTAAAAATAAACAAAAAAATATATACAAAAAAAATTTCACGATTATCGATTTTAATTTTTTTAGGAGATTTTGCGAAGATCAAGTACGGCATTTTAATTTTCGGATCCTCGATATTTTTCAGGTATGATTGTAATTTTTTTATTTATTTTCATTACTATTTGTATTTATTTATTTTTGTCCGGCATTCGATATATTTTTGTTGTTCGGTTTCGATTTTAAAATTGTAAAAATAATTTTTTCTAATTAATACATGTCTTTTAAAATTATTTTCGGTAAATAAAATTTTCTAAAAACGGATTTCTTTCTCGGGATGGTCGGAGTATCAATCGTTCTTTGAAATGGTCCGAGTAAGAATAATAATCGAAACATTATCGAAAGTATCAGAATGGTTCGAGAATTATTCTTACATAGATAATTTTCTTTATTTCGAAATTAATCATTAAAAGCATTTTAATTTATTTTTAAAAAAAAGAAAAAAAAGAGATTTTAATAAATACGGATTGACCGATGACGGAATTCGAAGGACGTCAAGGTAGTGATTCCTAAGATATCTTGAGGTGCGAAAATTTCGTTAAATATCACCACGAGTGGTGGGAGTATTTAGCGACATGCTCGATACAAAAATTCGTTTTCGTTTAAAAAAATGGAAATAATCTAAATAAAAAATGAATAAAGAGCGAATGTTTATTGCGCTCGATATTTAGCCATGCACGTGTTTTTAATATTATGAGTCGCATGTTTAATTTTATAGTTATATGTTAAGCCGTATGCATCCGATATTTAAATATTCGCATCATACGCATTTAAATAAAAAATGAATATAAATTGCCGATGACGGAATTCGAAAGATATCACGGTTGTGATTCTTGAGATGTCTTGAGGTGAGAAGATCTCGTTAAATACCACCGAGAGTGTCGGGAATATTTAATGAGTATTTTCGATAACAAATTTATGTTCACTTTCGATTTTTAAAAAAAATAAAAAACAGTTCAAAAAAATTCAAAAAATAATAAACATGTTTTTTTTAAAAATAAAATAAAAATGAAAATAAAAGAGAATTAGTTTTAAATACCAGTTAAATCCATTAAACCGAGATTTAAGATAACACGTGACCAAGTGGTACCGTTTTTTTAACGGGCGTTGCGGGGGTGCTAATCCTTCCCCGCACGTAACCGACTCCCGAACCCAATTATGTTTTTCTCTCTGGTTCAAAGCGCGGACTTCGAAATTGGTTTTACAAAATGTTTTAATTAATTTTAAAATACTTTTCTAAAACCGGTTTTAATAGGTGGCCAATCACACCTAGCAAAAAAGATTGGTGGCGACTCCATTTTTTGTGTTTTCATAAAATTCGTCGTAACGGTCGAAAAAATCGTTATGACATGGTCAAAAAGGGGGTTCTCCTGAATCGGGCCTCCCTTCCTCCTCCCTCTTGTTGGTGGCCGTTCCAAAAGAAAAGAAAATGGGGGATTCGAATCCCCCTCTCCCCTCTTTTTTTGTTGTCTCTCTTTTCGATTTTATGGTGGAAAAAAAAGGAGGGGTTGAGTGTGGCAGGTGGGTGGCGTGGGGAGGCTGGTTGGCGTGTTGGCAGGGAGGCTGGTGGCGTGTGGCAGGCTGGTGGCAGAGGGTTGTCAGGTTAGAGGAAAAGGGGGAGGCGGCTAGGGTTTCAGGGGTAGAAGATTAGGGTTAGGAAATGGGGAAATGGGCCTGCTGAATAACAGGCCCTGTTGATTTGGGCCTGTTGGGCCTGCTGGTTAGCAGGCCCAAACGGGCTTTGGTGTTTACAGATTGGGCCTGCTAAATAGAAGGCCCTGTTGCAACTGGCCCGGGTCGGATTCAGATCCGACCCGGACGAAAATTGATTATTACAGCTGCCCCTCTTTGCACATTGCTGAGAATCAGGAATAGGGCAAAGACAGTATAACCAATTTTGTCCGGTTATTGAGATTCATTTTTAGCGAGGCTCTATCATTTGGAAAATAAATTGCTCCTCTAATCAGAGGCTCTATCACTTGGAAATAAACTGCTCCTCTCATCAGAGGCTCTATCACTTGGAAATAAACTGCTCCTCTCATCAGAGGCTCCATCACTTGAAAAATAAATTGCTTCTCTAATCAGAGGCTCTATCACTTTAAAAAATAAATTGCTCCTCTAATCAGAGGCTCTATCACTTGGAAATAAACTGCTCCTCTCATCAGAGGCTCCATCACTTGAAAAATAAATTGCTCCTCTAATCAGAGGCTCTATCACTTTGAAAAATAAATTGCTCCTCTAATCAGAGGCTCTATCACTTGAAAAATAAATTGCTCCTCTCATCAGAGGCTCCACAACTTTGAAATTAAATTGCTCCTCTCATCAGAGGCTCTATCACTTGGAAAAATAAATTGCTCCTCTCATCAGAGGCTCCACGACTTTGAAAATAAATTGCTCCTCTCATCAGAGGCTCCACAACTTTGAAAATAAATTGCTCCTCTCATCAGAGGCTCTATCACTTGGAAAATAAATTGCTCCTCTAATCAGAGGCTCTATCACTTGGAAATAAACTGCTCCTCTCATCAGAGGCTCCATCACTTGAAAAATAAATTGCTCCTCTAATCAGAGGCTCTATCACTTTAAAAAATAAATTGCTCCTCTAATCAGAGGCTCTATCACTTGAAAAATAAATTGCTCCTCTAATCAGAGGCTCTATCACTTGAAAAATAAATTGCTCCTCTCATCAGAGGCTCCACAACTTTGAAATTTAAATTGCTCCTCTCATCAGAGGCTCCACAACTTTGAAAATAAATACGAACTTCGAATTTTTGACAATGAGTTTGAACACAACTTAGATCATCACCTCACTTACTACCTTAGTCTTACGAAAGTGAAGACTCATTCTGGATATCCCATCTCTTTCTCGTTCAGTTTTGAAATTCCTTGTCAGATTCTTCAGACATCGCCACTTGACTAATCATACTGAGGCTCGACCCTTCTTAAAGTAACGAGTTTGACTTTGCAAAAATTGAAAATGGTACCCGGAGGTTTTGAAAAATGTCATTTTGAAAGATGTTACCCGGAGGTTTTTTGAAAGCACATACTTGGAGGTCTAAAAATGTTACTTCTTTGAAAGTGGTGCCCGGAGGTCTTATTCTTGACTTTGAGAATGATGCCCGGAGGTCTTTATCAATGATTTTTCAGAAAGGTGCCCGGAGGTCTTGAAAACATGATTTTTGAGGATAATGCCCGGAGGTCTTGAAACAGTTGCCCGGAGGTCTTAAAACTGTCTTTTTTCTTGAAAATGATACCCAGAGGTCTTATCGATGATTCTCGAGAATAGTGCCTGGAGGTCTTGAAAACATGACTTCTGAGAATAATGCCCGGAGGTCTTGAAACAGATGCCCGGAGGTCTTTAAAAATGTCTTTTCCTTGAAAATGGTGCCCGAAGGTCTTATCCATGATTTTCGAGAATAGTGCCCGGAGGTCTTGAAACAGGTGCCCGGGGGTCTTTAAAAATGTCTTTTCTTTGAAAATGGCGCCCGGAGGTCTTATCCATGATTTTTTTTTGAATAATGCCCGAAGATCTTGAAACAGGTGACTTATGAGAAGAATGCCCAGAGGTCTTGAGACAAGTGCCCGGAGGTCTTTAAAAAGGTAACCCGGAGGTTTTTAAAACAGATGCCTTGAGGTCTTTTTTTTTTTTAATTTTCTATCACTTTTGAAAAATAAATTGCTCCTCTAATCAGAGGCTCCACAACTTTGAAAATAAATTGCTCCTCTCATCAGAGGCTCTACAACTTTGAAATTTAAATTGCTCCTCTCATCAGAGGCTCTACAACTTTGAAAAAATAAATTGGTTTCCTGTGCCCGGAGGACTTCTTTTTTCTAATTTCCTTTTTCTTTTGCTGTGCCCGGAGGTCTTAAAAATGTAACCCGGAGGTTTTAAAACAGATGCCCGGAGGTCTTTTTTTTTCTATCACTTTGAAAAATAAATTGCTCCTCTAATCAGAAGCTCCACAACTTTGAAAATAAATTGCTCCTCTCATCAGAGGCTCCACAACTTTGAAATTTAAATTGCTCTTGGTGATCATACCTGAAAATCATATCTTTGAAGAAAATCTCACTGAATGTTCGAATTCAAATGTCAAAATTTCAACTAGTCAATGTCATGCATGAAATGAATGTCATGCGATGTCAATGCATATGCTCCTGATGATGCATGTGCAAGTACCTTCGGATAGTGTACACATTTTACGACACGATGCAGATGCAAAACTTAATAAATATGCGAATGTTCATGAATGATGCGAATGTTCCCAAATGTTTTATCTGATCTTGGTTTAGCTTTTCCAAATCGTTTTTCCTCTTCGAAACAGAGTGTATCCTGAAACGCTCGTGCCTCGTAAGAGATCAACCCTTTTCTTCACTTTGGAACTATCTCTTTGCCCCGATAGTTTTTCAAAATTTTAACAACTGGAGTCTGAGCCAAATGTTCATTTCTTTTACCTCAATAGTTCCATACCTCTGGGCCAGAAGAACCTTCGTCTTATGCCAACATCGGAAATGGTTTCTTCCAAAAATATTTTCATTTATCTGTTTTTGCTTGCTTTCTTCTTTTTTTTTTTTGAAAAATGTTTGCTTATTTACTGAAAACTTTTGAGCTGAAAATGTCATCCTCATGTTGTGATATCCAAATCTCTTGAAGATTGATGATCACTGTTAGAAGTTTTTCTGAGTATCCATTCGGCCTTTTCAAATTAAGTCGAAAGGTTTGGTACAACAAGATTTTGATTGATCCAAGGAGGCTTCGCAATAGGAAAAATGCATATCCTTACTAGACTCACAAATGGAACAGATTTTATAGAACATGATTTTTGGACTCAAACAAATTCAACCTTCTTTTAGTTTCCAAATCATGGCGTTTTGACATACGTCAAGGCTAGCTGGGGTGTTCAAACTGAAGAATTAATTCTGGAAAGGAAAACGGTCTCAGTTTTTTTTTAAGTCAAACCTCCAAACGAGAGTTGACAGTTTTGGAATATTTTAGAATTCCCAGATGTTCCTTAACTTCTTCAAAATGACTTCTTCTTTTGTTATGGCCTCGACGATACCATAAGCAACACCGAAATTCTCCATTTTACTCTAGACTGCCCATGTCGGGTTTTCACCCTAGAGTCTCCTTCTTTCCATTTTTCATTTTTTTTCTTAAATGTTTCACCATGCATTCAAGAAATCAAGACTTATCCAAAAAAAGATTTTTAACCAAAAAGGAGACCGAAGTCTCATGCATTTCTCTAAGAATAGACTCATCAATTTAAATGACCATGCTCGATCGAAATGGTCTTTTCCAGGTACGTAATGTAGGCCGAGGTTCGAGGTACTGAAAGAAAGATAGATAGGCCCAAACATGTGTTTAAGGTGATCAAATCAAGGATCATTTCATGAGGATGATTCTCTTCGAAACACTTGTCTTTTCTGAGCTTTTCTCTTTATTCGATGATTTTCATCCGTTCTTTTCTTCCTTTTCTGTTTTTGCTTTCATCTTTCTTTTTATCTCCTTTTTTTTTGCATCTCTATTTTGACCAGGTTAGCCCGTAGTTGTTTGGAAGCTCAGATTTCTCTTGGATTCACGGCTTTTTTTTTCGTCTTTGAACCAAGACTTCACTATCTGTGACCTTCGAAGAGATCCTTCCCCGCATTTGCCTCCTAGCGTGGAGGGTGATCCTTGATCGGGGTTGAAAGAACGAAAGTATTCATTAGGCTCAAAAGGGGTAGCAAAAGGATATTTTCTATTTTGTGAAAGGATGATGAAAGATGGCCATTTTTCATCTCAAACACAATCACGTAAATCGAAAAGTCATTCCTTAAAGGAAAATAATGAAAAAGGTTTTTTTCTTTCTTGAAACCGTC
Organism: Fremontodendron californicum; assembly: GCA_030761205.1. Lineage (NCBI taxonomy): Eukaryota > Viridiplantae > Streptophyta > Magnoliopsida > Malvales > Malvaceae > Fremontodendron > Fremontodendron californicum. Next base: position 3,295,437 of record JAULJL010000020.1, read on the forward strand.
TTGAATTTCATAAATGCATGATGTCACACTCATTTTTCATTTTTCTTCTTTTGTTTTCTTTTTTTTTCATTTTTTTCATTTGTTTGATACATGCTCCGAAAATTACTCCATCTTTATCCACCACACGTCTTTCGTATCTACAAATGATGCACCATTTGATTGGTCATACAAATGAGAATTCGTATCATAACGAGGAACACCTCGAATCTTTTTGCTCTCCGAAGGGACAAGAAAGAATATGGCTCGAAAACAGCTTTTTCTAGGAACACGAGAAAATCAGGTTTAATCATTGTTACCCGAGACGTTAATCATGAAGTGACGTCTGGGCAACTCTTGTTTTGCGGTTACGAAAAGAGATGTGAATGGTTTTGGCATAACCTTGACACACATCAATTTACCATAATCCAGATCCTTGAAAAAAGTTTCACTTGTTTGAGACACCAAAAAGCTCGGATTTTTTTTTCCAAAAAGTTTGTTCCATTGCTCATAACCTAAACTAGGATCTGCATTTATTTATTGCACTGACTATGGTTTCCGAAATTCAACAATATATTCCTGGAGGCATTGATTGTTTCAAACTCAAAGGATTCAAGCATAGGCAAGTCCGAAAGAGAGGGGGAAGGATGTTGGGTCATTTCTAACATTGATCATCAAAAATCTCAAGATATCTCATCATTTCTTAACGTGAAGAAAGATTTTTTTCTTTTAAGAACACATTCTTCAAAATCAAGAATTTGAAATTATCATTAAAACACAATAAACACAAAGCATTTGAAATTCGAAATTTATTTATTTCATGTGGATGCCAACATAAGACAAGTGCTTTCATGATGAGGCATAGAACTACATGCATATTCCTTGATGCTTGTTCACATGCTTTTAGAGGTAACCATCCTCATCCTCCAAACCCGTGGCGAAGAAACCGATTTATGGCAATGCGGATTTCCACTGTTTGACTAGCTCTGGAGTCAAAAGGCCATTGTGGACAAGACCTTCAATCTTTTCCTTCAGTTTTCTGCATGCTTCAGTTGTCTGCATCTTTCAGTTTTCAAAACTAAACCGACTTCTTTTTTTATTCCTGTCAAGTGTGCTTCATGATGCATGAGCTATGAATGCCGTGAATGTAACACGATGCCCATATGATGCATGTAAAGAATAAACAAATTAATGCATGAGTATATACAATGAGTGACCATGTATGTCACGAATGCATGACCTTATTGTTATGAATGCAATCACGATGTCTATATGATGCATGTAAAGAATAAATAAAATGATATACTGGTATATACAGAGAACGATCATGTATGTCACTAATGTATTCTACAATGCATTACCATGCATGTTATGATTGAAATATGATGCGAATTTGATTTGTTCTAAAGAATAAACAAATTAATGTATGAATATATACAGAAAACTATTCATGATTTGGACTGAACTTGATCATTCAACAATTTTATTGCACAAACTTTGCCCCCAAATTCAATCCGCAAAAAAAAAAAAAAAAAAAATTTGTTTGTTTTTTTTGTTTTGAAAAATGTTTTTCGTAAAAATCAAAATATTATTTTCACAAACCAATTTCTATAAAAAACTTTTTGTGGTAGTGGGTCTTATTATGGCACTGATGTCCGAATATTTACTCAACACTACCGGTTTGCAATTCTCATTTAATCGACAACAAGTGTTTATGCGGTTTATCAAATGAGATTATTAGTAAATGCTTTATTTACAAGTGCATCAATGCATGAAATGTACGAGATGTACGAAAAGAAAAAATTTTCATATTTACAAACTCAAAAAGTTAGCGAACATTTGCTCCGAGAGTATCAACTTATTTAAGTATCACGGTGCCTTCGGAGCGAAAAATGAAACTTATTGCGGGTAGCACGATGTACGTTCATCATTACCCGATTTACAGTTATTGTTCGGAATGTAAACAAATAGCGAAAGATCACCATGTTCCTTCCAAATTTCGACCGCTTACGATCGGAATTCGATATGGCTCTACTCAAGTTCACTACATGAGGTTGAGTTAGGTTCTAAAAGGCTCCAAATTGCTCCTTACTGTCGCCCGTGAAGGCTAGTAAGGCATCCCGATTTAAAACGGGTTCAATTTGTTGGAGTATATTTTCCAGGCTTATGCGGAGGTTATTGCCTCACGAAAGCGTAGGTACTTTATTACTCCGAAAGTGTTTCGCTAGCCCATGCGGAGGTTATTGCCTCTTGAGAGCGTAGGTACTTTACTTTCACCTAAAGGGATAAAGCTCGGGTATAGAGCTTATGTATGAAATGTATGTGCTCGTGTGTGAGAAGGAACAAGCAAACCTTCGACTATTTGTCTATGACTCTTTATTCTAAACATTCCACGATTTAAAAAATAAACGACATAAAAAAATGAATCAAGAATTAACAAATATCAAAGTGTAATTGCAAGCAAAATAAAAATAAAGAAAGAAAGAAAGTAAAGAGAATTAAAATTAAATACCGATTAAATTCATTAATTCGAGATTTTAAAAACAACACATGATCAATTTGTGGCTCGACTCTCAAGGCATCCCCAGTGGAGTCGCCAAGCTGTCATAACGGTTTTTTCGATCGTTACGACGTTTTTTATGAAAACACAAAAAATGGAGTCGCCACCAATCTTTTTTGCTAGGTGTGATTGGCCACCTATTAAAACCGATTTTAGAAAAATATTTTAAAATTAATTAAAACATTTTGTAAAACCAATTTCGAAGTCCGCGCTTTGAACCAGAGAGAAAACAAAATCGGGTTCGGAAGTCGGTTACGTGCGGGGAAGGATTAGCACCCCCGCAACGCCCGTTTAGAAAACGGTACCACTTGATCAGGTGTTAGCTTTAATCTTGATTTAATGGATTTAACATCGGTATTTAAAAATAATTCTTTTTTATTTTTTTATTCTTAAAAAAACATGTTTATTATTTTTTTTGGATTTTCTTGAACTGTTTTTTATTTTTTTTTAAAAATCGAAAGTGAACATAAATTTATTATCGAAAATACTCATTAAATATTCCCGACACTCTCGGTGGTATTTAACGAGATCTTCTCACCTCAAGACATCTCAAGAATCACAACCATGATATCTTTCGAATTCCGTCGTCGGTTATTTGCATTTATTAAAATCTTTTTTTTTTAAGTTAAAATACTTTTAATGATTATTTTCGGAAATAAAAGAAATTATCTATGTAAGAATAATTCCCGAACCATTCTGATACTTTCGATAATGTTTCGATTATTATTCTTACTCGGACCATTTCAAAGAACGATTGATACTCCGACCATCCCGAAAAAAAATCCTTTTTTAGAAAATTTTATTTTCCGAAAATAATTTTAATATTTAAAACCGAAACAAAACAATAAAAATACATCGAATACTGAACAAAAATAATAACGAAAACAAATAAAAATTAAAATCATACTTGAAAAATATCGAGAATCCGAAATTCAAAATGCCGGACTTGATATTTGCAAAATTCTTTGTTCCTTCTCGACCACCTGAAAAATGTCAAAAATAACAAAGTCAAAATCGATAATCGTGAATTTTTTTCTTTTTGTTTTCTTGCTTTTTTATTTAATTTTTCCTTTTTTTCTTCTGTGTCATTATTAATTTATTATTATTTATTATTTAATTTTTCCCTTTTTTTCCTTTTTTTATATTTTTTTTATTTACCTTTTTTTTATTTTCAATTTTACTATTTTATTATTATTTTTTTATCAATTTTTTTCTATTTATTAATTTTTTTATTTAAAATTTATTACTATCTTTTTTCTTTTCTTTTTTTTCTTTCTTTTTCTTTCTTTCTTTTTCTTTCTTTTTTTTCTTTCTTTTTCTTTTTTTCTTTCTTTTTTTCTTTCTTTTCTTTCCTGGCCCTCTTCACTGGCCCAAAATGCCTGGCCTGGGCCGGATCCGGTTTGGGCCGGATCCGGTTCGGGTTCTTCCCTTTCTTTTTTTTTTTGGGTGAAGGGGTATCCGCGCGGACCCCGGGTCGGATCCGGGTCCAGGCGCGGATCCTCCTCACTCGAAACGGCGCCGTTTCGGCGCCAAACAAAAAAAAAATTCTGGAAGCGGGTGACCCGCGCGGACCCCGAGTCGACTCGCGGGTCGACGCGCGGGTCTCTCTGACCCGCTTCCCCTAAACGATGCCGTTTTGGCACCGTATATAAACCCTAAACCCTTTTTTTTCATTTTTTTCTTTCCTCTCTCTCTCTCCCCTCTTCTTTCCTCTCCCTTCTCTCTAAAACATTCCCCTCCAGCCCAGTATCCGGCGGTCGGGCCACCGTGCCGGCCGCCGTGCTCCGCTGTCGGCCGCCGCTCGACGACGGCCGATGCGCTCCAAATCTCACCGTCGGGGAGATTTCGATCCCCTCTTCTCGGATTCGGGCACCGTTTTGCCCGAATCATGCCAGAACCCCCTAGATCTAAGTGGGACCGATCGACTTCCCTTTTTTTTTGCTGCTGTGTTTTTTTTTCGGCTTGTGGTTTGTTGTTTTTTTCTTTTTTTTGCAGGGTTGGTTTCGGAGGAGGTGGGGGGTCGGGGCTGTGTTTTTGGTGTGGGGGGTCCGATCTGGATTTCGGACCCCGGATCTGTTTTCGGATTTTGGGGGAAGCCTTTTGGGATACTTTGAAAAGTTCCCAGATCTGGGTTTCGGACCCCAGATCTGGGGTTTTTGGTGAAAAAGGGGGTTCTCCTGAATCAGGCCTCCCTTCCTCCTCCCTCTTGTTGGTGGCCGTTCCAAAAGAAAAGAAAATGGGGGATTCGAATCCCCCTCTCCCCTCTTTTTTTGTTGTCTCTCTTTTCGATTTTATGGTGGAAAAAAAAAGAGAGGTTGAGTGTGGCAGGTGGGTGGCGTGGGAGGCTGGTTGGTGTGTTGGCAGGGAGGCTGGTGGCGTGTGGCGTGTGGCAGGCTGGTGGCAGAGGGTTGTCAGGTTAGAGGAAAAGGGGGAGGCGGCTAGGGTTTCAGGGGTAGAAGATTAGGGTTAGGAAATGGGGAAATGGGCCTGCTGAATAGCAGGCCCTGTTGATTTGGGCCTGTTGGGCCTGCTGGTTAGCAGTCCCAAACGGGCTTTGGTGTTTACAGATTGGGCCTGTTAAATAGCAGGCCCTGTTGCAACTGGCCCGGGTCGGATTCGGATCCGACCCGGACGAAAATTGATTATTACATTGTTTATTGACATTTTCGTAGCCATCCATAGCGAAGGACCTAAGAAACTATGCCATTCTTTGCGAATATTAAACAGTATTCTAAGCTAAATTTGAGTCTGAATTAACCATTTATACATGTTAAGGCAAATTATTGTGAATTCATTCAACAGTACAATGCCACTACATCTACATCGCATGCTTAACAGAAGGAGATGTTTAGACTTGAAAGTAGAAAAAAAAAAAAAAAAAAAAAAAAAAAAAAAAAAAAAAACAGGTCCTAATTAATCAAATTAACGCTAGATTTCGCCAAGACTCTTCTAGTGGTTAAACAAATTCTCGTCTACCACGAATTCTATCTTTAGGGAGAGGAGGGAGATTGGATAATGTCACCAAGTTATCATCTCTAACATCAGAAGAATCCTTGCATAAAAAAGTAATCTTCTTCTTCTTCCTTACTAATATGGAGCCACCACTTTTGCTAGCTTCACTTGACAACTTGCCATTTCCCCCACTTTTGGTGCACTCTTTATAAGCCGCAAGAAAAGGGTCCTCTTGCCACCACCTCAAGCCTTTCACCGAAGTACTCCTCTTTGGAAGCAGCTGTATCGAGAATGGAGGTGGAGGAGGAACTTTCTTGTCATGAACCAAAGTCTTGGACGAGCCACCACCAGTATCAGAAGGAGGATTTGTTTGGTTAAGGGCATACGACCCTACATCAATAGGGCAGCATTGATCATAATGGGTGACCTCGGACGACTTGGAAACCCCTGGCTTGTCCTCCCAAGAAAAGGGTATATTTCCTTGTGAATGAACCTTTGTATGACTCATTTTTTCTATAGTGAAATGAATCATTTGCTGCATTGCTTATATATAGGTTGAAAGAGGGATTTGAGAATAAATTGTTTGTCACACAATCCATACTGTCAAACGGCAGATATACATTTTTGAAGAGGAAGCGAATCAAACGTGAAGGTTAAGCAGCTTTTTGCTTTCAAATGAATTTAAGGAAAGAGATGATGAAAGTAAAGAAAAAGGAAAAAAAAAATGGGCAGGTTCGTTGAAAATTATCAAGCAGAAAAGAGAAGAGAGTTCATATGAAGAGCGTGTTTGTTAATTTAACAGCCTTGATTTGACGAACCCCCTAGTGGTTCAATGTTTGGGTAGGTAAGGTTGATATAATGCATTCAATCAACTAAAAGAAGACAAATTAAGTTTTAGTTAAGAGCATAATTTGATTGCTGACAAGCCAACAAGCAAAAACAAGTTCATTTCCCTCGAACAAATTTACCATTACGTATGTACCTTTTTGCATTTAATAATCAGCTGACAATCGTGCAAATCGTGCACCCTATTGTTTGATTCAGTTGATTGATGATAGAGATAATTCATTAACTAATAGATAATCAATTATCTCTATCAATTGATGCATGATATTTCAATTTTAAAAACGGGTTCGAAACTTTGAATCCCTCTCCCCAAGGTGAAAAAATAAAAGTATTTAATAATCATGAACCAAACCTAGGGCAAGAAATTAATGAATACAGTATATAGTATACTAAGAAAATGAATTAAACATAAGCTTTTTTCTTGTTAAGATCAGCTTTAATTAAACAGAGGAATTCTGATCAAAGTCTTTGAAAATCAAAGTTCGTTATTGAAGACAATATTGAAAAGGATCATGTACGTATATTCAAAGCATAGTCGCCATCAGAAGTTTGGGGTTGGCCAAAATACTTTTGTTTGAAAAAGATCATTTATGGAAAAAGTGGTACTAAATCCTTAATCTTTTTTTTTTATTATTTCAAATGAATTAGAAAAACTATATCGTTTTTAATATTGATTTTGTAATTGTATCTCATCATGAAAATAAATAAAAAAAATCTTTTTTTTTATATACTGAGAATGAAATTATTTAAAAGACTTCGCATATTCAATTTTTTTATTTTTTTAAACATATTCAAAAAGTATGTGTAATCATGCTAATGAAATATAAAAACTCAGCTGTCGGCGAATGCCATAATTTTCCAAAATAAAAAAGTACCAAATTTACGTTTTGTCCCCGACAAAACAAAGGAGAATTTTTTTTATCCCGAACTAAAAATAAAGAGAAAATACTAATTTTGATGTTAATTTAAACTATATCTAAACAAATTAAGTTGGGTCATAGAACTTTTTCTTTTTTTTTTTTTTTTTTTGAAATTTCATACTAGTAAAAAACAATTTTTTTTTTTTTTAAAAAAAAAAAGAAAAATATCATCATTTAATAAACTTTGGATCCCCTTATTAATCAGGCTTGTGCCCTTGCTTAATACCAGAATATATCTATTGGGCCATTGGCCCAGAACTCCCCGACCCTTAAGACGAAAGACAGTATCGTCATTTACCAAAAACCCTAAAAAAGAGCTTAGATTTAGGGTTTCGCAGTTATTAAAGGCAAATCAACTCTTCCTCTTGGCCACCTCTCAGCCTTCTTCTCTGTTTTTCTTTGTTATGTTTTATTATAAATTTAGTTCATAGATTAATTTTTGCGAAATTAGGGTAATGATGACAGATTTACGTTTCTCGATTCTGATTTGATTTTCTATTTCATAAATTCTTTTAATTTAAGGACCAAACAGCTCTCTGATGACAGCGTTTGTGCGTGTCTGAGTCTGAGTCTAATTTTTCTTCTTTTTTTTAAAAATTTATTTGGTTCATTTTTTCTTGAAAAATCAGGAAGGGGGTAATAATAAAATGGAGATAGCGATGATTATAAAAATAATTCCTCGTTCTGATTTGCTCAAATTGGGCATGACAGACTTCTATTTACACCCATAGAATCTGAGCTTTTCCTCCACTCCCTTTTTAATTTCCTTTTTTTTCAGTTTTTATTTTTATTTAATTGCATCACTTGTTTTTTATTTTTTTGAGTTTTGTTTTTAGTAAGTATGAAAGTAATGTAACTTAATATTTTTAAAACGTTGTATTTTGTAAATTTGAAATTCGAATTTTAATATTTATAATTTTTTTTCATATATCAAAATTGCATGTTGCATCCTCTTATTTATGAAAAAAAAAAAAAAAAATAGGTCAATATTATTTAGCTTTAAAGTTTTTCATTCATAATCTTTTATTATTACTTAAAAATTTACTTAAGGTTTTCATTCATAATCTTTTATTATTATTTAAGAATTTACTTAAGGTTATATATATATAATTTATAATTAAATTTTTTTTAATTCAATAAATTTCACGTAATAAATGTAAAAAAATTAAATAATTTTTAATTTATGTTTATAAATATTAGTTAAGCGGATTTTTATTATTAAAGTGTTTAAGTTATTTACGTTCTTGTATTTTCAAAAGTTTTTAATCTATTTATTGATAATATAATTAAATAATCAAAAGTATTTAGTCTATTTATTGATATTATTATCAATGAGTAAATTATTTTATAAAAAAAATAAATTACACTTTGCAAACATGTTAAATTTAAAAACTATTATTTATATAAAAATTTTATTTTTAGAGAAAATAAAGTTTAAATGTTAAACTTGAAAAAAAAAATTATATTTTAAATTTTTTTTAAAGATTCACTTAAAAAGTTACAAATAAAAAGTAAAGATAATTATACTTTGGACTTGATTTATTTTGAAAAATATATCTAAAATAAATCAATCTAACATCATATATATAAATATATAAATATATATATATATATATATATAAGATTTACTTATACTAGTGTAAAATTAAATTACACACTTTTGTAATTTTTTTTACATTTTATATTTTAACAAATTGACCGTCAGATTTAACAATATAATTGTACTCGTCATGTATGTAAAGTTTTGAATCGATGCGATATTTCTATCTTATCGATCGGGAATGTTTTTTTTTTCAATATATATTTAACGATTGAAATTTTTTTTATATCGAACAAATAGTTAAACATTTTTAATTTACTCGAAACTCAACGTATATGATTTACGTGAATAAAACATGAAATACGACAGTCGAATTAAACAAATATGAATCTTATAATAAAACATGAAATACAACGGTCAAATTAAACAAATATGAATCTTATAAAAAAATTACAAAAGTGTGTAAAACGAATTTAATTTACATTACTATAAGTGGATCTCTCTTTTTATATATATATATATAAATAAATTTTCAAATTTTTGGGACATGACCTTTTGGACTCTCACGTACTATTATTATTAAATATAATATACAAAGACGATTATGAGAAATTACTAAATTCCCTTTATCTGTTCTTTGCTTCTTCTTTTTTTACCTTATTGCTAAGTTAAGAATTTAAGGTTTTTAAAATATTAGCACGGTAGAGAATGGTCAATGCCGATCCAAAAGAACCAGATTTGCCTCATTTTCATAGAGCAGAATCCTAACTCAAATTAAAATGAACCCAACCCAATGTTTGTTTCTTCTTTCTTTTCCTTTCATAAATTAGGGATAGCGACATATGCAAGACAGCCATAAATCAAAAGGACATGAAATTGAAGTACGAGCAGTAAGCATTCTAGTAGCACAATGAAACAAGAGAAATTTCTTTAGGAAAGTAAAAATAAAAAAAAAGAACCGACATTTTGATTTTGGCAGTTCCCTTTCACTGATTGGCTTTGCAATTTGTATACACAGATACAGGAAACCTTAGATCAGTTTATTAGAAACATTCTTGCTTGCACCTGACTGGAGAGAAGGAAAAAAAAAAAAAAAAAAACATGGTCAAAACAGTTTTTCTACTTTGCCTGCCTGCTTCCAAGGTAATGAACTATTATTCATCCCTTGTGTTTCTGCCATCTTCCAGGGAGGCAATGTATTCTCCAGTAGTTGCTTTCACTCCTGGTTGTCACTGCCCTGCCAAAGCTAACAACATGCACTCCACAGAAAGAAAAAGAGGGGTCCTCCTGCTCTTTCTTTTTCTCAGGCCTTCGATTTGGGACCATGGGATTTTAGGTATTTTAGCCACAGTTTGATGTGGAATATGGTAGCATGTATATCACATGCCAATAGACTCATTTTTGTACCAACTATCAAGCTCAGATCCAACTATCTATGCAAGAAAACGAGTCAAGTTCAGTTTTCTTTTTGGTACAAAACAAATTTAGGTGAGGCATGTCACAGGACTCGGAAAGAACTAATAATGACATTTATAAATCACCCACAAAGTGAGATTACCGATGAGATTCGAAATCAAGTGTTTGTCAAGACATTAATGAATACTTAATCATCTGGACCAACCTAGGCAGTCAAGTTCGGTTTTTAACAGCACTTAAAACTGTTGATCACAAAATCTTGCAGGGAATTTTACTTCTGTTTCAGTTACGAGGCTGATTTAATACTAAGGTTTGTTTTGAAACAGGCTGAAGACAAAAGGATATTTGTTTTACAGAATCTCGGATGTCCTCCGACTGAGAGACTGAAACTTGAAAAAAGCAGTTTCATTCTTTAAATTTTTTTTTTCTTTCAGTTTTCACTTCCTTCATTGGCGATTACAGTCTGCAGCTACAAAATCAAACATTCCAAAAAAAATCTTTCTCCATTGTGAGACAGTCCTGAAAACTTGTTCTAAACCAATGAAATTCTGTTTCATTAACAATCCACTTTTCATTTTCCGCTGCAACTAACAAGGCCAATGGCCTGTAATATAAACAAAATTCCGGTCAAAATGAGTATATTACTCAGCTAAGGTAGGGTACAATTCTTACTATTGTTGGATTCTTTCTTGGTTCATGTTAAATTCTTTCAGATATTTTAGGGGTCCATCTTCAACCCCAATTATTGTTGGACCCAACACCAAAATATTTTATTTCCAAAATTTACTTTATCATGACTCAAGGTCAAGCCAGGGTAAGCAGCTGCGGCACTGAGCCAATGGAGCAACCAGCTTTATGGGGAGCAGTGGCTCGGCCTGCCGGGTGGACAGGCCACAAATGTGCCTCCTGCCTGGAGTCAAGGAAACTCCATCCTGATCTTCTATAATTGATCTCAATTATGTTAGCAATCTACCAACTGGAAAGGATGGGAAGGGTTCTGCCACAAAATGGCCCAACAGAGTCAATGATCAATATGTATTTTGGAAGTTTCAGCACTATCATTGACCAGCCTTGACCCCATTTTTTCCTGTTAATGGGGTCCAGCCAGCACACAACCTTAATCTTTACGGTATTATTATTATTGTTCTTCAGGTCTCCAAGAAAATAATTGAAAAAAGATAAGCTGCAATGCTGTTACCAGAAATCGATAATCCCTAACGATTTCCGAATTGGATTGCACTATCCCAATCACGGATCAGTTTGCGATTCAATTCGTAAAACTTACGATCCCAAATAACCACAGTTCACTTGTCCGAGAGATGAGAAGCCGAAAATTACTGCAAGTTATAAAGTGAGAGTGAAGAATGGGGGTTTCAATTTTCAAGAGTTGCTGAAAATTTTTTAAAATTTTGAGTTCCAGACTTTAAGTAATGTTTTGGGATTTTAAAAAAAATTCTTATAAAAATTAAATGTTATTGGTGGAATGGGATAACTGTGTCTTTGAAGTAATTAAATTGAAGTATATATATATGTATACGTTCTAAATAAAGTCTTGTCTTTTATTTTTATTAAGCGAACCGAAAAAGATTATTCTATCGAATTATAACGATTTGCGTTTCAATTCTCGTTCCTTGTACCAAACCGATCCGCATTGCAAGTAACATTGAGCTGCACTTTCGAACAATATGCAAAGGCCAAAACATCAGAATATGAAACAATTAATCAGATCATAAATCCCTTCATCAACTCACAAACTATAGATACACTCATACACCCACCAATCCACATGAACTAGAATGTTCAATCCGTTAAATTTGGATAAATCACTTCATCAACTCACAAAGAACAGTAAATTAAAGAGAACAAAGACTGAAAGAAAAATTAATTAGACAGATAGAAGTTCTTCAAGCTTCCAGGCTCAGTTTTCTTCCACAGTTTCTTCTTTTTTCTCGCTTAAATTATTAGCTTCTGATTACAGAAGGAATCGAGGCAGAACTTATAAGAGTGGAGCCAAGCACATCATCGCAAAGGCTGGCACCATCATGGGGCTTCTTCTTCTCACTTCTCAGCTAGAGGACTGCTCCCTGAACTACTGTTTGAAAATGAACCAAAAGGTGCCTTCTGCAAGACGCCTGTCGGCGAAGATCCCAACTGTGGGCTGCCATCCCACCCTTCTGATAAGAGGTTATGTGCTAATGAGTTCTTGCAGCTACCCACATTGCTTGTGGTGCTGGTTAGGACCTCTCCTAGAGGACCTCCCATTGAACTTCCCCAAGATAAGGGGATCCAGTTAGCTTGTTTTTGGTTCAGGTAACTAATGTCACTGTTCACTCCCAAACCCATTTGGATCGGACCAAACTCCCGAGATAACTTAAGAGGAGAAAGGGCAAGTTTCTCTTGTGCTGGTGAGGACGAGGACGACGAGAACTCTGAAGATGCCATAGGAATAGACATAGAGAGTTGGGTCCAGTCTGATTTTAACTCCTCTGGCCAAGTAATGATAGAACGACTAGATTGATCCTTGGGCCAGTCATCAATGAATTGGCGAAGTGAATTTTGGTCCTCGATTTCTTGATCAGTGAAGTCTAGGAACGGACCATACTCTTTAGAATTCATGTAAGAGCTTCTATGTGACGGATTAAGGAGAGAATCAGAGGCAACAAGTCCGAAATCTGATTGCGAGTATTCTGCAAATGGAATACCTTGTTTTGTAATGGTAAATGTAGAGTTATTGGATTTCAGGTTGGTGGTGGAAGACATCGCGGACAGCCCCCGTGGATCTTGTACTCCGCCACGCATATCCTCTTTTTTTAGAAACAACCTAAAGAAATAGTAGAAATATAGGAAACAGAACCACAATGAACATAATTAAAGATTCAAAAGCCTCTATTTAATTTTGATTTAATCTATAATATATCAAATTAACCAAAGTATCTTGCAACAGAATTCTAAAGAAATAATGAAATACTCCAAGAAAGAGAATCCTAAGTCCCAAATACAGGGTGTTGTCACTGTCACCAGAGTAAAGATGAAATAATGGGGTCTACTTTAAAGTAAAGAGAAAATAACAGAAAGTATATGTATACAAACTGTTCAAAGCAACATCATTGTAAATATCACTAATGGAATTACAAGAATGTAAATAAATAAAGCAATCTGAAATGCATAAAGTATATTTTTACCTGTTGACAAGTGTGTCTGCAGAAGGATTGGCAGCACCAGATTGCAAGTTCTTAAACTGGTGCTGCTGTGCAATTGCGAGACTGTTGGATGCACCACCACTGGTTATCACCGATGCTGACATGGAGGAAGACATCGGCACCACTTTTGAGTTAGTGGTCCCAGAGGCGGCATGGCCAGTCTGACCTTCCACAGGCTTTCTTGAACGATGGCGGCCCCTGTTTATGTGCCTTTCACAATACTTTTGGTCGGCAACAGCATCCCGGGAGCAACGCCATTTCTTTCCATCCGTTCGACGACACCTCCCTGGCTCAGGGTCAGTGCTACCGGAGTACCCCAGATGGAAAGAGCCCCATCCCACTACATAATTTTTATTAAAAAAAAACAAACACCCAATGATCAATAATAAAGACAAGCAGGCAAAAAAGGAAAAGTAAGGATTTAACATCAAACCCAGTGTTACTTTTTAGCTAAAATTACTTTTAATTTGTGATATCCTGGTTTTGGATAAAACTTTCTACCAAAGATAAACAGAAAACTTTGAGATCACTGCACAAACTGTAAGACATAACTGCAAAATCCAAATTCCCTGTTAAAAGCAGCAAAGTAATACAGGATCCAGTCTACATATGGAATTCTAAAAATTTACTCTACCATCTAACATACACCACCTACCAGCACCAAATGAACAAAAGTTCATTTCAACACATTTATGCATCAAAGAAGAATACCAGCAGACTACCTCCAAAAAAATGAAATAAAACCCAAATAGAAAACTAAAAACATACTAATTATAAAGAAGAGATCTAAGTCAAGCATATCTTATGGGAGATATATTATTTTCAAATATCTATTTTAAAGAAAGAGAAGAAGATTACATGAACTGGGAGGCAAGGATCCAGCAGATGAGCTTGACAAGCCATAAGGGTAGAGGGACTTCTTGAGAGGGATGAGCAAATTGGAAGGTACAGGCACATTAGATGTGATGTACTTGTAGATCAATGCCTGGTGTTCTAGCTCAATCCACTGAGATGGAGTAAAAGGTCCTCTAACCCCAGTAAGAGGCCCATGCATGCTTGCATTCAAGCTTCCAGAACCATAACCTGAAACAAGACAGTGAAGGGTTTACTTATTGAAGCTACATATGCCATGAACTTTTTTTTCAACTATTTTCCACAGTAAAAGTGAAGAAAAACAATAAAAGACAAGAAGAAGAAGAAGAAAAAAAAACCAAACAAAGTCATATATCTGGTAGAGTACTGATTCTTTCAAACCCTTTTATGCCCCTTTCCCCCTTCTGTCCTTTCTGTTTGCAATAGCAAGAAATGTTGGGATTTTTTCCCCAAACCAATGGTAATTGCTACAAGTTTGTAAGAGGAAAAAAACACCTTTTCTACTTGACAAGACTCAAAAACTTGAAATTTCTAGTAAATGCACATGAAAAGACCCTCACTATTATATAGAAATAAATCTACTCGGCATTTTCAGCAACCCCATTTTCTGCACAAAGAATGTAAGCTTAATCTCTCATACCTGAAATCACATTTCCCAAAACCCCATCTTACAAAAATCAGAAACCAAAACAAATCACAAGGTAGCAACTTTTTGACCCAAAAACAAAAGCGTTTCAAAACAAAACACATCAAAAAAAATTACCTGCATTTCTAGTATATGTAGAGGGTGTATGCTGATAGTAGAAAAGGCCACAGTTTTGTGTACTTCTCTCCACAAAGCTACCATCTTTGCTGATAAAAGGAACTTCAGATTTGAGTGAAGATAAGCTAAGCATATGCTCTTGTTGACGAGTATCCGCTGAGACCAAAGAATTAGATCTCAACAAAGCAGTGCCTTGTTGCAATGGCATTGCCTTTGGGTTTGACAAATCATCAGTTCTTGGCAACTTAGAACATTTCCAGTGATCTTCAGCTGAGTCAGAAGATCTTTCTCGCTTGGTAAACCCAGATCCAACAAGCTTAGGCTCGGCCTCATCAGCTGAGAGGAGTGGTGGTGGAGGAGGTTGAGTTAGAGATGGAGCGCCATTATCAGGGCCCACAATACCCTCCAAACCCAGAACCCCAAAATCCATATTGGAGACAGAACCAATCCAAACAGCCTCTAAAAAGCATGAGTTGATGACAAGGAAGAGTTGAAAGTTGAAGGTTTGAATAACAAGTGTTTCAAGACAGGGAAAGAAAGGCGCATCTTAAAGGCGTGTTGTTATGGATGTGTGTGGGTTATGTTTCACTGTTCAGAGCTGATTTTTAGTCATCTTTCTGATGGAAAAAACAAAAAATAATTGGAGAGAGAGAGTTGAAAATCAGGGGAGAGGGAGCAGACAAGGCTATGGTACCAACAACCAAAAACACTCTCCACATCTCAGACATGTTAGCACATATTTATCCATGATTTTTATTTTATTTTTTTCAAAGTGAAAAGAAAGCCTCAATTGTTTTCAAGGAAAGGTCAAAGTTACAAAATTCTCCATGTACATTACTTAAAGGGTTTTGTTAGCGAGTGTTTTTAAGACACTCTTTAAGATTAGTTAATTTGTTATTTATAGTAATAATATTATATTAAATGCAGTAGTTAATAACTTTATTCATCATTTTTAATATATTAAATGAAGATATTAAGCCCTTAAACATTTGTTAACAAAATTCTTAACTAAAAAGGGAGACTTTAGATTTTTCTATTTAATTTAAGATAATATTTATATAAGGAAAAATATAATTAATACATTAATTTTTTTTAATTCAATAAATGTAAAAAAAATTAAATAATAATTAAATAATCTTTTATTGGTGTCTATAGATACCCATTAACTGAAATTTTAAATTTTAGTTCGTTTTTTATGTACTAATAGTGAATTTTTTAACTTCAAAAGCGGAATAAAATACTATCATATATTCTTTCTTTTTTTAAATTATTTTTTATTTTTTTAAATATATCTTAAGAATATATATCATCTTATTAATCTCGTTTATAAAATCTAAAAATTTCACTTAACTATAGATGAAATAATTTTCTTTCTTTTTTGGATTTTTTTAAGTTGATTCTTACACTAACTAGGATGACAAAAATGGAGGTAAAAATGACAAGGTAATTTACTTGTATTGCTTATCAAACCTTAACTCAATGGCAAAGCAATGACATCTAAATATAGTTAAGTGTATGACACATATTTAATCATATTAATCTCATCTACCAAAACTTAGAAAAAAATAGTTAAATATATTTTTCTAGTATATTTTACTATAAATGGCAAGATATTATTTTCTCTTCTCTCCCCTTAAATTTATTTATATGTGGCTTTAAAAATTTAGCCCAAAAAAAAAACACTAATAATACTAATTAGAATTCTTCATTTATATTCAACAATATATGTTTAATTTGTGATTTTGCTAGGAATTTGTTGATGCTTTTGAATTTCATAGTGGAAATTATAGCAAACAAGACAACCATGTTCTAATGTAGTACTTTTTCCTTTTTCTTTAACAATAAAAGAATTTTGTTTAGTACTTATAGAATTAATATATGTTGGTAGAAGTCCAAGTTTCTAACCTCTCAAAAGGACTTAATTTCAATTGAATAGAAGGGGGTTGGGACTCTACAAATGGGTTGCAAAAGGTCATTAAAGTCAATTCAAGCTTATATACATAATACATTTTACATTTACTTATTATAGTAGAATTTTTCTTGAACATTATTTTTAAATGGGTACCTTGTCTTTTGGGGAACTATCTCATATCTGTCACCCTAAGCGAGCAAAATCAGTGGTGACTAGGACTGTAATCTAGAGTAAAAACTTATATATTTAATATTATTCGATTTGAATTTTACGGATTTAAATATATAAATTTGAATAATTTTTAAATTTAAATATTAAATTTATTATTTGTAATTGTTTAGAAATTTTTGAAAATTTGATATTTGAATGCGTTTTTATTTTGATTCAGATAGTGTTGGATATTAGTTTACATATTTAATATTTGTATAATTTTATATTTTTATCTTTAAAAATAATAATTTAATAAATTCAGATATTTAACGAATTCGAATATTCGATATATATATCTAAATCGGATGCGAACTCAAATATTAATATTCAAATAATAAATAAATTCAAATATCATATAAAATAATTAATTAAATAAATTTAAATATTTTAAAAATTATAAATATTCCATTCGCTGTTATCCTAATAACTTAATTGCATGAACAAAATGCAATTGCCGCGTGACCCTACCCCCAATTCCTCACCCCTTGGCCCCTTCCCTTTCCTCTCTAAATTCTAAACCCCAAATAAATCTCTTCCATGGAATGGACTGCATTTGCATTTATTTTGCATAAAGTTGAAAGTTGATTATTTCGGTTCTTTTGGGTAATCACGTGGACTTTAAATTCCCATAAAATTTAAAACACTTTTCTACTTAGGAATTAATAGATAAATATCTTGACTCTTACTATGCGTTTGGAGTAGTGATGACAATAGAACGGAGTGAGATAACGGCGGATTTTATAATATCCATCCTCGTCTCGTTATTGGAATGCTCTATCTTGATTCCGTCCTGTTCCGTTGTAAATATTTAAATTTCAATACCACTATCACCTCCATGAATGTCGGTTACATCCATAGCCGTCCCGTCTCGCTCCATCCGATATTTATATGTTATTTTTAAAATTTTCAAATAATAGAGTATTGTAAAAAATTTAAATTTAAATTCAACATAAATGAGTTTCTAATCTAGGGAGAGAAAAAAATAAAGTATTAGGTTTAGGTTTTTAAAAAAATAAAAATAATAAGTTTAGTTGTATTATTTTATTATCCTTTTAAAAGTTAAATATTTAAGAGTAAAATAGTAATTTCAATATTTGGGACGAGGCGGAGCAGACAATTACCAAAACTGCTCCATCCCGCCTTTCAAACAAGAAAAAAAACCGTCTCGCCCCGTTCCGCCTCCACTGTTCAAAAAAAAAATCTCTCCATTCGAAGCGGATCAATTCGAAATCCATCGGACGGTTCGGATTTTACCATCCCTAGTTTGGAGAAAGAATTTTAAAATTTTAAAAAATATATATATATATAATGAAAGCATTTCAAAATGCATCATTTCCAAATGTTAATATTTGTAATTAAGAAATATTTAAATAAATATTTATTAAAAAGAAATTTAGATTATTGAAATTTCATGAAAAAAATAATTATACAAGATGAATAATATTATTAAAAATAAAAACCTTACATATATGTATAAAAATATATGCAATATAAGTATGATTAGATTCGTAAAAGTATATAGATATTATTAATAATATAAAAATATATATCATAATTAAATAAAATGATAAATTTTTTTTTTAATTTTGTATGTTATAGTGGGCCATATTGAAATAAAATAGAAAGAATTTTGAAAAATCACATCTTTATAAAATTTTAAAAAGAGGTTTGAATTTTGAAGTGCTCAAATCACCTGTTGAATTTCTTTATAAAATTTGAAATTTTCTCTTACTTTTACCTAAACAAATAAATTTATTTTTGAATTTTTAAAAATCTTAATTGAAATGAAATCATTCTTTCAAATCCGTCGTCTACACACATCCTTAAAAGGAGATCTCGAGTTGGTTCTTTTCCCAACCTTAATCTAATTCAGAAAGATTTTCTGGGTATGATGAAATGGTGTCATATCATCAAATATTAATCTAGATGATCTAACTTGGTTTGAAAAAATAAAATAATGTCACAAATCAACGTAATGTAATACTACTTCTACTATTTTTTTCCTCTAAGTTGATTTCTATTTTGCTTTCTTTCACTTTCTTATCCGAATTAACCATTACTTAATTTTGTCCTTTCTTTTTTGTTAATTTTTTTTGTTTTCCTTTAGTGACTGTGTCAAAGATATATTAGATTGTCAACAATTATATGATCTATTAATAATGTGTTAAAATTTTAATTTTAATGATCAAATTTAATTTACGAAAATCTCAAATTCTAGCATTGATCATGTCAATTATTTTTACAAACAAATTTCATGATCTACATATTTTTTGTGATATATATTGTACCTATCATTTGCTAACTTAATTTGAACCATATATCATTTCTTTCAATATAAGGTCAGAGATCTGAGATTGAAATGGACCAGGCAGATTAGTTAACAAGTTCTTAATTGGCAGAAGAGTACTCATGAAAATAATTATGGCTTTGGATCCGATAAATCATCGATTCTAATTCAACCAATAGATTCGATTCAATTTTTACTTGACCTTACTATTCATTCCACAGTACTTTTGGTAGAGTTAATTTCAAAGAACAAGGCTTTATTCTTTTTAACAAAGATCAATCCCCCATCAAAATCCACTAACCAATAAATATTGCAACTTCAAAAAAAAAAAAAAAAAATTGGTCCTACTGAAAAAGAAGAACTGAAACTAGATTAATTCTATCCAATTGTAGTAGTGTACGTTTATTTTCTATCCCATACCGAATTTTAAATGTGTGGTGTGTGAGTTTATAAGGGATTTCACACTTAACAAAATAATCATGATTTTATTAAGTGATGTGTTCCTTCTTTAAAAAAAAAAAATTAGTTCAAACCTTATGAACTTTGCCAAAGAAAAAGTTGGTTTTCCATTAAAGAACTGATGAATGAATATCTCTCATTATTTAATGTTGTCATCATCTCGCTTTCATATTAAGTTTGTGTATCTTGGGTTTTTTGTTATAGGGATGTTATCGTATCGTATCCTTACAATAATAGTAAGCTTTTTAATATCTTTTGCTAACTTTTGTATAAGAAATATTTATTGCTACTTGAATTCGACTGTCTTTTTTTTTAATTTATAATACGAGGAGAATTTCTTTAATAAAATGAGTTGAAATATGTCAATGAAATTTGTTGAGTTGTTACTTCATTTGTAAAGTTTAAATTTAATTTTCGTTATTAATAATTTTTTTGATAAACGGTTTATAAGTTCAATGTAAATTATTATTGAAGTTTGCGACATGCCCAACCTTAAAATAAAATAATCTTCTTTCACCTATTTTTTTTTATATAAAAGAAAATGAATTGAAATAAAAATCCTAAAAGATCTTATTTATAAGTTAGATATTGATATGAAATTTCAGTTTAATATTCAAGTAAATCTTTCTTTCTTGTAAATATTATTTTAGGTTATATAATAAGTTATATGTTCTTTTTTTATTTGAGATTTAAAAACGGGGGTTTTAAATTGAAATCTCAAATTTTAATTGTTAAGATTTTTTTTTTTTTAAAATATCAAATCTCTTAAACTATTAATCATGTAATCTAGTAGTAGAATATTAAATTTTAGTTCCAGCTAGAGCTGTCCATGATCTTGTCGGATCGGGTTAAGCTAATTGCTTACTCAAGACCTAACCTAGTCCAACGAGCCTTTAAAAGCTGTTTTATATTTTTAAATATTTTAATATTATAATATTTTAAATATATTTATAATTACAATTAAAATTAAAATATATTTAATTTTAAAAAAATAAATTCGAACTTAATCATATTCGAACTTAAAAAACTGTTATTCAAAATCCGAATTTTGAACCAATCTAATTCTAATATAAGCATTCAATTTTGACAACTTTAAAATATAATAAAAAGGAACATGTTAATTAAGTAGTATTTTAATGGTTTGCAATAGAAGTAACTTTCTAGAAGTTTTGAGCTTGCTTTTTTCAATCAAATTAAAACCAAAACGGGGAAGGGGGATTCAATTCAATTCAATTAATCTCATTGATAATGACCTCTTGAAAATAGATTTGCTTAAAAATTGAATTATTCGTTCAAGTTTGAAGGTCTGTCCGTCCATATTTTAAAAGTTTTGGACAAAAATATTAAACCCGAAATATGGGCATGGGCAAAAAAAAAAAGACCTATTTAAAAAATGGGCTGGGTCTTGGCTCCAACAATCAAGGCCCGAACCCGGTCCAATCCGACCGTTTTTCATTTATATAATATATTATTTTTATATTTTATATATTATGTAATTTATATCATATAAAAATTAAATATATATAATATTAAAATGTAAACATTTAAAAATATGTTAAGTTATCTATGTTCTAGAACTTAATAAAAGAATTTTTTTTTTACTAAAATTAAATAATAAAAAAATATTTGTTTAAAGTTTTTTAGAAAAAAAATATGGACTGACATAGGTAGAATTTAAAACCCATATTTCAAGATGAACCGAATTTGAATAAATATATATGATATTAATATCATATTTAAATCCAATCCAAATTTGACCTGACCCAGGCCGATAAGAACCTACTTGAAAATATGACATTTTGGGTTGCCCAAGGAATGGTTAGGGTGTGAAAAACCAAACGGGGGAAAAATTGAAAATTACACTATTATTTCCTCAATGCCAAACAATAAAAGAAAAGGGTAGTACTTAGTAGTAGTATAGCAGTATGATAGTATCTTAGTTTAGGTTGGCAGGCAGCAGCATCATCCTTTTAGGGCTGTTCAAAGAAATGTAGGGGCAAATGGCAAAGCAATATATCTTACCCACCGATGCAACTTTTATTCTTTCCTTTCCTTTTCTTTCCTATCCTATCCTAACCTATCTTATCCTATCCTATCAATGATGCATACTCCTATGCAATTTTTATTCGGTGATTACTACGTTGAGAACTCTTACAATGAAACAGGTGCAAACTTTCAATAGACAGAAATTTTAAAGATTTCTTACGGGAAATTAGTTTAATTTTTTATTTTGCTTGGTTTCATGTAGTTTGTTCAATTTAAAATAGCATGGATAATTATCAAAATAGGTGAAGCATTAAAAGTATTTAGTGGTTGTAATAGTAAAAAAATATATATTTCATAAAAAATTTGATAATTTGAATTATAAATGAATGGGCTTGGACGAATCGATCTTTGTTCGTGTTCGTTTGTTTATTTTTGAATCTGTTTGTGTTTGGCTTGTGTTCGCTAAAGATTTTAAAATTATGTTCGCTTTCATTTCATTTAAATTAAATGAACTGGTTCACGAATATTAAACAAACATATTCATGAACATATAATCGTACATATTTACGAACAATTAAAAATCTGTTCATGAACAATAAACAAACAAATAAATAAGTTAATTTTAAGTTATTCTTAAATAAAAGTACTGTAAACTAGACCTGCTCATGGGCAGGGCCGGGCTGCGGCCTGAAAAATTTTCAACTTCTTTGCCCAGGTTCAGCCCGCGGGTCCGAATTCATTGTTCACCCTTAATAAAAAATATATATTTTTATTCTATGAACAGTGATCCAGGCCGGCCCTGATCAGGAAAACACCAGCCCAGGCCCAGCCTAGCCCAGTACGGACCGGACCCGCGAGCTGCCCGACCATTGAGTAGGTCTACTGTACACTGACAGTGAAGTTTTTTAACTCCACAAACGAGATTAAAAAACTGTCACATATCCTTAAAATTTATTTTTAGTAGAAAAAATCGGTGACTACTACAATACAAACTTTTACAGTGTAAATCAGTGCAAACCTTTGAATTTCACAATTTTCAAGTTTTTCTCACTTGAAAATAGTATATTTTTTTCATTGTCTTTTCCTTCCTTTTTGGTTGGTTGGCTCCCATTAGAATAGTAATGATAATTCAAAATAAGGTGAAGCTGAACAAAAAATATTTAGTGTTTGAATTAATAAAAAAGTATTTAATAAAAAGAAAATAAAAATTTGATAATTGCTAAAGAAAAAATTATCATTAGAAATAGAAACGATTTAATGTATTCAAACTCGATCCATTAAAATTTATCTACTTATATCTTATTTAAATATGAATAAAAATTAATACTTAATTTTTAAATTCAATTATTAATATTTGCAAAATTTTAAATTTGACATATTAAATCATAAATAGCATAGTTTTTTTGTTATAAAATCCAACTCAAATACTCAAACTCAAAATAAATAAAAAAAAAATAAATTTTTATACACATTATTAATGAAATTTAAATTTAAAAATTAAAATTAACTCATAGAAAATATATTGAATTTAAAATCATATATAGAATAATTAATAAATTACTTTTTTGGGTCAAAAATTAATGAATTAATTTAGTAAGTATTACAATAATAATATATAAAACAAAATTTGATTATAAAATAGTGTTACTTACAAATCGAGTTGAATAGTATGAGGTATCCAATATTAAAATAACCATTGTCATTTTTAACTGTCTTTATCATTTTATTTTAAATTATTTTTTGTTTCTTCTTCCAACAACCTGATAATGTTATTGCTAAATTCAACAATGTTCGAGCTATATGTGGTCGTAGACTTATCCACGAGGCATGCTACTCGTCCAGCCTGACAAACTCGATCCGAATTAGACTGTACATGGAATAGGCTTTCAATAATATAGATCGGCTTGACCAGGATTACTGTTTAAATAATAAAAATAATATTTTTATTTAAATTTAATTAAAAATATATTAATATTAATATAATATATTTTAAATAGTAAAATGAGCTTTCATACTCGAACTAGCCCAAGCTGGGCCTGAGCAAGCAAAAAAAATTTTGTTCGAACTTGGACCCGTCCTGACTTGACCCATAGACACCTTTGTTGACCACTTAAGGCTATTTTCATTTTCAAACGACTAGATTTGTATTGCTTGGATCTTAAATTAATACTAAACAATTAGATTTCACCATGTTGGATTTGGCTAAATGAGGTTATTTTTTATTAAAAATTAAATAAAAATAGTGTTGACGAGACTAATATATTTTAAAATTATATAAATATTTGGTTTAACAAAAAACTCTCAAAATATTTTTTTTTATTATTGGTGCAAACATAATATTTTTTTAATTATTTGACTTTTTTTTGTAATTCTCCACCGTTTTCATTTTAAATGTTCTCAATTCTAGTTGCCACCCTTCTATTCTCTCCTTTCCTAGGCATGATGCATCTTTCAACTCGGACATGTTCACGGGTCAAATTATCCGTTAGACCCGATAAGTTTAATTTAAATTGGATTTTGTTTGGATAAAGATGTTGTAATTCGAGCCAGCTCAACTTCTTGAATTACTATTCATTTATTAAAAATATTTTTATATAAATTTAATTATAAAAATATTTTAATATTAATATAAAAATAATATTTTAATATTTTTAAATAATAAAATGGGTTTTCGAACCTGATTCGAATCGAACCGACCCAAACTCGAACCAAAAATAATATTTTTTTGAATTTGACTCGGCCATGACAGCCTTTACAATTCTACGTAATGTTGGGGGTTATCTTTCATAAAATAACTATTGTTTTTAATATACTTATTATGAATATTTTAATATTAAAAATAATTAATATATTTTAAATTTTAAATTATTTAAAATCATAATGTATTTGATAAATTTTGTTATATGCTTTTTTAATTATTAAAAGATAATTATGTTTCTTTGTTATTAATATTTTATTTATCTAAGAAAGTAAAAAAAAAATCTAAATATTAATAATGGAATTTTTCAATAGAAATAGGTTTTAATATGATTTTCATGTTGGGTTAATAGGCAAATTTGTCACCATATTATAGGCAGATATTGAAATTTGCCATCATACTTTATGTTGATTGATATTTACCACTGTACTTTTGAGATTAAAGTAAATTTGCCAATATACCTTTATTTGATTGAATTTTACCATTAAATTTTAATTTTTGATTTAATTTTAACACTCAACTTTGATTTTGAAAGATTTGAAGATGAAATCCATTTTATAAAAAATATTAAAAATTAAAAAATTAACATAACTTTTTATTTTATAAAAAAAATTAAAGTTTAAACTTTTTTAATCATTCTTTATTAATTAATTTATTAAACCCTAATTATTAAAATAAAATATTTGATTTTTTTTATTTATTAAATTTTGTCTTAAAATCATCCAAGATCAAAGTTGAGTGACAAAATTCAATCAAAAATCAAAATCTAGTGGCAAAATTCAATCAAACAAAAGTAGAGTGACAATATTAAGTTAAAGTATAGTGGCAAATTTGCATTTAATCTTAAAAGTACAATAACAAATATCTATCCAAATAAAGTATAGTGACAAATTTCAATATCCACCTATAGTATGGTGGCAAATTTGTTCCTTAACCCTTTCATGTTTGAAAGGCTTTCTTTAACGAAAATTTGTGATAAAAATTTGATTTTTAATTTTAGTAATTAAATTTTATTTTTTGACATCTTCAAATATTAAAAAAAATGAGTATTAGGACAATTCTTTTATTTTCTGAAAAGCAATGAAAAATAAAGATGAAAAAATTACCTACTTCAATATTGAGAAACTAAAAATCTGATTTTTAGTTTCAGTAATTAACTTTAATTTTTAACAGCTTTAAATAAAATAAAATAAAAAGTATTAAGACAATTCTTTTATTTTGTGAAAAGCAATGAAAAATAAAGATGAAAAAATTACCTACTACAATATAGAGAAACTAAAAATCTGATTTTTAGTTTCAGTAATTAACTTTAATTTTTAAATATAAAAAAAAAATGAGTATTAAGACAATTCTTTTGGAAAACAATTCTTTTATTTTGTGAAAAGCAATGAAAAATAAAGATGAAAAAAATTACCTACTACAATATTGAGAAACTTATTTAAAGGTGATTTTGGACATTATTTATCATAAAAAAAAATATATATATATATATATATATATTAGAGGAAAAGAGGTGGAGATTGAGCTTAGCCCTAAAAGAAGGCCAATCAACAATCCAAAAACCCACCTCTTTTCCTTTTGGTTTTAATTTGTGATTGTTCTCCTTTTTCCCAAAAGGAAGTAATCTAGTTGGGCTTAGCCCTTCCAAATGCAAACCAAATAGCCAATCAACAATCCAAAGCCCACACAATCAAAACGTGGTCGTTCTCGCAACTACCAAACTAACAACCAGAAAATTCCTCCCTCAAAATAAATAAATGGAGTAAAGAAGAAATAGTAACAATCAACCATTTTTCTTGGCTCTGTATCGCTTGAAACAGCAATGGCCACGTTACCTTCACAAAACCTGCAATCAGTGCGACCTCTATACTTTTCTTCTCCCAATTCTCCTAAATTTCCATCTAAAATTCCTTCATTAAAATTTCCCATTTTTTCTCCTATAAAATTAAAACCAACCAAGCTTTGCACTAGCAACAATGGCATCCGCAACTCCCGGCTTGTGGCAAGAGCCTCTGCCTCACAATTCAGCGCAGATATGGGTGGCATCCTTTCTGATGTTAGCATTTTCACCGCTGCTGGTCAGCCTGTCTTTTTGAAAGACCTTTGGGACCAAAACCAAGTAAAATTTACTCCATTGCTATTGCTAAACTTGCTCCAAGCCTAGCCTCTTATTAATTTTTTTTTTCTCCAGGGAATTGCAGTTGTTGCACTTCTACGCCATTTTGGATGCCCTTGTTGGTAAACACTTGAGCACCCACCAGCTTGTGGATTTTTTTAGTAATTTGTGTGTGTGTGTAAATTTATATGACTCATTTACTTAAAACTTTTTTTTTCTTTCATTTCTTGTAAGCTGGGAACTTGCTTTAGAATTGAAAGAAGCAAAAGCAAGATTTGAATCAGCTGGAGTAAAACTAATTGCAATTGGTGTTGGTACTCCTGACAAAGCACGTATGCTTGCAGAACGGGTACTTTCTTTTTGCATTCCTTACTGTTTTTTTTTTTTGGAAACAAATTGTTGTTTTAATCTTAGTTCTAACTTATAACCAAGAGAAGCAAAATCTTGATTGCTCAAAGGCTATGTTGAAACTAAAATATATGGAATGTCAAAATTGGAGATCCCATGACTTTGAATATATCCAAAGACCTCAGTTCAGTTCACTTTAGAATGGAATAAAGAATTCATACATAAGAAGCTAGAATTCAGAGTTCAAGTGGGATTGAAGCATTGCTATCAATGTTACTTCGACTCTTCATTTTCCCTGAAGTACCTGTATCTGACACCCGTATCCGATACATATTCAGACATGGTTACGAAGGTATGATCCTCCAAATATATGGAAAAACTTTAAAAAAAATTGAGCATGCCTGTGTCAGACACATACCCGTATCTGACACTCACTCTCGAATCCTAGTAACATAGATTGCTACCATTGATTCCAAATGTGTTTATATTATTTTTGTTGATTATTCTTAACCAATGTCATTTGTTGGTTCACTGACATTGATTCAGCTACCATTTCCAATGGATTGCCTTTACGCTGATCCAAACCACAAGGTAATATTACAGTATCAATGGACCCCATTTGCAGATTTCTTCCTCTAATGGTTTTTAACTATGAAGTTTGAAACACCCTCCTTTTCAGGCATATGATATTTTGGGCTTGTATTATGGTTTTGGTCGTACATTCTTCAATCCAGCAAGTGTAAATCTCTTTTCTACTTCTTGCAAGACTTTTTTTTTCCTCTTTTTATTTCAATAGTAGAAGACTATTTTGTTGGGCAGTGTATAATTGACATGAGTAAACTTGTGCAGACTAAGGTGTTTTCAAGGTTTGAGACCCTGCAAAAAGCTGTAAAAAACTATACAATTGAGGCCACCCCTGACGATAGAAGTAGTGTACTGCAACAGGTTTGCTTCATTCATTTTAGCTTGTAATCTTTAATGGTGCATTAACATTTAACCATGCCCTTAAATTGATTTTAAATCATTTCAATTCAAGTTATATCAGTTTTCCTCTTTGGTTCCATCAGGGAGGGATGTTTATCTTCAAAGGTAAACAACTGTTATATGCACGAAAAGATGAAGGGACTGGTGATCATGCACCTTTAGATGATGTCTTTGATATATGTTGCAAAGTTCCAGCATCATGAAAAGTATATTTGTACCAACAAACTACCGTATGGTCGGTTTATAAAGTGTTGGATTCTTAATTCTAATTGGCTTGGAAATGCTTTATTTTGTCTACACTTAGTAGTGAGAAACAAAGAAATCACATAGTTCTAGGCTATATGTATTTAGTTAAATGCAAAAAAAAAAAAAAAAAGCAACTTGTGGTGACTTTGATTTTTGTTTGGATTTTAATGAGTCTGCTGTAGCACAATTGGTTAAATTTCAACTGTCTGAAATTCCAGGTTCGAATTTCGGCAGTAAATTTTTTTTAGCTAACAATCATGTAATTTTTAGTAGAATGCTGGATTTTTAATTTTAGTGAATAGGGTTCAAATCATGGCAGCATCAAATATTTTTAAAAATATATTTTTGTTTGGAATTTGGCTAAAGATTTTAAATTTGATTATTCATTCTTTCTCTTGTTAATAGAAAATATTGTCATAACACTTTTATTTTTTGTTTTTAGAAAAAATATAAAATGAAAAGGCATAAATATGAGAGAAAATAGGAGACTATTAGTCTTAAGTCAAATTAGAAAAAGAGAGAAGTAGTAAGGAGAGTTTGAGTTGAAGAGTATCAACTCATCAAGTTGGTATTGGGTACTTAGATAAAAAAAAAAATACATGGTTAATAAAAAAAAAGAAGTGAAAATTGGAAAATATTTTTAGGTACATTTTTTTTTACAAATAATATTACAAATAAGGGAGAGAAAATGGAAAATATATAGTTTTTAGCCAAAACTTTGAAAACCAAAAAAAAAAATTTAGGGATTGGATATTTGGGTTGAATGGAAATATTTGGGTGAAAATCATTTCAATTTCTTTGATCGTATATTACTACAATAATAATAATATACTAACTTTAATTTAAATAAAAAAATAAAAATGTTAAAAGAACATTTAAAGAAAAGAAAAAAACAAGAAGATTATAACTTGTGAAATCAAAAAAACCATCACATGTGTAGTTGACTTGGCTGATAGCATGTTTTCTTTTATTTTTAAATTTTAAAAACATTTATAACATTTCATATATATATTTTTTTTTAATTTGAGAGAAATCAAAAATAGAAAGGAAACATAAGACATCGTGAAGGACAGTTCAATTTCAATTAAACCGGAACACTCAGTTTTTAATTTCGTTTCGATTGTGGTTCTGTTATTTACCGTCCGTACTGGTTTATACCAGTCAATATCGGTCAGTATCTGTACGTACTGGTCTGTACTGGTTGGTACAAGATTTTGATTTTTTTGTATTTTTTTTTTAAATTCACTTATTTGATTTTTTAAACAAGTTTCAATTTTTTTGTGTCATGATCATTTTTATTTTTCATAATTACATTTAAAAATAAAACATGTTCATTAAATTAGGCTATTGAACATAATTATTAATAATTTACTATATTTTTTAATATTTTAATATTTATTTTACCTATTTGATGTTTAAATTAGGTTTGTCGGTAAATCATATGATGTCACTTTATTAATAAGCAAAGATAAAACTTTAAAAGTTCTTAATAATAAATACAGATAATTTTTCGTATTAATAGATGACATCATAAGATTCATTGAAATTGTATAAATTTATACATTGATGGTACATCAAATATAAATCCTAATCAAATAAAAAAAATCTATTTATCCTATCAAGTGAACTCAAAATATTAATAACTTACTATTTTGAGATGAGTAATTAATATTTAGAAAAACTAGAATGTTAATATTACTTCCAAATTACTGCTAGTTTTTTTAACTAGCCAAATCATGAGTTAAGCAATTAATTTTAGCTACATATATACATGAGCAACTTGTTAAATTTAACAGCAAAATATATAATAATTTCTAAAATAAGGATATAAAAGATATTGCTATTGGAAGATATAGCATTTGCTTTAGGTATTCAAGTCTCATGCATCCTCTTTCTTTTTTGGATAAGCAAAGTTTTTATTTATCCAAAAGCAGCATGCACTGCTACATCAATACAACCAGCATAGCTGGCAAACAAATGTACTATTTTACAATGTCTTCTTTACAAAGCTATATCTTCTTTCTTGGTTAATAATTTACTTCAAAATATTTATTTTCTTAAAAAAAAAAATCTGTTTATCATTAATTAGTCAATACCCAACCCTACAACAAATAAACCATACAAAAGGAAGTATAATTCGAGTTAATCTCTTTCTTAGTACATAAATAAATAAATATAATAAAAAGGAACTACTATTTTTTCCCTTTAATTTTCACTTTTCAAAGTCTCTCAATTTTCTCTAATTGTTTTCTTCCATGGAGTTCAAGAACCCAAGATTGTTTATAGATGGGATCTCCCAAGAAATCACCGCAACAACATTAAAACAACACTTTAGTGAGTATGGTGAAGTGAAAGATGCTCTTATTATTTCTCACAAAGGGATCGGATTTGTTACTTTTTCTAATCCTTTAATGGCTAAAAACGCCCTTCAACGAGACCACATTATTCTTGGTCAAAAGGCAAGTCTTTAGATTTTTTTTTTTACTTGTTAATATTTGATATTTGAATTGTTGATGCAAAGCACTGAAATCAAAGTGATCGGTTAGACCGATTCAATCGAGAATCGATAGTCTACTCGATCCGATACATATAAAAAAAAAACTCAAGAATTTGCTGAACCAATAAAAAAAAAGATTAAATCATTATTATATTTAAACTTATTTAATATCAAAATTATAGATTTAATATTTAATTTATTTTTTTAATTGAATCATCCGATTGAATCGGTTGGATCGATTGAACATTTGACTCAAAAGTCTCATCGATTGACCTTCGATATGATTTTTTATTTATTGTTTTTATGAGGTATTGTTTGTATCTAATGTAGTCTAACAAAATTTCATAATGAATACAGTTTAATAATTTTTGCATCAACATAACTTTGATTTTATATATTTTCTTTGGTCTATTTTTTTTCCTTCTTAATTAGGTTTTTGTAAACCAGCCGAACCAAAAATACAAATCAATAATAGGAAGATTTTTGTGGGGGGTTTGCCTTGTACCATAACACTAGAAGAATTTGAAGAGTATTTTGGGAGTTACGGTACAATCACTGATGCAGTTGTAATATATGACAAAGAAAGTAAAAAATGTAAAGGATTTGGGTTCGTCACTTATGATTCAGAGGAAGCTGAGCAAAATGTTTTGCGAAAGAAGTTTCATCAATTGAATAATAAGATGGTGGAAGTCAAAAGAGCGACACCAAAAGAAGAGATGAAGACAGATTTTGAGTATGAAAATTATTATTATGGTGGTGGAGTTTTTCCTTTTGGCATTTATGATGTTAATTCTCAGCCTGTTTTGTATCCACCACCTGTTGGAAATTGCTACTTTTTTTGGGTTGCAATCCCTGGTGGATACCAACCTCATTTCGGAAGCTATCGAGTATTTGGTCATTCTAACTCTAATCCCTGGCTGTATTTTGGATAAACTTGGTAAAAGATAATTTTCTTTACCATATTATTTTTTTGTGTTTTGAGTTTATCACATCTCTTTTGTTTCATAAAATATTCATCGTTGTTAATAGTTATTGTAATTGAGATAGGACGACTCTCTATTTTTTAATTTACGATTTAGCTCAATTACTTTTAAAAATTAACATCTTATATAAATTTGAGTTCGAATCTTAATATTTATAATATTTTTTTTATTTACAAATTGCAAATTTTTTTGTTTTAAAAAAAAAGGGGAATGATTTTAGGTAGGCTCTCATCATGCTGGCATTGGGCTTTTAGTCTTAGACTTTGAAACCCCACTTAAAAGTTAAAATAGAGGGTAGTCATGGCCTCTGTTTGGGCCCTGATTTTGTCTGGACAGTTGTTCCTCTCTAGACTCTCACCATAATTTGAGCATCTGATCAATGACTCAATGACTTTGGTTAAAGAAAAAAAAAAAAAAGGGACTTTAAATTTATGGGAATATATTGGAACCCCAATCCCCTCTTGTACATGGAGACTACATTATCAAGAAAAAAGGACTTTAAATTTATGGGAATATATTGGAACCCCTTTCTCCTCTTGTGCATGGAGACTACATTAATCATACATGTGAATTACTAATGTAGATGGCTATGAGTTGCTTGATTTATTATCAAGAAAAAAAAAGGACTTTAAATTTATGGGAATATATTGGAACCCCTTTCTCTCATTTGGTTTTTCTATTTTCTTTGTTCTTCTTTGCCCATTGATTAATATCTAATAATTATACAACCATAGGTTTCCAACTGTTACAAGAGAAATGTATACATTTTGGTTTTTCTATTTTCTTTGTTCTTCTTTGCCCATTGATTAATATCTATTAATTATACAATCATAAGTTTCCAACTGTTACAGGAGAAATGTATACGTACCAGAACAGCAGTGGAAGGCAAAATGAGGAGATTTATGAACCTCTGTAATAAGTGTTGCATACATGTTTTTCCAAAACACCTTTTCCAGTTTAACTTAAACAGGGGATTGACCTGAGTGATGATCAGATTGGAACAGTTTATAATCATTTTAATTTTGTTATTTTACTCTTAGACTGTTTTATGGTAATTGTAGATTTCTCTGCATGCTCATAACTTTAAATAATACTCTTAAAATAATTGTTAACAAAATTCTTTAAATACCCCCAAATTCCATACTTCTTAATCTCTCTCATTCCCCTTGTGTTTTTGTGAGGATAAAGCAAAAGTGGAATACTAAAAATTAATCCTTATTTCCAGGACCTTGTAGCAGACATGAAAAGCACCTCTTGCACCCAAAGATGAGTTTTAAGAGTTTGGATTCTTGTTTGAAAGGAACCCCACCAACCACCCTTAGAGTCTTACTAGACATTGGTGCATCTATTCAATTCAATTCTTTTTTTTTTCTTTTTTTTTTCTACAAAAAAAAACTTTCTCTGTTTGCATTCTCTTTCAGACATATAGGTCCTAGGAATGTGGGTATTTTGGTGATCGATGCTTTTTGGACTTTAACAAGAGAATAGAGTTTTGCCTACATGCTTTGCTTTCTTTGAATATTTAGATGCTTTTCTCTATTTGTGATAAAAAATCTAGTAGGGTCTTATCTTCTTAGCAGGGCTACAATACCTCTAGAATTTAGGGTAGTCCCAGCCTTTTTTACACATCTTAATTATCAGAAACAATAAATTACTGTAAAATCTTTTCATAAATTTGAAACAGAAGGAAAGATTTTAAAATAACCCCAATCCAAAATTACCAATCTAAAAAGAAAAATATGCTACTGCTACATGTTTGCAGACTTGCAGTGACCAAAGTAGCTCTAGAAAAAGAATCAAATGTCTGAATGTGACATGACCAATTTGCCTTAGACCATGACATCTGAAAGAAGAGACACTGTCAAATGAAGAAGAAAGAGAGAGAGAGGAAGATAAAGCAAAGTTAAAAAGAAGAGTAATGACTAATGAGGTTAGAATCTTGTCTGGCATTGGTTAATAGAAGGGGGGCAACTTTATTGGTCTCTCATCTCATTCCCTCAAAAAGGAAAAGAGACCAATGACCTTTCAGCTCCATGCATTGCAATACAGTTTACCACAAAATACTGAGCTGTGTTCACTCTCAGATTGGTTGCTATCCACTACAATACATGCTTTATCTGTTGACCCTTTGCATTGCATGCTGGCCATTTGGATTTGGGTAAATCTAAAAACTTAACATTAACACTACAATAATGGTTAAATGATCTAATAAGCAAAAATTATTTTTAAAAAAATAAAAAATTAATTAAAAAATAAAAGAAAATAATAATTTTATCTTTACAATTTTTTTCCTAACAATTTTTATTTTTTTTCAAATAATTCATATTCATTAGACCATTTAATAATTATTGTTTTGTTGAAGACATGTTTTTCTAATTTATCCGGTGGATTTTGCTTGGATTTTCTGGCTCCCACGTGAATTACCAAACTAATCCCCTTCCCTTCATAAATTTCATTGCTTGTTTCAGTTTCATTCATGTTTATAATTGATTTTATTTCTTCTCTTGCGGTTTTTTTTTTCCTTCCTCTTTCCCTACCATGAAAACGACCATGTTTTCCAGGGAAAGAGAGGATCTCAAAGACCCAGGAAAATAAATACTTCTGCCAGGAAATAGAGTGGTTGGGTAACAGTTAGCATTAACTTTATGATTAAATTAATGATTAGATAATTAATTTTTTAATCACAGTATGTTTTTTCTCTTTTTTCTTATCCCCTTTAATTTTACGTCTTGCTTTGTGATCAAAGTGCTCCTTTTTTTTTTTTCTTTTCCTTTTTAATTTTCCCCTTTAAATGCCTAACACTTAATTTTTCAATGCCAAGGCTCTTTAATTACTAACATTTTGTTTGCTTTTGCGGCTCTTAATGAATGAAAAACATGTTTTGTCAAATAAAATTCTTTGTTCCTTTTTTGTTCTTTAATGGCAGCCAAATGGCAAATGCTCTGGTTGCTTTTTCTTTTCATTGAAAGATTGTTACTGAATTTGTTCAACTATGTAAAGTAGACTACTGTTAATTAAGCATTTCATTACCCATTAATCATTCATAAAATCAGGATTGAACGAGTAATTCCTTAGATTCCAAACGAATTAGATCAATCATTCGAATCAAGTCAGTAAATTCACTAAATACTGCATCTAATTTAAACTATGAACAAGAAAAAACCTTGGAGGATATACTATTCTTCTGCCTCACCAATCTTTTATAAGATGAAAGAATCTATTACTATCAAACAACAACAGGAACAACAAAGATGCAGGAACTAAAGGTTGTTCTAGTCACCGTTTGTCCCAAAGGTGGCATTGGATATGAATATTTGCAGGGAATTTGCCAAGCAGAATTGCCGCCTTTTTGCATCTGACATCCCTCAACTCATGGATGACATATTAGATATCAGTTCCGATGAAATCAAAACGATAGAGCTCGATGTTTCATCAGACGATCGAGAGCGTGTCATCAGCTGTGAATACAGTTATATCCGAGTATGGTCACATTTATGTGCTACAAAATAATGCTGGTATAGGAAGCCGAAGCCCTTTAGCTGAGCTTTCACTAGATGCAATCAAGAAAGATAGGGAAATCTAACACATTGGAGCTGCTGACGTATAATCAATGTAGGGAATGTTGTTTGGAGCTATGTTACTCGGATTCGGGTGTGAGTATCGGATACGAGTATGTATCCGACACGAATATGTTCAATTTTTTTAAAAGTTTTTCATGTATTTGGAGGGTTGGGTCATATCCTCATATGTCGGATACGAGTGTCGAACACGGGTACTTCAAGAAAAATAAAGAATCGGAACAACATAGGTTGGAGAGTGCCAGTCCCATGAGCAACACTTTGCGTGTTGAATTAAGGGCTAAAGGCCCTTTGGTATCAGTATGGTGCTTCTGGTGTCTGGTGCTGTGAGATCAAATTTCGGAAGCTCTAGCCTGGAGAGGCTGGCAAATCATGATTGGAATCTTTATAAGGAGAATTCAAGGATGCCATTGCTGAACGAGCCAGGGCTTCCCAAGGTTCCAAGGCAACGGATGCTAATAAAGAAGGTTTTGAGTCGTAAACCACCAAAACAGATAGTATTTGGTCACATGACTATCTGTTTGCTGTGCTTTCATGGTCTCCAGTTTGGGTTAGAAATCTGTTTCTTAGTACTCGTTTCAACCTGAACCAGAGGTTTTAAGGAATTATAAATGATTTACTATCAACCTAATCAAGTTGATTAGCAGATCATAGTCATACCAAGCAAAACTTATGAGTTATGATTAATTAGTACTTGTGAAATTAGCATGTGTGTGGCTTGGCTCCACACAAAGGAGAATTTTGAAATTTCAGTAGTGTGTATTTTTTACCATAGAAGGAATTCCCTTAATTATGGGATTAAACTATTTGTAGGACAGCTAAGTGTCAAGTTAGGGTTGTTTTAAACACAAAAGTTAGGTGTTCCTGTCACAACCTGAGAGGGTACAATGGTCCAAGCAAGGTAAGAAGTGAAAGGAGACTTAGAGCTTGTATAGCATTGCTTCGGAAAAGACTTGGGTTAAAAAAAAAATCGAATTAGAAATGGTAAAAAACTGTATTTTAAAATTTTTTAAGTGTTTGATATTATTGTGAAAAAGTATTGTGATAAATTGAAATGTCAAAAAAATATATGTTTAAAATAATAAAAATATAAAGATGTGAGGATAATAAAGTTATTTTATTTAAAAACCAGTTTTTAAAACCCAAAACGTTATTTTTTGGTTTGACTTTTCAAACCATGATTTTAATCGCAAAAACCAATTTATTTTTATCCGTTTAGTATTACGTTGCTGTGAAAAATAACTTTTGACATCAAAAACTATGCCAACATCTAAACGAGGCCTTAATAATAATAATAATAATAATAATAATAATAGGTAACCAAGTTCCTAATAAAAAAAAAGGGTTAATGAGAGGCCCATTTGAAGCAGAAAATGAAGGGAAAAGAAAGCACCACAAAACCAAGGCCTTCCCCATCTGCTTCCCACCAAAATGGTCATGTCTGTCTTGTGACAATGAAAGGAAAGCAAAATCTGGCTGATTGCAGCAGCAGGACAAAGCTTTCTTTGTTAGTCCCATGCACTATTTCTAGTAAAACTTAATTGGTCTCCACTCTACTGCTTTTGTTTAGGTGGATTTTCTCATCATTGCTACACTCAAAAAAGATGGGAGTGGGGGGTACCCCCCTTCCATCTCCTCTGTTACATCTTTCCCACTCAAAAACTCTTCCCCACTCTCTTTTCAAACCAAATCATTCTCTCTGGAAATTCTGTCTCCATGAATTTGGTTATATAGTCATGCAAATTTTGCATGCAAAAATATATTACTATATCATGAAAAATTCCGGCTAACAAAGATTTAAATTACAATCTTAAACGATTTTGTGATCGCGTCATGTTTATTACGATTGCGGACATAATAGATATTATCGTGATCATTGTGATCATTAATTTTTTATTTATTTTATTTTACAAAACTTACTGTAACATAGTAATTATAATTATAATCATAAAAAAATTAATAATTTTAAAAATAATTTATGATCTATAAAAAAAAAAAAAAAGTATTCAAAAGTTATAAAATTGAATCTAAATATATGTAATTCACGTTCATGAATTTAATCGTTACGAACCGTTAATCATTTATATTTCAATTGCGATGAATATTGATGGTGAAAAGAACAAAAATCGTAAAACAACGATTATAACATCATGTTCCTACCGCTATTTAAATGGCACTTAAACTTCCTCTCAAATAAAACCAATTTGATTCTTGAATCTTACCCTATAAATCTTGACTAGGTTTTTTTTAGCATGAATTCACTACAGTGTCAAACATAGTCCTGACACCGGCGCCCGACAAAACCTTACCACTCTGTTTGGCTGCCTAGAACAATAATTTATTTTTTCAAATTTTAAAATTTTTTGTTACTTTAGTCTTTAGGAATTAGAATCTCAAAGTAAACTATAAATGCTCGTAAGAACAACTTATCTTTTATAATTATTTAGAACCCATACAATACAAATTCAATTACTCTGAACAATTTCCCCTAGGCTTCCCCAAAATAGTTGCTAATCTAACACTATAGTCAGCTACAAGAACAATAATTGTTTGAAGGTGCCTAATTTGAATTTTTCTTTAAAAGTAGCTGTAGCTATTGAGAAATTTTCATTTCCTTTTTTTCCTTAATGAGATATTCAAAAGATGCTAAAAGAAATGAAATTACTAGCAACCATGTTTGGAGAAATATGCACAGTTTCATAATAATTTTTAATATATTTTAAATAATAAAACTAATTTTTTTAATTTAACAAATCAAACTAAATTTAAACAAATAATAATCGGATTCATATATAAAAAAAAAAAAAAATCCGTCAACAAAAAGTTGAAGGACGGTTGCATTTAATGCAGCAATTAAAGAGAAAAGAAGGAATGCCAATGGCCAAGGGGAGTCTTTATAGATTAAAAAAGATTTAAACATCCAAACTCGGCTTAGCAAATATTCTCCGAGTATTAAAAGGCTTTATCGAGACAATCGGATATAAAGTGTTCATCCCCAAAAAAGTATGTTCTTATCTTAAGGGCCCCTTCACTCATCATTTGAAGAATATCAACTTTGACATAAACTATACTATTGGGACTCTTAATTTTTTAAAAATATTTATATTTAACCTCTGTGTTTAATACAATTCTGAATATCAATATAAGATATAAAATTTTAAATATATAAAAAAAATTAAAAAATAAATATATTCGTATCAAATACATATTTATATTCAATATTTATCTCAAATCCGAAATAATATAAGATATAAAGTTTTACCTTATAGCCTATAGCATGCTCTCAATTTCTAATACCTATCTATTAATTTGTTTAATTAGCCTTTGATATCGGCAATTAAATTAAACCAAATATTAACAATATTTTTCTTTCATGTTAAAAACAAAACAAGGGAAAAAAGTTTTTTTTTTACTCTCATATCTTTATTCCTTAAGATAAACAAAGAAATGAAAGGACGGGTGCGTAGTTGTATTTTAGTTTATATTAGTCATAGTTAGATAGCTTCCCTCCACGTTTATCACAGTGACCCACCCACCTCTTACCTTTTTTGTTTATCTAAAGCAAAAGATAAAGCAAAAATAAAAAGATCTGAAATTTTAATTATGATAGCTCGACATGGAATTGAACATAGATATACCAAAATAAATCCCATTGGGCCAAACTTCTCCTTTAGTCAATTTTTATCATAAAGCAAAGTTAATGCACCATCTTCTGCTTCTTCTAATACTATCTTTTTTATTATTATTATTATTATTATTATTTCATTGTATTATCTTTTATTTATTCTTAAGGACTGTACACCCAAAAGTACATGCATTAATTCATTATGCTAAAGTTTGATATGGCACATAAGGTTGATATTTATGACTACTCCAAAAAGGACAAAGAGGCAGACAAGACAAGACAAGTTTGGGGTTGATTTTCCAATCTCTCCCTCTGGTTTTCTTTCAAAATAAATAAAGAAATCTTTTTTAAAATGATGTCATGAATGTTATATTAAGCATTTGTTTTGAATCAAATTATTTGTAATTAAGATGCTAGATATGATTATTTTAGCAAAGATGTTTAGTTGTTTTATGGCTGCTTGTCTATTTTAAGCAAAATTAACCTACTAAATAATCAATCCAATCATCCCAATTTCTTTACGTTACATTTGGATGACCAATAAAATCCAATCATAGAATACGATAAAAACCTCCCACCAATCATTTAAATATACTATTCTTAATCAATAATAGATGTAAATAAAATACATCTGATGTAATTTAAGCATCGTCTAGTTGATAAACAAAATCATCAATCAAACAAAATTTTGTCATAAAGTTCAATTATGCCAAAGTTGTAGAATCAAATCCCAATACATTTACTTACTAAGACTAAAAATGGTGAATGAATTAAGGATGATCTATTTTTTTCCACAGAGACATTTTCTTTTTTCAATTCATCAAAATAGTCAAAAACATGGGTTTTACCTCTATTAATTGACATTTTTTTTAAA
This sequence comes from Fremontodendron californicum, assembly GCA_030761205.1. Taxonomy (NCBI): domain Eukaryota; kingdom Viridiplantae; phylum Streptophyta; class Magnoliopsida; order Malvales; family Malvaceae; genus Fremontodendron; species Fremontodendron californicum. The sequence continues at coordinate 3,335,286 of JAULJL010000020.1, forward strand.
AATTGTCTCAAATTTGTCCAGAAATAAGGTCAATTGTGGATGAATCAGGAAAGCATAAAACTAAATTAAAAATATCAACCGTGTTTAAATAAAAAAAACTATTGCAACTCAAACTCTCAAAGAACCAAATCGAAGCTGAATGCTTGGATGCTTGTTTGTGCTCCATTTGGGCCATGGATAGGCACCTTCTTTCTGGCAGGGTTTACCAGTTACCAGTAAGCAAACATGCAAAAGGACAATCCAAAGAGCCAGTCAAAATTGTGACTTTGCCAGGCACTTGCCATGGCATGCATGTTTTTACCAAATGGTTAATTTCTAAGAAACGACGTCGTGGAGACTGGCAAGGGTTCTATTTAGATTTAATAATATGTATATTTATATTATTGTTTTTTTTTTCATAATCGTATTTAAATGTTATATATTTATTTAAATATTGACGTATTAATAATTTATATTATATAAATTTTGATATATTAATTTTTTTTTTTGTTATATTATATTTTAATTATTTTGTTCATAACCCTAATCCCAATTTTTTTTTTTGAGTTGCAAAAACAATGGTAGGCCCAGCAAAAGAAGCAGTGTAGTGATAGGTGAGCAGAGATCAGGCAGTAGTATTGTATTGTCTTTCTGGTTTTCAGGCTGTTATAAAATGTATTGCTCTTCTCCCTACAAAGCCTGCTACAACAATTAAAGCCAATGCTGTACCTTGTTTTTTCCTTTAATTTTACCAACGCTATATTCAAATAAATTTGCCGTATTAATGTGCTGCAGCTACACCCACACCCACAAATATTATACTCTGAAATACCCCACTATTTATGTATTGGCAACTTGAATTTTTAATGGTTTTTCATTTATTCACTATCCCTCCTCCATTTTTCTTGTTTATAACCTTGTAGACATACTTATTTAGATTTCTTGTTGAGTGATATAAAAGACTAGTCCTTAAGGAGACACCATTACTTTTCCATGATGACAAATTTTAATTTTAATGTAACATAATTGATATTTGTAGATAGAACCAATTACTACATGTATCAAAAAAATATACTACTAGTTTACGTTAATCGAATTTAAAGTGATTGTCGGATATAAGTATGTGTTCGATACAGGTATATTTAATTTTTAAATTTTTTTTAATATATTTGAAAGATTATATCTAATACTCATATCTGAATATGTGACAGATACAAATACCGAATACGAATATTTATAAAATAAAAAAATAGTCCGAATAAAATAACTACTAGTACTATATATCTTGCCTCATTTTGTAACATTGATTTGTTATGATAAAAATAAATATAGCCCACTAATATAAAAGTTCAATTGAATTTCCTAAAGTTATACCAAGTGTTAATTTTTGGTACTCCAGGAAGAGTGTTAGTATTTTTTCTTTCTTTCTCATAAATGGAAAGCTTTTGTAAATTTTGATATAGTGAGACTTTTTATTACAGAAAAAAAATGATTATTACTAAATTATTGTTTAGGTTAAAGCTATTTAGTACATGCATTTGATTAAAAGAAAAAGAAAACTTGCTACATATATATACGTTTTTTCTTTGTTTTTGTTTTTTATACTTGAAAAAGAGCGTACTGTCACGGGCTTATACGTCCTGCAAGTATTTAAGTTGAAACTAAACAGACAAAGAATGAAAACCGAACTTGTTTATACTGGTGGATATTTTGGGGGGGTATCCAGGAGGAACCAGTGGTATCCACATGAGAAAAATAAGGTTTATTGGGTCGTAAGTGCACTATTAATGCTGCTACTATAGCGTCTTGTCTTTGGGTGCAGCAGCTTCTGGCTGGGGCTGGGATAATCTCTTATTTAATCTTTTTTAAATAAATGAATCTTTGAATTTTTAATAATGTGTTTGGGGGAGGGGTCTTAAAAGGAAAAGATAGAAATAAAAAAGGGGAAATGCAAGAAGGAGCGTAGGGTAAAGCAAAAGAAGAGGTCTTTCTCATACACAGATCCCTATGGATATGGAATGCAGGAAGGATACCCAGCATAGCTTGCTGGAACTCATTCTTTTTGTTTAGTTTAAAGGAAGAACTTGCTTTGTTTCTCTTTAGAAATATTTTCACTGAGAGAGAGAGAGAGAGAAAGTCTCATACTCTCATGCATATAGAATAGATTCAGTTGCAGGAGTTTTGGATTTGTTAGATGAGTTGTTAGATTTGGTCCAATATCTCTTCTGCAGCTACAAAACAAAAATCCCCACTGTTTTTTTTTTTTTTTTGGCTCTTCTTTATTTTCTTTTCAAAATGGAGTGAAGCAAGGAGATGGTTCGTTTTATGATTAATAATTTATTTGTTTCCTAATGATTGAGTTGCCCTGCTCTCTAAGAGGAACTTGTCTAGAATCATTGCTAGGTTGGAAAGAAACATAGTTAGAAGATGAAGTCCATGAGTAATGATGATGAAAACAACAATAACAATACTAACTGGTTAGGTTTTTCTCTCTCTCCTCACATGAAAATGGAGGTTAACAATCAAAATCCTCATCACTATACACAGTCTGCTTCTGCTTCTGTTTCTGCTGCTGCTGCTGCTGGTGTTACTACAGCACTTCCATCAAGCTTTTTCCAATCTCCATCTCATCTTAATTATGGACTTTATTATGGAGTTGAAGGAGAAAATGGTGGCCTGTATTCTCACTTTCCTGTCATGCCACTTAAGTCTGATGGGTCTCTTTGTCTAATGGAAGCTCTTGGCAGGTCACAGCCACAAGGTTAGGTTCAATACTCGTATATTCTTTTTCTTTTGGAGTTCGTTTTTGTGATTTGGGGAAAAATAGTAGTTTTCTTAAACTTCTGGCCTTTTCTGCCTTTGACTTTTCTTGTGAAGCAATGGTTCCTACTTCAACTCCAAAACTGGAGGATTTCTTTGGGGGTGCAACAATGGGGACCCATCAGTATGAAAACAGTGACAGAGAAGCTATGGCTCTAAGTTTAGACAGCATGTATTACCATCAAAATCCTGATCAGGAACACAACAATCAAAATTGCTTAGATCACCTGCTACAGTCCTCCAGGCAGCAGCAGCTTCAGGTCCAACAATACCAATATTACTCAGGATTTAGGAACCAAGAAATGTTACTAGGAGAGGAAGCTAAAGAAACCCATGTTACAGATTGCAATCTTCAGCTCCCAACAATGGCAAATGATGGGGCACCACCAGGCATGAAGCACTGGGTTTCAAGAAATTACTTCACTGATCAGCATGCAATGCATCAGAAGATGATTGGCTGCATGGGTGATAATGGAGCTGAATCTGGCTCTATTGGTGGTGCAATGGAATATGGAGATTTACACTCTTTGAGCTTGTCCATGAGTCCTGGCTCACAATCAAGCTGTGTTACTGGTTCACAGCAAATCTCGCCTCCTGCAACTGACTATGTAGCCATGGAAACCAAGAAAAGAGGACCTGAGAAGGTAGATCAGAAGCAAATTGTCCACAGGAAATCCATTGATACTTTCGGGCAAAGAACCTCTCAATATAGAGGTGTTACAAGGTTAGTTGTTTTCCTGTATCCTTTAATCCTGTTTAATATTATTCTTCTGTATTATATGCTTTCCTCAAAACAGTTTGTCTTTAATCAATCTTTACATTTTAACTAAAAAAGGTTTTTTTTTTCTTTAGAAATTAAAGATTTTATCTGGCTCTTTCTTGCATTCTGTTTCTTTGTGTCTTGGTTTTGGCCTGCACCTGTTTAAGAAACCTTCTTTATTAATTTTTTAAGCATTCATCTTTTTTTTTATTAATTGTGCTTCATTTTTATTAATGTTCTGGATTTTGTTGTGTTTCTTGTACTCAGACATAGATGGACGGGAAGATATGAAGCCCATCTATGGGACAACAGTTGCAAGAAGGAAGGGCAGAGCAGGAAAGGAAAACAAGGTTAGTGCAGAAAAGAGATTCACCTACAATAATATACTCTCTATTTTTGGTACTATTTTCTTCTTGACCTGACTCATTTTTTTTTTATATATATCCTACTACTAATATTTTTGTTTTTTTTTTCCTCTTTATGACTGGGGTTTTGATTCTAATGAAATGATGATTCTCAGTTTATTTGGGTAAGCTGTTCTGACATTATTAATAATTATCAAGTATATTATGGTTGATCCTGTCATGTGCTGAATAGCAAGTCATTCCAAAATCTTAATTTTAGGGGGTTATGACATGGAAGACAAAGCTGCAAGAGCTTATGATCTAGCTGCAATCAAGTATTGGGGACCCTCCACTCACATCAATTTCCCAGTAAATTATCTAATTCTCATTGCATTTTCAAATCTAATGGTTCTAGGGAACCTTTTTTCAGTTTTCTTTTTGGTACTGAATTGTAATTATGATGTTTTTTTTTTTGTTTGGCAGTTGGAAAATTACCAAAAAGAACTTGAAGAAATGAAGAACATGACTAGACAGGAGTATGTTGCTCACTTGAGAAGGTAAAATAAAATCTTTGCCCCTTCTCTTTTCCATTGTGGTGCATGGATCACTATGTTTTACTAAAAATTTTGTCAATGTTTTATAATTCTACTATATATGCAGGAAAAGCAGTGGATTCTCTAGGGGAGCTTCAATGTACAGAGGAGTGACAAGGTCTTCTAATTATCCTACTTCAATTTTGGAAGTTAAACTGCAACTCCCCATTCATTTCAGCTCTTTTTCTCATAGTTTTTTTTTTTATTTATTGAAATTTTAAGCAGACATCATCAACATGGAAGATGGCAGGCTCGGATAGGAAGAGTTGCAGGGAACAAGGACCTTTATCTTGGAACATTTAGTGAGTTTCTTTGGGTATTTGTTTTACTATTTTATTTTATTTATTTAGGGTTTAGATTCAATATATTAGAGTGTGTTTTTATTGACTTTAGAAAAGGCCAATCTTTGAGTCACTCTTTAGCTCTTTCGGCTCTTTTCCAGCCACTGGTCATTGCTTCCATAAGGCTGAGCTTTTTCCCAAAAGAAACAAAAGCAAAATGAAAAAGAAACAACAGCTTCTGTAAGGCTGTTTGTCCACAAACATGCATAAAAACAATTTGAATATAATTCAAGATTAAGTCTACTTTTTTGTGTTTTTTTTTTAGTTACTACTATTAGATGATAATTAATAGGTTAATTCAAGCTTCTCCTTGAAACTCAATTTCAGGCACTCAAGAGGAAGCAGCTGAGGCTTATGACATAGCTGCTATAAAATTCCGTGGGGTGAATGCTGTGACTAACTTTGACATAACAAGGTACGATGTTGAAAGAATCATGGCAAGCAATACCCTTCTTGCTGGAGAACTCGCTAGGCGAAACAAAGATATAGGACCATGTTTTAATGAGGCTATCAATCACAAGCTTTTAACTGATAACAGCAATGGTGAAACCCATATATCAGCACCAAAGAACAATGAAGGTCAATCAGACTGGAAAATGGCCCTTTATCAGTCCTCCGAACAGCAACTTGAGCAGAAACAACCAAATATTATTGAGAACTATAAGACTCAGAGTTTCTCTTTGGCCCCAGAAAACGTGGTTGGGATTGACACAATCAGCTCAGGCCAGAAAATGGGGGCTCACTTGTCGAATGCTTCTTCATTGGTGACTAGTTTGAGCAGCTCAAGAGAAGGTAGCCCAGATAGAAACAGCCTACAAATGCCGTTTGCCATGCCTCCTCCAGCATCATCCAAGTTGTTCACAAGTTCAGCAAATACTGTGAATTCTTCTTGGATTCCTTCAGCTCAGCTGAGGCCTGCACTTTCCATGCCACAGATGCCAGTTTTTGCTGCCTGGACAGATGCATAGATTAGGCGTTTTGGGTATAGTAGCAAAAAAGTTTTTTTTTTTTTTCTTTTTGTTTTGCATGGAAAAAAAAAAGATCAGGAAAAAGAAAGTTTGGTTTTTTTATGAGTTTTTCCTTGGTGAAGAAAATTGAGGTGTTAATGGAGGTCTATGTAGGACTTGTTGTGAAGAAGAACAAAGTTTAAACTCATATTCCATTTTAACCTCTCATATGAAGATCTTGAAAAGAAAATTGGTAGAGGAAAAGCTTTAAAGACATTATGATTGAAGTCTATGAAATGATTTTTGCAATATGGGGGGATGACGGTTTTTTTACTATAATATAGCAACAAAAAAAAAATTTACTAAATTACCGTTGGTTTTTGATTATTTTCCAAAATACGGATCTTTTTTTTCTAGCTGGGAAATCGTCATCCCCATGGCGATTTCCCTTGTTTTTCAAATTTGCAAAAAACACCAAAGGAAATCGCCATGGGGGTGGCGATTTCTCGTGTTTTTTGCCAATTTGCAAAAAAATACCAAGGAAAATCGTCACCCCCATGGCGATTTCCCTTGGTAATTTTAGCAAACTTTGCTAAAATCATGAAAGGAAATCGCCGCCGTATATATTTTTTTTCAATTCTTAGGAAAATTTAAAAAACATGATTCAATAGTGAATTTATTGTGAAATGGTATAATGAATAAAAGTTATTTGAAAAAGAGAAATGAATAATTAGAAATTATTATAAATGATATTATAAAGACAAAATTACCCTTAATGAAAAAACTTATTTTTTTATTTCATTAAGAAAATATTATTTTTTAAAAATTTTAATTGAAAATAAATTTAAAAAATAAAATATTTAAATAAAAAAAAGTAAATAAAAAATTTAATTTTTTTTAAAATTAAAAAGTTTTTATTTTCAGAATATTTATTTTTTAATTAAAAATTAAATTAAAAAATAAAAGAAAAAGGGAAGAGAAGAGAAGGTTTTTTTATCAAGGATAATTTTGTCTTTACAATATCCTTTATAGAGGTGCTCATGGGCCGGGCTGGGCCGCGACCCGTATTTTTTTCCTTTCTGCCCAGGCCCGCCCCGTTTAAGCCCGAATCACTGTTCATTGGAATAATTTTTTTTTATTTTTTAATTAAAATTAAATAAAATAATATTATTATAACATAAATTATCCTGCCCAGGCCCGGCCCGGCCCAATACGTGAACATAAATTATCACAATATCCTTTATAATAATTTCTCTATTTTTCAAATAACTTTTATTCATTATACCATTTCACAATAAATTCACTATTGAGTCATGTTTTTTAAATTTTCCTAAGAATTGAAAAAAAATATATAGCAAATTTTGCTAAAATTACCGAGGGAAATCGCCATGGGGGGTGGCGATTTCCCTTGGTATTTTTTTGAAAATTTGCAAAAAACACCAAGGGAAATCGCCACCCCCATGGCGATTTTCGTTGGTGTTTCTTACAAATTGTAAAAAAAAAACGCTAGGAAATCGTCATGAGGGATGGCGATTTCCCAGCTAGAAAAATAAATAGGCATATTTTGGGAAATAATCTAAAACCAACGGTAATTTGGGAAATTTTTTTTTTTTTTTTTGCTATATTTAAATAAAAAAACCGGGGGATGACCCTATATTCATAATTAGATTCACCTTTTATTGGTCCTCTTAAGTACAGAAAACAGCTCAGTATGTGTCCCAATAATGCAAAGCTGGTCTTCAACTTTGGGCCTTTTGACCACAATATCTCTGATCTAAAACACCCTTTGGTTCTCTATATCCATAACAACATCATTACCAATATCCTTTCAGCTTTCTTATCTCAGCTTTTACCAAAGGTAAGAAAAGAGACATTCCTTCCCATAATTCAAAGCAAAAAAAGAAGGGTCTGAGGGTAATGGATTCCCTCCTGTATGAGAAATGTAGGTGCTTTTTATAGTTTATTTGATTCAAGGGCACATAAATTAATTATTTCAAAATTTGTCTGCTATTTTGGTGGAAAGATGAATGAATTACCCTTTTAAAGGTCTTTTCTTTCTAAACTCACTAACTGTAAGGCTAATGATGAAAGGGGAAGTATTATTAAAAGCCATTAATTCCATGTCCAATTGTGGGTTGTTTCCATGATAAAACATAGGTTTGATTGATTATCATGTGTTTTTCACTCGTTTGGTATGATTATTTCTTCCCTTCCATTCATGCACATGTGTGCAGACTCAAAGAACTCCCATGCAAATTGCAACATGATGGATCACAAGTTTGACAGATTACAAACCAAAAAAAACCCAATGATACTAGAAACAAGTGTTTCAAGCTGATTCCCTTACACAAGATCTATCAAGAGAAACTTTTTCATACCAAGGAGTGTAGAAATTTTCAATTTCTTTTTTCTTGGTTCAGCTCCTCGCATTCCCAGAAATTTATCAAAGTCAACCTGCATAATAAAGTTATTTGTTTAAATCTAATTAGAAGTAGTAGTAAAAGAAACAGTGGCTAGACCCAACAATAAACCAAAGGTTCAGCAGCCATTATTTTTTGTGCTTATCAACCTCTTAACTGAGGCAGCTAAGCTACATTGGTAAAGAAATTAGCTGAATGGCAGCAATGCAAAAAAAAAAAAAATTGAAGATTCAACAGTGCTTTTCTGCTAATAATAAGCTTGCAATTCAATTCATGATTGAGTCATTTATTTCTATGGCTATATAGATAATTGCAAGCATTTGGAGTTGACATTCTGGGTTTGTTTTTTCAGTGTTTAGTCCCATTGGCCATTAATAATCACAATATAGTAGATTCTAAGTTCTTCATACAATCAGCAGAGATCTTTATTAATTAAACTAGTTGACACCTTGAAACAATGGAGATTAAAAGAATAAGAATAGTTGAAAATACTTTATCATTTTCTTTTATAAGTTGGCAACTTGGCAGATTATGTAACCACATAGTAGATTCTTTGTTTTTATTGCTAAAAGCAGACTTTTCATTGATTAAGTGCACTTTCTACATAAGACAGACATATTTTGATAATGAAAAGTGTGATTTGAGAAGATTGATTTTGATTCTAAGTAGTCAAGATTTTTTGTTCTTTGTCTAAAGCATATGACTACAGTACATCTACTACTAATATCAGCTATTTGTTTGATTGGTACCATTTAATTTCATTTTTGAACTTTGAGTTTAGTTTAATTGATTAATACAATCTTTTTAAAAAAATAATATTTAATAAATTTAAAATTTAAATTTTAATATTTGTAATTTTTTTTATTTATTTCAAATTACAACTTTCTTTATAAAAAGTTTGAAACTTTTAAAGATCTAACAACCCAAATGGGTCACACCAATTTTGACACATATAACACCTTTCCCATGGTGTGAAAACAGTGTTTTCCCTGTTAAATTAATGATCATTTTGGATTTTAATGCTTTAATTAAGATAAAGATAGAGCAGAAATGAGTGGTCTATCTCAACCTCAGGGAGGACATAAACAAAAGAAACAAAGAATTATTGCAAGATAAAGGTAGACAACCAAGGGTTGGCTTGGCTCTTGGTCAAAAGAAATAGTAACTCTTTGTGGCAAAAAAAGTCATGAAAGTTAAAGATGTGTAAGTAAAAGAAATCGATGGTATGAAATGATTATTTCATGTTAATATATAATTTTTTTATTTAAATTATGTAATGTAATTAATTTTTTTTAAAAAATTAATTATTTATTACATATTAAATATAATAATTAAATAATAAATATTTATTTCAGTAATTTATTAATTATTTTTTTAAAAAAAATTGATTACATAATATAATTTAAATAAAAAATATATATGATAAAGTAACCATTTCATATCATTCTTTATCGTGTGAGTAATTTGTCTTCAATTTTACAGAAAGCTCAAACCTGTACACCTTGAATTATAGGCAAGTTCTTTAAATTTTCAAAGTCATGTTAGAAATATACAGACCATGATTTTGTCTCACTCTCCTGCTAGACCAAATTTGTCATTTGTTTAGGATCTATGATACCTGAATTTTTATTTTTTATAAAATATTAATTTTTAATATGTGAATCTGATAATATGAATATAAAATATAACCTTTTTAAATATATGAATTTAAATGAAAAATATATATGATAGAGGAAGGGATTCATACCATTTTTTTCGTGTAAGTAATTTGTCTTCAATTTTACAGAAAGCTCAAACCTGTACGCCTTGAATTACAGGCAAGTTCTTCAAATTTTCAAAGTCATGTCAGAAATATACAGACCATGATTTTGTCTCACTCTCCTGCTAGACCAAATTTGTCATTTGTTTAGGATATATGACACCTGAATTCTTTATTTTTTATAAAATATTAATTTTTAATATGTGAATTCGAATATAAATATAAAATATAATATTTTTAAATATATAAATTATTTTTAAATTAAATATATTTGTATCGAATAAATTCATACTTGTTCAAATGAATAATGTAGTTTACTCGAATCACCGAATGAAAATTTGGAAAAGAAATAAGGAGATGTTTGGTTAAGTTGTTTTATATTAATATTGTTAAATTAAATTTAAATTATCGATATTTATTTTTATTTGGTTAAAATGTATTAGTTTTAAAAATATGAAAAGTCGAAGACGATTTTCTTTCACGTTATTTTTTTTTTTAATAAATATAGTAAAGCCGCCCTTGACCATAGCGATTTTTCAATATTTTAAAAGTATCATATTTTGATAAATAAATAAAAATATCAATTTAAAAAAATAGCAATATTAATATTAAAAAGCCGTGATCTAGAGCATTAATCATGAAAATATCAGTGAAAATTATCTTGTTCCCTTCGCTAGACTAGCAATAGGTCGGTCTAAGAATAATGTCTAATCGGCGATGACATGATCTGCTTAAAACAAAATTTTCTTCAATGGACCTGATTCCTTTACACATATTTAAAGTTGAAAACAAACAAATTTCTCGACAATTTTTTCTTTAGACAATCATATCTTTTCAGATTCATAGGTGATGCTAGCCAAATAGCACAATAATAATGACTTTTTAGCTCAATGTCAACACTTTTTTTTATCACAAAACCTAAGGGGGATTTGAAATTTTTTTTACTTTAGGCTGGTAGGAATTGAATCCGATTATTGAAATTAAAATTTTAATATTCTATCGACAAAGCAGAATTTCAAATCCAAGTGGAAAATATGCTGCAGGAGAAGTTTGTAGACGAGAAGCTTTTGCATTTGGACTAAACTTCTCTCCTATTTTTTTCAAACATCTATAAGATAAATGTTGTAGAAAAGGTTTGTTATTGGAAGTGCCAGACGTCATTAGATTTATTCATAATCGGATTAAATCAAATTCGTTTAGTCATTAAATTTTTTTATCCAAGATTCGACCTAGTTTGATGAATTCGAGAAATTCATGTTACTAAAAATATTTAAAATATATTTATATTAATATTTATATATTTTTAAATTAAATTAAATTTAAATAAAATAAAATAAAATATTTTTTATTAATTAAATAATAATTCAAGCTGAATGAATTGAATTTCAAAAATTATATTCAAAACTCAACCGAATCGGACCGGACCCACCGGATATAATAACCGAAGTCTATGTGGCACTTTAACTTTTTTATTTATTTTCTGTTTTTTCTCTTTGGCCTAAACTCACCATTTAAGCCATTTTATTTTGAAAAAATTCGATATGAACACTTGGGTCCTACCAAAAGTATAAGGATGCTTCAAAATTTATTTTCATAATGTTAATTAATTATAAATAATTATAAGATTGTAAAATAAAAGAAATAGGCAATAACTAAAAAATATGAGAGAATATACAGATTTTTTTTAGAAGATTCAAATCCAAATTTGTGAATGAAATTATACAAACACTTACTATTAAAATATATATTTTTTTTTAAAAAAAAAAACTATATTTCTAAAAAGACATTGCTACAGACATAATTTATGCACATATGCATTATTTTTCTTTTAAGTTTTATTTTTTTCAATTTAATTCTTTTGTTATTAAATTTTATATATGTGTATGTTGTTATGGGTATATACTTTTTTTTTTAATAAGGGTATCCAGTTTCTAGTATAAATAAATCCAAATTGAACTTTTATATTGTTTATACATGAAATCCACAATTTTGTGTAGAATTTGAAATAGTACAAAAAATTATCCAAAAAGGAAAATAGTACTAAAATCATTAATCTATGCATTTAGTAGAAAGAAAAAAAAAAAAAGCACTACGATATTATTTTTAAATTTCTATGTAATACGAATTAGAATTTTTTTCAATTATTAAAATTAACGTTAGATTAAATAATCTTTTAAATATTAAATTACTTAAGAAAGCCGATATAAAATTGGACTTAAGTCCAACCGTCGAAATTCGTAACTATGCCCATAAAATCTATAACGAGACCTTGGGCAAAAAAACTAACATAAGAGCAAATATTTTGGGGCTGGAACTATATAGTATGGCAACTCAATAGGGTGACAGGATGCGTGATTGTATACTTACTTTGATATTATCTTTAAATAGAGATAGGAATGGTGATGGCGATGGATAGTAAAAAATTATATATTTGATATTATTTGATTCGATTTTTGTAGATTCGGTTATTAGATTTTTTATTCGTAACGGATTCAAAGCAGATTCAGATAGAAATCTTTGAATATTTGATATTCGAATCCGCTTTGGTTTTAATTCGGATAGTATCAAATATCTGAATTCGCTTAATTTGTATGGATATTATCGGATATCTAAATTCGATATCCACTTACATATTTGTAAAATGTAAAAAGTTTTATACTTGTGTAGAGATTCGAACCTTGGCATGCAAACCCTTATTACTAAAAATTCAAATATTTAAAAAATTCGAATATCCGACAAATATTACTATCTAATTAGGATAATAATATTTAAATATTAAATGAATAATAAATAAATCTAGATATTAATAAATTAATTAAATTTCAAAATTTCAAAAATTATAGATATTATCCTTAATAAATTTTTGTCAAAGAAACCAAGACCGTGCACTGAAATAAATAGACAATGATTTGGAATGGGCCAAACTAATCAAACCCAACCGAGCCACGGGTTTTCCTTGGTCATGCTGCAATCAATTGACTGGGCTCTTATTCGATTGCTCTAAATGATTCCCAGGCATTTGGACCCCTTAGGGTCCCTACAATTAGGTAAGTTATTCCACTCAAACCTAACCTTTTTTCTGGGTTTTTTTCTCAATTTTCTTCTTTCGTTTTTAAGGTCCACAAGTACAAGAGCAACCCTTTTACACAGCTGATTGAATACATCTAAGATTACCAATTATAAAAAGAGTACGTTTTCTATATGGATTACAAGTAGTAGAGTTTTTTAATTTCACAAGCTAAATTAAAAAATTATCACATGTTTCATTTATTTCATTTCTATTTTTTTAAATATAGCTAAAAGACATGTGATAGTTTTTTAATTCTGTTTGTGAAGTTAAAAATAGCAAATTTATCTCAATATTGCTAATTTTTTTTTTATATTATCAAATTACCTATATTTCAGAATTATTTATCAAAATACGCTTAAAAAATACAAAAGGACTTAGTATTTTTTTAAAAAAATTCAAAATCAAAGAAGGGAAGTCGCCATATCATATAGCGATTTCCCTTCATATATTAAAAAAAAAAATTTGAAAAAATAAGGTCAAATGTCGCCATATGATATGGCGACTTCTGACATTGTTTTTTCAAATTTTTTTACAAATGTAGTTCGAAAGTCCATATGATATGACGACTTCCGAACTAAATTTTTTTAACTTTTAAAATTATAACCGTTTGAAAACGCTAAAAAAAACGGTTATAATTTTATTTAGTGGCGACTTCCCTTGTATTTTTTTCATTTTTTTTACCGTTTTAAAATGGTTATAATTTTAAAATTTTTATAAAAAAATAGTTTGGAAGTTGCCATATCATATGGCAACTTCCAAACTAAATTTGTAAAAAATTTGAAAAACTTAGGTCAGAAGTCGCCATATCAAATGGCGACTTCTGACCTAAGTTTTTCAATTTTTTTTTTTTTTTAAATCATAGAGGGAAGTCATCATATCATATGGCGACTTCCCTTCTTAATTTTTTTTTTTTTTTAAAATACACCATGGGAAGTCGTCATATGATAGGGCGACTTCTCTTGGTATTTTTTTTAAGCATATTTTGATAAATAATTTCGAAATATAGGTAGTTTGAAAATTATATTTTTAGCAACATTATGATAAATTTGCCGTTAAAAATCTCTACTGTCAATATACAGGATAATAATCTTTGTATATACCCTCTGTATAATTTTTAAACTCAACAAATAATATTAAAAAATTAATAAATATTTTTTATTATATTAATTTTTTAAAATATTTTTATTATATCTTACAAAAAAAAACATTTGTATTTATTTTGTTTAATCCAGCAAATTTTTTTTTGTTTACTCCACATTGAAACCACAACCATTGCTTTTGTTTTAAGCCCAATCATTTGAGTCGTATTAATGAGATAAGCTTCATTATCGAGAAAAGACGATGACTAATCTCGATGATTAATCTATTTGTATTTTATAGCTTTAAAGATGGCTTAAAATATAAAGTTTTAAATGGAACAACTGTTGGTGTTAAACCTTTTTAGACATTTATTCTTTCATTGTTCATTGATAGAAAAAGAAAAAAAAAAAAAAAAAAAGAGTTTGGTTTTTGTGTCTCAGTTTGATTTGCAAATCACTGTCTAAAACAAACCTAAAAGAAATGCACTGTCCAGCATAATCCCACCAAAGTCCAATTCAAAAAGGGTGTTGATTTTGAAAGCTTGCAATCAAGCTTGAACATGAGTTGTCCCACCAATGCTATGTTCAAAAGTTTGGTAATATTGTTGTCTTGGGGGCCCATTGCATCACGGTTGGGCTTTTCCAACGGGGTGAAGTTGACACCAATAGTAGCCACAAATATTGGAAACACCTTTGAAGATTTTTTTGGATGATATGATCACGAATATTTTTTTTAAGTTTTGTCTAGATTTAGATTTAGAGTTAGTTTAGTATTGCTGTTAAAAAAAAATTGGATTAAAAAAAGATTTAAGTTGAAAAAAATATGTTTAAAAAGTGTAATAAAAAATTATGATTTAAAAATTTTTAAGTTTTTGGCATTGCTGTGAAAAAATGTTATGAAAAATTGAAATGTAAAAAAAATAAATGTTTAAAATAATAAAACTGTAGAGATGTGAGGATAATAAAATCATTTAATGCAAAAGCCAGTTTTTAAAGACCAAAAATTATATTTTTTTGGCTTTTTTATTTGAGTTGTCAAACCATGGTTTCAACCACAAAAATTAATTTTTTTTTTACCTGTTTAGCATTGTGTTTGCGGTGAAACGTATTTTTTGACCTAAAACTATCTCAACAGCAATGTTAAACGAGACCTTAATTTTTTTTTTTTTTGAAGAGTTTTCTATTTTTTCATATTGGTTTGAAGCATTCAACAATTTAGTTTAAAATGCTTTTCATAAAAATTGAATCTTTATTGATAAAAAAAAAATCTCCTATCTTATCAATTAAACTAATTCGTGTAAGTGATTTTTTTTTTTTAATATATTGATATGGAAATTCAAACTCCAACTTTTTTGAGCAAAAGAAAGCAAGAGTCAAATACTCAGATTCGACACCTTGAAAATTTTTATAAAGAAATATTTGATCAAATACCTACATTTGACTTCGATTGCATTTTGTAATCTTTTGAATCAATCTCTCTCTTGTTTAGTAAAATTGCAAATGCGACATTGTTTCCTAATTTTATTGAATCTCTAAATTAAAAAAATATAAGATGTTTTTCTTAATACAAATATTAAAATCTTATATTACATAACTTAGTTGGTACTTTTATGATTTTTTTTTTTTTTTTAATAATATCCTATGAGGCCTAATAGTATTAAAAAAGTTCTAGTGATTATCTGTAGTATCAAAATGTTTAATCAGTTATCTGAACTTTGAGTTCGTTTATCATATTAGCCTAATTCATAACATCATTAGAAATGTTGATTTGATCTTTATTGAATTAAATTATGACAACAACAAAAATACCACGTCAATAAGAAAAACAATTAAAAATATGAGAGCAATTCCTTTTAGTACAATCCTACAATTATCCAATCTTAAAATAAAATTACGTAGGATCCATCACTTAAAAATATGGGTTTCACATAATATTTTAATGAACCCTATATAATTCAAGATTGTGATTGATTAATTGCACTGTATGAATTATAGGTGATATGCTTTCTAAAAATATATATAAACAAAAAAAAAATCTTTCTCTCCTCCTTTTTCTTCTCTCTTGATTCTCCCACCCTCATGGATCCTGACTTTTTCCTATCATTTTTAGCCATTTTAAAAGCCAATCAACCATTTCGACGATGAATCAGGTCTCGGCCGGACAGACTCAGTCGGGTTAGACCATAAAAGATGGAGAAATCAAGAGAGAAATGAGAGCAGAGAAGAAAGAAGAAAAAAGAATTTTATTTATTTTATTTTTTTAAATATATATATATATATAACATGTGGCAGCCACGTCAATCCCACATGGTAACCGCGTGCATCCACATGTGTAATATTTGTACACATGTCAAATTTTATTAATTGATTGTCATGTCAGCATTTTTCTTTAACAGTATTAAGGGTTGGGGTTATTTGATAGATGGATTGAAAATTCAGATACTTGATTTAATATTTTTTTAATACAAATATCACAATAAATTTTTCAATACTTCAAAAACCATAAAACATTAACCCAAAATACAAAAAATAAAAAATAAACTAAAGGCAAATGAAATAACAAAAGGCAAAATATCGACCAAAAACTCTTAATTTGTTTATTTTGGCAAAAAGGATAGTTAGTTGAACACATTTACCAATTTATCTTTTTATATAAAATTTGGAAGCATTATTATATTGGCAAGAGGCTAAGATTTTTTTTTAAAACTTTTTAATCACTATTAGTTTAATAAAGATCTTAATCAAGAATCAAGATATAAAGAAAAAATTATATATTAATTAAAACTAGCTGAAATTTCATAGCATTATTTAACCCATGGTGCTTACCTACCAAATAATGAAATAATGCATTATCCTAAGTACAAAAAGATAATGTTTTGTTTTTTGGATAAGCACAAAAAAGATAATGTTCATATATCATATCATATTTTAAAAATTAAGTACCTTTTTCTGCTGATGAAGGTCAATGAAAATGTTGTGTCACATCCAAGTCTGCATCTCTTCCTCTTTATTTCTCTCTCAAATAGATTTTCTCTCTCAAATAGATTCACCATATATTTATTTGTCTTTGTAAAATACCCACAAAGCTAGGATTGAAGGTGACAAGAGTTTTGCCATCAAATAGAGAAAGGGAAAGATATTTTTTTGTTGGGCTGTAGTTAAAAAGAGTTGAGGTGAGGAAACCATGAGAAGAGAGGGCCTTAGAATTTAAGGCTTTGAGGCCCCAATTTGCACCACAAAAAAAGAAAAATTAATGGGTCATTGGGGATCTTTCATTTTCAATTGGTCAGGAAAAACCCCTTTTTAAGAGAATGCAAGAATAGAACCCCCCAAACAGTGTGTTGGTTTGTAGGCATTCACTTGGGTCCCTTGTGACTTCAGCCATGGCAGCCAAGGAAACCCCCCCGGTTCAAGCCCTTGATTAGGGGACCATTGTTTGGGGAAAATTGAAGCCCAACTAAATTGTAGACCTTAAAGAGTTAAAGCCATAAAAACATAAATAAATTTGGTGTAGTATTTCAAAATTCAATACTTTTAAGACAAACTATTAAAGAGTAACATTAATAGTTTAAGTATAGCATCATTGATTGACATTTAACTAAAAAAAAGTTTGACATAATAGATCAACACTGTATGACAAACTTCTGGTCTTTGCTTGTTTGTCCCTTTTTCTTGGTTGGGGGCGCCATTGCGACTAAGGACAAAAAATGTGTGTAATAGAACGAAGGAAATAAATGGTGTGGCCTTATGCTCCATTTGGATGAGGGTCTAGTGTCAAAACGACATGAATGATGTAGTGAGAGGGATTTTCGTCGACCATTCAAATTAAGTATTAATGATGTACCCAAAATATGATAAATTTAGTAAATTTTTTTTCAAAAGCTATTGTTTAGGAGATTGGTTTAGTTAGCAAATGAATATACCCTTATACTATATATGATCGAATTATCATTCCATTTAGGACGATGGATCATATCTAGACCTGTTCATGGGTCGGGTCGATCCGCGATGCATATTTTTTTCCATCTTACCCAAGTCCGGCCAGTCGGCTTGATTCACTATTCATTTAATATTAAAAAAAATTTAAAAATCAAATTTATATTTATATTTATATAATTAAATTTAAATAAATAATTAATTTTTTATTATTTGAACAATAATCCGGGTTGAGTCAGACCGAACCGAACCGAGCTGGATCACTGAAAATTCTACTCAAGCTCAACTCAATACGAACCGAGCGAACTACCCAACCATGAGCAGGTCTAATCATATCCATTAAAAAATATAACAAAACTATATCCATTAGAAAATAGATGGTAAATTTGATCCATCCCTTCCCTTTAAGTAGGATGACAAATGTAAATCTTATCCCTACTTTATATTTTACTAATTTCATATCATTAGTGTTTATAGAATGTCAAATATCGAAGCTCATGTTCTATTTTATTATTGTTGGCTAAATTTATTATTATTATTTTGTTTTAAAAAATTAGAAAAAATGAGGTTATTTTAAAATCAAGGCATGTCTTGATCTTTAATTGAAATTTACAAATTGTCCATAAAAAATGACTGTTGAGAGGGAGAAATTTAGACTACGGACTGAGTTTGGGTAGAGTTTTTTTTACTTCAAGTAACTAACTCGAATCATTATTTATATAATAAAATATAAAAGAATTTAATTTTTTAACAATATTTAAACAGTAAAACAAGTCGACGGGCCTGTCCAAGCTCGCCCAAAGCTGGGCTTGAATAAATAAAATAAAAAAAAATTGGGTCGCGGCTCATGAGCAGGTCTTTAAAACCGAATAAATTGGGGGCTAAATTTATGGTTTTCTTGAAACTATGCCATGAAATTCTTGCGTGACGCCATTAGTTTCTCCTTTGTGCTTCCTCAGGTTTCTTCCTTAAACTGTTGCCTCTTGCTTCAAGCATTTGCACACAAAATTTGTGCTAAAAAGTTTTTTTTTTTTTTTTTCTTCTTGTGGATTGAGCTTTTGTGTCAACCAAGGAGTCTCTATTTTTGACAGTGAGCTCCAAAAGATTGACTAGCAAAGCAATCAATATCAATTAGGACAAACCCCACAAACATAAGTTTTTTTTCTTCAAATTTTGTCCATTCCTTTCCTTTTTCACTGTTATCAATTTTGCCAAATGTAATCTCAGATGAGGATATGATTATAACAAAGATATGATTTCCCTTCTCAAGCATGCGTTGGTTTGGTTTGGTCTTCACCAATTAGGCTTTGCCTAAGCAATAATTATCGTAAGTGTTTGCCAAAAAAGCTTGGCTTTGACAACGAAACTTGGCTTTCTTTTGTGCAAGATCCAAGGAAAAAAAAGGTTTACTTTAAGGGGAAAAAGATACCATTAATGTGATATTTATAAAGAAAATGTTAATTAGTGTTTAGTGGTATTATTAAATTAATATATGTAAAAATAAAAATATAATTAATGTATTTTTTTTAATTCAATAAAAATAATGTATTAAATGTAAAAAAAAATTGAAATGATAAATAAATAATCTTAGTATCTATAGGTACCCCAGATCCTATTTATAAAAGGATTTTGTTAATCAATGCTTTTAAGGTTAACTAATATTCTATTTATAGTAATTATATTGTATTAAATACATTAGTTTATAATTTTATTTATCAATACATCAACGAAAATATTATTATATATAAGATTTTGCTAGCAACTGTCCTCAAGACACTTTTTAAAGTTACTATATGTGATAATATTTTTTCCCAATGCATTGAAAATAATGGATAAAATTGTCAACTTTTACAATTAATACAATACTATTATTATAAATAGTATATTAACTAACTTTAAAAAATACTCTTAAAACATTCGTTAGCAAAACTCTTATATATAATAACTTTAAAAAGTATTTTTTATAAAAATATAATTAATCCATTATTTTTTAATTTAATAAAAATACTATATTAAATATAAAATATAAAATAATTAATAATTAAATAATCTTTAATTTATGTATTTAAACATTTGTTAATCGACCCTATTTTAATGAGGTTTTTTTTTTTATTTCAATACTGATAAAAAAATTTATTTATCAAAATATCGAACTTTTTAAATTATTTACCAAAATACGCTAGTTTTTACCCGTTGTGAAGTCGCCATATGATATGGCGACTTCCCAACTGTAAAATGCAATTCTATTTTGCAAATAAAGCACAGAAGTCGCCATATGATAAGGCGACTTCTGTGCTTCATTTGCAAAAAATTTTGCAATTTGAACAAGGGAAGTCGCCATATCATACGGCGACTTCCCTTGTTCTTTTTTCTTTTTTTTTTTGTTTAATTTGTAAATTATTTTATAATTATATTAATTTTTCATTATATATATAAATAAAAATTTTATTAATTTTATTTTTTATAAGCCTAAATAAAAAATTTATTAATTTTATTAATTTAATATAAATAAAATTTGTATATATATATTTTATTAATTTTATTTTTTATAAGCCTAAATTTTATTTTTAATTATATATGTAAATTGTAATTTTTATAAGCCTAAATTTTATCAGTAGATTTTATTTTATATATATATAATTAATTTTATTTTATTTATTTTTCTGGTACAAATGATGAGATTTATCAGCAGATTCAAAAGTTTCAGAGGATAAGACTTGTCAGCAGAAAAATGGGAATCAGATTCAACAGTTTCAAAGGATGGGATTTATCAGTAAAAAAATGGGATCAAAATCAATAGTTTTTCACCATGATTGGATTTATCAGCAGAAAAAAGGGAATCAAATTCAACAGTTTGAGAGGATGGGACTTGTCAACAGAAAAATGAGAATCAGATTCAACAGTTTCAAAAGATGGGATTTATTAGCTGAAAAATGGGAATCAGAATCAACAGTTTTTCACCGTGATTGGATTTATCAACAGAAAAATGGGAATCAGAATCAAAAGTTTTTCACCATGATTGGATTTATCAGCAGAAAAATGGGAATCAGAATCAATAGTTTTTCACCATGATTGGATTTATCAGCAGAAAAACGAGAATCAGATTCAACAGTTTCAAAGGATGGGATTTATCAGCTGAAAAATGGGAATCAGATTCAACAGTTTCAAAAGATGGGATTTATCAACTGAAAAATGGGAATCAGAATCAATAGTTTTTCACCATGATTGGATTTATCAGCAGAAAAATGGGAATCAGATTCAACAGTTTCAAAAGATGGGATTTATCAGCTGAAAAATGGGAATCAGATTCAACAGTTTCAAAAGATGAGATTTATCAGCTGAGAGATGGGAATTAGAATCAACAGTTTTTCACCATGATTGGATTTATCAGCAGAAAATTGGAATCAGATTCAACAGTTTCAAAGGATGGGACTTGTCAGCAGAAAAATGAGAATCAGATTCAACAGTTTTAATCAGCTGAAAAATGGGAATCAGATTTAACAAATTTTCACCATATTTTACTCAATAAACCATTATAAATATGATATTTCCTTCCTCATTCTCTCCTCATTCTCAATCTTAGTTGTTATTTTCTGGTGTTAGTGATAATACCTTGTCATTCTCATAATTCTCTATTTCTTATTTCTTCTGCTGAGTGATAATACATTCATTCTCATCCTTCTCACTTTCATTAGTACACAACATGAGCAACAGAGTGATCGCATTAGTCTACTATAATTGCCAAATTCATAATACTGATGAATGTGCTATCTTTGACTGTGAACGTCCTAAAAGCTTTCGTGTTGGTGAAGACGTCACATTAGAGGAACTGAAGGTGATAATTCATACAAAAATCAAATATGAAAATACAAAAAGAGTTTCAGAGATTAAGTATAGGTTTCCTCTTTCTATTGGTGAAGGATGTGTTCAATATAGAACTTATCCACTAGAAGATGATGATGATGTGAGAGGAATGTTTCATGCTCACGAGACATTTGAAAATGTTGGTGTACTTGAGTTATATGCTGACATTGAGGATTGTGGGATTTTAGAAGATGATGATTCTCAGCCGTTGTATTATGTTCCCACTTAATACAACGTTCCCCCAGAAGAAGTGCCATCTCAAGCTACAACATTTCATAATTCATTTGTCTCACCAACAATTCCTACTACGCTGGATGATGTGCCAGCTGGTGATGATCCGGTTCAGTCATGTGGAGCCCATGGTGAATATATTGGTGACTTTAGTGAGCAAGAAGAAGAGTATGCTGAATTCGCAAATGACAGTGATGAGAGCAATGATTTTGACCGAGACGTTGGCCCTGATATCAACACTTATGGAGTTCTTCCCCCTTATGAGCCTGCATCCCATATGCACACCCTGAATCTGGATGCAATGCAAGTGCCAAAATTTTCTGAATATGGTCATACATTTGCTGCACCTCTGAGTTGGAATCTATCTACGGTCGATCTCTATGTTGGGTTATAATTTCCAATGAAAAAGGCTGTACTTTCAACTATTAAGCACTACAATATCAAAAACTCTGTAGATTACAGAGTTATTGAATCCGAGCCAACCAAATATCATGGCAAGTGTCCAATGTATGGAAAATGGTGCAATTGGAGAATAAGGGCAATAGTCATGAAGAAGAAACAAGTATGAGATATTAGAAAATATAATGGGTCTCATACTTGCGCATAGGAAAGAATTTCACAGAATTATTGCAAATTAGATTCTAACATGATCTGTTCATGCATTCTGTCATTGGTCCAAGCAAATCCGGATATTTTCATTTCAATTTTGATCGCTGAAATGCGAATCCAGTATGGATACATCACTTCTTATAGGAAAGCATGAAAAGCAAAACAAAAGACAATTATTCGAGTCTTTGGCGATTGGGATAGATCGTACAATGATCTACCTAAATGGTTGGATGCAATGCAACATTTCGTTCCTGATACAATTGTGGAATTGCAAACGGTACCTGCATATCACGCTGATCGAATGGTCCAGGGTAAGAGAATATTCCATTGACTCTTTTGGACATTTAAGTCATGCATTAAAGGGTTTCCGTATTGCAATCTTATTGTGCAAATAGACAGTACATTCTTATATGAAAAATACTAAGGAACATTATTGTTAGCTATTGCACAATATGGCAACCGAAATATACTACCAATTGCCTTTGCCATTGTGGAGGGTGAGACATAGGAGGCTTGGTCCTTCTTTCTCACTAATTTGTGTACACATGTGATAAC
Organism: Fremontodendron californicum; assembly: GCA_030761205.1. NCBI lineage: Eukaryota > Viridiplantae > Streptophyta > Magnoliopsida > Malvales > Malvaceae > Fremontodendron > Fremontodendron californicum. Next base: position 3,358,593 of record JAULJL010000020.1, read on the forward strand.
ACAACCTGGCATATGCTTAATGTCAGATCGACATGAATCCATCAAAGCTGCAATTAGACGCCATGGTAGTGGATGGAATCCTCCAAATGCATACTCTGTGTACTGCATTCGACACATTGCAGCTAACTTATGAAGAGGTTTAACAATAAGGAATTGCGTCGACAAATTGTCAACATGGGTATGAAATCGGATCATAGTTATTTTATCTCTTATATTTCCTTTAATATGTAAAATAATACTGAAATTAACAAGTTTTTTTTTTAAAAAAAAAAATTATCAGTATACGAGTTGAGGCGACCCCATTTTCATTGGATATATTCTTCGTCGAGAAAATGCAGAGGCGGTTAATTGGCTTGATAGGATCCCCAAGGAGAAGTGGGCCCAATTATATGACGAAGGAAGACGCTATGGGCATATGACAACCAACCTAGCTGAATCTATCAATTCAGTGTTGAAGAGACGCGTCATCTTCCCATTACTGTTTTGGTACAGGCAACATATTATAGGTTGGCTGAACTTTTTGTTAAGATGGGCAATAAGCAACAAAGAATGATCGAGGGAGGGCACACATACTGTAAAACAGTCACAATGGCAATGCAAGAAAATCTTAGGAAATCTAACTCCCACTCGGTTCGTAATTTTACGCGCGCAAATCAATCTTTTTTGATTGAGGAGTTACTTGATCCACAAGAGGGAGTTGCTGCAATGAAGTACAAAGTAAATCTTAGTGAGATGTGGTGTGACTGTGGGAAGTTTCAAGCATAAAGGTTCCCTTGTTCACATGTAGTTACTGCTTGTGCACATGTCCATGTAGATTGTATGCAATACGTGGACAATGTCTATAAACTTGACACTATTCAATGTTTATAGGCATGAGTTTGAAGCAGTTGCAAATGAAGGTTATTGACCTCAATATAATGGACCAGAAGTGTGTCCCAATCTAGAAATGCGAAGAGATCCACATGGTCGGCCAAAATCAAGTCGTATTCGTAATGAAATAGACCTCAAGGAGAAAGCCAACCAAAACATTGTGGATTATGCAAAAATGAAGGTCATAGCCATCGAAAATGTCCTTATCCATCTGGCACATCGGGGGAGAGTTCGCATCAACAATGAACCAATTACATGTTCTGCACCTTTAATATTTACATATTTCGTAATGTTTACATATTTCACATTCCTTATTATATGCTGATTTATTCTTATTTATCATTATATAAATAAATAATTAATTATATATAAAAATAATAATATTATAAAAAATATATTATTTAGGCTTTTAAAATAATTTAAAATATAAATAATTTAAATTAAATTACATAATAACATAATTAAATTAAATTAATTAATTAAATATTAAATTAATTAAATTAAATTACATAATTAAATAATTAAATTAAATATTAAATTAAATTAAATTAAATGAATTAATTAATTATTGAATTAATTAATTAATTATTAAATTAAATAATTTTTAAAAAAAAGTGTAGAAAAATCGTCATATCATATGACGACTTCTCAGTGACTTTTATTTTTTTTCTTTCATTTTCAAGCTTGGAAAGTCGTCATATCATATGGTGACTTCCAAATCTATTTTAAAAAAATAAAAATAAAATGTTAAGTTACGAAGTCGCCATATCATATGACGATTTTTTAATCATAAAAAAATGCATTTTAATAAGTAAATACAATATATAAATAATTTAATAATAATAAAAAAATCAATGTTATGATAAATTTCCCTTTGAATGACAACCAAAGGCAGAAAAAAAAAAGGAGAAGCGTATGAAGAAAGTATGAACAGACAGTCAAAGCTCAATGGGTTTTCAGAGCACTCAAAAGAGCCGTACAACATTTTTCCACTGATTTCAAATTTCAATAGTGAATCAATCATAGGCACAAATTTTTTGGTCCCACTTTAATGGGTTTTATGATTTTATCAGAAGCTTATTAAGAAAAAGAATGTGTGTCACATTAGTCACCACACGAGCTAATTAGGTTATTTTTTTCTTCAAAAATATTGGTTATTTCAATTTGGAGATAAGACAATAAATAAATGATTTATCGTCAGTAAAATTTTTAAAATTTATAAATATAATACAATGATATATTTTTTGAAATATATTTAAAAAAATAATAAAATATATGAAGATCTTTTAATTTTATTTATAAAATTAAAATTTTTATTATCAATATATTAAAATTGATTTTCTTAAAGAAAAAAAAACATGATTTTTTTAGTCAAACTTAACATTTGATTCAAGTTCAATATCCTTCTATGCTTTTCTGGTTATGATTGTATAGTAACTAGTAGGTAACATATCAAAATCATCTTTTATTTTCAAAACCCTCTAAATGCTCAATTTTTAAATTAAAATTGGGTGAAATGATTATTATATATATGTATATGAGTTATTTTTTTAATTATTTGAAGGAAAAATTACAAAATTAGATTTTTTTTTTAATAATTGAATCAAATGCTCGATTTTTTTTTTTTTTGATTTTGAATAATTTAACACACTCAATACTTTTAAAAATTATTACTTATCGATTTATTTACAATTTTTTGTCCAAAAGATTTTGATTGCAAACATTTCGCCATGAGTAGCATGCGCATAAAATTAATATGTGCTGATGAGCAAAGAATTGACCAAAAGGGTTCTATCCTTGGAGTAAACGACATAATATACTAGGAAATTTATGAGTCAATAAACTTCAAATTGACAAAGTCAAGCACATAAAATTTCAATTTCCAATTGATGATAAATGATAATTTAGTCAATTGACTTACGCTCATTTATCATTGCATTTAATTTTAGAAATAAGTTTTTTCAACGTAATGATATACATGTTAATGTGCAAAATCTTATTTTCAAAATGCATAAATATAAATTTGGTTCTCGAAATATGTAATTTAAATCATTTTGACTCTTTTTTTTATTATTTTATTTGAATCACTCTAGTCTTCATGCTATTATTTCAGTCAATTTAGCTTAAAATCAATGAAAACGTTAAATTTTTTATCAAATTTTGATCAAATTTTTATTTATTTATGATTTTTTATCAATTTCTTATAAAAATAGCCTAAATTTAACGAAATTGTTAGTCTCATACTCGCACATTATCATTTTCGTTAAATTTTAACGATATCGACAAGAATAATAAATTGAGGGCCAAATTGACTAAAAAAAAAAATAAAGACCAAAATATTTTAAGTTGTATATTTCGATGGTCAAATTTATATTTATGCCTTTTCAAAATAAAAAATGAATCAACCACAAAAACTAATTTGTTAATGCTTTTGCGGTTTGTAACTAATGGATTGGAGTCATTTATTAAGGATTTTGTTAATAAGTGTGTTAAAGATATTTTTTTAAGGTTATTATGTATAATAATATCTCCACTTAATGCATTAAAAATAATGAATAAAGTTATCAACTATTATATTTAATACAATATTATTATTATAAATAATATATTAACAAAGCTTAAAGAGTATTCTAAGTGCACTCGTTCACAAAACTCATTTAATAAACACCCCGTTGTTCATTTATTATAGACAAAAGTATTCTCAATTAACTCCTTCAATTCAATGCAAAAACTTTTATAAAGGTTTGATTAACAAGTGTCCAAAGACATGTGTTGAGAATTATTTAATTACTATTTTAAAAATATTTTTTGTATTAAATATATTATTTTTATTGAACTAGAAAAAGTAAATTATTAAGGATTATTTATTTACTATTTTGAGAATATTTTTTACATTTAATATATCATTTTTATTTAATTTTAGAAAAAATAATGTATTAATTATATTTTTTCTTTATATATCATCTTAATCCGTACCACTAAATATTAATTAACAATTTTCAATTACTAATTACATTTATCTTTTTATAAATATCATCTTAACTAGTATAAAAAAGCATTAACATTTTTCTTTTTTAATAGCATACAACTATTGTTCTTTTTCAAATGCTATTTCAAACATATAGCATTTTATTTATCCTTGAATAAAACAATATTATATTTGTATGTGATTTTAATAGTTAAAAAGTATAGTTTTTGTATATTTTTTTTTGTATATTTTTAATTTAATTTAATTTCATTGCAATTTATATTAATTAAAAAATATATCTTAATATTAATTTATTTAAATAATACTACTAATAATTTATTTTTTACAACATTTTTTGTAAACTAAACTTTTTTTTTTTAACAGTGAGACTAAACTAATCTTAGGTCTCGTTTAGTATTACTTCTGACACAGCTTTTGAGGTTAAAAGCTGCTTTTCACAGCAAACGCAATGCTAAACAGATAAAAAAATTTGGCTTCTGCTGTTGAAATCATGGTTTGAAAAGCCAAATCAAAAAGCCAAAAAAAATAGCTTTTGGGCTTTAAAAGCTGGCTTTTGGATAAAATAATTTTATTATCCTCACCTCTCTACACTTTTATTATTTTAAACATATTTTTTTTGACATTTCAATTTTTTACAATACTTTTTCACAATAATGCTAAATACTTAAAAGTTTTAAAATCATATTTTTTCACCACACTTTATAAACATATTTTTTCTAATTCGAGTTTTTTTCAACCCAAATTTTTTTCAACAATAATGTTAAATTAACCCTTAATCTATATAATTAGACTAGTAAGCTGACAAAATGATTACAGTTATGCAGATCTGATGGTTACAGTTAGCCAATGTGTTAGAGAGAGCGGTTAATGATGAAATATTTATGATTTATATTTAACATTGAAATAATTTTTTTAATAAAATATTAATATAAAATTTACAATTAATATATAAACTTATATAATACATCAAAATACAAATTTATATAATTAAAAATCACTAAAAATTGCATTATTTGTTTTGTCAGGAAAATGCTGGACATCAATCTTTGGCTCCTATTCCTCCCCACCCACACCGTTCCCTTGAACGTATCAATCAATCCCTCAACGACAACACTACAACAAATTGCCTGCTGTCCTGCTGGTTTCCTAGAAACTCAAAGCCCCCCCTCGCTTTCCCCACAAATGTTAAAATGACCAAATCAACCCTTTTCCCCCATTCCCTATCCCCTCTCTAATTAGTCTTGTCAATTTGTCATCATCCTTAGGCCTCAGTTGTGCAGCTCTCTCTCTCTCTCTCTTTGGCTTCAATTTTTTTTTTATCAAAGACTCTTTCACATTCACCAAACCCCTTCATCAAGTGCACCCCATAGCCCCCCACCCACTTTCTCTCTCCTTTCTGTTTGCTAACGTGCGCCTATAAAAAAGAAAAAAAAAAACAGAAGAACGGGAATTTTATACAACAGAGCTTCTCTCTCTTTCCTTCCTTCCCTAATATTGTTTTCTTTGTTGCTTACCTTGTAGGTTTTGTACCATTACAATAGTGAAAAACAAGGAGTAGGAAAAAAAACCTTAAAAAGACCTGTTTTTTTTTTTTTTACTCTTTACATTTCATTATTCCTTGCCCATCTGCTAATGTTTTCATCTTTATAATCAGGATTCAGAACTGAAACAGATCAGAAGGCCAAAAAAGAATCCTCCTTTTCTTCTTCTGTCTTTCTCCCTCATAACCAAAAGATCCTGGAATCAAAGAAAAAGGCTCTAAGCTCAAGACCAAGTTTTTATTATTTCACCGAAAGACTTTTTTTTTTTTGGGGGTTTTCTTTGATGGGTCTGCTAATTCTCTTCCTGCTAACGTGCACCGCACTTCCATTTGCTTCATCAGATCCAAGCGACGAGGCGTGTTTAACTCAGTTAAGCCAAACCTTGAAAGACCCATTAAAGAACCTGCAAAACTGGACCAAATCTACCTTTGCAAACCCTTGTAGCGGTTTCACTTCTTATCTACCTGGTGCCACTTGTAACAATGGTCGAATCTACAAACTTTCCCTTACAAACCTTTCTCTCCAAGGCTCTATCTCACCTTTTCTTTCAAACTGTACCAATCTTCAGTCACTGGATTTATCTTCAAACTCCATCTCAGGACCCATCCCACAAGATTTACAATATTTAGTCAACCTCGCAGTGTTGAATCTTTCATCAAATCGTCTTGAAGGAGAGATCCCACCACAGCTTACATTATGTGCTTATTTAAACGTCATTGATCTTCATGACAATTTACTTACTGGTCAGATTCCTCAACAATTAGGCCTTCTAGCACGGTTGTCAGCTTTTGATGTTTCTTACAACAAGCTTTCAGGGCCAATACCAGCCTCTTTAGGGAACAGAAGTGGGAATTTGCCAAGGTTCAATGCTACTTCTTTTGAAGGAAATAAGGATCTTTATGGATACCCTTTACCACCTATGAAAAGCAAAGGGTTGTCTGTTTTAGCCATTGTTGGAATCGGATTGGGAAGTGGACTTGCTAGTTTGGTGCTTAGTTTTACAGGTGTTTGTATTTGGTTGAAGATTACAGAGGAAAAGATGGCTGCCGAAGAAGGGAAGATTAGTCAGCTTATGCCTGATTATTGAAAGCTTGAATCTGGATTTAACATGTTATTGAAGATTACTGAGCTAAAATGGAAAGATTAAAAAATTCCAGGTATGTTTTTAATATATATATATATTTTTACTTTCTTCTCAATTTTAGTGAGGTTTGGGCTTAATCTTATTTAGAGAAGTTGTCTTTTACTGATCTTTTTTTTTTTTTTTTTTTTTGGAGAGTTTTTCTGGGTTTTTTTTTTTGTGGCTTAACTATTTGGGGGTTTTCATCTTCTTTTTGGGATTCTCTATAATATTTATTTTCAACAATCATCAACAATGTATAAAGCAATTCAAACATGAGCCTTTTCAGTAAAATAGTGCAGTTTCTTACTAGTATTAATCTCCTCTTTCGTTTTTTTCTCCTTAGCTTTTCAGTTTTCATTCATTAATGAAAATGAATTATTTGCTGTTTACATTTCAATCTCTTTTCTCTAGTCTCCATAGATTGCAAAGTCTGTGGGGATGATGATGAATGAAAGAACTGCGCCCTGGAATTTTGTCTGCTGGTGGCAATGGCTTAAAACAAAATTATAGATAAAAGAAAAGTTTGGTGGGGACTCTGACTGGGGGTGTTTGTAAAATCCTCAAGGCTGAAACTTGGTTGCATTTATTAAAAAATGCGCTTTAACCTACTTGGCTTTTCTTGTGCTTTGCTAATGTGAGCTGGTGGGAGACCAGCATCTTCAAATCACATGCCTATCTATATTGTTTACTTTTCACTAAGAATTTAAATAGTAGTTATAACTCGATCAATATTTTAAAATTTTGACATTTTTATCAATATTCATCGTAATTAATTATAATAATATTTATTATATTTATACGATCACAAATTTAAATTCTTGTCTCCGAAGACAGAAAGGGAATTGCTTTAATTAACTCTATACTTTGGCTTTGGTCAAGCCAACATTCCGGACAATTTCCTGCATGATTTGTGTTTTATGGTTTTGGGTTAAATGTTTAAATCAGTCTCTATGGGCGCATCTAGAAGGAAAAATCATGTTTAACTACTACTAATAATTATTGCATTACTTTAATTAGACAACCCATGTTGCTTTGATGATTAAGATTCTTTTAACTTGAGAGAATGGAAATTCGAATCTGCTCTATGAAAATAGAGTACATTTACTTATTGTTGAACTAATTAAATGTTGAGTTTGTATTTGATGCACTGAAAGTAAATGAGACTCATACACTGTCAGTGAATCATAGTGAAACACGTTATTAATGAGCGAAACAAAAAATATGAAAAGATCTATAAATAAATATTAATTAAGGGTCTTATTTCTTTTTATTTTTATATTTATTTATAAGTTTTTTTTTGCTCATTAATGAGGTGTCTCATTATAGTTCACTGAATGAGGTGTCTCATTATAGTTCACTGAATGAGGTGTCTCATTATAGTTCACTGACAGTGTATGAGTCTCGTATAGACCCTTAAATGTTTAACTGTATGATTAACATTGCTTCAAATGAAAAATGGCAAAAAGAATTGCTTTTTTATTTTTCTTCTTTTAACGTTTGGTTTGAGTAAAAAGAAGGATTAGTTAACATTGATGAAGTGGTTTGCATTATTATAGTATGATGCTTGGGTTTATGAGTTCAAGGCACTTGGATTTTCTCCTCTTTCATAGAATCCGATTGTATTGTGGGAAATGCTTTTCATATATATTTTTTTATGTTTGTTTTTGCGAAAATAATTTGGTTGACGAAAAATAAATTTTGAATAAATAAATTTAAAAAAAAAATATTTTATAATTTAAAAAATATAAAATATTTTTTGAAAGTTGGAGAAAAAAAATAACGATTCTTAAATACAGGGACGGATCCCTTTTATATATAAGTTGAAGAATCTCTAAAATAGAAGTTAAAACAAAATTAAAAAAAAATTGATCCCCTTTTTGAAAATAATTAAATAACGTAAAATATTTTACATAATTATTCAAACAACAAAAAAATATCATTTCTTTATTTCAAATTAAATTCATTTTTCGTAAAACAAATCAAACCAATATATTCTATTTGTTTTCACTTTTAATGACAGTCTAAGAGTTCTACTTCTAGCCTTCTAGTATTTGTTTAAGTTATCAAAAGACAACTTTGTCTTCTTTATTGGCAATAAACAAGTTAGTGTCTTAGTGATACCATCATATTGCTTGAACCTTATTATTATTATTATTTTTTTTTTAATATTTAAAGCTATGCATGATTTAAGTGCCTAACCTTAGCTCAAAATTGACTTTTTCTGTTGACTCGAAATGGGTGAAAGAAATTTTTATTTAAGAGTTCTGATTGAAGATGGAAAGAATTACTACTAAAACACTTTCTTTCAAGTTTAAATTTATGAATTGTGTGCCAAAAAAAAAAAATTATAATCTGTCGATAAAATATTAAAATTTTAATTTTATTATTTGAGTTTATTTCTTAACAATTTTAAATATCAAAAATTTTTATGAACTGTGAAAAAAAAAAGAGAGTAAAGTCCAAGATAATAATAGTAAGCAAATTATTAAGTAGAAAATTGCATATACTGCTTATTGCTTTTGTTAAGTGCTACTCAGCCACTATTGTGAGAAAAACAAATTTGGACCCCATTTATTAACGTTCATGTTCTAAATTAAAGTCCTTAAACTGCGCAATCAACAGGAAAACCACTAAAGAAACTGGGAAAGAAATTGGAAAAATTCTATTCCCAAAATTTGGGGGGAAAAGAAAACATTAACAAAGCTTCCTTAGCCAAACCGAATTAGACAAAGATGTAGTGACACTCTATAATGAGAATTTTTTGTCTTTTTAAGGTTCATTCAACAAAACCAAGGCCCACCCACAATCGTCTTCAAGTAAATCCGTTAATTTGTGTATGTATATTATGTTACATATATTTTTAATTAATTGTAAAATATAAACATAATATAAATTATTAAAATTTTTAAATATAAATATAATATATGTATTAAATTTATCATATTAATTATATTTAATTTTATCATATTTATTAAACATATCGAGTTTTCTATTTTAAATTAACTGATTTATGTTAAGTCCTAAACTTAGTTGCTTTGAAATGAAAGGATGGCTGTGATTGAAGAAATTTCAAGTCACACCGAAAGCCGATGATGGTCAAATTTGCTTGCTTCAATTTCCTACTCTCATTAATGGGTCTTCCGAGAATGGCATGCATGTCATCATGGCTGGACCCCATATGTTAATTTGTGCTGAAAGAGAGAAAGGAAAAAAAATAGTTGAAATTGGATTTCTTTTTATTAATTTATCTGATTCTATTCTATTCTAATCTGATATTCTGATCTGATCCATTGCTTGTTCATTTGATTTTTAGTCACAAGATTTGGGGTTTTGGTTTCAATGCCATTCACGCACTTAATAGTTTTCATTAATATTCTCTTTTATTATTATTATTATTATTATTATTATTTTTATGTTGGTTGGTCCATGCCAAAATCTTTTAATTTCCTCACATATAAGAGTAGATTTGTCCTATCCGAATTGGATTACATTTAAATAAAAAAAATTATAATTTGAATCGGTTCTATTATTTATTAAATAAAATTTTTTATTTTAATTTAATTATACAAAAATAATATTAATATAAAAATACTTTTTTTTTTTAATATATTTTTTTTAAATAATGAAATAGGTTTTTTAACCGACCTAAAATGAGTTTGGATAAGAAAAAAAAAAAAAATTCGGATCGCAACCCAATTCTACTCGACCCATGAATTGGTACATGAGAGATGATTTTATTTATTTATTTATTATCTATTAGTAGATGGGAGGATATGTTGACATTTTGTCAAATTTTTAATTTCAGATATTCCTACTCCATGATCTATTAATAAATACATAAAAAAAAGTACTTTTCTTACACTATTTTATTTATGAATTCGTTTTTGATATAGTGACAAGATTATGAGATTACAACATATCTCATTTTTTAATATTTTTAATATACACTAAGAAATACGTATCATTATATTAATCCCGTTTATAAAATTTATAAATCACTAATGATAAATGAAATAATTTCTCGAATTCGTTTTTGATATATTAATAATGGATGAGGTAATTTCTTATTATGTATTATTTTTAATGTTAGTTTTTTATTATGTATTATTTTTAATGTTAATTTTTTATTATGTATTATTTTTAATGTTAATTTTTTTTTTTAATCAATAACTTCACGAATTTTATCTAAAGAATTTCATTTAAAATATTAAAAAAAGAAATTTTTGAGGAAAAATATATAATATATTTATTTATTATTAAATCAAATGTTCTAGTGCTTTTCTCAAGTGGAAGAATTCTCTCAAGTACTTTTAGTAACAATTTATACGATGAAAAGTCATAATTTGTGGGCGGTAGCGGCCACATCAAAATTTCATCTTCGTTTGGTCCAATCCAATCCATCTTATTTATTGGGCCGATATTTAGTAATTTTAATTTTAAGCCCAATTTCCTCTCTGAATGTTGATTCTAAATTTCTTAAGCCAACCCAAAAGGAAAACAGCTTCTTCGGACATTAATTAAGCAGGTGGATCCTGATTCCTGAATCCGATCCATAACCCGACCCATCTTCACAATCAATCACCGTCGCTCTTTCTATAATCCCCTTCTAAAACCCTACCAAAGTGAAAAACCCTAATTTGAAAGCCAACACTTCCCAATTTTCTCATCGTCGAAGCCAAAACTACTCTCCATCGAAAATGGCTAAAAAGAACAAACAGAAACCTTCAGAAGACCCCAAACCTAACCAAGAAGAAGAAAAGAAACAAGAAGAACACAAGAAAGAGGAAGAGGAAGAAGAAGAGAAAAGCTTCGAAGAATTAGGCCTCGACCATCGATTAATCCGAGCTCTTCTCAAGAAAAGCGTCGACAAGCCTTTTCCAATTCAACGTGTCGCAATCCCTCTCATTCTAGTAAGTTAAATTAATCTTTAAATCATTGCTTAATTATCGTGATTTTTCATTGATTAATGGTTACTTACTTTCAAAATGGTGACACGTGTCATTAGCAAGGCAAAGACGTGGTAGCTCAAGCTAGAACAGGCACCGGCAAAACCTTAGCATATCTTCTCCCTTTGCTTCAGAAGCTCTTCCCGTCGGATTCCGGTTCAAGGTCCCGGCTTGCTCCAGGCGGGTTCATTCTCGTCCCGTCGCGTGAATTATGTCAACAGGCATGCTATTATACTTGGACTCCTTTTGGTTGTTGAAATGCATTTTGATATAAAGGGAATAACTTTTTGTAGAATTGGAAAATATGAATTTAACTTTTGTGAATAGAAAATAGCCAGTAGTTTATTTATTAGATTTTGAGTATCATAATTGATTAACTTTTAGGTGTTTGCTTGTATAATTGGTTTTCAGGTTTATAAAGAGGCTGTTTCGTTGATTGAATTATGTAGAGTTCAATTGAAGATTGTGCAGTTGACTAGTAGCATGCCGGCTTCTGATTTGGTTGGTTTTATTATTGATGTATCGTTTTTGTAATGCTTTTAGGGAATTGAATCCAATTTACTGATTTTGTTTCCTTTTCTCTTATTGGCAAAATTACTTGCAGCGAGCTGCATTGACTGGTCCTCCGGATATTCTGGTAGCTACGCCTAAGTGCATAAGGGATTGCTTGTCTGCTGGATTACTTCAGCCGACTTCCATCAGTGAATCACTAGAAATTCTTGTCCTTGATGAGGTAAGAATTTGACTCAAATTCAGAGCAACTTTTTTAGTTTGTTGGATTTGTGCAGCTCTTTTATCTTAGGTGAATATATGATTTGAGCAACATAATAGTATGTATTCATATATAATTTGGGGACAGCCCCTCAAACATGTTATAATGTTATCTGGGATGGGACTGTATACTGTAAATGCTCACTACTTTCTAAGTTAGTTAGCAGATTTCAAATAAATATGCCAATTGATATGCTGTCTCTTTGCTATTTCTAAATGAAAGGTGGTTACTCAGTATTTTCTTAAGGAGGTTATTGATAGATATTTGCTTTCAGGCAGATCTTTTATTGCAATTTGGCTTTGGAGATGATCTTAAAGCTCTTTCACCTGTCATTCCTAGACGTTGTCAATGCCTTCTTATGTCTGCTACCTCAAGGTGTGTTATTTGTGTATTGTATTTATTTTAAAATGGGTTATGACATTTGTGGTGAACCATTTTTCACTGTCATTTACCTTCGTGATAGCCCATTGATTTATTTCCATGTGCACCATCCGCTTGATTGTATTCTGTTTTGACGGTTATATGCTTGTCACAGTCACTGGACATATAAAATATAAACCTGCAATTTAAAATGTGCTATTCTTCTTTTCCCATTAAGATTGACAATCCCTGCTGATCAATCTGTTTTGGCTTTTGATATTTGGCAGCCCTGATATCGACCAACTTAAAAAGCTGATTTTGCACAATCCATTCGTTTTGACGTTGTCAGAAGTAGAAGATGTCAAGGATGAGGTTATCTCAAAAAACATTCAGCAATTCTGGGTAAGAACCTATACACCTATATTAGGAAATTGTGAAGGCTATTGCATCCAGTTGGTTGATTTTTCTCTAATTCTGGACCTATTGTGCCTAAATTATTCTTACATGTTGTGCAATTGATTGCAAAAGTTGTTTTTAGTTTAAGTAATAAGCTTTCTGACCCCTTTGCCCTATCTTTTATGTTCTTCAGATTTCGTGCAGTACGAGTGATAAGTTACTTTATGTTCTTGCTCTCCTGAAGTATGAGTTGGTGCTGAAGAAAGCTTTGATTTTTACTAATACTATTGATGCTGGTTTCAAATTGAAACTATTCTTTGAAAAGGTATTCTGTCTCCATCTTGATTTATATCATATCATACTTGTTATTTTACTGAATATCAACAGTTAGTTGTTTCATTGCAAGTAAGCACTATCTTAGATTAGACCTAGTTTGAAAATGTTTAATTTTGATGCATCTCATGGAAATTACTATGTTTATGACATAATGATACTATTTAGTATATTATGCTCACTTTATAGTGTTGGTTGATCAGTTTAAGCTACTGAAGGCTCAAGCACTTTTTAAAATTTACTTGTGCTTTCTTCCCAATTAAGTTGAACTACCTGTAGTCATTAATTCATTTATCCTATTTCTCATGATGTTTACTGTTGGCAGTTTGGGATCAAGTCTGTTATCTTGAATGCTGAGTTGCCTCAGAACTCTCGTCTACATATCCTGGAGGTATGTTGAACTACCTGTCTTTGTTTGTGTATAGATTTTTAATTACGTGGCAAAAAGACTATATTTTATACATATTGTATATATGATTATCTATGTATGTTATATTGTAAGGCTAGAGCTGAAAGATGAAAATTTTGAGAAAACTATTTACTCTGTCTGTTGTGATTGTTTACCTGACTACTATCTACTAACAATAGTAAGATTAGTTGCTTACTACCTGTGTTTTTCTTGCTTTCATCAGGAATTCAATGCTGGGCTTTTTGATTATTTGATTGCGACTGATGACAGCCAAACAAAGGAGAAGGAACAAGCCAATGGGGACAAACATGTGGACTCAAGGAAGTCCAGAAAGTATGCTAAGCCAAAACTGGACTCTGAGTTTGGTGTCGTGAGGGGAATTGACTTCAAAAATGTGCACACGGTAAGTCAATGACAAAAAAGATCATTTAATCAATTCTTAGCTAAGATTCAAAATTGTTGTTTTATGGTCAATCCGGATTGTTATTAGGATAAGTCTTTATCTTCATGTTTTGCTGGGTACAATTGTTACTGGCCTTTGGTTTACAAGGTGGATTAGGTTTTTTGTAGTTTTTCTTTATATATATATATATATATTTTTTTGTGCTTGTTCAAAATTTGATTTGGTTATTGTTTCCATGTTTCTTTCTTGCGCAGGTTATAAATTTTGATATGCCCTCAAGTGCTTCAGGATATGTACATCGTATTGGACGCACTGGAAGAGCATATAGTGCTGGTGCTTCTGTCTCTCTTGTGAGTTTGACAAAATTAGAAATAGCTTTTATAGGGGCCACAATGTTAGCTAAATGGGTCTCATTAATGACAGCAAATATGACTATATTCTGCACTGCCCTTTTTACTATTTTCTGCACCTTTTAGATTTGGCATGGGAGCAGTTTATTTTTTGGTGTCCTATCATTTACTTCGGCTTGATTAGAGAACCTTTATAGTTTTTGTCTATAGGCTAGGTGCATCTGCTAATGATGAGCTTGTTGTTGAATGACCTATATGATTTTAGCAAAATACATTTTATTTCAACTTGTTTTTTGTAGCTCTTACCAATCTAATCCTTCTGTCGTTAACAGGTTTCTCCAGATGATATGGAAATTTTTGAAGAAATTAAATCCTTGTTGGGTGATGAAGAAGACAATGACAAAAATATTATTGTGCCATTTTCGCTGTTGACCAAAGATGCAGTGGAGTCTTTACGATATAGGGCTGAGGTGATATTATTTGGGTTCCTATCAGTGTCAAATGTATTATTTTTAAATATTATGGTTAAGGTTAAATGTTGGTCCAACAATAAATTTTTTTAGCTTTAACATATTTATAGTTTTATATTTCATTCATGGTTTCTTTTAAAATTGGGATGGACAGCTTCATTATAGATCAATTTGTTTCAGTGCTAAATGGTTGATAGATTAAGCGCACATTGCTTATTTTAAAAGGGGGAATCTTGCAGGATGTCGCGAGGAGCGTGACAAGAATTGCTGTTAGAGAATCACGAGCTCAGGATTTAAGGAATGAAATTCTCAACTCTGGAAAGTGAGTAATTACCAATCATTTTCTTTAGAAACATTGAAATGACCTGTTTGAGTTAAAAGTTTGAATTTAATGACCAACATCTAATCAGATATTTCCAGTTGTCAAAGATATCAAAATTGAGCCTGGTGGCCATTTTTTTACCATCTCAGTCTACCTTCATACGAATTTTAATGTCGGCTACTGACTTTAGTGTTGTTGTTTTTATACTTGTGTGCTTCTATTTGTTTAGGTTGAAGGCTCATTTTGAAGTAAATCCAAGAGACCTAGGTAAATAAACTTAGTAGGTTAATACTTTCAGTTAATTCATATGTACTTATTAAATCCTGATGTCTGAAAGTGAATTTTGTACCGGACCAGATTTATTGAAACATGACAAGGTTCTGAGCAAGGACCCGGCGGCTTCTCATCTTCGTGATGTGCCTGACTATCTATTAGACCAAAAGACACGTGACGCAAGCAAAATGGTCAAGCTTACTAGAGCTGCAATGGGGGATAACAGATCTGGTCGTCGCCAGGGAGCCAAGAGAAAATTCAGAAAGAGCAGAGATCCTCTCAAGACTTTCTCTGCTGAGGTATATAAACATCAGTATATCTTAGAGTTGGCCTAGGGGTGTAAACGAGACATCTGTATTCGCAAGCTACTCGGGTTCAGCTCGAAGAAAACTCGAATTCGGTTCGGTCATTGTCGAGTCGAGTTCGAGCCGCTTGAGCTATCGAGCGAGTCGAATTCGAGTATCTTAATGCTTGACTCAAGTAACTCGCGAGCCTAATCGAGCTTTTTTATTTTTAATAAATATTTTTTTTATTCTTAATTACTATTAAAAATCTCAATTTGAACTCGAGATCGAGCACAAATAATCAAGTTTGAAGTCGAGTATAGGAATCGAGTTCATTTTTACTAAGTAAATGAGTCTAATCGAGCGAGTTCGAACAGTTTGATTTTTATCTCAAATCGAACTTGAGCTTTCAAAATGAAGCTCGATCGAGCTCGAACCGAGCTTTGAGCTTCGAACTTCGAGTCAAGCTCGAGCTTCTTACAGATTGAGCTCGGCTCGACTCGATTACATTCCTTCGGCCTTGCCTATGTTTAGTAGTTACTTATTTTTAACAACTTTCCTATGGAAAAAAAAAGCTAATGACATTTGCACTATTTGGTATCAGGCACCGAAGAAAGGTCGCAAAGATGGGATGAAGGGAGAGGGAAAAGGTACCGATTTTACCCGTAAACCCAAAAAGCAAAAATCTGTCTGATTTTAGTTGCAAGTCTTGTGTTTGGAATTGAACTCTGCATAACAATGTCTGCTCATTGCGGCAGGCCAGAATTTTGTTGTTTATTTAATAGAAAAAAAGAAGAAAAAAAAGGAGTTCTTTATGTTTTGTTACATGATAGATCAAATTTTAGAAGAGTGCATGCAGAAAGTAAACTTTGATAAATAGACTTGAGAGTTGAGTTTTGGCCCTTTGTATAAATTGACCAAAACAACATAACACTGTCAATTTAGCTGAGTCATTACTATTGTGTTACTCTTTCACTACATTTAAAGTTGATCCTTCTTTCAATATTTTAGAATTGGTTTTGCTATTATATTACTTTTGAATCCATTATCCATGTAATCGAGCTTCTTTTATTGTTTTCTTTTTTGGCCTAACCCAAAATTAATTGACAAAAAGGTCAACTTATCTTATATATTGCAAAAACATACAATTGACAGAATATATTAAACGGCTCCTCTTTTGGTTTCTTGCCACTTATAATAATATCATACATCTCAAGTCAACAATTGGTGATGGCCAAAAAAATGAAAGTTTGAATTTAAGGTTTAAACCCCCAAACACCAAAATCAACAACGTTGAACTTCTCTTTTTACTCGACCTCTTGGGAATTTTAGTAGTTCTTATTTGATTGTGAATAAAGCAGTTGGGACTTGCCTCTTCACGGATTGATTGTTCAATCGGATAATTTCAAATTTTAATCACTTGATTTAGCTTAAATTATTATTTAAATAATTAAAAATATCTAAATTTAATTATAAAATATATAATTTTTTAATATATTTTAAATAACAAAATTGACTTTCGAGTCGAGCTGAGTTGAATTGGATCAAACTTGGACAATTTTTTTTTTTTGTAATTTTAATTTAAGCTCTAATTGGAAACCATTGAAAATTTTAAATGCATTGAAAAAAAAAAAATTTCCACATTTAATTTTTTCAATATCTTTGATAACCCATATTAATTTTACTTGATAGAAAATTTTCAACAAAAAAATGTTGAAACAAATAAGTAGGTAGAGAGCTACTTATCACTTAATGGAGAAAATGTTA
Source organism: Fremontodendron californicum (assembly GCA_030761205.1). Lineage (NCBI taxonomy): Eukaryota > Viridiplantae > Streptophyta > Magnoliopsida > Malvales > Malvaceae > Fremontodendron > Fremontodendron californicum. The sequence goes on from JAULJL010000020.1 coordinate 3,376,201, forward strand.
AATCAATTTTATTTTTAAAAAATTTATATTTGAACTAAGTTATCTATTTTTTTTTTTTGTTACAAAAGATAAGATATTTAAATTACTCTTTTTAATTTTTATCCTCGAAAAAATAATTTCCCCTTACCCAGGCCCGGCCCAGGGCGGACTCGAGCGAGCCTGTCGGTCCAGATCACTATTCACAAATATAATAAAAAATTAAAAAATTATTTTTTATTAATATTTATATATTTTTTTAAAAATTATTTTTTTATAGATGAATTGATGTGAACCTTAGGGGTTAAACCCTTTGAACCCACTAACAAATTGAAATACCCTAACCCCAAAAAAGTCAAGATTCAGACAAAAAAAACTTAAACCCTTAGAAAGCCTGTTTCAAAGAACCTAGATTAAGCATGTAAGCTAGACCCTAAGAACTCTCGTTTCAAGAACCTAAGTTTGATAGACCCTAAGAACTCTCGTTTCAAGAACCTAAGTTTGATAGGTTGAACGCCACAAAGAAAGAATTTTTTGATAAGTTCCTAAGTTCTGTCAAGAACTAAAAAGAGTAAATACTCACTTGAATAAAATTCAACTCAATAGATTAATAATGGTTGCTGAAGTAGATGGCTAAACAAGGGTATTTATAGCCTCCCTACTAACCTTAATTCAATTAGCCTAAGAACTCCTAGAACTACTTGGCAGCCAAGGAATCCTTTCCTAAGTGCAAGACTTAATAATCAGCCAAGCACACTCTTAATCTAATTACAAGTGTAAATTCGGCTAGTCCTAATCTAAATAAGAAAGACTACTTAAATTATGGGCTGAACATGCTCAAGCCCAAATCTAATAAATTAAAAAGGATATCCAATAAGTAGCCTAATGGACATATTACATAAGTTACATAAGTTAGGCCCAAATGCCTAAGTAATTACAAGACTTAAAATAAGCCCAAATAAGCCCTCTTAATGTGCCACCTTGTGTTCTTGAATCACATGGACTAAACTTGGATGCAAACCCATCTTGCATGTTGAAACCTTTCTTGAATAACTTGCAACATGACCCAAGTGAATTCCACCCATTCTTGCCATGTTTCTTAGATCTTCTTGGATCTTGGCTCATATAGAAATTTTCATGAGATTGGGCAATCTTGGATCCTATTATGAATGGTGATTCGGGCAGGGCCAACCCAAATCACAAAATTCTTGCCCAGACTCGACCCAATACGGGTCGAGTCAGGCGGGCTATCCGGCCCATGAGCAGGTCTATCTATAACTGTCCAAAATAATGTAAAATATTATGTTAATAAAATTAAAATTGTGAAATGACTAATTTTTCAAAATTCAAGATTTACAGTTATCAAACAATATAATTATATTCAGTACTTAATTTTCAGTAATATACCAAACAATTTTTATAATACAAATTCAGTATTTATAAATTCAATACTAAAAATTAATACTTAATTTTTTAACTTTTTCAGTTTATCAAACAATACTTTAGCCCAACTTCCTTTCAGCACACCACAAATGTATGGAAGTAGACATGTGGCTTAATCAAAATCCAATATTGGTAGCCTCGTTTACTAATTCATTTGTCTTCACTAATATTCTCTCCATTTTTTAATTTTTTTTCTTATTAAAATGTTTATATATTTTTTACACTTAAAATTCTTATTTTTATATTTAAAATTACATTTCACGTTTTTTTTTTGTTGGTTTTTTCACATTAAAAATAATTGAACATCAATTTTATAAACAAGTTATACTATACCAAAATATATATTTTTATTTATGAAAATCAAAGAAGAAATAATTTGGAACATAAGGAATATTAATCAAGAATATGATTTAATGATCTTCAAGAACCTTTGGTAATAATATAATACTAAAAATTATTGCAAATTAGGTCTTTTTACCTCTGCTTTACACGATTAATTTTTATTTTAAAAATACTTAAATATATATTTATGCATGTACACAAAGATACATTTTTAAAATCTAAAAAATTTCTCTTTTGAGAAAATAATTAAAAATAAAAAAAGTTTTAAGAAAATTAAAATAACAATCATACTAAAAAAAATTCGTTTAACCAGTACTTATAGATATTGGTTAAAGATTTTTTTTTACCATTTTAGAAAAATATTTTACATTTAATATATTACTTTTACTGAATTCAAAAAATATAATACATTAATTATATTTTTATTTTTATATATATATCACTTTAATCAGTGTTAATAGACACTAATTAACATAAAAAAATAAGAAAAATCAGATTCAGTGATTCACAATCACAATTGACATCCGCATCTGGTTAGTCGTAACAGTCAAAATCATGGTCCTGGTCATTCATCCTCTTCCTCCCATATATATAAAAAAAAGGAAATTACGTAATCTAATCTTATTTTCTATTTCAAGTAATTACAACACAATATCGAAAACCAGTAATAGAAACTAGAAAGATCCCATACCAGACAAACCTGCCAGAATCACACTACTTTTTTGATGTCTTCCAGCTTAGCTTAGCTTTGCTTTGCTTTTAACTTGTCTTTTCTTAGAGTCTCTACGTCAAGATTCAACTTTTGTATTCATGAAAAAACAAGAACAGAGTCCTCAGTTTTAACTGTTTAAAGAAAAGGAACTAGAAACTGTATATTTTAAGAATCAAAATCAAAATGAGACCTGTTCTTCAAACCTTATTATATTTCATCTTCTTCAATGCTTGCTAGCTTAATTCTAAATCTCTAACAACCATCAGCTTTCCCTATAAAGAGCCCTTGGTCCTGGTTCTGGTCCCATCTCCTACAATCTCTCTCAAATCCACCACATATCAGAATTTTTCATCAAAAGCAAAGCTAAAAAAAACTTTCAAAACTACCGGCATTTGCCTCTTTTTCAAAAACCAAGAAAGTTCTATCTCTCTTCTTGTTAATTCCGATTCTGGGTTTGATCGTTTAAAGCAAAATGGTGATGGTTTTTGATAATTATATCGTCGGGACATTTTTGGTTTCTCTTTTTGGCTTTGTTTTTCATTTCATTTTGCGGCGTAATAATAACAATAGGAAGAAGAAAATGGAGAAAGGTTCTAGGGAATTTAAGATCCAAACCGACGCTGTTAACGGCGCCGAAATAGGACAATGCTCGCCGGAAAATGGTTCCGATGAGGACGTCATCATTGTCGGTGCCGGTGTTGCTGGTGCTGCTCTTGCTCATACTCTTGGCAAGGTAAATTCTGTTTTCTTTTGATTATTTCTCTTAATTTTTTTAATGAGATTTCAGTTTTCATTGCCTTGGCTTGAAATTTAGTTGATTATTGCCTGCAAGTAAGCTACACCCATGGATACGCTTTACGAAATTGGTGTGCTTGGGATTATCTTATCGTAACAACAAACGGGTTTGGAGTTTGACTTTGTTGACGTAATTGCAATGAAAATGATACTTCTTTTTACAAATATATTTTTTCTTTTTTTCGTTTCACTAATTAATTTAGATTTTTTATTGATTTTTACTGCAAATTTGGATCTTCTGCTCAAATGGGTTATAGATTTTGGAGTTTGAGAAGTATTGTGGCTAAACAGTGCAAACCATATCACAGATTGTTAGCTATTAAACTTATAATTTAACTTGTAAACAGCTTTGCTAACTAAATGAAGACGAAAGGTCGGTGACCAATGACCAGTTGATGGTTTGTTTTGAACTTTTAAGTCATAAAAACCTCAATTTAGATTTCGTTTTGTATTCTTGTCTTCTTTTCTTGTAAGAATTCTACTACATTTTAAGAAATTCTAGACGTAGATTAACTTTGTCTGTAGAAATTGCATTAGAATCATACAATTACAAGGGCTTAAACTGGTGTTCATTTGCAATGATCATTTTTGAGTCATTTAGTGCAAATTCAACTGCAATTTTATTGCTAATTTCAGGATGGAAGGCGTGTTCATGTGATAGAAAGAGACTTGACAGAACCAGACAGAATTGTTGGCGAACTGCTGCAGCCAGGAGGATACCTTAAATTAGTTGAATTGGGCCTGGAGGGTATGCATTGCATGGAAATTAATATGCATCTTATTAAAGTTGGTTCGAGTTGAATACTTGAATCTGTTCTCCTGATTTATTTGTTTGACATTGACATGTAAAATCCAATTTCCATCTCTTTTGATTACAGATTGCGTGGAGGAAATTGATGCCCAGCAAGTTCTTGGTTATGCTTGTTGGATCTTTAATCCAACATTGGTTTTATATGTGAATAATTATGTGTTGTAAACTGTCGAATAATGTTAAACCCATTTAGGTAGCATTTGGTATCATAATTAAAATAACCATGATAATCTAATCACCGAGATGATCTCATTGTTAGGGTGATCTTATCACTCCTGATTTGTAATCACTTTGTTTGATTAATAATCATTAATTTTTGAAAATTAAAGATTACTGTGTTTGGTGTTATTAAAAATCAAATATTATTTTGTTAGAAAATACCAAAATAACCATGTATATTGTAATAATTACACAAGTTAATGATTTTAATTTTATTCAAAAATAATAATTTGTAAAATATTAGTAATTTTTTATTTACTTTATAATTAGGTATAATTAATTATAAAATTAACAAATATATTTATTTATAAGTAAACTAATATTTATAATATAAATTATGTAAAAAAACATTTGAATTAGAAAATAACACTTATATCTATTAAAATCATAATTAAAGAAAACAAAAATATTTGTTATATATTTATAAAATTTTAAAAAAAAAGAAATCAGCACTAAATTTATTTTTTGAACTTTGTAAAATGAATATTAGTTTGAAAATATAAAAATTTATAATATAAAATAAATATAATTTTGAGAGAAAGTAAATTTTTGATTCATATATTAAATGGGTAATATTGACTATAGTTGATTTTATATATCACTTCACGTTGGTGATAAAAGTTTTTCACCCTTTTAAAGGGTGTTTGGTATGGGGTGATCATCCCAAAAACGAGGGTGATCTACATTCAGTAATTACATCACCTGCAATTTAAAAATCCTACGTGGCATTAATCTTAAATCACTAGAGTGATAAGATCACTGTCTTAAGGAGTGATCTAATTCCCATCCAAAAGGATGGGAAAGTTTTATCATCATGGGAAAGTAATTTTCTATGTTATTTTATTACTAATTTGCCTTGATAATAGCTAAAAAAACACGTGTGAAAAACTGCTAGCTAATCTTTAGCATTGATCTCTAAACTTGGCCAAAAATTTGTGACTTTTGTGTTTTAAGGTAATGATATCAATAGTTTTGTTACCTAATATTTTTTGTATTCTATCCTTATTATCGTATAAGTTTTGTGTATTTTTATCCAGAAATATCTTTTGAAAAGCAAAAATTTGAACATTAAAAAAAATAAGTGAAAAAATATCCATATAAAAAAACAAAAAAAAATATATTTTTTCTTTTTTGGAAAGGTTATTTTGGATATTTTGTACTTGATGATCTTTCTTTTCTTGTAATATCAAATATTGTAGTTTAATATCACTAGTGATTTATGATGTTATACCAAACATGGTAATATAAAATCATTAGTGATCAAATCACCTTGGTAGTCTTATCACCATGATAATTAAACCGTCACGGTAATCTTGCAAGTGCTACCTTAGATGGGAATTAGATCACCCTCCAAGACAGTGATTTGATCACTCTCGGTGATCCAAGATCACTGCCACGTAGGATCATTGAGTACTTACCAAACATATTGATCTATTTACCATGTGTAGATCACCATGATTTTTGGAGTGATCATCCTATACCAAACACCACCTTAAAGTGATCTACTGAAGTTTGGGTAATTTGAGATTTAATGTATCTAATAGGGTGTGAGACTTTAATGTGTAGAGATATAAGGGTAATTTCTATATTTATGATGGGCTAAAATAGAAATACTAAAAGATAACAGGGAAGTTATATTTAAATAGTGGTTATGGTCCCCAGATCACACGGTCGTCATTCTATTCTTTCTGACATCCCATCATCAGAGAGAGAGCGAGAGAAAACAAAAGGATTCTCTAAGAGAACGTGTTGATCTAGAAGACATACCGTAAGGCTCTAGAGAGTAATCAATCATCATGGATTTAGGTACGCTTCCGCATATTGATCTGTTGATTCTTGGTGATTTAGCATGAATGTTTCCTAGGGTTTGAGAGATGTTTTACATCTAAAGATATTTTATAACAATTGGTATCAGAGCCTCTTCATGTTAAATCGTTAAGAACAATTTTTTTAGATGAACAATCATTAAGAGTTTATATAAAATTATTTATTTATTTATTTTTAACTGACGGCCGTAAGGTCGGGCCGGCAAGGAAAGCCACTGCCTATTGGCCATGACGGCATAAAATGAGCGATGGCTTGGCCGCCGCCAAAGATAGCCGCCGCCTATTGGTCGCGACGGCATAAGAACAACGACGGTCAAAGCCGCAGATAAAATAAAAATAAAAAAATTGAGCAATTTTGGTGCAATTTAAATTTGAATATTTGTATGTTTTTATATATTTTGGGATGAATTAATTGAAGCAACATGTCACCAAAGTGACATCTCTTGTGGAAATTAATTTGTTTTGAAATATAAACGGTTGTGTGCATGTAATTTATGTGAATATTAACCAGCCAAAGGAAGGTTGATATTTAACAAAATTGCATGGGCACCTGTGGTAATAAATATGTGTGATTATTCGGTTTTACATGTGAACAATATATCGATCCAAAGAAAGATTTATTGTTTGACATGTTTCTTATTATCAGTGTTTGATTACTACGCCAATATATCACTTACAAATTAATATTTTTGTCCAAAGACAAAACATTAATGGAGTGCTCGGTATCTTGAGATGGGGTTTACCTCTATTTAAATTTTATTGCTATTTCTGTAATGAGACTTATGTGAGCTTGTTTTGTTTTTTTGATGTTCTCTGTGTTAAGCTACAACCACTCATGTTAATATTTCTGCAAACATCAACTCTATTCCTATGCTCGATGGCACAAATTTCAAGTAATGGCAAGAGAACCTTTTGATAGTTCTCGGAGTCATGGATCTCGACCTTGCATTAAGGGCTGATTCTCCTGCACCTCTTACGGATAAGAGTACCTCTGATAAAAAGAGGGATATGGAAAGGTGGGAGAAATCAAATCGCATGTGTATGATGATCATGAAGAAAGCCATTCCGGAAGCATTAGGGGGCACAACGTCTGAAAAGATTACTACGGCTAAAGAGTTTCTTGCAGACATTGAAAAGAGGCTTGTCAAGAACGAAAAGGCTGAAATAGGTATGCTCTTGACAAGTCTACTTTCAATGAGATACAGAGGCAAATGCAATATTAGGGAGTACATCATGGAGATGTCTCATCTTGCTTCAAAGTTGAAAGCACTTAAGCTAGAACTTTCTGAGAACTTGCTAGTGCATCTGGTTTTGATATCCCTTCCGACACAGTTTAGCCAGTTTAAGGTGAGCTACAACTGTCAAAGAGACATGATCTCTGAATGAGCTTATCTCATACTGTGTTCAGGAAGAGGAAAGATTGAAGCAAAATAAGACAGAGAGTGCTCATCTGGCCTCAACCTCTAAGAACAAGGACAAATGATACAAAAGGAAGAAGGATAAGGAAGCTGCAGATACAACACATCAAAAGAAACAACAAAAGAAACCGAGTCAACCGGAAGGTTCTGGTTGTTTCTTATGCGGAGTTGAAGGGCATTAGAAGAAGTATTATACCAACTACCACGCATGGGGTGCTAAGAAAGGTATGCTTCTTAATTTGGTTTGTTCAGAGGTTAATTTAACTTCGGTACCTAGACACACATGGTGGATAGATTCTGGTGCAACAACTCACATCAGTGTGTCTATGCAGGGTTGCCGAAAGCTAAGTGATGGTGAAAAATACATCTATGTGGGTGATGGCAAGATGGTTCAAGTTGAGGCAATATGAAACTTTAGATTATTATTAAAGACTGAAACTTATTTGGATCTTCATGAGACATTTATTGTATCATATTTTAAACGGAATTTGATTTCTATTTCTGCTTTGGACAAATCTGGTTATTCTTGTTCATTTGGGAATGGAAAATTTAGTTTGTTTCGTGATTCAAAATTGGTTGGTTCTGGTTCTTTGTCAGGTTATGATAATCTTTATTTGATTGATACAATTGCTTCATTTAATGAATCGCTGCAATTAAGTACACGAGGTATAAAGAGAAAATTAACCAATGAAAATTCGGCTGCGTTGTGGCACAAGAGATTAGGTCATATGAATAAAGAGATTTGTGTCAGACGAAATTCTAGACCCCTTAGATTTCTCAGATTTTGATGTTTGTGTTAACTGTATAAAGGGGAAACAAACCAATAAAAGGAGATTTAAAGCCAACAGGACTTTGGATGTCTTAGAACTTATACATACGGACATTTGTGGACCATTCCCTACGGTTGTTTGGAATGGTCAACAATATTTTATAACGTTCATAGATGAATATTCTAGATATTGCTACATATATCTCCTTCATGAAAAGTCAAAATCACTAGATGTGTTCAAAAATTATAAGGCTGAAGTTGAGAACCAACTCAGCAAAATGATCAAAACCGTCAGATCTAACCATGGTGGTGAGTACTATAGCAGATATGACGGTTCAGGTGAGCAACGTCCAGGACCGTTTGCTAAATTCCTAGAGGAATGTGGTATCGTCCCACAGTACACTATGCGGGGTTCGCCCACTATAAATGGTGTTGCTGAAAGACGAAACAGGACACTTAAAGACATGGTGAGGAGTATGATTTGTCATTCTACTTTACCAGAATCACTCTGGGGAGAAACACTTAAGACTGCAGCATATATCCTTAACAGGGTTCCAACTAAAGCAACTGCCAAAACCCCTTATGAACTTTGGACGGGCAAAAAGCCTAGTTTAAAGCACTTGCACATTTGGGGATGTCCAGCTGAGGCAAGACCTTATAGGCCTAATGAAAAGAAACTGGACTCAAGAACTATGAGTTGCTATTTTATTGGATACTCTGAAAGATCCAGGGGGTACAAGTTTTATGATCCCATAACTAAGTCGATTTTTGAGTAGGGAAATGCCAAGTTCTTTGAGGAGGTCGGGGGGAGATAGAGTTAAAGACTTTGTCTTTGAAGAGGAATATGTTGATATTCCCACAGGTGTTATTGGCATTGATCAGGATTTCATTCTTGACTTTGTTCAAGGCACAACAGATCAAGACAATGTCAATGAACCTCCCATTCAAAAAATTATTCCAGAAGAACAAACTCTACCACCTCAAGAGCCTATGCCATTAAGGAGATCCACTAGAGAAAGGAGAAGTGCAGTGCCTGATGACTACATTGTATTTCTCCAAGAACATAAAATTGACATTGGAGTGATGGAAGATGATCCGATCAACTTCCTTCAAGCCATGGAAAGTTCTAACTCATAGAAGTGGATTGATGCCATGAATGAGGAGATTAAGTCCATGAAGGACAATGACGTATGGGATCTTGTCCTATTGCAAGAAGGTGCGAAACCCATTGGTTGCAAATGGATATTTAAGACCAAGAGGGATTCGAAAGGAGATGTGGAAAGGTACAAGGCTTGTCTTGTCGCTAAGGGCTTTACACAGAAAGAAGGCATCGATTATAAAGAGACTTTCTCTCCGGTTTCTTTGAAAGACTCTTTCAGGACTATAATGGCATTGGTGGCTCATTTCGATCTTGAGCTATATCAGATGGATGTAAAGACAGCGTTTCTCATTGGTAACATTGATGAGACGATCTATATGGTGCAACCAGAAAACTTTGTGTCGGGAGACCCAAAGAATATGGTTTGCAAACTTAAGAAATCCATCTAAGGGCTCAAGCAAGCATCTCAACAATGGTATTTCAAGTTTCATCAAGTGATCATCTCGTCCGGTTTTGAGATGAATTTGGTCAATGATTGTATATACCATAAGTTCTGTGGGAGCAAGTATATTTTTTTGGTTTTATATGTCGATGATATTTTGCTTGCCAGCAACGATATAGGCTTATTGCACGAAACCAAGAGATTTCTAGCTAAGAATTTTGAGATGAAAGATCTTGGTGACGCCTCTTTTGTATTAGGCATAAAGATACACCGAGATCGCTCTCAGGGTATTCTTGGATTATCACAGAAGTGTTATATCGAACAGGTTCTCAAAAGATATGGCATGCAGGATTATAAACCAGGTAATACCCCTGTGGAAAATGGAGACAAGTTTAGTCTCAATCAGTGCCCTAAGAATGATTTTGAGGAAAAGGAAATGCAGAAGATTCCTTATGCGTCAGCAGTAGGAAGTCTAATGTATGCTCAGGTTTGTACGCGTTCGGATATTGCGTACATCGTTGGGATGTTTGGCAGATATTTAAGTAATCTAGGAGTAAACCATTGGAAAGAAGCCAAACGGGTCTTCCGGTATTTACAGAGAACAAAAGACTACATGCTCACGTATTAGAGGTCGGATCAGCTTGAGATCGTTGGGTATATTGACTCCGATTTTGCTGGAAGCCAAGATAGTATGAAATCTACGTCGGGCTATATCTTCCTGCTAGCAGAGGTGCTGTCTCCTGGAAGAGTGCTAAACAGTCTCTTATAGCCTCTTCTACTATTGCGGCAGAGTTCATAACATGTTATGAGGAATCCAATCATGGAATATGGCTGCGAAATTTTGTCATGGGACTGCGCATAGTGGACAGTATTGAAAGACCACTCAAGTTATTTTGTGACAATAAGTCGGCAGTTCTATATTCCAACAACAATAAGAGCTCGACAAAGTCAAAACATATAGACATCAAGTTCCTAGTTGTTAAAGAAAGAGTTCAGAGTGGACAGTTGTCTATAGAGCACATCGATACAAACTCCATGGTTGTAGATCAGCTTACTAAAGGATTGCCACCCAAAGTGTTTCATGAGCACACTGCTCATATGTGTGTCATGTCATTTGAGGATATTCAGTTTTAGTTGGAGTTTTATAATTTTAAATGCTTTTATGATATAGACATATTTTCAGTTATTTCAGTTTATGGATATTTTAAAGTTATTTTCTGTAAAATTAAAGTTTTGGAATATTTACACTCTGATTTTGGTATGGATTGATCTCACTAAGGTTTAAAGGTGGACCAATTGGAAATAGGCATGTTAAGATCACATTGCATGAAATTTCTATGCTACACATCCACATCATGATCCATGTCATTCAATTGTATCGGCATACGTGACCATTGATGGGTCGAGTTACGAAACATGTAACGAAGGCCGCTTTGATCTTATGTTGATATGATTGATGGATTGGATTGGTTATAGATACATTTCAGTAATAACAGCGAAGTTGAGCTCATATGATTATTTTTGCAATGCATAATTATAAAGTTACACATATAGCCCAAGTAGGAGATTGTTGGATCCTTAATCCAACATTGGGCTTATATGTGAATAATTATGTGTTGTAGACTATCGAATAAGGTTAATCCCATTTAAGGTGATCTACTGTAGTTTGGGTATTTTGGGCTTTAATGTATCTAATAGGGTGTGGGCTTTTAATGTGTAGAGACTTAAGGGTAATTCTATTTTTATGATGGGCTAAAATAGAAATACTAAAAGATAACAGGAAGTTATCTTTAAATAGTGGTTATGGTCCCCTGATCACACGGTCGTCATTCTATTCTTTCTGACATCTCATCATCAGAGAGAGAGCGAGAGAAAACAAAAGGATTCTCTAAGAGAACGTGTTGATCTGGAAGACATACCGCATGGCTCTGGAGAGTAATCAATCATCATGGATTTAGGTACGATTCCGCATATTGATCTGTTAATTTTTGGTGATTTAACATGAATGTTTTCTAGAGTTTGAGAGATATTTTACTCTAAAGATATTTTCTAACAATGCTCTTCTCAAGGATGGGAGAAACACTAGATTGTCGTATCCCTTGGAGAAATTTCATGCAGATGTTGCTGGGAGGAGCTTCCATAACGGGCGTTTCATACAGAGGATGAGAGAAAAAGCCGCTACTCTTCCTAAGTAATCTTTTTTTTTGCTTCCTGGATTCAAGATGCATACATATTATTACTACAACATTAGGTAAATTGGTTACAAACTTACAATTAATCTTCTTTCACCCTTGAATGTTAAATTTTGCAGTGTACGGCTAGAGCAAGGAACAGTAACATCTCTGCTCGAAGAAAATGGAACAATTAGAGGGGTGCACAACAAAACTAAGGATGGTCAAGAACGAAGAGCTTATTCTCCTCTTACTATTGTATGTGATGGTTGCTTTTCAAACCTACGCCGCACTCTTTGCAACCCCAAGGTGAAGTTGCCATCTTATAATCTATATTGTTTCGATTCTTCATTTTTCTTGAAGCACCCATATCCGACGCATTTACGGATATGGGTACGAGATATGATCCTCCAAAGATCCTCTAAATACATGAAAATCTTAGAAAAAATTGAACATACCCGTGTCGGACACATACCCATGTTTGACACTTACATCCGAGTCCGAGTAACATAGCTTATAATTGTTATATAAATACTCCCTTTCTTCTTATCTAACAACCGTTATAACAATCATGGTCACCAAGACATTATCTTAGTTCGGTTCGATTTGGTTTCAATTCGATTCGATTTTTATGAATTCGATTCAAATTCAGTTCGGTTAATAATTAGAGTTACTTAGTTCGGTTCAGTTTTCGGTTTATAAGATAAAAAACCATTATTATTCGAACCGAATTTGATTTTTTAAAATATAAAAATAAATATTTTATTTCTAAATTAGTGAAAAATATTTAAAAATACTATAGAAAAAGATAATTTTTCAAAATTTAAAAACCGATGAACTGAACCGATCCAAACTATTGGAATTCGGTTCGGTTTAGTGAATACCGCACATTAACCTTATTTTTTTTTTTCAAAACCGAACCGAACTGCCACAAAATTTTAAACTTTCATCCTTTGTTCATGATCAAGCATCACTTGCCTGCTGCTGCACACATTACCTCTGGTTTAATCAAAGAGAGTGTATGTTTCAGGTTCCACCTGAGCTTCCTGATGCCTTGATAGCTGCCGTTGACAAAGGTAATATCATAACCATGCCAAATAGAAGCATGCCAGCTGATCCTCATCCGACTCCTGGAGCACTTCTAATGGGTGATGCTTTCAACATGCGCCATCCTTTAACTGGTGGAGGAATGACTGTGGCATTGTCTGATATTGTTGTACTTCGGGATCTTCTTAGTATCTTGAATCATTTTACACATTACGCAGGTTAGTTGGCTGCTTATGCTATGATCCGGTTTTAGTAACCATAGCTCTTTCACCATTTCAATTTATTTGTGCCATATATCATATGATTGACTTCTTATTGGTATGATCCTGACCAAGTATCTAGTATGATGTGTTTTGCTATGTTACTCTGACTCTTCATTTTTCTTAAAGTATTCGTGTCCGACATATATTCGGACATGAGTATTGGGGTACGATCCTCCAAATATATGAAAAAATTTAGCATACCCGTATCGGACATATACCCGAGTCCGTATGTAACCAAGTAAACATGAGTCTAATATAGTTGCATTGCATCTTTGGTTTAATTGCAACTATCACCACAGAAAGAATTGTTTCAACTGCTTGACAATCCTAGCGACTAGATTTTGGTGTCATCTTCAAAAATATGAAATTGATGGCCTGGCAATGTTCGTGACATAAACGACAAAAATTCTTGATTCTAGGCTCCACTACTAACATTAAGCCCCTTTTCTTTCCAACCCGAATGGTCTTTGAAGATATACAATGAATCAGAGACGTATTTTCAAAATTTTTGCTGTTTGCTCATGAAATGATGTTTATTGCAGCCTGTGGCATCTACGATAAATACTCTGGCTGGTGCCCCTTATAAGGTGTTTTCTGCTTCCCCTGATCAAGCAAGGAAGGAAATGCGCCAAGCCTGTTTTGACTATTTAAGCCTTGGGGGTGTTTTTTCAAATGGACCAGTGGCTTTACTCTCTGGTCTAAACCCTCGCCCATTGAGTCTAGTTCTTCATTTCTTTGCTGTGGCAATTTATGGAGTTGGTCGCCTGCTCCTACCATTTCCTTCACTTCAACGCATGTGGATTGGAGCTAGGTTAATTTCGGTATGTATTTTCCACTCTTTATGCTGTTGAGTGTTGATGGCTCTCTTTTTACCTTTTAACCTATGTTATTCTGACTCTTCATCTTCTTTAAAGTACTCGTGTTCAACATCCATGTCTGACATATATTCTGATATGGGTATGAAAGTATGATCTTTCAAATATATGAAAAAACTTTGAAAAAATTAAATATACCCGTATCCGACATTTACTCTCGAATCCGAATAACGTAGCTTTTAACTCTCCTTTGTTTCCTGTTCTTTTCCTTCCTTCCCTTCTCTATTTATATGAACCGAATAATCTCAATATGCAATTTATTTATCATGCTACTCGAACTTTCAGCCCTTTCTTTTTGTTACTCTCAACTGATGCTGGTAATACATGGCAGACAGCAATATAATTGGCAAGATAGCATCATATACTTCACAATAATTCCAGCTTTTAACAGCTACAATTGGTTAATACTTTCTTTTTTCTTGTAATAACTTTGTTATTTGTTCCAGAAGGAAAAAAAGAAACCCTATAACACAGCACTTTGAATCCTACTTGAATGCTAGGTCCATTAGTATACTGTAGAAAAACATAAAATCTGTATAATGGTATACTGGATTTTGCCACTTTGTGCTGAACATTTTTCCGCCTTTTCTGCAGAGTGCATCAGGTATTATTTTCCCCATAATCAAGGCAGAGGGAGTGAGGCAGATGTTCTTCCCTGCCACAGTTCCAGCAGTATACAGAGCTCCTCCCGTCGATTGATATGCCCGGTCATGGTAGCTTCAGCTTTTTAGCACCGAAGATAAAAAGCTTGAACCAACTCCTCTTTGCTTAGACTGGTGACTGATGAGTACATGTTATGTAACATGTATACCAAGGACATTGTACAACTGTGCTAGGTTAGAGACGACTAGGAACTGTTCTTTCATTGTATGAACAAAATTCTTGCAAACTGAAATACTTTAATCGAAAAAAATCTTTATTCGTGTTGTACAACATTGTCAAAAAAAAAAAGATTCAGCATGTTGACTAAATAGATTTCAATAATAAAAAAATTGACAGAAGAAATATTACTTACTTGAACAAAACACAATGGAAACTGGAAGAAGGCCATCATTCATAAACCTGCATGCAATAAAATGGGTTGTGCAGATTATTTTCCAGCAAAACTGACCACAAAAATTTTGACCTATTTAAACTTATTGGATTGAAATGATAATGTCTTACATGTTTAACTGACTTCACTATTGAGTATGATAGCCATGAGTTTTGATCTCTCCCTTTAGTTGAATGAAATCAACAGAATCTAGTGAATTTGCATTTTGCACTGCCAAGTCTATGTTGTGGGTTTCTTCGAAACCTCTCAAATCCAATTGCAAATCTTACTTGTCCTTTATGGACAATGATGGCGAGCAAACAATTCTTCAGCATGGTATCTTCAAATTTTGCCTTGAATCCTTTGTCATCTTGAAGGATCTCCATGATTCTGACCCTCAGATCCATTCACCATGTGCAGCTTGTCCAAAACTAGTGCTAAAGATGAGTTAGTAATGAGAAGTAAATTTTTATTTTACACTTCCTAAATCAACCGTAACGTCTACCCTATATTGTGATTCATACCCAGAAGGGATCTATATACTGATCCAACTTGAGCCAGGTTGCTTCATCACCCCAACATTTTTCATGGATTCCCTCACTCTAGCTGCTTCTTCCCATTGACCAGCAGCTGCATAAGTATTTGATAAAAGCACATAAACTGATGGATTATTTTGCTCTTTTTCAAGGAGAAACTCAGCAATAATTCTTGCAAGCCTTAGATTACTATGAGATGCACAAGCACTGAACAAGGTCCACCAGATATTAGAATGGGGTTCAATATGCTGACTGTCTAGTACTCCTTCAGCTTCATCGAGATACCCTGCCCGACCAAGAAGGTCAACCATGCAAGAAAGGTGATCTTCTCCAGGCACAAAGCCATACTCATTTACCATGGAATTTAATATCCAAGTGGCATCATCAACTAAACCAGCATGGCTGCAAGCAGAAAGAAGAGCAGTAAATGTTGCTTGATCAGGTTTGACCCTACCTGCATCTTTCATTGCCTTGAAACAATGGACAGCTTCTTTACCTTCTCCATGCTGTGCAAAAGCAGAAATGAGGGCATTCCAAGAGATTGTGTCCTTTGCAATCATCTCATTAAAAACTCTCAAAGACCAATTTAAAATACCACATTTTGCATACATTGTGATTAGTGCATTGCCTAATGATGTTTCTAAAGAAAGGTCATGCCTGAGGATGTAACCATGAAGTTGTTTCCCATTACTCAAGGATGAGATGCTGGCACAAATACTCATAGTAATGCTAAGTGTATATGCATTTGGCCTGAGGTTTGATATCAACAGCTTGGATAATTGCTCTAAGCCCTGAGCTGGGAACCCATTTAGAAAGAATCCCGATATAATAGTATTCCAGGAGATCAAGTTCTTGGGAGACATTTGAAATAATTGATAGGCTTGATTCATCTTCCCATGCTTAGAGTATGAAGAAACCAATGCGTTGGAGACCTGGACTCTTGAAATGAGTCCATTTTTAAACACAAGGGCATGAATCATCTCACCCATTTCTATGAATTCTGAGCATGACAATAAACTTCCGAAAGTGAATTCATCCGGTTCAATCCCTGACCGTTGCATTTCCATGTAGATCAAAAACGCTGATCTACCAGAGCTTCTTTGAGCATAAATTGATACCAGAGTATTCCATGACACAATATCCTTCTGCTCCAATCTCTCAAAAACTATACGAGCAGCATTTAAATCCCCACAACTAGAATACATAGTTATCGCTGCATTGCTCACAGAGGTAGACTGTTCAAACCCCATCTTAACAGCTTGTGCATATACTTGATCCCCAACTCTTCGACATGAACACGAACTCATTAGACTCACAAAAGTCAGTTCAGAGGGGCTCAAACAAGCCTCTAACATCTCCCTAAACATTACCAACGCTTGTTCAACTCTTCCTACATTCATTAAACCATCTATCATCACATTAAAAGTAATCCGATCGTGCACAAAGCTCTCTACTTCTTCAAAAACCCGGCAAGCATTTACAACATCTTCACAATGAAAATACATAGTAATTGCTGCATTAACCACAGAAGCTCGAAACAAAAACCCAGTTTTAACCACCAAAGCTTGCACTTGCCTCCCAAAACCCAACTTTTCACTAGAACACTCGCTCAACACACTAGCAAAGCTATAATTATCATGCTTAAAACCCAAAAAATGCATTTGCTTAAACAAACCAAATCCAAAGTCTTCATTCCCATTTTCCACACACCCGGTAATCATGGCATTCCATACCGCCACTTCTTTCTTAGGCATCTTATCAAACACCTCGCAAGCATAAGAAATTCCTCCCAACTTTGTACATGAAGACAACATCGTAGTCCAAGAGTAAACATCCGGGTCTTTAATTTCATTAAAAACCCTTTTAACAGAAACTAAATGATGGGTCTTCGAATAGAGAAAAAGGAGAGTGTTGAAGACATGAGAGTAGGCTTTGAAGCCGGATTTGATGGCGTAGGCGTGGAGTTTAGTTCCAAATTCGAGGTTGGGGAGATTGGCACAGGCTTTGAGAGTGGTGGAGAGAGTGTAGTGGTCGGGTTTAACGTTGTGGTGGAGACAGTGAATATCGTCGAATAGATTGAGGGCATCTTGGTAGTGAGTTGAGCGAGTCAGACTTGCTAGGTGAGAGTTGAGTTTGATCAGCTGTTGTTGATTAAGACAAGTTTCAGTTATGGTAGTTAACCCTTTCGTAAAATAGCCAGGAAGCTTTGTCATTAGTCAATTTCTCATATTTTCTCATTGTTTCGCAGCGTAGGATTCTTTATATCAATGTCGCAGTTGCTTTGCTATTTAGAAATTTTTTTGGGCCAAAGCTATTTAGATTATTTTCCAAAAATCTATACTCATAATTTATGCTAGTCAATTAAAATATATAAAAAAAAACTATCTAGTAATATTTTTGTTAACGTTTACATATTATTAAACGAGAAATTTTTTTAGCCAAAAATTAAGGAAGAAATTACAATTGTTATTATATATATATATATATATATATTAATATTTGTTGTCACCTGTCTTGCAAGGAATATTTTAAATAATAATTATATTATAAAAATGTTTGAAATTAATAAAATGCATATTAACATTTAAAATTTTGTCTCAAATGCAAAATATATTAGCTATAAATTAACATAAAATTTATTATTTTTAACGATAATTTAAAATTAAAACTCTGAAGACAAAGAGAGCTTTTCGGGAGATTAAGACTGGCAAGGAATCTTTATTAGTCAGTACTCCAATGGATACCATATCCTATGCGATGAATTGTTTCCTTTTTCCTAAGGGTTTATGTCATAAAATCAATAGTGTAATTAGCAACTATTGGTGGAGGTCTAAATCTAAGGGAAGAGGTATAAGCTAGTTGAAATGGAGCAAATCGTGTTTGCACAAAGATGCTGGTGGAATGGGGTTTAGAGATGTTAAATGTTTTAACCTGACCCTTCACAAAAGCAAAGATGGAGATTGGTGAAAAACATAGATTCTTTGGTGTACAAAGTGTTGAGTGCTACATATTTTCCAAACTCTTCTTTTTCGGAGGCTACTCTTGGCCTCAAATCATTCTTTCACAAGGCAAAGCATGATCTGGATGGCTCGAGATGTTCGTCTTTCGGGATTAACGGTGGAGGGTGGGAGATGGAAATAAGGTTGGAATCCGGCAGAACAAATGGCTTTTCCCTCAAATGCATTGGTGAGCCACTGTAACAATCAAAACCAGCTGCAAGAGAATGCAATGGTGGTTGATATAATAGATATACTCACACATGGTGCTGGAAACCTGATTTAATTAACGGTCTTTTTAATTTTCAAGGGAGGAGGCAGAGCTGATTTGTACTAACCCACTTGGTCGTTTTGAACACTACGATGAATTAGTATCGAGCGTTGACAAACATGGATCATACACAATGAGAAGCGCTTATCAGCTGCTTCTTAACAATGCAGTTCCTTGCTTGCAATTTTTGTACCTACCAAAGATGTGAATCCCAGATCTTAGGATTTGCAGAAAACAAAAATGTTTATATGACATTTTTGAGATAGAATTGAGTTAAGCATAGCAGTTAATTTTCCTTCATGCTATAAAACTGTGGCTCTGGGGGCATTTGAAGAATAACATTAATTGCGAAATGGGTTGTCTCATCTCATGTCTGTCAATGGAAGTTGCCATTGCCAATACATCAATGATTCTGTCATTCCAAACAATTAACCAAGTGTACATATCCACCCCCATAAATAGCTGAAAATGAAATATAAAGGCAAGGCAACCTTTTCTTTTTGCCAGGGAAAGCTCCCCCCCAGCCAGCCACTCTGCCACTAGAAAATCTCAAAATCCAGCTAGCAAGGCAACATTCCCACCAACCTTCCTTCAATAATTTCAACTTTCTTTTTTGTGATATGTCTTGTATTTGTTATTTTCACAGAATTTATGCATTATTTAGTCTTTTCAATTTTGGATCGAGGTATGTGCTTTAAACATGATTAACGAATGTTTATAAACATAGATTAAGGTAGTAAATATTTTTATATTTAATGTATTATTTTTTTTAAAATTAAAAAACACACAATATATTAATTATATATTAATTTTTTTAAATATCACCTAAACCGTTTAATTAATGTCGGTAGACACTATATTTGTTTCGTAAATATTTTTGTTTTTATTAAATAAAAAAAATAAAAAATTAAAGACAAACAAATAATAAAAAGTTGAAAACAAAAATATCTACCAAAAAAATCTTAGGATTAACGACGTCGTATGCTTCACCGACGCGCTAATAACTGTATCACAATTTTCAAGAAAAGAAAATAGGCAAAGGCAAATAAAGAGTCCAAGTCTCCCTTTCACACTTGACTTATTATACTTCTAATTATACTTATTTATTTTTTACAAACGATCCGACTAACTCATGAGACTGTGAGAGTGTTAGAAGATAAAGCGAAATCAAAAACAAAAAAGAAAACACTCACAACACTCAGATCTAAGATCCAAAATCCAAAATCCGAATGCCCATGTCCCATTTCTTCATCTAAGGTGCACTCTCTCTCTCTTTTCTTTCATCATTTCCTCCATTTTTTTTTTAATCTTATATTCAAAGCTTTCTCATGCTTTGGATCTACTTTTCATTTTCTCATTTTCATTGTTTGGCAATAAAATTTTAATGTCTATTCTTTCCATGAAGAAGCTAAAATTTTGTGTAAATCTGTTGTTTGTTTGATACAGTGTAAATAATAACAACAAAGTTTTAGAACAGAGTACCAACCAACCATGTCAAGGAGGCAAGTAACTTCCACGCGCCGCTTTGTCGACAGCGGAAACTTTCCCTTCGCTGGTGTCTTACATTCCAAATCTCGATCTCCTCCCATTTTATCAATCGGCCTTGTCGTTGTGGTATATCTATCTTTTTTCTAAAAAAAATAAATTATTTTACATCTATTTTTTGTTGCGTTTAATAAAGGAAATTAACTGAGGTGGTAAATTCTTTTTTTTTTTTTTTTAAATAACTTTCAGGGAGTTATCCTTCTTCTTGGCTATGCCTATAGTGGTTCAGGTATTTTCTCCATTTTATTGGGATTTCTTATTTAGGTTTACTTGCTTTGTTGTTCAATATGCTAATCTTAATTGGTCACGCTCTTCTTTTTGGGGGAAATACAGCTAAATTCCGAGGTGAAGCAGTTAGTAGGATCGAAGGTAAATTCTGTTTTACTTTATTCCTTATTGGATTTGATGTTCACAATTAAATTAACTTGCGAAGTTACTGTTTTTTATTTGATTGTTATTAGTATCTTGTTGTGATGCCTCTTTAGAACTACTTAAATACTTAACGGATTTACTAATGCTATGTTTGGGAGAGTAGATTTGGATTTGGTTTGTCATATCAATTGTGAGGATGAATGCATACATTATGTAAAAATTAGTTAAGATTCAACAGGCTTATGTTTTTGAGAGGGTATAAAGAAGGTAAAATTTAGATTCAATGGAGACAATCACAATATCTTGGAAACAAATTTGATCTTAGAGGCCTTGCTTCTGCATCTTATTGTCGTCAGGCTTACTTTCCTTTGATACTTATAGCACAGAATAATCTCTTACTAGTCACCATGATCTTCTCCTTAACTGCTTCTTAGAGGAAGAAAAATCGAAAGACAAGGTAGGACCCGAAAATCTTAGTTCTCACCATCATTTCATTTAATTGTGGTCTGAGGGATAAAAATGTATATCACTGGTGGTTATATTAGGTAGATATGGTTTGAATGTCCTTTGACAATTGGAACATTCAAAGTGTGTGGTTATAATGGAATTGCAATGCTTTGGAAAGGGTATATTTTCATTCAGTGTAATATTCCAAAAATCAATTACTTTCTTGTTATCTTGTAGGTGACTATTCATGCACACTAGAAGTTCAGAGGGCAATACCTTTTTTAAAGAAGGCATATGGTGACAGCATGCACAAGGTTTTGCATGTAGGCCCTGATACCTGTTCAGTGGTCTCTAAACTTTTGAAAGAAGAGGAAACTGAGGCCTGGGGTGTGGAACCATATGACATAGAGGATGCTGAAACATATTGCAAGAGTTTTGTGCGCAAAGGCATTGTACGTGTGGCAGATATCAAGTTCCCTCTTCCGTATAGGCCAAAGTCATTTTCTCTTGTTATTGTGTCAGATGCCCTTGATTATTTGTCTCCAAAATACCTGAACAAGACTCTTCCTGAGTTGGCAAGGGTGGCCTCTGATGGTCTAGTTATTTTCTCAGGTTATTCCTTACTCTTTTAAGTTGCATATAAATGATAAAATTAGAGTTAGTCCGGCAGAGAAATTGCTTATATACAGATATACTTGCTTATGAAGA
Source organism: Fremontodendron californicum (assembly GCA_030761205.1). Classification (NCBI taxonomy): domain Eukaryota; kingdom Viridiplantae; phylum Streptophyta; class Magnoliopsida; order Malvales; family Malvaceae; genus Fremontodendron; species Fremontodendron californicum. Next base: position 3,398,317 of record JAULJL010000020.1, read on the forward strand.
TAATTGCTTCATAGATAAAAAAAATGTTTCTGATGTAAGTACACAACAATATCATCTCTGTCTCTGTCTAACGATGCATCAGCAACCTCCATGGCCTTGCAATGAAAGTTAATATGTTAAGATTTTTAATCTTTCTCTGGTTCCTTTTTATGCCATGCCTGTTGGGAGACCAGTCACACACCTCACACCTGCTAGCCCAAAATGTATATGAATTACTATAGTAAGGTAGATGCTAGACAATTCTTCCCTATACTAGCACTTAATTACCAGTCTGGAGCAGTATTACCATTTAGAACAATTTCCTAGAGGCTATAGGTGCAGTCATGGGTGATTTTTAGATGGATTTAGTACGTACTCTCTTGATTTTCTTTGGCAAGCTGGGAGATTAATAACAGCATTTCTCCCTCAACAGATTTGATCCTTTCTTTTGTTTTATTTGAATTTTAACTGCTTTCATTTTGTTGTTCAGGTTACCCTGGTCATCAGAGGGCTAAAGTGGCAGAATTATCCAAATTTGGGCGGCCGGTCAGTCTCTATCTACTCCTTATAACAATGGGATTTGGAATAGAAATAGGCTATAGTATATCTTTTAACTTCCATTTGATCAAAATTGTCCCATAGCCTTTTTGTTTCACTGAATCTTGTTTTTCGATATTGATTTTATAATATCCTGTTGGTTGTTCAGACTTTCAATTACAGAATAAATAGTTGTTCTGACCAAAGTATTGACGAGATTTTATTGTGATTAGTCAGAATTTAAGTAGTCTAAAATGTTCAGCAAGAAAGAGGTCCAAAAGTTTGGACTTTGCTTGCATATATCCTTCACTAAATTGACTGGTGATAAATTTGAAGTTTGGAGATAGTCCGGTAGGAACAAAGAAGACATCAATTATAAATGGATATGTACACGCATTATTTACCCAAATGGTTACTTTTTTCTACTTATTCAGTTATGATCTCTGTTTATGAATATTATCACTTATCACTGACATTAATGTGTCAAGTTGACCTTATTATTGACATATCTGTTTCATTCTTGAAGGCTAAAATGCGGAGTTCATCTTGGTGGATTCGGTTTTTCGTCCAGACTAGTTTAGAAGAAAATGAAGCTGCCATTAAGAAGTTTGAGCAGGCTGCATCAAAGAGGTCATACCAGCCAGCTTGTCAAGTGTTCCACCTCAATCCATACCACTGATATAAAGAGATATTCATAGGTAAAAATTATCTTCAGCTGCTCTCATATGAAATATAGCCTGCCTGAGTGTCGGGTAACTAAATTTGGTAAAAGAGATGTTGTATCAGTCGCTAGTGTTGTGCCCTTAACATTACAAACTTTATATTATTTATTAATTTAATTGATGGGAAATTTACGGTTATTTGTTTTCACACATGCGTTTCTATCTTATTTTAATTTGTATCTTTGGAAGTTGTCTAGCTTTGCATTAGGGAATGCAACTCTTTTTTTTTTTACCACTAATTTTGTTATTTAATAATAGTATTATTGATCATTGTTACATTTATAATTATATATGATCAAATTACATAATTTATACTATTCTTAATAAAAATAATATTATTATATTATATTTTATTATCTCTACATTTATTAGTTATTAAATTACTTAATTTCTTATTTTTTTAATAAAAAATAATATTATTGCATTTTATTATTTTTACATCTATTAATTTCTTACTCTTTTTAATAATAAATAATATTATTACATTTTATTATCTTTATATTTATTAGTTATCAAATTACTTAAAAAATTTATTTTATCTATAACACAAAATAGGAATATTATGTTTTGTTATCTTTTACAGCTATTTATTATGAAATTGGATTTCATGTTATGTTAAAGTGAAAGATAAATAATTATAATAGATAACAAATAAATAGTTGTAAAAGATAATCTATACTAATATAAAATGAATGATTGAGTTAGTGTCGTCAAGACTCAAGTGACATTAATTCAGTTGATAAAATTACAAAAAGATCAAATCAATTATTATATCAAATAATAAAATAAAGGATTTGATAAAATTACAAAAAGATCAAATCAATTATTATATCAAATAATAAAATAAAGGATGTTGATGTATTTTCAATTTTTTTTATATAATTTTTATTTTGAAAAAATTTATCAATTTTATCTTGAAAATTACCAACTTAAAAAAAAAATTACCCACTAATCAATTTATTTTTAATATAATTTTTACTATTTTTTTTTTCATCCACCCACATAATGGGTGTGTCATAATCTAATAATAATAATAAAAGTTATAATTTTATAGCAACTATTTAATTAATAAAATTGTATCGGTAGGCATTGTATCATCTCAATTTTGCTTGTTTAAACTTTTATGAATGATAGAGTTTCAAGATTTCACAAACTAGTTTAGAGAATATCTTACAGTATTAATTGTCAAATATATAATAAAAAAATATTTTATAAAATACTTATAATTTCGTAAAATTTTAATACTACATATAATACAATTTATTCAATATATTTTGTATTTAAATCTTATACTGTTAACCATCAAGTATATAATAGAAAAAATATTTGATAAAATATTTATAATTTCATAAAATTTTAATACTACACATATATAATACAAATTATTCAATATATTTTGTATTTAAATGATTTAAAATATGTAATTTTGAATTTTTTTTTTTGTTAATTTTCTTCTTTGTCTACGGATGGGTAGGTGAGAAAAAGATTATGTAATTTCATTTGACAAATTTTTTTTAATTACATATTATTTTTATCAAATTACTAAATTTTTAAAATGCTTTGATTTTGTCATTTTATTTACATTTTGAATAAGTAATAAGAAAATTATGCAATTTTCATTTTACATCTTCTCTTTCAAGTTTACATATTATTCTTATGATTACTAAATTTCTTAAATGTTTTGATAACATATCTTGTAATTTCATTTACCGTTTGAATATAGGTGATAAAAAATTTATGTAATTTTCCTTTTACAATTTTTTTTTTATAAAAGATGAAATTCATTATAATTAAGAATCAGAATTGTCAAAAGACTGCAGTATAAACTTCCACCACACCTTTTGTTCTCCCATAACACACTCTATTGTAGCTAAACGAGGAGCAAACAAATTAGCCTCTCTCTTAACATAGAAAAAGAGACAAGATCTAAAATCCAAAGCTAAATTTAGAATATCCTTGACAATACCGCCCCCCCCCCCCTCCCAAAAGGTTGCATCTAATCTATGTAAATCATTAATAGCCATTAGACAGCCGCTTTCAACATGTATCTTCTTAAAACCCATGTTTTTTGCTAATTGAACACTAAAAAGTAGAGCCATCATCTCAGCACAAAAAGGATTGTCAACCAGGCTTACCTTAGAGATAGCACAAAAACGGACCCCTCTTGTATGATTCCGAGCAATCACGCCTAATGTTGCAGTGTTATTCCCAACACAGAAGCCTGCATCCACATTTATCTTCACTACATCTTCCGGCCGAAGCCATTACTACCAAAGAGAGATTGACTATCATTTATGTTCTGAAACTCTTCAACCATTCTGCTTGCCTATAAAATGATAGCCGTCGATGTAGCACAAATTTTATCATGCAAACAACGATTTTGGTTCCTCCAAATCAGCCAACAGATATAGAGACACCGCTCAAGGACTCCATGGTTAACTGAACAAGTTAGAAAAGATTCCAAAACTCATACGCCAAAGAGCTATTAAAAATAGGAAGCAACGATTCATTCTTCCTATTCCAAATAGTCTTACTAAAGGCACATTCAAACAACACATGATACCATGATTCTCCCTCTGTACCGCATACTGAGCAGTAATTTTCAATCTGAATTCCCTTCATATTCAGAGCCTGATTTGTAGGTAAATTGAATGCAACAAACGCCACATGAAAAATTTCACCTTTGAACATGTTATTCTTACAAAATTACTAAATTTCTCAAATGTTTTGATAACATATATTGTATTTTCGTTTACTTTATGAATAGATGATAAGAAATGTAGTATTACCACTTTTATTATCATTTACATTTTGTTAGTTAATTTATCTAATACAAAATAGTAATTTTTTTTAATCTTTTACAACTATTTATTATAAAATAAAAACTTTTATTATCAATGTTATCTTTTATAATCATTTGTTATCATTCACTATAACATAACATAATATGTAATTTTGTAAAAAAATAATTATAATTACACAATTTATTAATTAGATAACACAAAATTGTATTACCACATAATATTATGTTGTTTATAACTTTTATTAAAAAATTACATTTTTTTTGTTATCTAAAAATTGATGACTGATTATCTGTGTAACGGATTAAAACCTTATGGTACCCGAGAACTTCCATCCGAATAATGGATTAAACATTTGACTAGTTAGATTCATAGAAATGTAAAAGTTCCATATTAATAGAAAGGATAAATTATCACATCCACGAGTTTTTAGATTCCACAAATGAGATTAACATGATCATACATACCCTTTAAGATATATTTAAAAAAGAAAAAAATAAAACTAATTTAAAAAAAAAAAATGAGACAATTGATAATTTTTAATTCCACTTGCAGAGTTAAAAAACTCCATTGCTCGTGTATCAAAAACAAACTCTTAATAAACACTGAATCTTGATGATACATTTTTGGTTACACAAGGATATTAAAAATCCATATTCTGTTATCCTATCCTTTAATAAAATACTCCGGATTCCTAAACAGCATCATCTATAATTTGCATGGTATACAAAATTGCTGAATAGGTTCAAATTTATCCCTGACCATTCATGTAACAAGGAAAATATAGTTTCTTATTTGGGAAGAGAGATTTGAACCTCATTGAACAGGAAGAATCATGCACAACTCACTGAGTCAAATACTCGGATGCAGGAATATATAGTTATAGGTTAGGATATTTGATTTTACCAATAATCTCCACAAGAGCATTGCCCATCCTTGAAGCAATGAAACCTATGGGTATCCCTTATAGTGATTTCCCTCCCAGAAATAGCAGATATAAACTTGATTGCGTTATGGCAATCTCCACATATCCTCAGGTTTTTAATCACAAGCATAGGCTCCCCATCTTTTGTTGAAAGCAGCCCAAATGCAACTGCTAGCTTCTCGCTATGATGACCTAACCTTATCTCCTTCTCTCCAGGTTCTATCTCGTCGTCCTTAACCAAAGTCCACCGCAGATCTGGAACATAGCCAGCTAGCCTAATCTTCCTTCCCATTTCCTCCAAATACTTGTAAATTTCTTTGATCATCGGGTGCGAAATATCTTCAGCCACAAACACATGAATTCTTTTATTCACCTCAATCCAACTACAACCTGGTTTCTTCCTTACACCTCTGTCTCGCATAAGCTTTCTAACTGTAGCTGCCTCTTCCCATTTGCCGCTGCTGGCGTACATATTTGCAAGCATGACATAAGGAACAGCATTTGAAGGTTCCAGCTGAAGAAGCTTGTTTGCTGCCTTTGATGCTAGTTCCATGTTCCCATGCATTTTAGAAGCACCAAGCAGTGCAGCCCAACCAATTGTGCCAGGGCTAAATGGCATAGTCTTTATGAGCCTCTCAGCTTCACGTAGCTTGCCTGCTCGACCTAATAGATCGATCATGCATGAATAGTGTTCCACTTCTGGTTCAATTCCAAACTTCTCTTTCATAATGTTAAAATACTTCTGGCCCTCCTCAACTTCTCCCGTATGAGCACATGCTGAGAGAACTGAGATGAAGGTTATACTCGTAGGGGAAATATTTCGCTCCAGCATGTGCTCGAAAAGAATTAATGACTCCGTTCCGATCCCATGTTGTGCATAACCAGCAATCATTGAATTCAAAGAGACAGTATTATGCTCTGGCATCCTATCAAATAACCGTCTTCCATCCTGAAGATTTCCACATTTTGAGTACATAGCAATCAGGGCATTATTGACTTGAATTTGATTAGGGATTTCAGATTTGATTGTCAGTGCATGAATCTGTCTTCCCTGAGAAGGTGATGACAAATTGGAGCATGAACTAATTACATTTACAAAGCTACAATCATCGGGGCGATAACCAACACGTTGCATCTCTCGGAAACACTCAAGAGCCTCCTCAGAGAGTTCCTCATTCAAGGAATATCCCGAAATCATAGTGTTCCAAAGAACCAAATCCGGTCCTGAAACCTCTTCAAAGACTTTCACACAATCTGACATACCACCTCCACATTTTGAATACAAATCAATCAAACCACTCCCAACATGAGCATTTTGATGAAAGCCAGTCTTAATCAACATAGCATGAAACTGAAACCCTCCTAACAGGTCCTCTAAACTCGTAAACGCTGTCAAAACACTAGCCAAAGTAAACATATCAACATCTAATCCTCTTCTAACCATTTCCTGAAACAATGCCAATGCTTTTGCTCCCTCTTTATGCTGCCCATACGCCACGATCATCGAATTCCAAGACACTTCATCTTTACCCTCTCCCATCTCATAAAACACCCGCTTTGCCTCCTCTAAAAGACCCTCTTTGCTATAACACGAAAGCAACACATTGTTAACCGAAGCATATGAATCAAACCCACCAAAAACCACAAAGCAATGCATCTGTCTAATCAAAAACACATCATTTAAACAAGCCGTGATCACCCCAGATAAAGTAAAGCCATCCATTTCAAAACACAACTCTCTCAATTTTTTAAACAACCCCAGTGCAGGTTCAGTCCGACCACAATCTGCATAAGCAGAAATGAGAGTGTTATAAGAAACAAGGTCTGGGTGAGGAATCTGATCGAACAGTTGATGGGCAATAGAAGGGAGGGATTCCTTGGCATACGCAGCGATGATGGCGTTGAAAGAGAATGTGTTGGGGTCTTGGGTTTGGTAAAAGGCGTTGTGGGCAGTGGTTAAGAGGCCGCATTTGGAGTAGAGGAGGATGAAGTGATTGGAAAGGTAAGTTGAAGAAGAAATGAGAGATTTGATGTAAAGAGTGTGGAGGGATTTGCCTGTTAAAAGGTTTCTGTCGCTTATGCATGTTTTCAAAAGGTTGCGGAAGTTTTGGATGGTCCATGAGATTTGGGTCATTTAAGGACCAACAATTTTGTATATTGCCCCCGACGAGGCAAGCTTTGACCCTGCAATAAATGGCAGAAGAGAATCTAAATTTGATTCAATCAAATTGCAAATTTGTTAACCCTTTTCATCTATCTCCTATCCATGTGCAAGTGCAACATCCTCGGTAAACCTTAAACCGCCTAAAAGGTTATAGGCCCCGCAATATAGTTCGGATCAAGGAGGCAAGTTCCATTATTTCCTGGGTCTATGGAAATTAACTCTACCGGCCTATAGCCGTTTATTTCTTTGTAATATATATATATATATATATATATATAATTTAACAACAGTATTATCATCAAACTATACATTAATGGATATGAGTAACCAACACATTTTTCACTTAATTGAAAGCTTACTTTTGCTAATATATATAGTAGGGAAAAGTACTAAAACCACATGAGGTTTGATCATAATTTCAGATATATCCTATAATTTATATATTTTTTCTCTCCTGAAAATTATTATCATACCAAAATTATCCTTCTATTGTATAAAACATGTCTAGGGTTGGCAAAATAACCTGAACCGTCGGGTTAGACAGGTAATTTCAAAAAATAATTGGTGCAAGTCGGGTTTGGGTTTATCATAAATCCGAATTGACCCACCCCGATTACTTTTTAATTTTTCTTTCTTTTAATTTTTTATATATGTTAATTCTATATATTATTAGGGGTGAGTATTCAGTCGGTTCGGTTTCAAAATTTTGAAACCGATTAAAATGACTAAATTTATAAAACCGAACGAATCGACCGACAAAGATTCTAAAATTGAAAAAATCGAAACCGACTTAAGTTTATCGGTTCGGTCGGTTTAATCGGTTTTAACTATTTAAAAAATAATTTATTTATTGTATATTATATATTATTATATAATATAAATGATATATTATATATTATATTTTAAAATTATTATATAAATATTTAAAATAAAATTAAAAAGGTCAGTTAGTTCAGTCTATTCGGGATGGGATCGAGGGGTCTTTTCAGGGTCGGAGGCTAAAATTTTAAATAAAATTGAGTTCGGAGCAGTTTCGAGCATATCTAAACTGACCCTTTATAGGAAAAAGTATTAAAACCCCCCTAAGGTTTGATCATAATTTCATATACCCCCTATAGTTTGGATAATACCCTCTTTCTCCCCTAAAAATTAATATCATGTCAAAACTGCCCTTTTATGGCATAGAACATGTCTAGGGTTGGCAAAATAATCCGAATCGTGGGTCGATCAGGTAATTTAAAAAAATAACGGGTTTGGGTCGGGTTCGGATTTACCATAAACCTGAATTGACTCGCAACCGATTATTTTTTTTTTTTATTTTTCTTACTTTTAATTTGTTATCTATGTTAATTCTATATATTATTAGAGGTGAACATTCAGTCGGTTCGGTTTCAAAATTTCGAAAATCTATTAAACCGACTAAACTTATAAAATCGACCGAACCAACCGGCAAAGATTCTAAATTCGAAAAAATCGAAACCAATTTAAATCGATCGGTTTAATCGATTTTAACTATTTAAAAAATAATTTATTTATTGTATATTATATATTATTATATAATATAAATGATATATTATATTATGTATAATTTTAAATTATTATATAAATAATTATATTTAAAATAAAATTAAAATGGCCGGTTAGTTCAGTCTATTACGGATGGGATCGGGGGCTAAATTTTTAAATAAAATCGGATTTGGGGCAATTTCGAGTACATCTAAACGGAGGTCGGGTCGGGGGCTAAAATTTTAAATAAAATCGGGTTCGAGTCCGAACTGATGGAATTCGATTTGGGTCGGTTTGGTTCGATTTTTGATTCTATTCGGTTCGATAGTTGCAAAGTGTAAAAAATCAGAATACTGCACATTAACCGTAATTTTTGTCTAAAATTGAACCTAACCAAACTGTTATCACCCCTAATCGTGGATTATTTCCAAAACTCTTAAAGGATAAAATTATCATTTGATTTTTTTTATAACTTAAATAGGAAGATAAAGTGGAATTTTCAAAAGTTTAGGGAGGTAAGTGAAATTTTCACTAAACTTAGGGATAAGTGTCTTTTACCCTATATAGTATTATGTTATTATTGAACTTAATTTTTTTTTCCCATTTGTCCCCACAGAGATGCTTATAATGGGTTTTGAATTTTGATTTCAAAGATCGAAATTCTGTTTTGATTTTGGTAGAATCTTAGAAAACAATAAAAAAAAAAAAAAGAAACTGATGGAAATTAAACTTATACTATCAGTGTCAGCATTCACTCCATAGTTTATAATACTCATCTGCTGAATTTTGAAAATCTGATCGTGCTTTTGCCAAGTCCCAAGGCTAATATGTAACCATTGACACTTGACCAGGCCATTACGCCAAGCCTGGAAGCCCATCTCAGTTCTTGATAGTTTCGTGCCGCATATCTTTTTCTCGAATGACTATTATCCCTAATGAAAGCCCACAAATAAATGATTAATAACTTGAAAAGTACAAATATGAGAATCAGAAACTGCCTTGCCTTGCTAATGGCCCCGCCAGGAAATGATGAGAATGCAGTTTACGAACTGGCCAAAACATTTGGGCTCTTGTTGTCTACAAACTTATGCGAGTGATTTGGGTCCAAACTTCTGCTTTTCCGGTAAAATGAGGCCAAATATCCACTTAGTTGGTCCCTCCTTTATGATTTGGTAGCTTAGGTTTAAGCTGCCGCAAAAAAATATCGGTTGAACCTCCCCAAAGAAGATCAGATTCCGGGATTTTAAGCATTTATTTTTGTACTTTCAGATTCAGCTCCCTTTTATAATCATGTTCATGGAATATTTCCTTTCTTTTTTCTGGGGGGACAAACAACGAGGCTCTAAAATCTACTCCTAAGATAACTTAAAAGCCAAAACGACATTTGGAAGCTTCAATTCTAGACACAAACACCCATGCCATGCCCGCTCTTTTCTCATTTGCCGACTGAATTTTGGCTTTTGCTTGCTCTTTCAGGACATTATTATTATTTTTATTATCTTTTTTTCCCTCAGTCAATTAACAACAAATATCTAAATTGACTCTTATATTAAGGCTTTAAAAAAAATTAAATTTTGATTAAAAAGAAAAATAAAATTAAATAGACATTTATGTGGGTTTTTTTATCCTAATATAGCTTCTTTTTTTAATTCCCAAATTACAGATACTTTGTTTTTAATTACCGAAATTTTAAATACAAATCCATATTGAATAATATTTTTTTAATATTAAATAATAAAAATTATATAATTTATAATTTTAAAAAATAAATAAAATTTAAATAACAAATTTAAAAATTTAAAAATTTAAAAAAATTAAAAAAATTATATTCGTAATGTCAATCGAATTTTTTCAACTTGTATTCGTAATAAATGGATCTCCAGGAGAAAGACCAACTAAAGCGTTGTGGATTATGCAAAAATAAAGGTCATAGCTAGACCTATCCACAGGTCAAGTAGCCCTTCTTAAAGAAAATTTTTTTTTTAACAGTTTGGAAGTCGCCATGGGGGATGGCAACTTCTAAACTGTAAAATTTAATTTTTCTTAAAAAATATACAAGGGAAATCGCAGTGGGCCATGGCGATTTCTCTTGTATGAATTTGTATTTCTTTTTTAAATTGATCAAGGGAAATCGCCATGGGCCATGACGATTTTTCTTGATCAATTTCAAAAAAAAATATATAAATTTGTTGGAAAATCATCATGGGCTATGGCGATTTCCCAACAGGTTTAAAAAATGGATTTCGGTAATTAAAAACAAAATATCGGTAATTTAGGAATTTAAAAAATGCTATATTAGGATTAAAAAATACCCACTTATATGATCTGATGGTAAAGTGTTGAACTCTTGATTTTAATGATCAAATTTAAATCATGACAATCTCAACTATAAAAAAAAAAAAAGACAATATATATTTACCCTAGCTAATAACCAGTATATGCACCCTGATAATGCCAATTTAAAGAGAAATTTTAAGTATTCTTAATTATTCCACTAAATAAAATTTGAGGTTTAATTCAATTAGTTGTTTAATTTAATTGATTCATATAATCTTTTTAAAAAATAACATTTAACATATTTAATATTTGAATCTCAATATCTACGTTAAATTTTTTCTTCGTTAAAATGTAATTTTTTTTTGTAAAAAAAAAACTATTCCATCAACTGTCACTATCATTTTTAACATTGCCGTATAGATATTACAAAAATCAGACAACTTCATGGAAAAAGAATAAACAGTGATATGCATTTTCAAAAGAAAACAATCAAATTCTTTAATCTAATAAAAAGTTTGCTAACTTTGAAGTTCAGAAACAATTGGGAATTTTAAAAAAAAATTATATACTATATATTATTTTCGTGTTAGTGAGTGTCCATATCACAAAATATACTATAAAATAGATAAGTGGGATTGATTAATTTATTAGAATTTAATCCAAATTAAAAAACAAAAGCAAAAAAGAATGTCGTCGGGAGGCTTTTGTCGTGGCTTGGGTGAACCTTAGGCCTTCAATCAAGGTTTCATTTAGAGTTTGATTATAATTTTTTAAAAGAAAAAAATAAAATTATTGTCATGAGATTTGACAGAATGTGCCCTTAAAAACTATACTTAAAATTTTTGAAAATTTGGTTGTACCCTTGGAGATTGTTTCTGTTTTAGCTTCTTCTTCTAAAGGATTATTCCTTTCACTTTACCAAAATTATTTTGTTAGTTGTAAGCTTTGGCACTTGCCACTTTCTCTATATACACCAATTTGAAGGCTATATAGCATTACCAGTAGAGGCTTAATTTTGTGAAGCTTAAACAGGATTTAAGAACTAAATAATTAAGGCGAAAATATATTACGGTTCCGTTTAGTATTATTGTTGATACAAATTTTGAGATCAAAAGTTATATTAAACTGCAACCTCAATAATAGATGGATAAATTTTTTTGATTTCCACGATTAAAATTATAGTTTGACAATTCAAAAAAAAAAAAAAAAAAAAAATGGAGCTTGTGCGATTTGGAAGCTGATTTTTAAGTAAAATAGTTTTATTATCCTCATATCTCTAAACTTTTATTATTTTAAACATATCTTTTTTGACATTCAATTCCTCACAATACTTTTTCATAACAATACTAAACACTTAAAAATTCTTAAACCACACTTTTTAAACACATTTTTTTCAATACAAGTTTTTTTCAACCTAAACTTTTTCCAACAACAATACTAAAATAGCCCTACATATGATTGCTAATAAATTGTTAGGATTTAGGCTCCGTTTAGTATTATGGTGGACACAACTTTTGAGATCAAAAACTTTGTTTCACCGCAACCGCATTGTTAAACTAATAAAAAAAAATTTACTGTTAAAATTAGAGTTTGGTAACCTAAATCAAAAGGTTAAGAAAATAGTACTTTTACGATTTGAAAACTGATTTTTGACGTAAAATGACTTTTTCATTCTCAAATCTTTAAATTTTTATTATTTTATGCAAATTTTTTTACATTTCATTTTATCATAATATTTTTTCACAACAATGTCAAACATTTAAAAAATTTTAAATATATTTTTTTATCACACTTTTTCAACATAAACTCTTTCCAATAGCAATACTAAACTAACCCTTAATACTAGTATTTTCTAGCAATATTAAAGAACAGTTTTTAATTTTAAAATTAAGCTGCCGTACGTCATATTGACATTAATGATCTAAATTTTCTTTACTAGGACACCAAATTGTGATTCATGTGGAAATTTTTTTGATGTGACTACAAGATCAAGAGGATTGTGGCTAGCTTGGCCTAAAAAACTCTCAAATTTTGCTTTTTGTTGATATTCTCACCTTATATCATTAATGTCAGGAAATTTTTGCATTTTCATTTTCAAGATCAAGATGGAAACTTTGGGGGCTTGGCTTAAAATTTTCCCAACTTGTACTTTAAACTAAAAAATAAAAATTGTTTGGAAAAAGTTTGAGTGTCTTGCAAAAAAACTTGGTGCCATGGATTCTTGAAGGGTAGTATTAATTAAATATTAATATTGTTGAGACTTGAGAGTTGAACATTAATAGATTAAATTTGAAACCATGATTGTTGTTCAGTCCAAATATATATTTTCTCATTCATTGATGTCACTGCTTACATGTATAATATCAATTAATTAACACAAACTTTTTTGAATTAGAAATAATTAAGTTACCTCAGTCAAAAGGGATAAGGGTTGGAGAGCTTCCTAGAAATTACATATACTTTCTCTGGTTTTGGAGTTATTCAAATTTTCCATAGTTTTATTTATAAAAATTATGTTCAATCCAAGCATACAATACAAGTAACCTTGATTATACTAAGAAAGTAAGAATCGATGTTGGGAAATAATGCATGTTGGAAGAGAATTCTGGCTGTCTATTTCAACTGTGACCCATATACATATAGACCTGTCCAAGATGCAGCGGACATTATTTAAGTCCCATCTAGTTGGTGATTTTTTTTTTTTTAAAAAGCAAAAAATAAAAATAAAAATCAAGAGATAAATAATAAAAATAAAAAACAAAATCATTAATCAAACAAAATTTTATACGCTTGTTCTATGTATGAAACCTTTCAATCTATTGATTGATTTGGATTTTCATTTTCAATTTTTATTTATTCGCTTTTAATTATAAAAAAAAAAATCACAAACTCCACTTAATTTTTTTTACCTAAATCTTGCCCTCAAGATTTCAACATATATGCACAAAATTAACTAACAGTTTCTTCCAATTATGTCAACCAATTCTAATTTAAAATAGAAAAGTTGCTATATCTTGGCCGACAAACAAAATCAAGAAGAAAGTCAAGATGAAGGTTAACTAAATAATTTCTTCCAATTTGCAACTGCTACGTGTAAAATCAATTATCAATTGATTGAGACGGAGTAAGCATACGGTCGTCTTTGATAAAGATTTGATTGATGCTTGTATGATTTTAGTGTGTGAACAATGAATAATTCTAATTAGAGAAATTATCTCATATCGCTAGTAGAGTTTTAGATTATACAAGTAAGGTTTAAATGGTGATACATATTTTTTGAAATATAATAAAAAAAATAAAATTAATTAAAAAAATAAGAGATATGATAAACTCTTAACTTTCTTGTTAAAAAGAAATTCTATTCCCAATGTATCATAAACAAATTCAATAAAAATACCTGGTTTTTTTTTTTGGAAAGGAGAGAATATTAGGGTACTCCTGGTTTTGATGGGTTTTTACTAAACTTTTAGATATTTTTTAAAGGCAAAAAAAATGGTATCAAATATTCATTAAATTTCATTTTTGTAAAAGCATATTTGCATCCAACCAAGTAAGGTAATGGATAGTGCGAATTTTGAATATTTGTAATTATTCAATCTTTTTTACGGATTCGGATATTGCGGAATCGGATAAAATTTGGATTTGGATATTATAATTATTATCCACAGTGGATTCAGAACGGATGCGGATATGAAACCTTGGATATCCATTATCCGAATCCACATTACTTATGCGAATAACGGATTCGGATATCTGGATTCTCTATCCGAATCTGCTTATTTTGTGGATTCTGATATCCAAATTTATTCTCCGTTTATTTGAATTTAAAATTAATTTTTATTAGCGTATTCGGATTTTCGAATTCATTATCCGTTTATTTGAATTTAAAATTAACTTTTATTTGATTTTATATTTATATTTAATTCTTTTTACTTATTGAATTCTGATATTTAGCGGATTCGAATATCCGATGGATAATGTTATTTAATTCGAAATCGGATTCTTATAGTAGTATTCGGATTTAATGCGGATAATAAACGAATTCGAATTTTAAAACAAATTTGATAATTCGGATTCGGATATTAAAAAAAATTGCATATATCATCCCTAAACCAGGATGAATTTTAATGATATCATGGTTTCGGTGCCACTGATCACTTGATGGGATCCAATGCTGATGAAACCTAAATCACGAGTTGTTAAAATTAGCTAGCTATGTAGAGTGTTGTGTTGAATGAGTAAAAGCAACAAACAAAAAATAAAATAAAATCTCATGAACAGATAAAGTATTGTTCTATATCAAACATTCAGGAATAACATTTGGAGCTAGAATAAATTTATGAGTTTAAATATATTAGAATCATCATAAAAAGTGAGTTTTTAGGCACCCATAAAATTATACCACCTCATATATATATTTTTAAAGATATATAATTAATGTTATATACTCATCATCAAACCAACTCTCTAACTCCCTTAACCCTTGATTAATTTATCTAAAAACATGTAATTTAGTCTTATTTGATGTTTAATTTTTGTTTTAAAGTTAACTATTCATTTTTAATCAAACTTAAGTGTGTTAATTGAGTTATTGAGAGTTGATTTGGTGCTAATTACATGTCTTTAAAATTTTATTAGATAGCATTATTTTTAAAAGTGCCTAAAAACCCATTTTTTAGAACCATTTTAATATGAATTAAACTCAATATATATATAAGTCAATTATGAGAAAAGATTATTAGTATAACGAGAATTTCTTCTTCTTTTTGCATTTCCTTCTTTTTATGGCTAATTGATTGCTAAACATTAAGATTTGAAGGTGAATCAGTGTTATTCAATTGGTTCATACATTCACTTTAAAAAAATAATATCCAATAAATTTAAATCTCAATATCTGCAATCACTTCAGTTATTTTCATACTATAATCATTTTTATAAAAAAAGTAAAATTTGAAAGTGATGCATGATTGACTTAGGAAATACTCAATCCTGAATGCAGCCAAGACTACAAAAGAACCAAGTAAATTTTGTTTAGCCTAATACTACTCTCTTTTTATCTCCTTTTGACTTTTAAAAGCATAGACCCATAAACACAAATCTATGGTTTCATTTTTGTTGCTTTTTCCCTACCATTTCTCTTTCCTCCTACAATATTAATCCCATATGTATAAAAAATTAAAAAAAAAAAAAAAAAGAGCTGCTAACTAACTCATCACCAGTTAACAAGCTCTGATATATGTACCAAATTAATTAAACTATATATAATTAGGGTTTTTTTTTTCTTCCTTTTCTGCCTTTGATATCATGCTTGGTGTCAAAATTTCTCTACCATTATTGGGAAATTCATTTCATGACAACATTAATTTGCATGTTTTGACCCCAAAAAAAAAATCCCATTGTAGTTTTCCTTTATTTTTTTTCTCCTTCTGTCTCTATCTCTTGGTGAGTGAACAATGATGGATGGCCATTAAAAATGATTGAAAGAAAGTGCATGCATGCTTAATGCTTTAGCTCATTAATTAGACTATCCAACGTATACATATATATGTATTATATTTGATTATTGTACGAAAAAGATTCAGCTTTAGATTTTGCTCTCAACAAAGGAAGTAATGCAACCAATTGCCCATTTTCACAAAGATCAAAAGAGAGAAATAATCAAGTACTGCAACATGAAAACAGTTACTATATTCAGTAGGGAGAAAAGCTAGGTAGCTAGAGATAGAGATATTTATAATATTTTTTTAAATGCTTAATCAATGGGCAGCAATTAATGCATCTGATCATCATCTCTCGACTACGTAATCTGCCTTGAGATTGCGAACAGAGACATGTTTCAAATGTTTATAATCTTTTTAACTTAGTGGGAGTAACTGTTTTGGAAATAAATAATCGTTTTAGATACATCAGAAAGATAAAAGCAGAAGCAATATTACTTAAAGTTGAATCTGTGAGTATCCATTTTGTTTAGAATAATGTGCATGATTATTTTGCCATTTTAATTTTTTCTTATGAATAAAATCCATGCCATAAATCAAGGAGTGCAGGAACTCATGGGATTACCTTTAATGTGAAAACAAAAATATAGTACTGAATCTTGAAGTTATCGGGTGAAAAAGACTCTTCCTATATTCTTTATTGCTAAATCTCTTCCATTTCTTAAGGGCATATAATTTTTTTTTTTTTATAATACAATGAGGGGTGTATTTTTAAATTTTACCTGCACCTAATTTTTTTTCTGATTTAAAGGGGACTTCTCTCCCATATGTTTTTTTTTTTTTTTTTTTTTTATATAAAAAAGACCGCAATCAAAAAATAGAAGAAGAAATTGCAAATATTAGAATTGAATTTAAAATCTTTGAATGCTATTTTTTAAAAGTTATTGTATAAAATAACTGGACTAAATTTTGGGTTCATTCCCTCACATATGCTATTTGGTACAATTAAGATTTTACTCTTAAAATGCAACCACAGAAACCGAACCTGATTGAAGAGGAAAGAGAGCTGATTTACTTACCAACTAAACTAACCTATGGGGTTTTAAGGGTATATAATTGGTAGACTATAAAAAATTTTGTTGGAGAAGATCACCAAGAATGATTAGTCCATGATATTTTATGTTTAACCAATATCAAGCAAACGAAACAACATAAATCTCATAAAGAAAATTTTAGAAAACAATGTTATAATCCAAGAGCAAGGCTGGTTTTATTGAGATAGGACAATAATAGATATTCTAGTGTAGAAAGTACTGGGTAACTTGATGTAGTTGGGTAACTTGATCTGTTATAATCAAGCAGATACTTGATCGACCCACCAGACAGAAAAAATAGTGTAGAAAGTACTGGGTAATTTGATGTAGTTGGCAGGAACTACAAGACATGGACTGATAACATGTGCATTCAAAGTTCCCAAATGTTTTACTTGCAGACATGAAGATAACAATAATAGAATGCAGCCATAGTGAGATACCCAATTTGCTAGAGCCTAGGAAGTTGTGGCCAAAACGTCAAAGCACCTTTACAACTTTACTACTGTGCCTTTTCATGGATGCCTAGGAGGGGCTTTATAGAAGATGCAATTCAATCCATGTGTTACAAAGAAGAATAAAAAAGAATACTTTTTTTGCATTGTAATTAAGAAATATACCATAAAGTTCCTCAGACAGTGCTGATCCGGGAGAACAGAAAATTTAATAAAAGGATATTGAAGTTCCAAATATATGACTGCATTAAAAGTGCAAAGATGATTTGGACTCAACTGCATATATATCTAAAGGATTTAGGGTTACACATTCAGCATTATTGAACAAAGCAAACAAGTCTAAAAGTTAAAAGCTAAAGAGAACCCAGAAGAGAAAAGCTGTTTATACTTCATATAGATAAATCAAAGTAGTTTAATAAACTAATTTTGAGAAGGAAATGGCAAAATTATAAAAGTCGAATTACAAAAACAAAAAATCTCTGCATGAATTCATGCATTAGGAGATTTTTTTTCTGAAATAGTATACAGTGCTGTTATTGTGGCCCGAAGTAGCTTGATTCATCAAAGGTAGAAATTTGTGGCATGCTTTTTTGTTGGCAAGCTTCAAATCCAGAGACAATTTGAGGATAGCCTAGTGAATTTATGTCTCCCCAGCTACTACTTTCGACCGAACTAGTCCCAGTACTGCTGCCATCGACCATGTTGTCCGTTCCATAAAAACCCTCCAACCCATTCAATATCTGTTGATTGTTGCTGTAGATCAGCTCACTTAGCTCAGCTGGGAAACAATCAAGCCCTTGAAACATATCATTAGGAGTACCAGCAGCCTCTTTAACATTAAAATGGGCAGTACTGTTTGTCACTTGAGAACAAGTACTGTTTAAGGGACTAATGGAAGATGCAGATGAAAGTATTTTCATGGAAGTCTCATATAGCTGATCTTGAGCAAAGGAAACATCAAGAGGGTATCGAAAATTCATGGGATTGGTGGTGATGGTAGTGGTGCTTGATTGTGGATGATCATCAGAGAATCTAATTCCTCCTAGTTTGATAAGCAAATTCCTGATGGATTCTTGGTCCTCGAGATGAGGATCTTGGTTTGTGCTTGTTAGGGGCATGACTGCTTGTAGCTGTGGCCAGTAGGGGGCTTGGTTCACCATTCCAGGAATCATATAATTCTCACTTTCTCTCTTCATTTCTTGCTTAAGGGTGAGGCAGCTAGCTCTCCGAGCTTGTTGCTCTTTTCGCTGTTTTCCCAGGAGCTTGTTTTTAAGCCTTGTGTTCCAGTAGTTCTTAATATCATTGTCAGTTCTCCCAGGCAGTTGCGCTGCAATTATAGACCATCTGTGCATTCAAAAGAAACATATAAATTAGAGCTTGAATTCAGTTTATTATTGATTAAGAAGAAAAGATCCTAACTATAGTAATCTTACCTGCTTCCAATGCTTATGTAAAGGCTGCAGATTATGTTATCCTCTTCTTCTGAAAACCCTCCATGCTTAATGTTTGGTCGAAGATAATTCAACCATCTAAGACGACAGCTCTTGCCACATCTCTTAATCCCTGAAATTGGTATTGTTCAAGAGATAAATTTAGACTCAATTTAGCTTAAACTAAAAGAAAATTGAATATAGTACATATCTAAGAAGTGGAAAGGTTTAATAATTCAACTATAGCTAGCAACGTTGCTAACCTATCTTCTGAGGCAAGGCAATCCAGTTGCCACCAGTGCCGTTTGCCTCTATATAACCCTTAAGCGTGGCATCTTCCTCCGGCGACCATGGGCCTCTCTTCACGTTAGCTTTGTCACAGCAAGGAGCTCTCCCCATGTTTGTTATGTGTATGTTTGTTGAGTTGAGAAAGAGAGTTTGAAGTAATTAGCTGCTCTATTCTTGTCACTTGACAATAATGAGAGCGGTAATATATATAGCTATATATATAATTATATATATATATATATATATATAATATATTCACACCACAAAAAAGAGAGGGGAGACTATAAGGGCCAGAGGAAGACGGACTTGGAGAAAACTGTCTGCCACAGGAATTCAAAAAGGGGAATGAGAAAAAAAAAATGAAACTTTATGCATAAAATATTGAAGAAATTGAAAGTGCTAGAACTAGGACCAGGGTTTTTCTTATTGTCCTTCTACCTTCAGAATCTATATATGATGATAATCTAAAATTTTTTATTTATAAATATATATATATAATTAACTATCATTTGCTAGCCATCTCCATAATTTGACTCCCTCTCTTGCTGTACCTTTGACACATGATCAAAGGCTGCTAAGAAATATGATGATGATGATCATGGAATTAATTAGTGGACCCAGCAAAGGTTTTGTAATTACTAATTAGTAAAAGATGAGATCAGATGGGTTGAATGGTTCTTCAGCTATAGTACGTGGCTTCTCAGTAATTGCCTTCTTGATTATGTAAGGAATAAACGTCATGGTTTATGAACAAATTTGGAAGAGAAGAGACCAATCGCTGTTGAGAGTGTTGAGTAAGATCTACCCTAAATTAGCCTGATTATAGCTTAACTTTTTTTTTTCTTTGTCATTTTCTTCTCTTTTTTATTTCATTTTTTTACTTTAGGATTAGCTATTACTTTGTTTAATTTCTAGCTTTTCATGGGCAAAGCTCAATTACTACTATATAATCACTTCCAGCCTTTTTTTTTTGCGTGCCAATGATCAAATCTCCTTTCTCCAATATAAAAGTTTTATTTTTATTATAGTTTTATACTCTCTCTATTAGTCAGTTTTTTTTTTTTTTTTTCAAGCAAAAAAGAGAGAATTTGATTTGATTTGCCTTCTTTTGATTTTCCCGCAGTCAGCACCGTCAAGTGTCAACCCTCCTCCCAAATCCCGATTAAAAAAAAATGATATACAAAGATATTGTCAAAATACCACAATAATGTAGAATTTAAGGGGTATTATTAGGTTAGGTGAACAAATTAATGGGCAAACAAGAAGAAAATTACCATGATCTTTGAAGAGGAAAATTTAGCTGTGGGTTTGAATTTACCACAAACCGATTAAAATAAAGATTAATATTTGATACGTTGATAGTATATAATTTCATACATTGTCAGTGAACAAGATGATGTCACCTCATTAACAATAAAATAATTTATATTTATTTTTAAAATTTTTTAATAAAGTGGTATCATTTTATTTATTGACAATGTATGAAATTATACACTGTCAATGTATTAAATATAAACCCTTAAAATAATAGGAATAAAAATAGGATAGTGGGTTCAATCTTTTTAAAGGTAGATAGACAGATTTCGTTAATTATTTTTAGTATCATAATAAATAATAATAATTAAATCATACAATTGACCGATGATCAAATTAATATATAAAAAAATTGATATAAACAAAGCTGTACAAGTTTATTAGCGGAAGACCACTATCATGTCAATTGCGTCACGAAACTGACTTTGTAGCTTGTCTCTTATGCTTTTTATATTCCAAATTTTCTCAAATTTTGTTCCCCACCATATGTTTTTCACACTTGTCCACTAATAAAAGTAAACCCGTTATAGGCCTGGTCGAGTTAGGATTCAGAAATTTTTTTTATTTTTTATTTGATTCGGTTAGGATTCATTCGAAAATTTATTTTATTATTTAAAAAATATTTTTTTTTATATTTTATAATTAAAATTTAAAAAATATATTTTTAATTTAATAAATAATAATTAGGGTCGAGCTAAACTGACTCGAATTATGAAATTTTTTACTCAAATTTTGTTCGATTCAAGTCGGACCTATCGAGCCAAACGGATAGTCCTACCTTTAAAAGAGGTTTAAATACAAGACATAGCTTCCAAATTCCATTCCGTTTAGATATTTCAAAATTAAGTTGTTTTTTAACACTTAATATTCTTAATTTTATATTCTTAATTTTTAACATTTAAAAATATGGATGATCAATTTTATAAAAAATTTAAAATCTAACAAAAAATACATTAAAGTTAATTTTTTAAAATTCCATAAAGTCAAATAGGAACTATAAATGAACTTCAAATTTAATCCAGTTGGTTCATATAATCACTTTTAAAAAATAACATTCAATAGATCTAAAGTTTAAATCTCAATACACGTAACGGTTTTTTTATTCTCAAATTGCGAGTTCTTTTATAAAAATAAAACAATAAATTTGAGATAGGAGTATAAACTTGTTTTCTGATTTTCGATTAGGTTGAATATATGATCCTAAATTAAAATAATAATAATAATAATAATTAATATAATAATGCATGTAAAATACAATTCACAAATCTGATCTGAATTGGTAGGAACCCAATTTTCACTTATTAAAATGTCACATATAAAGATTATTGTTATATATCTACATGAATTGAAACATTTGGCTAAGTCTAATTTGGCATGAAAACTTAAGGGCACTTATTGATCACCTAAAAAAAAAGTCTAGGGCATTGTTAGGTTTTTTTTTTTTTTTTTTTTTTTTTTCTTTCAACAAAATAGAATATTAATGCTTGAAAAATTAGTTCGTAATGGACATTCTAGAGACAAATTGTGTTGGGTGCAAAATTTTTGAAAGGGTTTTTTGAATCTTAATTTTATTACAACTTCTTACAAAGGAAAATGAAATAGTTGTAAAAGTAATATAAAACTAAATTAGTTTGTTCACTTCTCTTCAAATTTCTTCACATTTTAAGAGAAATAAAAAAGAAAATGAACATAAAGAGAAACTATAAATTAATGAATAAATGTTTTTTTTTTCTTTTTTCTTCACTTCTCTCTTGAGTTTACTATTCAAATAAGAAAATTCTAATCGTTCGTCTCTTTTCACCTCTCTACACTACCCACTTCTTCTCTCAATTTAAAATTCAAAGTTCAAAAATCTTAAGTATACTTTTAGCCTCTAATTAATCTCATCAATTTGGAATAAAAAATAATAAATTTTCTCTCAACCCAAATATTGCCCTTAAATAAACATTACTTTTCTTGTAAATTTATACTAGTTAATACAGACTGGGTTATAATAAGATTTCTTAATTTTTAATTCTTAAAGGGAATTGGAAAAAGAGGCCAACCCAAATAAATGCAAAGAAAGAAAAACCTTAGCTCGTAAAAGATGGCTAACTTGAATAATTGTGATCTAACTTAAAAGAGTGAAAGTCAAAAATATGGCAATATTATATTATAAAATTGCTGTTGAATTTTTTTTCACATGGTTTGATTTCTTTGTTGATTTGGTTGCATTAGCTAAAGCCTTGACATGTTAATACTATTACTATTATTTATATCTAATAATTTTGAACACGTTAAAAAAATAATTAAAATATAATATGAATATATTAAAATTTATATCACATTAATTATTAACATATCAAAATTTATATCAATATATAACACTTTAAATATAGTTATAACATAAAAAAAATAACATAAATACTATATATAATGTAAACATGTTTAGTTGGAGCTGAGAGCTATGTTCTAAAAGGTAGGAGTGTAATGCAGTTGCCTTATCTCAAAGGTTTAGTTTGAGCTCGAAAGCTTTTGAATTTGAGAAGTCTAGCTCTCAAATTTATGTAGCAGTAAGGAGGTAGATTGGTTTGGAGTATGCCATGCCCAAACTACAAGACTGCTTATGTTTGGAAATGAATTAAGGCACAAACAGAAAAAAATTGAGTGGCATAGATTAGTGTGGTGCCAACTTCTTATACCCAGGCATTCTATTATTTCTTGGCTTGCCATTATGGACAGGCTGCCTACTAAAAGTAGGATGAGTTCTTGGGGATATCAAGTTACACTAGAGTGTCTGTTATGTAACAATGGAGTAGACAATAGAGATTATGTTTTTTTCAGTTGCGATTACTCAAAGCAACTGTGGGGGAAGGTCTTGGCTGCATGCGACATCAGAAGGTCTGTGAGATACTGGCAAGAAGAGCTATCCTAGGCTATAAGGAGTTTGAAGGGAAAAACTCTATTATCGATCATTCTAAGGCTGGCTTGGAATGCTTATATTTATTATCTTTGGCAGGAGAGAAACTTAAGACTTCATGGAGGGTCAAGGAGACAGTATCAAATCCTGCACGGATTGATTATTAATATAGTAAGGGATAAACTAACAGATTTAATTAAACCCGAAAATTATAATGTTAATAAGCAATTATGTGATTATTGGGATATATAAGATACTACACAGACATAAAAAATTGTTTTGATTATACTACACAGACAATTGTAACATTATTCTCTTTGAATAAATAAAAATTTTAATTTATCAAAATATATATAAAAACATGTTTATTACTATTACTACTATTACTATATTACTATTATATAAAAAGTAAAAAGTAAAGTGAAAGTACACAACTTTTTCAACACGCAACCAAAGGGAAATGGTCTCCTTGGTAGGCCACAGCTCAGCTGATTACCTTTTCCCCTTCTTTCTTTCTCTCTGTTAATATTTGGAGACTACACTTTGAAAGAGTCTCTTTGACAGTCTTTTCTCAAGCTGTACAGCTTTGAGATAAAAAAAACCCTACTTTTCTCCTCAAGGCATCTTTCTCTCACGAAGCTTTTATTTTAGGGTTTTGTTATTAAGTGTGTTAAGAATTTTTTTTAAAGTTAATTAATATTATTATTATTATAAGTAATAATATTATATTAATTATTAAAATTTGATAATTTTATTTATTATTTTTAATTTATTAAAAAAATATTATTATTTATAATAATTTAAAAAAAATATTTAAGACACTTGTTAATAAAAATTTTTATTTTATATATGTGTCTCTCTAGGTATTTTCTAAAGACATTGGCCAATACAAAATTTGACATTTGTTTGAAAAGACGGAAACGAAAAAGGGGATGGATGATTGGAAAAAGAAAGTGGAACTAATTGTGGGAAGAAATTTGCTGTTCATATTGATTAAAATAAACTCAAAGATAGGGAAAGCCACTTGAGTTGATTAGATAATGTGATAAATTAAAATCACCTCGTAATGATGGCATAATGATGAGATAATGATGGCATTTGATCTTGTTTTTCATAATCATTCAAGGTTATTAGCTAGCTAGGTAATAAATTCACATTATATATACTGTTTTGGTAAGAGTAAATAAATCAAAGACAAAGAAATGTAATGTAGCAATGTTACATATACTCATTTTTTATTTTAAAATTTTAAGTGAAAAAATATGAAAATTTTAATAAATTACAAAAGAATTTTTTGAAATTTTTTATCTTTAAATGAAAAAAAAAAACTATAATATATATTATAACTTTGGATTCCTATCTAGAAGAAAGGAATGGAAGAGGATTAAAAATAGAGTAAATAAATAATTAAATATATTATTTTGACTTCTTTGTTCCTCTTCCATGATCATTTTTGAGAGGAAGATATTGAATTGAATCTCATAAGAGAAGACCTTTTTACTTCCAACTCCAACAACATTTTTTTTTTATTTTTTTTCTCATGTATTGCCAAACAAGATATATACCTCAATACATAATTCTATTCACACCTAGAAATAATTTCAATCAACGTTTGGCTTAGTCCATAACCACAGTAAACTCTTTAAAGCTTTGCTCATCCATTTCAATTCTCTCCTCTTAATTAGTATTCCTCGATAATACTCAAAATTCCATCGTTGATTTTTTTTTTTTAATATTTATTGAATTTAATTAATTTCTCAAAATTTTTGTTGAACAATAAAAAATTTACTGATGAATATTTTCGTTGGTGAAGGCAATTACCAACAGAAAATTCGGTTAGTAAAATTGAAATTCAATTGGAAAATATTCAATATATTTTTTAATTCTATATTATTTGTAACATTTCATGTTAGTTTATTTTTCTCTATTTTTTATATTTAAATACCAAAATATATCAAAATACAACAAAAAATTTTCAAATTTTATTGATAAAAATAAATAATATTTTACAAAATCATTACAAACTTTATACAAATATTTGAAAACTAAATTTTATACAAATATATTAAATATTTTGTGCAAAATTAAAAAAATTATTAATGACTTTGCAATTCAAGTAGTTAAACCATGCAAAAGCACTTCCAACCACTCCCAAGTCAAGTAAATTCCTCGAAGATAAAATTTTCCGAAAACAATCCATTTTTTTTTTTAAAACTCAAAGTGTTCTTTTTATCTCCATTTTATGGTTGATAGAGAACTAATTGCTGAAATAAATTGGAGTGTAATGGTAAAGCTTTTCCATTTTTTAAACAATCCATTACCCCATTTTAAACAAGCTCAAAGCCAACATCGATTGGAAGTGCTTGTTTAAATTGGAGTGTTCTTTTCATTCCCATTTTATGGTTGATAGAAAACTAATCAAGATCGTCGAGAGTGTAATGGTAAAGCTTTTCCAACATTGATGACTCCCAAGATTCGAACATTGATTCTCATCTTGAAGGTTGGAGTCATTTTACCACTCCAAATCAACCAAATGTTGATGAAAACATTCTATTCTTCCGACACTTTCTGGTGCACCACCTTGCTTCTCCGTAGCCGAAATAATTTGTTAAAATAGCCAATTAACAGCAACATGGTTACATAGATATGAAAACCCATGTACCTGTATCGTATTTATATACTTTTACGTATCATAATCGTGTTTAATATATTATATATTTATATAAATTTTGATACGTTAATAATCTATTTATGCAACATGTTTTCAAACAATTGGAAACCCTGATGAACTGATCTCTATTCAATTAAAAAACACTTCACTGATCCCTAAAATTAAAATATGAAAACTTGTTTCCTAGAGAAATCAAACAATGATTTTGAATATATATATATATATATATATATAGTTTGTACACTACACCAAAATTAGTTTTAGGCAGTATTTTTTTTATAGCATTTCTCAAATGTTGTTAAAAATAGCAAAAGTAACACTTTGACAGCATTTTGCATATTGCTGTTATATATTATAATGGCCAATAATTACAGCATTTTAAAAATTTTTAGAAGCATTTGACATGTGCTGTTATAAATCTTATCATATAATTATCATATAAAAATACTTTTGGTAGCACTTATAATTGCTATCATTGAGATCTTTTGCAACAAATGAAAAATGCATGCAAAAGGTCATGAAAAACTGTTATAAAGTAGAAATAACAGCATTTTGATAAGAGTTATTATACCTGTGTAAAAATGCTACTAAAGACATAAAGCTGCAGCCACATATACAGCACATGAATAAAAGCTGTCTTATTTTACAGCAATAGTATTTTTAGTTTTCAGCACTTCAAAATGCTGTTATATGTCAAATTTGGCGTAGTGGTATTTGATGTATTGATAGTGTATAAGTCTTATACACCGTCAATGAATCACAACAAGACACCTTATTTATGAGTAAAACAAAAAATAATAAAAGGCTTATAAATAAATATAAAAATCGATATAGAAAGAAACAAGACACCTCATTAATATTTATTTATAAGTCATTCCTCATTTTTTGTTTTACCTATTAATGAAGTATTTTGTCGTGATTCACTGACGATGTATAAGACTTATACACTGTCAGTGCATCAAATATAAACTTATATATATATATATATTTCTCCTATCCTGTTTGGTGCCCTTTCAATATTTTTTGACACGTATCCAAAATTATATTTTATTTATAAATAATTAAACACAAATGTTTAATATGCCAAGAAACATGTGAAAGACTTAACTATCAAATGTTATAAATGTAAATACATGCACCATCTTCTTTTTTTTTTTTTTTTTCAAATCAAATTACTGTAACCCCTAGGAATTTGATTTTTTTTAGTGAGTCAAAAGATTTTCTTTTTATGCATCTGAAAACTTGTTAATTAAGTTTAAATTACGTAATATAATATATATATAATTCTTTCCATATCTCATAAATCTCAATTCTCTTTCTTAATTAATATTCAAACTTACCAAGACTTGCATTTGAAAGTTCTTTTTCGACACTGCCAACAAAATTGGAGGAATTGGAGTTGCAATTCGGGAATGGACCGGTTCATTATTGGGGCTCTCTCCACCAGATCTCGGATGTTTGGGATCCCTTCACGGTGGTAGCTGAAGCAGCAATTAGGACTCTGGACTTTGCACACGATTTGGGGCTCACAAAATCACTCTTGAAGGTGATGCAATGGGGATTGTAAACAAGCTCAAAGCCAACAATCAAGATCCCTCTCCAATTGGACCAATCATTGATGAAAGTAAATTGAAAGCAACAGGTTTTCATAGATGCTGTATCAGACATACCAGGCGAGAAGGAAACACAGCTGCCCATGGTCTTGTCTAATATGGTCTCCAGATTATGAGTGATAGTGTTTGGATTGAAGAAATTCCTCCTGTAATTTCAACTATCATAACTGATGAATGTAATTTTCCATAATCAATGAAGTTCATTCCTTTTCAAAAAAAAAAAAAAAATCTTACATGCATAGTAATATTTTCATTCAATACATTAAAAATAATAAATAAAATTATTCATTATTGCATTTAATATAAAATTATTACTATAACACTATGCCAAATTTGACATATAACAGCATTTTGAAGTGCTGTGAAAACTAAAAAAACCATGCTATAAGATAAGATAAGACAACATTTATTCATGTACTGTATATGTGACCGCAGCCTTATGTTTTTAGTAATATTTTTATATATGTATCATAACACTTATTAAAATGCTGTTATTTCTACTTTAAAACAATTTTCATGACCTTTTGCATGCATTTTTCATTTGCTGCAAAAGATCTCAATGATAGCAATTATAAGTGCTACCAAAAGTATTTTTATATGATAAGATTTATAACAGCACATGTCAAATGCTTCTAAAATTTTTAAAAATGCTATAATTATTGGCCATCATATATATAATATAATAGGGTACATGCTGACTGGATAAGTGTTTGCTGATATAAATACCTAGGTGGACAACTCCTTTAAATGACACATAAGATAAAATATATATTAATGATTAGATAATTCTATTTAATAAATTATTTAAATTCAAAATTGAAATCTATCCAAAATTGAATTTTTTTTAAATAAATTTGAAATATCAAAATTTTACGATTATTTAAACATAACTATTATCTATACACACTTGAAATATTTTTTGAATTTAAATTCTCCTTAAAAAAAAATTCATAGGATGCACGGAATATAAAAATAATTTATATAGTTTTTTAAATGCATGAAATTAATATTTTAACTATTATATTATATAGAATGAATTGAAGTCGGTGTATTTCATGTTTATATACTATATTTTAACATTCGTGTATATCTTTTTATATTCATTAATTTTTAATTTGGTATACATATAATATTTTAACTTACATATGTCTTATATATTTATTATAAAATAAATTAGATTAACTATTATATTTAAGATATTAATCTAACTCTAAAGTTACATATGTTTAGTTTTTTTAATATACGATAATGTTTTTTAACCCGTCAAATAAATATTTAAATAATTTATAGATAGTATATGTTTTCATAAATATTCATGAATATCATAAAATTTTGATATTTATATCATACTATAATAAAAAATTAATATGATTAAAATTATATTTTATTTTTTTTATTAATTATATATACAATATATAAAAATTTAAATTATATATGCTTATGTATTCAATTTTAAAATATATTTTTTAACATAAGAAGATAAGTATCTTCTTATAGATAATAATTTTAGTAGATAAATATAATGTTATATTTAAATTTATAAGATATAATTCCACTAGATAATATAACTACAAATTATTTAATTATGAAACATATTATATTACCAAATTTATCTATTTAAATTTGTATATTATATATGAATGATATATATATATATATAATATTATAAGGTACATATGCTTACCCGATAAGTACTGCTTACGTGGATAATTATGTGTACAACCTATTTTTAAGACACATAGAATAAAATAACACTTAAGAATTTTTTACCAAATCACTTTATTCAATCAATTATTCAATTTTTAAATTCAAAAATTAAATTTATCCAAGTGTTTCATTCTTTATATAAACTTTATCCTAATTTAAATCACTTAAGAAAATATCGTATCCTACTCTTATCAAATATATTAAATTCAAAATTCAATACTAACTTATCAATTTAAAAAATTATATTTCCTTTTAATTTTAAAAAAATGCTTTTCATTTTAAAAGTTATCAACTTTATCAATTTAAAAGTTGTAATAATGAGTAAAATGATTTGAGATTTTTTTATTTAAAAAAAAAATCATATTTCACAACATAAAATGATAGTTTTAATTTGGTGCTTACCATTTTAAATGGTCTCATATTATTTATTATCAACTCACATATCGAATTTATTTATATATTATTACAAAATTTAGGTTATGTCAATTTATATTTTAAATCATATAATTACAAGATACATACTTACTTGATAAAAAGTACTTACATTGATCTTACATGCACATCTCCTCTTGATGATTCATAGGACAAGCAAAAAAAAAAAAAAAAAATTAACATTATCAACTCTCTATTATTTAATTTTAACAAAGTTTTGATTTTATTTTGGATTATATATTTTAGGTAAACTTTTTTTTATGATAAATCTTAATTTTTAAATTTTGTATATATATATTTTTTTTGCGTAATGTTTGAAATAAATATTCTCATATTTGTAAATTGTACATTTAGTTGGAGGAAAAGCAATTGTTAATGTACATTTTTTTTGCGTTATTCTGTGCATGGGCATGGGTTAAAAAAATTAGTATAAATAATATAACAAGGTACATGCTTACATGACAAGCATTGCTGACATGAAAACTTACGTGGACATCTTCTCTTAATGACACATAAGATAAGTTTAAATAAAGTTATATATTATTTATCTCCCATATACTCTCACCAAATTTCAAATTTTAAAAATAAAATCTAACATTATCAACTCTTTAAACTATATATTTTTAAGTAATTCTTTTTTTACAACAAATTTTATTTTTAAATCTAACCGATTATAAAATTTTAAAATTGCAACTAACAAGTTTTTTTAAAAAATTTAGGTATAAAGATTTTCAAATTTTCACCAAAAAATATTGGGAGGATTTTTTTAAAAATAAATATAAATGCTTTAATTTTTATTTATTATTAAATAAAAAATTAAATTTAATATCGTAGCTCTTTTTGTTCACCTCTATACATTAGTTTGTTGTATTTTCTTTCTTTATTGTTTTCATTTCCTGAATTTGAGTTCGTTTTCATCTTTCCGCCTCATGGAATGTTAAACATTTGCTTATACCAGGGTGATATAAATAACTATGCAAATTTACATTAGTTTGTTATCTTTGCTGTTAAAAATTAAAAACAAATTAATTATATATAATTTGGATAGAAAAGTGATTAAATAATATTAATTTATGTCTATATTTTCACATTAAAATAAATAAAAATAAAAAATTAATCCATGCATTACACGGGATACAAATTAGTTATAATATATAATAGCAATATGCAAAATACTGTTAAAGTGTTATCTTTATTATTTTTAACAATATTTAAAAAATAATATCTAAAATTAATTTTGACGTAGTGTGAATAGTATATTAAATAATTTTAAAGAGTGTCGTATGAACTCTCATTAGCATATCTTCAGCCCATGCAATGGTATCTCGAAACCATGTCATGCAAAGCAAGCATGCATGACGTTGGTTGACTCTATATATGCAGCTGTCGATCGATCGTTAAGCCTTGTATTCAAGAATCTCCCCTTTGAAAGATAAAGTGATTGAAACTTTCCCATGCTTAGCCTTTTCTTCTCCGTGAGAACCTGAAAATGCAAGTCAGCAACACGGTTTCTCTCTTTTTGTTGCTGTTGCATTAATGCTGATATTAAAGCTTTGTGGAAGAAATTTAAAAAAAAAAAATGTTTAAAAGGTCAAAAGAACAAAGAAAAGACAAAATTTGCAGATAAACCCCAGATTCTTATTACTAACTTTTGAAGTTTCAATATTGGTATATATGGCTGTCATTCAATTTTGATTATTTTAATATTAAATTGTGGTGTTTTTTTCAGACCGTTTGCACAAGCCAATGCGTTCTTTTAACATGTCTTCTCTTTTGTTTACTTTTTTTTTTTTTTTTTTTTTAACAAGGAAAAAACATGTAAATAAAGATTGCTTTACAGGGGGAATTAACCCTAGAAACCCTGGTGGAACTTCCATTGTTTTTTTTTTTTTCAAAAGAAAATTAATAAATTAATATCAAGGGAAAATGCAGCTGATACATATTCTTGGCTTTTCTGTGTTTCAGCTCTACCAGATTTTGAGACGTCATCTTCAATCGTTCATCAAAAATTTAACTAGAACCAAGGAAAAATACAACTCTTCATGAGTCGTGTCAAGTCAGGTCAGATTTGGATATTAAAAAAATTGTTTGTTTAAGATTTAGTCGTTGGACTCGAAAAACTCATTTTATTATTTAAATATATGTTAAAATATTTTAAAAAATTATTTTATATTAATATTTATATGTTTTTATAATTAAAATTAAATGAATATTTTTTTGTTGATTAAATAATAATCCAAACTAGACCATACATGTTTCAAACCCAACTTCATTCGAGTCGAATTTATCAAATCAAACGAATAGATCGACTCTTGAACAAGAGAAATGACTCAAATAATTAGAGCATGTTTGGGAAGTGAGTGTCAATGTCAATCCAAATAAGTGATTTAAACCAGATACTAGAAATTCTTGAGAAAATTTTTGGACACATCACATGAAGGAAAGAAGCAATTAGCGAATTAGAATTCTAGTTAATAGTGGCTGATGTTGTGGGCTGGACTTGACATGACCAGAGGCCGAAGTGTCTTTTCTTCTAGTTAGTAGCTCACGACCTAATGAGGTCAAAGGCCCATCAGTTGTAGCAAAGAAAGAAACTACAACATAAAATTTCTTTGGAAAATCATTCCAATCCTTCTATCAAATGTAGTAAATTTTAAGATTTTGTTTTTGTTTTTGCTCCTTTCCATTACCATCTGAGAACGATTGGTTTCTTTTTTTCATTTTTCCTTTTTTTTTTTTTAATAAAATGCTATTTGTTGTATATTCTAAAATTAGTGCTCAGTTGAGGAATTAGAGTCCGTTTTCTAGACATTACTGATAAGAGTTTTTTAAATATACTTTTTTATTACATTTGATTTTTTGTTTTCTTTAATATATCCTAAATGGATGTATTACTTTTTAATCTTGTTGGTGGAATTTAAAAACTCCAGATGAAATAATTTTTTTTTTAATACATATAATATTGAACACAAAAACGCAAGTCTCTTTTATTTTATAAATCTCACTTCCTTTAATATTCAAACTTGAAACTTGAAAAATAGTCTCTTAAAACTCTAATGGCTTTTTACCCAAAAAAGAAAACACCCTAATGGTTGAAATGTCTCAAATCAATGAGAACAATAACCCATTGTCTATTACCATTAAAGGATTGCTTGTATTCATTAACAAGGATTTCCTTTTAGGCCAGGGATCCTAATGAAAAACAGTTAAAAGATGAACAAAGTAAACTAGAAAAAATGGATTTGGTCGTTTTTCAGGCCCATGAAACAACAGAGTTAGAAGTTGCAACAACTATCATTTTTATCTTTAGTTTCCTGCTTCAAAAATAAGAAGTTCGAAAAGATTCATTAACTTGAAAATTTCAATACCCTTGTCTAATAGTGCATCATTCAAGACAAAACAAAGAAAATTCTGACCAACATTTTTTTTAAAAAAAAAAAAAAAAAACCTAAATCTACATATTACTGAAGGAGGAAAGAAACATTTTACCTGAGGCAGTGATGTCTCTACAGAAGTCAAAACATGCAAACCAGATGTGACTACAGTATGCCTAACTCAACTCAACGGTCCAATTCATCTTGTCGTCTATAAGTCCCATCTGGAGTCTGGTAAGCACGGAGTAGAGCTGTTGCGAAACAGCCCCGAAACCATCTTCTCCATATGGTACCCTGCACATTAAAATAATTTTACAACAAATTTAATTTGTCATAACTTATTGCAAAATTAAGAAGTTAAGCTCAACTACGGCTACTACTAATTTTCCACGCAATTGGAGTGTTAAAATTTCATTTACTAAAATAATAGCTCCATGCAAAAGTAACTAATAAGCACTGCATGCCTACCATCTCCATCTCCCACCAAAATGAGATAAAAGTAAAGATGGAAGGCATAAACTGAAAGTGAACATGAAGCAGAAGCAAAATTATTAAGCAAAAAGAATTTACTCATCTGGCACGGGGAATTACCTTTTACCCTTATAAGTAATGCTGCCGACAGGTGACACTACTACCGCTGTTCCTGTGCAAAAAACTTCGTCGGCATCAAGCAACTCATCCACTTCCACAAGGCGCTCCTCAACCTGCATCATCAGCAGATGAGCATTAGGAAATGATCCAAGGAGCTCCCTCACATACTCTCACTGATGCAGATAAGCTACAGTTATGATGTCATACAACATGAAATGTGGAAAAAATTTATTAACTCAATCCAGAGGAAACCATCCATATGAAAATAGAAAAAGTGGCTGCGTCTTCGAGTATTGCAGAATACCTATCAATATATTCAGAAGATATACACAAGTGAAGAAATCTAATTAACAAGAAAAAATAGCACTGTCTTTTTCCCGTTTTCTCCAAGTTCTAAGATCTGGAAGCCTCTATCACTAAAATGTAATTCGAAGTGACAAGTAACCAATCTGAGACATTCTTTAATAAGCAAAAATTAGTCAAGAAACACCAAAAACTATTATCCACATTAACACAACAACATCCACAAGTTGCAGAAACCAAATACTAGACATTCTCCATAATCCAACATGTGAATTTAGAACCATAAGACTCCAGTAAAAACCCTGTCCATATCTTGATTCCTGTATCATTGATATCTAGGAACTCTTATATGCAGGCAACAAAAATACTACTTCAATGTGCATATTATGTATTAACTCTATTATTTCAGCAGAAAGTCTGAAAAAGGCATTACAAGGACTCCAGGAAAAAACATGAAAAGAGACTCAATTGCCCTCCGTTGTCAAACAATAGGGCCTTTTTTAAGCCCAAACTTTATCCTACGAGAATCTGTGACAACTTGAAACTCGAATACACTTGAACTAGGTCAGCATAAAAATATCAGCAACTCTACCTTTCTACCAATATTATATGTAGAAGTCTCTATTATAAGATATTATGACATAGCAATACTCCAAGGAAGTCAGCTATGCCTAGAATTGGTGTCTGAACAACAGATCTGGGCAAAAAAACTTAAGAATGGCCAGGTCCAATTATATACATTCCCAGATACACATAACATTACTTTCAACAGAATGAATTTATCAAGAGTTTTCCAAACTGCAGAACAAGTACCTGGAACCCTTGGCTTCGAGCAACATCAATTATACTCTTTCTTGTGATGCCAGGTAAGATTGTTCCCTTTATCGCAGGAGTCGAGATGACATTACCCTAAAAACACAAAAATTATAAGTTAAAAAAAGGGATACATTAGTGTCAATTACACTATCTCAATATGTTTTATCTCATCAACCATGACTGAGTATAGAAAGATATAAAACAAGCCTTATTTAACTCAGAATCTAAACTCTTTGATAGTATTTTATTCATAGAAACAGAATAGCTTCTAGATGTTTCATTCAAATCATTTAAGCACAATTATTTTAGTGTAAAGAGATTAAACAAAATATCCTTACAGATTGATACAATATGGCAATGATGGTAGCCCCAATTGTAGTTAAGCACTTAAGTGTCATTGAAAGGCTACAATGGTGGGATTTTTTTTTTATTCTAGTGCATCACGTAAACATTCAGGGTGAAGATAAATCAGGGAGACCATGGTAACAGAACATGGTCCACTGACAAAGCATAGTTATGAAGTTCCGACTTCCAATATTAAGACAAATATATCTGTTGAACAAACTGGACAAGATTTTCAAAGCAGGGAGAATGCAGAATCGTAGGGCAATATCTTTCTTAAAAGGAGATTGATTTTTAACACTTCTCTCTATGATAAAATGAGTAATGCAACAAAGCTTGATAATAAAAGTAATATATTAACTACCAACAAATAAGCTGACCATAATACCTTCACCATGAAAATGTTGCAAGAGGAAACTTCCTCCAAATACTTTTTGTGAACACAATCAAGATAGAGGACATCAGAATATCCTTTGGCTTTTGCAGCAGATTGCGCCTTCAGAACCTACATATATGATATAAAGAGACAGCATTAGCTTGTAGAAAATTTAATGAGTCTCATTGTTTCACTATAAAAGCATTTCAACTGTCTCAGGCAAATAAATTGGTGAAGGGATTCATGAAGCACCAGAAAGCTAGCTTACCGCAGCATAATTCCCAATAGTTTTAACACCCCCAGTGCCGCCAGGAGTGGCACGATGCAATTCGTGCTCAACAATTAAATTTATTGGAGCAACACCTTCCTGGAATCATATATAAATTATGGTGAATGAATAATCATCATATGACAGTTTGCCAAAATTATCAAACAAGAGAACTGAATGAATACCAAAGAGTAAACCTAATGCAAAGGTTTTGCCAAAAAAAATGTAAATAATTATACCTCCAAACAGAAAGTTAATAGCTTGATATTAGGAACCTTCAGTAAAGTAAGAACATGGTAGAAGGCAGAAGGATTTTAGACTTAACAGAGCACAATCACGGATGGTTGATGATCTCATATGGAACAAAACAACAGACCATCTCCATTGAATACTAATTATGGCAGCTTAAACATAAGGCCAACATAATCTTTCTAAGATATTGGTATGTAAAATTATGATACTTTATGGTAAACCAGTCTCTGCCACAACAAGGATACGCACATGTAGGACAATATTCCATATCCTTGTGTGTGTGTGTGTGCGCGCACGCGTAAGAACCTTAAAACAAATTATACAGCTAACATATCCCTATTTCTTGGCCAAAGAAAAGGAAATTTCATTAAGCTTATGCATGACTAAAAAACAAGCAATGAAGATAATAAACCTTAAAATAGTTTCCCACAGGTGAGACATAAATAAGAAAGGTGTACTCAGGAGCAGGTGCAAGACCAAGAACAGCTCCACTCCCCATGAGCAATGGCCTGATGTACAAGGACCCTTTACCTGGTGGGGGAACCTGAAATGAGAAATTAACAATTTACTTATAAAACAGGTAAAGCCAATTGCTAACCAAACTCATGCTTGAAATCAAGATTATTAGTTACCCAACGTTTGTTTGCTAGGACAATTTCCTTTACAGCTTCCACAAACTGCTCAACAGTGGGCGATGGCATGCACATCCTCTCCGCACCCAGCCTCATTCGAAGAGCATTCTCCTCAGGACGAAAAAGAAGAATATTACCATCTTCTTTCCTGTAGGCTTTCAGACCTTCAAATAATCCCTAGAGAAACAAACCAGAAAATGATGATGGGAAGAGAGAGAACTGCTATATCATGATGCTTAACGACAAATTAAAAATAAGTTTTATGTGAAAAAAAATTTAAATGGGGTCCTAACAGCAAATTTTCTTTGAGCAGATATCATGCATGATAACTCTTTCTTTTTTTTTTAGAGGGAATGTGGTGAAGGAAGTCGTGTTACATATATAGGTATATAACTAACTTAATTTGTAAGCATTTGCAAATAAGAATAGATGCATGACTACTGAACAGCAACCATCATATAACCATAACAGCTAAGTAGCAGAATGAAATCTAAGCAAAAGCTGAAGATAAAGATAAAGTCAGGCAAAAAGTTAAGAAATCTGACCTGTCCATAATTTAAGACTCCAGCTGAGGGGTTTAATTCAATATCCCCAAACCTTTGTAATTCACCTCTAGAGAAGTGTCCACCTTGAGTACATTTCATCATATACATATAATCAGTAGGAAGAAACCCAAATCCAAGATTGTCCCACTCTATATCAGCTAATTCGGATGCTTCACTGCTGCATTCAACACAGTTGAGTCAAATGCATAGAAGAAAAAAGAAAACCACCATTCAAAAGAAGCAAAGTAACTGATGAAATTTAACAATATCATAATATGATACCTATAAGCAGAGAACTCTTTAAGAAAATAAGAGAAGTATAAAAAAGTTTTCTCTGTTGAACTATTTTCCAAATCTCTCCACCTTTTGAAGAGATTTAGGACGGAACGGAACCAGCAATCATACTGAGGATAAAGATGCTTTTTAATACAAAAGCCCATTTCTTTTATCCCCAAGCCTTTTATATTCAACCAACTAAATAAGAAATTGAATTTCACTTCTTATTAGCCTAAATTTTGGCAATTCTCTTGGCTTCTCTCATTATATAAATTTCCAAATTACTGGATGAATTTCTGATTGCATTGGTAACTATTTAGCTTCAAGGCTCCATTGCAAGCAATCTGCTCGGCTAAAAAGGAAAAGGCAATGGCAAATAGAGCAAAATGCAAATTTTACTAAGCCAACAAAGAAAAAAGTAAATGAATGCATATAGAAGCATAGTCATAAGTTTTTGCTCCTCGTAAATTTTAATTTTTAAAAGCCTTTTCCATATGTACCCCAACATTACCCTTTTTAGTCATGCATAAGTGTCAACCAAAATGAAGTCTAAATCTATTTTATTTACATGCTTTTCTTTTTTAGCCTTTTACCTAAAGCAAGAATCTAATTTTAGTATTTTCTTTATTGTTGCTTTTGCTATCTGCTTTTTTTTTTTAATAAAAAAATTACCATAAAGTAAAAAAATAATAATTCATAGAAAAAACTAAGCAAATAGTTAAAATGAGACAATAATTCAAACACAGTTGTTAAATAAAGGAATTATGAGTTATGTTGTCCCAGTGTTGTCAAGAGCACAAGGTGCACTCTAGGCGCTAGAACCATTAAATTGCCTGAGGCACAAGGCGCAAAAAAAAAAAAAAAAAACTTGCCTGAGTAAAGTAAGGCACAATATGTATGTCTGTGTGTTTTTATATGTCTGTGTATATATATAAAATAAGCTTAAGATATATAATTCTAAAAATAAACTCTCAAGAGTAGTCTAGATTATCTTACAAAACATGCAAAATTTTACTTTTCTTTTGTTGGTCAATATGCATGATTTTCTTATAGTCCCATATTTATTCTTGAATAGTCAAACATTGAGAAGTAGAGAGTTTGATAGTATCCCCTTTTTGTACTATTAAAGGTACAATTAATGAAAAAATTAAAATTAAAAAAATTAAAGAGAATTTCAATCGGGCGGGCTTTTTTTGCGCCTACAGCATTACAAAATAGTTTGCTTAGGAGCACCAGACATGCACCTGATAAAATGTGCCTCACCCAAAAAAGTCTGAAGCTCTTTTGTTGTCTATCACTAAGGCGCAACAGCGCCCAGACACATGCCTTAACAACACTGTGTTGTCAATTTTGTAACTTCTAATTCTTCAAAAATATTTTTAATTAATGAAAACTGCCAAATAATTTGGTATCCAGTGCAATTTTTTATTACTTCTTTTTTCTTCATAAGCAAAAAAAAAATAGTTGAAAATAGAAATAAACAAAAGCCTGAATAATTAATAATAGAAAGATCTTCAAAACAAAGCAAACACCAAACAGGCAAACACAGCTGCTAATACTATCCTTTCTTTCACTTTATAGTAAAATTAAAACTTTGAAAGTAAAAAAAAAAAGAGAAAAGTTCTTTGATAAATAAATTAAAAAAAAAAATTGCTACTGAAAAGGAGCCTAAATAAAAAATAAATAAAGCAATAAAACTGAACAAAAATCTAATGCAATTTGATCATATAATTTCAAAATTTTAATCTTCAGAGTGAAAAAAAAAAAAAAAACAAAGAGTACGCACCTATAAGAATCGGATAACACAGCAGCACTCTTAAAAGGAGAGTTAGCTTCATTAACATTGCGACACGAAGCAGAATCTAAAACTTGCTTCTGTAACTGCAAAAGAAACGCATGAGCAAAATAAGCAAAATCGAATATGCAAAACTGAGAAGAATAAGAAGAAGAAAGAAAGGAATGAAAAGTGAGGTTACCTTGAGAAATAGCGGCGTAGAGAAACGCGTGCGCTGAGAGGAGGAAAGATGAAGAAATGTGGGGGCGGCGGCGGAGGAGGAAGAGCGAGAAGAAGGGCAAAGAAGGTAATTTGGCTGGAGATTAGCTAGGACGGCGTTGCTCTCCATTTTCTCTCTATCTCTTTCTTTTTTCGTTTTTCTTTTCTCTGACTCTTCCTTGTCTCTCTTTCCTCATTGGTCTACAAAATGGAAAACTTTTGGGTTAATACGAGAAACATGTAGTCTAATAGGAATTATTGTTAAAAGATACCATTGAAAAAAATTATTATTGAAAAGGAAATAGAAAATTTAAAAATTTATAAAGAAAAAATCGAAATTACCATTTTATCCTTAGTGTTAGGTTAAAAAAAAAAAAGCCAATTTTGGCTTCCTTTTCTCTCCCGATTTGTTGCTTCTGTTTTTCTCTGTTTTGGATTTTGTCTGATTGTGTTCTTGAGTTTAGCTTCCATTTGGGTCCCGATTTTTTGCTTCAGTTTTTCTCTCTTTCTGTTCTTCACTCTTTATTTCGTCTCCTTCCTTTCTCCCTTTGCCTCATTTTTTTTCATCTATTTCTTCCTCACTTTCTTTTGCATTTGGGTTTAGGGTGACTGAAACTAAAACCTTAGGCGACTGAAAATCGGAGGATAATCCTTACCCGAGTGAAACCTCCGAAATCTTCTCATATTCTTGGTCCTGAAGAGCTTTAGGTAAACTCCTTCCTCTTTGGATTTGTCATGGCATAATTTTATTTGATTTTTGAAATGTTTTCTTTAGATTTCATACATTGTTTTTTATTTCTGCACGTATTTGTTTTCCTTGTAGCTAAATTATGCTCTAATGTAATGGGATTTGGGTAGCATCAATTGAGTTCAAACATGTGCATTGTGTCTGTAATATACAGCGTATGTTTATTTGGTTTATCAAGTTCCAGAAATCATGAGTTATTGAAAGTTGTGGAAGTCTGGTAGCGAAATATAACTTATATTTTGATGTTAGGAATATGTTTGGTATCATTATTATTGAATGACTTGCATACTGACATAAATGTGTGGATGTTTTGTTAAAATTGCTTTGTTAAAATTGGTTTGTTAAAATTGGTTTGTGACATAAATATGTGAATGACTTGCATACTGACATAAATTCCTTCTTGCTCCCGATTATTCTTTGTGAAATTGTATTTTTTATGAGCCATTGGCCATTAGTGGGATTCTAGACATTATGACATAGAGTCCATAAGTTCCTCTTTTATGTTGGGGTTCAATTGGGATATTTCCCGACCATTTGCATTGTGAATTCTGTTAAAATAGTTTACCTTTTCATTTTGGACTTTGAACATAATAACTGCAGTTTTGAAAATGTACGTATAATACATTGTTAATTGAATGGGATTTAGGATAGAATTGATTAGAGTTTTGAAAATGTACATATAATTCACGTTATAACCATCTATTTTCTGCAACTAAGAGCTTCAAATTTTCTTATTTGTTTAAGTCTCTTTTAAAAAGAAACAACATCCTTTCTTTAGCATTTGCTTTTCTGTTTGTATTGAAGTTCAATATGTACATTCTGTTATATTTTTTATGTACATAGAAGTGGACTTATTTTTTTTGAAGCATTTCTTAGTAAAGCTATTATTTTACAGTAGTTTTAAACGATTTCGAGATTAAACGGAGGATTATAGTTAGGGTTTTGGGGTCTGTCTATAGTAATAGTATAAGTAGAATACTTAGATGATTTTATGGTTTGGAAACACATAAGAGCTTAATTGATTGAGATTTAGAAAGAATTTGTTTGTAATATGAAAATGTACATATACTTTTGCGAAATGTACATATGGTTATGCTATATGTACGTACTGTTATACTTCTATGTACATATAAGTGGGCTTATTTTCTTGCAAGGTTTCTTAGTAAACTTGTTATTTTAGAATAGTTTTAATCGATTCCAACATTATACGGATTAAGGTTAGGGGTTTGCGGTCTGTCTATAGTAAGACTTTAGGAACATTTCTACTGAACATGTTGTTAAGACTGTAGGAGCCCATTTGTACTGTACATGTTGTTAGCACAGTTTTTATTTTTTTCAGTAGAAAATGATGTCCGAAGGCCTCATAGCGCAAAAGACATCTGTTAATGTGTTTACTTGATTTATATGGAAGATTTCTTTGATATAGCTTTCAAAAAACTAGACATATTTTATCTTTTGCTACGTGAGTAGATGGAGAAACCATATTATGGTCACTGTGTTGCTATTGGGGCATCTGTATCTTTGAGGGAGATGATAAAACTTGGTGCTTTTGCTATAGTATCACCAATTGTAGTTGGTGTATCAATTACTCTTTGCTCATTATTATTTACTTTTATAATGAACCGTATAATAGCTTAAGAGTAATTTGGAAACTTGAAAATAAGGATATTATGGTGTTACGCAAACATGATTAGTTTTAAATTTGTAGCGGACTAGTGGTTTGTGTTTTATAACTAGTTTGCTAGATTATATCCCTGTAATGGAAGATATATTTATTGTTATTTTGAAGATGATATAGGAAGCTTTATATTTTCAATTTCTTTGTGTTCTACAAATGCGTAGCAAAGTTCTCCAACCTGCTTCACTTGTAGTTGTCTTTGAAACTGGTTTGGTCTTATAAAATACTTTGTGTTAGTCTTCTTTGCCTCGTTACCTTTTTTTTTTTTTTGTGCAAAAATAAAATATTTACGATTAGATATCTTTCTTCTATGAACTATAATGCCAAAAAAAATTATATATATATATATATATATTATATGATTAGTTGAGTTTTAAATGAAGTAAAAATCTAGAATCTTGATGATAGAATAGAAGCAAGTTATGATAATGCCATATGAATTAAGCATTCATGAATTAATTAGTACCATTAATTGACAGGCATAAATATAAATTTGTACTTCTGGTGGGCTATACTCTCAAATATGCCTTTCAGCTTTGGAGAAACACTCCTGAGACACTTATTAGTCCCACTCCCACCCTGTTGGGCTGCATTGCAGTGCAATGCAATGCAATGCAACCAAACCAATCCTTTGGACAAACAGTCCTCACAAATTGGTTGTAGTAGCAGTAGATTGATTAGGTTGAATACCCACCGTATTAACTGTTGAATGTTATTTGTTGTATTCAACATTAGATGTAGGTTTCTGAGAGCCATTATTTTGTTGTAATCAACTATTGCAATGCATATTTCCCTGTGAAATTCCCAAAACAAGATTGTTGAGTGTGAAAAGTGAGAAGCTGCAATATTCAATTTGCACATGCATACACAATTCAGGTTTTATTTCTTTTTTGATCAAGATAAAAGGGAGGGATAGACGTTTTCTTACGATTTCTTTGCAATTTCACCTACATTTCTTTATTATTTCTAGCAGAATGTTCACTTTTTAGCTATATATTTTTGGGTTATCAGCTTTATTTGTGACACATACAAATTTAGGAGAAG
This sequence comes from Fremontodendron californicum, assembly GCA_030761205.1. Taxonomy (NCBI): domain Eukaryota; kingdom Viridiplantae; phylum Streptophyta; class Magnoliopsida; order Malvales; family Malvaceae; genus Fremontodendron; species Fremontodendron californicum. The sequence continues at coordinate 3,441,804 of JAULJL010000020.1, forward strand.
AACAAATGGAACGACGTCATAGTTCACGACATTTAGCAAGAAAAAATAAAAGTCTTGAGGTAAATTATTTTTCTTTCATTCGACATTTTCTTAATGATAATATAAATTTTTGCTAGATTGAACATAATCTATTCATTATGAAATTGCAGTGTGATGTTCAATTGCGCACAAGATGTAGCCCTAGTAAATTGGTTAGGGTTATGAACGAAGTTGTTAGGGGTGATGTTATGAAGGAAAATGCCGTGTGAGAGATAGGTTTTGGTGGATTTCTAAGTTTGAGATGTACAATTTTGAGTCACCATCTATGTGAGTGGCTTATTAAACAATGTGACCCATTAAATTGTGTTTTAAGATGGTGTAACCATATCTTAGCTATTAAAGATACAGATGTAGGTCTAGTGTTTGGCGTTCCATGTACGGGAGAAGAGGTTAGAGTAGATGTTGTAAATGAAAATGATGAGATAAAGGGTTGGTGTGATAGATTTTTAAGGGTTTGTTCATTGAAAGAAGTAGAGATCTTGTTACATAATGTAACAGATATAGATGATTGGAAAAGGTTGTTCGTCTTGTTTGTTATCGGTACTGTCATGGAGCCTTCTAGTAGGCCTGAAGTAAATAGAAAGTTGGTTAACACGATTTATAATTCATCCCAAATTCGTTCCTACAATTGGGGTGGGTTTACACTTAAGCAGTTGATGAATGGCATTAGAAGGTACAACGGAAGGCAAGATATAACATATATTACTGGCTCCTTACTCTTCCTTCAGGTAAATATGTATTATATTGTTTGATTCTATTTTCAATGTCTTTTACTAATAAGTAAAAAAAAAAACATTATATTTATTATCCTATTGTTAATATACAACATTTTGGATAGATGTTTTATTTGGATAGAGTTATCCCATCCGAACATTTTGTTGTTCGTGCAATGCCCCGATTAATGGGATGGGATGATGCGTCCGTGAAGAAGCGCTTACAAGTTGAGGAAGAGTTAGGGGTATGGGTTAGGAGAGGTAAGTAATGTTTGATTCATGCTTGTATTTATTTATATCAATACTCTTTGCGAATTCTAATTTATAAATAGAATATTAGTTCGTATTAAAAAAAGTTATTCAAATCTACTTGTGTATGTAGGTTGTAAGTGACATTGATCCCCCTATGGATGAGTGTTTTGGAGATATTTCAACAATGCAGCTTGATTCAGAGGCAATGGTATGTCTATATTTTGTCATTGAAATTCATCTAACATTGTAATACCTTTCATAGCCTTTAAAATCGTTGCAACAGTGTCCATAAATATTTAAAATTTATAATTATGTGTTTAGGCTTTATTTGAAAGGATCAAAGGCCGTACGGAGAGGATGATTAAGTGGAATCAAGAAATGGTCCAATTTCATAAAGACAATGTTCTTGATTTCATGGCATTGGCGAAGTTGTCTTCAGCACATGTCAATGCTGAAATGGGAGATCAGTTCGATGATTTCAATACAAGGATGGAGAAGGTGGACAATGAAGCTTCTCCATTATCTATGTTTAGGCCATTTGCAAAAAGGTCAACTTCACAGACAACTGCACCTCTATCAAATTTTCAAATGGAAGAATGTAACGTTCCTTCCAATGTTGAATTTGAAGATGGGGTGGAATTTGTAGAGGAAATTCGTGGAAATCGAAATAGGGAAATACATGATTTCCCTGTTATTAGGAGATCTCCACGAATTCCTAGAAAAATTAGGACTTCTATTAATCTTCAATCACCATTTTATGTTAATTGGCCAATTGCGATATTGAAGAAAGTAGAAAAAGCTGTTGTTAATTATGCTTGGGATGAAAATGCTAATCATGAGTAAGTTACACAATCCAATTGACTCTCAACTTTTTACATAACATTATTGTGACGACAATGCGATATTTGAACAATGTTTGTTAATGATGTAGGGAAATCTTGTCCGCAATGCATGGTTGGTCATTAACGAGGTCGGACATACTCTCTTTAGTCAGTTCGAATTGGGTGAATAACATGGTATAATCAAGTTCGTTAATTACACATTTGCATAAACGCTTTTATCGTAAGGTATCGTAATTAATTTTTCTTTGGAGTATGGCAGGTTGTAGAGATGTATGTTCGTGTAATTAATGCCACCAAAATCTATATGGGTAGAAAATCGATTAGAACTCGTGTTGTTCTGAGTTCACAATTTGCGGTATTAATTTTGATCCCTCCTAATTACATCTCTATAAAAAAGTGTAATTCTTATTGTATGTTGATTAAGATTATAAGTATATAGTATAGGTTATTAATGAAATTTCATTTCAATGTAGTGTAACATCGTTAATTACAAATTTGGGAGAAAGATAGCTGATGAAGTGGCCACTGATTTTGCTAATTATCTTGCAAATGAACCGTATAATGCTAATATTATGCAAGCTCAACTGGTATGCGTACATATATGCTTATTTTTATGGATATTCACATTAGTATAAGATGTATATATATATATATATTTGAAGTTGTTATTTCTGATTTGTCATTAATAATCAATTCATTGGTTCAGATTTGCTTACCCTTATGTGCAAATAATCATTGGGTTGCATATTGCGTGAATACGGTGTCTGGTGAGTGAAATCATCGACTCAAGAAGGTCGCCGTTTGGGCGTCTGCATGTTGCTTTCCCGAAGCGTTTGGTAATCTTTAACTCATATTCTCAACTAGCTTATTCGTAGTGGAATATTTGAGTGACATGCTTCAAATTGTGTTTTCAGGTAAAAGTTTTTTCAGCATTATTACGTGCTTGGAATCATCCTGCTGCAGATGCAATGAAAGAGTACAAGGAAAAACGTGTACAATTTGATTGGCAATCAGATGACGAGTAATCTCTTACTTTTAATTCATTTAAGAGTTATACATTTTTCTTTAGTTATCACTACTATTGATGCAATATATTTTGTCATTTCTCTTACAGTTCATCTGATTGCGGGGTATTTTTAATTAAGCACTTACAATCCTGGTTTGGCCGAATAAGTCCACCGCTTAATCGGGTGAATGTCATATAAATTACTTCTTTTTTCTTTAACACTAATGCAAAGAATTTTAATGAGTGTACATAATTTTTTTAGGATGATGCGAAGAAGTACCGTCTGCAGCTCGCCGCCCAGTTGATTTTGGATACAAGAAATACAGAAAAAGAGCAAGTTCTCAGCAAGTCCAGCCTTTGTGGATTCTAAACATGGATTCTGTGTTTTCTGCACTTTCATGATTGTTTATGTTGTTTTAACCTTTTAGGCTTCATGCTGCAAAAGTTCATTTAGGAATGCAGAAATGTACATATGAGATTTTAGAGCTGTACATCTAAGTGATCTGGTTGGGGAATAGTAGGATTGATGTAAAGGCATATATCAGGTTTTAGAATGAAAAGTTGGAAGATATTTAAGTGAAATGCACCACAATTAAGTAATTTTTCTGAAATATAACTACTTAGTTTATTTTCTTTTAGCTTTTTATTAAAGTTTGATTCAGTTTTTTACTTTCATAGTGTTTCACAGCTCGTTGGTTTTGTTGCTCTGCCATCGGCAACCATAATTTGAAATTCTAGAACAATAGTAGGATTGCTTAGACTCCCTTCATGTTAGCCAAAGTTTGATAACATGAATTGACAGGAACATGTGCAGAAGGCAGTGCTTTATACGGTATATGCTTATAATTTGAAATTGAGGTAACGGATTGGCTGGTGGTGGTGGCAAGAGGAGCACAAGACAGGAACATGTTATTGTTTTCTCTTATACGTCATCCATTTTCACTCCCCTAATGCTTCAACAGATCTTTTTCCATGAGCTTACTGCATTCATTTCAGGCTGAAATGCATTTTGTCCAATATAATCTTGGTTATGCAAAATTGTTGTGTAACTGAATACTAAAATAAAATTGAGAAGTGGACATGGGTTCAATATAGCGTAATAAACCAGAGGGAAAACAATTGGAGAGAAAAATACATAATAAAACCATAAACTAATAAAACCATAACTAATAAATACCCCCTAAAAATACATAATAAAACCATAACTAATAAATACCCCCCAAACTTAAATCAAGTTCATTGTCAGCACCTAATCAGTTCTAATCTTCCTCATCTTCTTCTTCTTTCGCTTCTTGGGGAGCCAAAGGTGTTGGTGGTGGTGGCATAGTGGGATATTGGGTCGTGTCAGCACCCATATGACGAGCACAAAGATGGATAAGTTGTTCAACAGTTTTGAAGCATTCAGTTTGATGGGCATGATATGCAAGGTGATGCGCATTCTGAAGTTCAAGTCTGGTTATGCGCTCTGCCATAGTTAACTCCTGAGGTTGTAGGGTTGAGGATGAACTCGCACCAGGTCCGGGTGGGGGACGACCAATTTCTCGGGTCAAACGATACATAATGGTATCATCAATGGGACCCTTAGGATGTAACAACTCTTCACCATTATCCCATTGGACACCAGCCTGGTCACACAGCCGAGTGATTAAGGAGGGGAACCATTGGCCCTCCCGTGTTGTTCTGACACTATGCATTACGGCCCTGTAGATAAGCTGGCCAATGTCAATCGATTTGCCTGTAGTAATAGCATAAAGAAGAATTGCTCTATCTTTGGTGACATCGCTAACATGCTTACATGGAAGCATATTGGCCGCTAGAAAATGCATCCACACCTTAACCTCTTTATCCAGTGTGTTGGCCTTGAACGAAACAAGCTCCCCTTTGGATATTTTCCAAGTAGTCCCCTATGGGCATAAATATGTTGTGACTACAGTCATGTCAATGTGGCCATTCAAATACCGACTAAAGTCATCATCCACAATAGTCGGTGTCTGGTAATATTGATTAATTGTCTGTGAATCAAACGGTACTTGACATCCTCGGACCAAAATCGTATCACCACTTGCTTCGGCTGCATTAGCATAAAATTCTCTAACCACCGGTAGCACTGCGGATTGAGGTGGAGCACAAAATTTCTGCCAATTGCGCGAATTAATTACCTGTTGATACTCACGATGACGCGGATCAAGATTCAACCCCCTCTCTGAATAGGGCTTTTTTGGAGGAGAGATTGGGTATGTCGTAATACTGCCGCTTCGGACATGAACTTACTAATATCAAAAGTTCTATTACTACTGCTAGCCTTGAGTTTCTTCTTCAATCCCATGACAGTAGTTCTAAGTTGGTTAATATCTACCAAATTGAACAATCTTCTTCAACCAACCAAACACCTCTAAAGCAATAGTTAAATTCTTCTACAATTTCCCACCTAAATTATTCACTCCACCCATTTATAAATCGAGACCAATCATCACGAAAAAATCAAACACAATGTCATCACTAGCAATTTTTTCAATCTTGACTATAATTCAACAAAACCCAGTCCAAAATTTGCATGATTTTCAAATAAACCAATCAACAATAACCATCAATTTTGCATTTCAACCCACAACAACCAACAAATATAAAGAAACTTGAAGAAACAATATAAACTTACTTGAATTTAAAACTTTGATGAAATATTTCCTTTGCTTCAAGTTTACTGATGAGAAGTTGTAGTTGTGAGAAATTGAGAGAAAGATGTATGGAGAAGAAGTTTGTTGGAAAGATGAGAGCTGTGAGAATGACATAAATGGGTTTTGTATAAGAATGGATAATTATGTTGGGAAAAATGTTGGGAGAGAAGAGATTCTGAAGAGAGACAAAAAATGGTGAAAAACATAAGGGTCAAGCTATTTTGGGGTTTTTAAACATTGGCTTCGAACAAAAACAAAAGCAGTTGATGGTGTTAGGGTTTTAAATATAAAAACCCGTTTATTAGTCATGGCGTCGCGGCTCTTGGCCGTGGCTTCTAGCTTCTGCCTTTTTTACGATTGGTTGCGCCACGGCTTAGGGCCGCGGCTCCGTGTTTCTGTCCGTTTTGTTATGTTTAGGGTTAACACGGTGCAAAGCCGCGACGCCCACATAGGTTTCCATATCAGTTGTACGGCGCTGCGGCATAAGGCCGCGGCGCCAATAATCTATCCTCATTATTGAAGGCTGTAATTTCCTCTACATTGCACGGCGCCGCGGCTCACATTTTTTGCCTTTTTACGATTGGTTGCGCCACGACTTAGGGCCGCGGCTCCGTGTTTCTGTCCGTTTTGTGATGTTTAGGGTTAACACGGCGCAAAGCTGTGGTGCCCACATAGGTTTCCATATCAGTTGTATGGCGCTGCGGCGTTAGGCCGCGACGCTAATAATCTGTCCTCATTATTGAAGGCTGTAATTTCCTCTACATTGCACGGCGCCACGACCCACATTTTTTGCCTTTTCTACGATTGGTTGCGCCACGGCTTAGGGCCGCGGCTCCGTGTTTCAGTCCATTTTTATGAGGTTTAGGGTTAACACGACTTTAAGCCGCGGCGCCCACAAAGGTTTCCATTTCTGTTGTTCGGAGCTGCGTCGTTAGGCCGTGGCGCCATATTTCTGTCCTCATTATTGAAGGCTGTAATTTCCTCTACATTGCACGGCGCCGCGACTCACATTTTCTGCCTTTTCTACGATTGGTTGCGCCACGGCTTAGGGCCGCAGCTCCGTGTTTCTGTCCATTTTTATGAGGTTTAGGGTTAAAACGGCGCCAAGCCGCGACGCACACAAAGGTTTCCATTTCTGTTGTTAGGAGTTGCGGCGTAAGGCTGCGGCGCCAAATTTCTGTCCTTATTATTCAAGGCAGTGACTTCCTATAGATTGCACGGAGCCGCGGCGGTGCGCCGCGGCTTAGAGTTTCTGCCTTATTTCGGATTTGTGCGCCACGGCTTAGGGCCGCGGCATCGTGTTTCTGTCCGTTTCAGAGGTTTAACCCTAAGACGGAGCCGTGGCGGTAGGTCGCGGCGTCTAAAATCTGTCTGCTGTTTTATTGAAGGCAGTAATTTCCTCTCATTTGCTTGGCGCCATGGCATAGCGCCGCGGCTCTAACATTATGTCTTCAAAATTTTGATTTCGTGCCCATTTCGATTATTTTCGTTCATCCGAGCCTCGGCCAAAGGCCGTGGCTCCAATTTTTTTTTTAACTGAAAAAACTATATAAATATATATATATGAAATTACTAAAATCAAGTTCAAATGAAGTATAAGTTTCAATGTACATATAAGTTTCTACTAATGTACATAAGAAAAAGAAAAGTACATATTGTTTTGCCTTAATGTACATATAGGTATGCAGGAATCTACATATTGTTATGGCCATGTACATATAAGTTATATTGTTTATTAAATTTTTTGTTACTAAAATTGATGTTCTGTACGTCATTTAACTGCATCCCATTTTAAGACCCCGTTGATTTAGGGTTGAATTTAGGAGAAAGTAAAAATGTACATATTGTTTTGCTTAAATGTACATATACGTATGCAGAAATGTACATATTTTCTTGTGGCCATATACATATAACTGAAATTTTGTAAATGAATTTTCTTTTACTTAAATTCATGTTGTATATGTCGTTTAAATGCATTGGGGATTAATTCCCACTTGAATTAGGGTTAAATTTAGGAGAAACTAGAAATGTACATATTCGTTTACCTAGTTGTAAATATAAGCAGGAATGTACATATTGTCTTCTGGCCAAGTCCGTAGCACTACACAATAACAAATCCAACTAATATCATAAACTTCGAACCAAGATAGTTGATATTTTCTTTCATTCATTCCAAAAATATTATGTTTTTCTAAACAACACAGAAAATTACAAAGTACAATGGTCCTATTAACATCAAGATTTTCGTACAACTAGCGTACAAAAAGGAAGTTACATACACCATAAATAAGAAGAGAAGACTAGACTAAACAATAGTCCCACCTAAACCCAAAAGCTTCTGAAGCTTGTGAACCTAAATCCAACAGACCGATTAAACAAAAAATGGTCTATACATTGTTGTACAAAATGTAAGGCATGCCAAATGCGACATGTGAGCAGGTTGGACCAATTAGACATCGATTCAGTGCTTTCACAAAAAATATAGCACGTTGAACCATTCAATTTCTAACCTACAAACATATTTCGGTGCTTGAACAAAAAATATAGCACCTCTAACCTTCGAAACCCTAACCTACATATAGAATTTAGGTGCGTCAACAAAAAATATAGCACCTCAAACATTCATATTCTTCTGTCGGGTTGAAAAAAGTATCATTTGACTTTACAAAAAAGTTGATACTCTTTTACAAAAGGTAAGGTATGTAACCATGAACCTGCATTTAACACATGAAGAAGATATAAGTTATACAGTGTTGGCATGTAACCATATTTCATAAAAAGTAAATTTAAATAGTAATCATGTAAAACTTACAATTGCTTTACACTGGATTTGGCGATCTGCATGAAGCTCGATTGTGACCATTTTGCTTACATTTAGAGCAATGAATTTCTCGTTTCTTGATAAATTGTGATTCAATGCGCTTGACTTTTGGTCGACCTGGTGGCCTCTTCGTTAGAGGAGGCTTCAACGATAAATGACTGTTGTCTGATAGGGTGAAATCAGGGAAGTTATGAGTTTCAACTGGAGCCATTGTAAGTGAATAAATCAACTCCTGTTTCGTTGACTTATAACAATCATCAACGAACTGATATATGTCTCCATGTTTTGCTTCAATGACTGCAGAAGCATGGGCACAAGGAAGTCCACTCATTTGCCATCCTAAACATGTGCATTGTCGAGTACTCAAGTTAACAACAATGTCTTTGTTGCCGTGACTTACCTTAGCGGTGAAATCGCTATAACAAGAAACATGGAAGTATTTACTTCTTCCAATACTCTCCAATAATTTTTCCTCAACATTCTTCCCAACTCCATATTTCCAATTACTGACATCAGACTTAGCTTTATAAATTTTTTTAGCCAATTTTTCTCTATGCTCATTGATCAGGGAAATGATGTTGTGTCGCCTCTCCTTGACTAACCATGCATTTAAAGACTCTGCAACGTTGCTAGTAATATGATCCCAACGAGGATGACTGAATTTTGACATGACCCAATGTTCTGGCTGATTATCTAACACCCATTCACCTAGCTCTTTGTTGTACATGGTCAAATTTGTGAATGCAACATTGTAATCCTCTTCAAGTCTAGCATAAACTACTGCATCCAACAATTGTAGGGCTTGCTCCTTCATTTTTTTCCCACCATGCATCAATTTGCTAACTTCAGCACTAAAGTTTTCCTTAATATGTCTGTAACAATAAGCATGACAAGCCGATCCAAATATTGTGCCAACACTAGTGATAATATTCTGGTTCATATCAGAAATAATGGTTACCGAAACATCTCTGGTAACATTTGACTTTAAAATTTTCAGGAACCACATCCAATTGTCTAAACTTTCTGAGCTAACAATTGCATATGCAAGTGGGAACAGCTGATTATTTGCATCTATTGAGCTAGCAGATAATAATGTCCCTTTATAAGGTCCACTCAAATGGCAACCATCAATAAAAATCAACCCTCGACACCCATTCAAAAAACCAATAATTGAGCATCCATAAGCGATAAACAATTGCTTAAAATGATTACCATTATCATAAGTGCAGATTACGACACTTTGGGGGTCAACATCTTTGATTTGCTCACACAACCATGGAACAAATTTTTACGAGTCCTCGACTTTCCCATGCAACAACTTCATGGATTGCTCTTTGCATGCCCAAGCTTGCTGGTAGGTCATTGTAATTCCACATTCAGATTCTAATGCAGCACGAATTTGATGTGGCGTTGTGTCCGGTTGCAAATTCATTTTCTCTGAAATTATGGCAGCAACAAATTTTGACTTCGAAGAATGTCTACTTTGTATTGCATCTTGCGCACAGTGGTTGTGCACATTTAGAAATGTCCCCACAACCATAAAGTCAGTAGATCGCATCTTCGAAGCAGTTAAATGCCAAGGACAGCCTTCAGCCTTGCAGTCCACACTAATAAAAGACTTACTATTCCTCTTAAACTTATACACAAATCCATTCGCAATACTAAATTGATAAAGACCCAGCCTAAAGGCAGATGCATCTTTGAATTTCTGACCGCTACCAATAATGTGATCTTTTCAAATTTCGCTTGCAAACTGATTTTTGTTCGCAGCAGTACATTCAACAATAATACCAGATATCTTCGAAGTAGAACATTCAACGGAAGAACCTACATTACGTTCCCTCTCAGAATAGTTTCCACTTATGTCTTCATTGTCAATAACCCCACTGCAATTATAACAAAAAGATGATTAAGACGTAACGCAATTATATACTTTTATGTTATAAAGCCTTTATATTTCTTACCATAACAGATCTTTGTTCGAATGATGCACTATATTTCTGTCATTGTTGTTGGTGGATTCAATCACTTCAGTTCGAAAAATATACAAATTGCATAATCGATCAGTAAAATTTATCAAATCTGCCAAACCGGCATCATTCACCAAATCAATTAGCTTGGTTTTGTCAAACTCCAGTGTATATCTAAATACATGACCATCAACACTCTTCCCTAATTTTTTCCCAACTTGATGCACTAATTCTTCAAAACTAGTGTTTTCATCGATCATCACACCCACTGTTCTTCCACCTCGATATTCTATACAGTCACCATCAACAATCAAGAGCTCACCATCAATATGACAATAACAATAGACTCCTTTGTTAACGCTTGATTCACTCATTTCAACTTTATAATGATCGAAAAATATGTTCTGCAATGTATAAAGCAACAATAGACTCTTACGTTTGAACCCTCCTTAAAAAGACCAATCAAGAGAAAATATAATATAATAATATGTACGTATACTCCACCAATATGTACATATAGCAAAACAATATGTACATATAGCAAAACAATATGTACATATTGCATACCTATATGTACATTCTTACAAATAATATGTATTTTACCAAAAATGAATCAATTAAGATATTATGTGCTACATTCTTACAAATTTTATGTACCATTTATAAGATTCATAGAAATTTTAATTTTACAAGCCCCAAACAAATGTCACATAAGAAAATTTACTCCATCACTTCCATATGTTGGGAGAAAGAAAGACTTTTCTCATTTACGCAACACTTAAATATTCACATATTATAAACAGTGAAGATCAAGTTGAATTACAACTTTAATATCGCAAATACATGAGAAATACAATTTCATATAGTTGACTATGATGGTGGAGGAGGATAAGAACTCAGTCCCCGCACAAATATGCATCCAAATTATTTTGAGTAGCCCAAATTTGTTGAAGTTCTTCATGCATGGCAAAACGTTTAGAGTTATAGTTAATACTGCAAGATCAAAAGCAAAGTTATATGTACATATACCTATAACAATATGTACATTTAGCCTAGCTATATGTACATTTAGCAAAACTATATGTATATTTTAAAAATAGTATATGAACAAATCTCTCAGAAATGTGGAAAAGTATTTGCGCACTTATATGTACATAGAAGTATAAAAGTATGTAATTATAACAAAACTATATGTACATCCAACTAAACTATATGTACATGTAACATTCATATTCTTTAATTTCTTAAAGCAAAACAATGACAGTACATTTACAAAACCAAAAGGAAATAGTACACCATCAGAATTATTCGTAAAAAAAGTTGACATATACGAAGAAAAAAGAAAAGGCAGATAGAATGGGGAAGTCAGGAAGTAAGGGAAGGGATGGAAAATGGGGAAGGGAGAAGGGAGAAGGGGAAGAAGATTATCGGAAGCAAAATATCAAGTTTTGTTTTTGCTATTATGTTGATTTCGTATATTTGTATTTTCGATCTCCTTAGTAATAATTTCTTATTTCTTCAATTTCCTTTTACAAATATTGTTAAGATTTAGGACCATTTAACTATTATGCCACTGTTGACAGCATCTATTTCATATTAAAAATGTACTAATTCTTCAAAACTAAAAATGTACATATTGTTTTGCCTAAATGTACATATAAAGATGCAAGAATGGACATATTGTATTGTGGCCATGTACATATAAGTTAAATTTTTTATTAATTTTTTTTTTTTACTAACATTGATGTCCTATACGTCATTTAAATGCATCCCATTTTAAGTCCCAGTTGATTTAGGGTTGAATTTAGGAAAAACTAAAAATCTATCACACGAACACTGCCATGTTATTGGTCATATCTTGCTGTCTATTGCAGCATCGTACCATCTTTCACGTTAACCCATTTTTTTAGTATTTTAGCCTTTCTATATAAAAAAACATCATAACATGTAAATTTGCTTAAAGGAACACTTTAAATACAGCACAAAACCAACAACCCTTCAAAATGTAAATGCAAGTACATGGCATAATTTATCACTTATTCTTACTCATTGCAATTATCTTTCAAGCCATCTTGATTAGATGGTAAACATGACCATTCACTCAAATGAACATCGTAGCAACATGTTGCCTGATGATTACAATTAGCCACATCATCAAAAAACGGGTATGGTAGATGTTTTTTCTGCCTAGTTATCAATTGCAAGGAGAACTATCCAACTTAATTCTAAAATCCAAGTGAAAAATCATCTTGATTGCAAAAATTTGAATATGTACACGTACTTTGTCTATGTACACGCAAAACAACATCCATGGCTAAAAATAGCATTAAAATAAGGCTTAAAAAGATAGCCAAATCATTTCTTAATAAGCACAAGTAGCAAAGGATAGAATGAAAGAAGTAATGGAAGGAAGAATTGCACCTGGGAATCCAGTGGATCAGCTTCACGTGAAATAAGATGTTGTAGGCTCCAGAATCACAGGCAAGATTGAGATATGCTAGATGTTCGGTTGTCTTTCTTCAGTTAGGTCAAAAGCCTTTCACTACTCAGTCATAACATGGAATAAGAAAAAGAGCAAAATCGACCATCATCAAGGTACTGGATAAACAATAGTTAAAAAAGAAGAAACAGGGTAACGAGACAAAGAAGACTAACAAAATGTACTTTAAAAGACCAAACTAGTTTCAAAGACAACTACAAGTGAAGCAGGTTGGAGAACTTTGCTGCGCATTTGTTAAACACAAAGAAATTGAAAATAAAAAGCTTCCTATATCATCTTAAAAATAACAATAAATATATCTTTCATTACAGGGATATAATCTAGCAAACTAGTTACAAAACACAAACCACCAATCGGCTAAAAATTTAAAACTAATCATGTTTGCATAACACCATAATATCCATATATATGTCCATAAGAAACTTGGGAAAGGAAGCTTCAAGATATGTACATATCTGTTGTGAAAACTACATAACCGAAGCTGTAAATGCCTATAAGGTCTCACAGAATATGCACCAGAAAAAACTTTATAAATTATTAAGCAATATCTACTATGAGTTTGTTTTTCCTCTTGGTTTTGTACTCCCTATGTATTTGGTTGCACTTGCAATACCAACAAGATTTTGTTAGTAGAATTTCATTCGTAAAAAGAAAACCATTAAATAATAAGAGTTGCATATTCTTCCAAATTTTACTTTCCTTGATGATGAAATAAATAGCATAGAAGGCTCATTCATAGACTAGTTTCTCTAGTGTTTCACTTCAATCATATGTATCAGGAAGTTAAATGCTTCCAGACATTGAAGACTATGCCCAAACCAATCAGTAATGCACAATTATAGCAAAACATATAACACCATACATACCAAACCAGTCAGAAACCGCTTTAAAATACGATTTCTGTCACAATTTCCAAAATCTAGAACATCTTAAAAATTTCAACACGGACATAATGTCAGAAAAGTTAGTAGATAGAGGAAAAAGAAAAAAAATGCTAAATTATCCATCATTGGAAGGCATGTTTTTCATATTTTCCCAATTAACAACTACCTAGCACAGTAAAAATCAAATGTATTTAGAATGAAAAAGATGGGAGTATACTAGAAATATCAAACTGAACGAGATGATCACATGTACTTAGAATGAAATAGATGAAAATAGTCAAAAATAACTCAATAAAAAAAATGCTTCAAGAAAAAAAAAATCACTTGTATGTACATATAGTACAATTATATGTACATATAGCATAACTATATGTACATTCAGCAAAACTATATGTACATTTTTTTATAGCAGATAAGTTATCATAAATTCTCCATGGATTGCTAATGGCTTAACCTTTTTTTTTCTCTCTCTCAATATTGTGGGACATGCAACATAAAAGAAATATAGTAAATACTACGATGACACTAACATAATTGCAATTAAAAGAGTCTTGCTCCCTAAAGCCAAACCTTTAATCATACTATGTTTGCATGTCATTTTTTTTCATTTAAAACAACTAAAAACTAACACAAATTATAAGAAATGCTTCAACAACATAAAACCAACTTATATGTACATATAACAAAATAATATGTACATATAGCAAAATAATATGTACATTATTCCAAACTATATGTACTTTTTTATATTCTAACAATTTCTATCCTACACCCCAATGATTTAAGCTCTTACATGTTCCTCCTCTTTAAAATGACAAGTTTCATGACAATTTTATATGATAGTGGAAGCACATTAACAATCAGAAACCTACCTCAGGCTCAAGGCACTATGCTTTGTATGACATATTTGGGGTAATCCTTTCCATCATACTTTGGAATTCCATCTCCCCATCCTTCCCTTCAAGTAAATGTAAGAGATGTGTTAAGTCATTCTCGGTGACAATATATTGCTGTATTTCTTCAGCATTATTGTTGCTGCTGTAAAGAAATAGGTATTAATCATCAATAAACTCATGCATAAAACAACATTAACCATGCCAATAGTAACACAACAAGATTATAATTACTGCAGCAATTACTATGCTTCCAACAGTGACTTTAAAACAATAACAGTATGAAAGCATAAAAACAAAGTTTTAAGTCAATACAGCGAAAATAAAGATTTTATTTCAAGAAATTATGGAACAAGCAAAAATAACTACAGCATTAACCATATTATATGTACATATAGTTATAACAATATATACATTTAGCAAAATTGTATGTACAAATAGAAAATTTACCCCAAACACATGCCTTATACAAATAGAAAAAAATTACATATATTCAAAAAAAATATATATATATATTTATACGTACATATCTCACAATTATTTGTACATATCATGGAAGCCATATATACATATAAGAATTATATTATACATACATATAACTGACATCTCCTATACATTAAAAAAACCAAGTCAACAGTTCCAAAAGATTCATTCTTAAGCTTATAGCTTTCATTTTTGTTGTTACTCTGTAGTGATTTTCGAGGATGAGCAACTGGCCAAATTTTTTTTTGCAACATTTTATATCGAACCATAAGAAGTAGTTATAAGTTCAATCCAAGAAGACAAATGATTCTGCAACAACTTCCAAGACTCCAAGTCCTCAACTGGGCACTAGATTCATTCAAAAATGAATGTATTAGAACAAGACAGATGCAAAATAAAATATGAAGGTATAAATAAAAGGATATACCCCCTAGTAAACAAGATGTAGACAGAAAAAATAATAGTTCAAAAACTAATAAAAAACAATATAGCATAATTATATGTACATATAGCACAACTATATGTACATTCTTCCAAACTATATGTACTTTTTATATAGTGACAATTTCTATTCTAAACCCCAATGATTTAAGGTCTTACATGTTCTCCTCCTTAAAATGACCAATGAAGCAAAAATATAATGATTCATATAAAATGAGTAAGACTAATTAATTATAATACTATTGCTCCTTATAGTCAAATCTTTAACCATAATCCTTTCGTTTATTCGTTTTTGCCATTTAAAATGACTAAAACTAACATAATTGATAAGAAATGTTTCAACAAAATAAGTCTACTTATATGCATATAACATAACTATATGTACTTATAGCATAGCTATATGTAAATTCAAGAAAATTATATGTACATTTCATCACAGTCACAAATCAACCTTATATATAAAACATGAAACCTAGTTTTGTAATTTTTATTCTAATTCTAAGGAATGCCCTGCCACCTTAAAATCCATACCAATCGTCATTGACAGATATAACTTAAAATCTAAAACCCAACTCTTAGCTACCTAACCTAATGATCAGTCCTGATGAATTTACAAAACAATGACCTATCTTAGATAGCCAAGAGAAATAACTACTATCCATTTTCATCAATATAGAAAAAAACAGAACCAACATAATCATGCTCATACACTTTATCAACATTCCACCTAGAGAAGACGAACATTCAAGAAATCTCAACAATACCATTGTGTGTAGGAAAAGGTAGGAACCAGGTAATGGGGAGACTCATATGCAGAAAATACAATAATACAAATAAATTAAGGAATGAGAAAATTAATTGCATACAATCTGTAACCTTCATTGAACCATGTGAATCTACTACTAACCAAACATAAAATATTGCATAAAGGATGGTCCATGAATCCACCCCAATTAAACCATAACAATATAAGAAATATGAGTGCACTCACACTCCCAAGAATCTAATGCAATAGCCCTTGAATTCAGTGATTGGGGATAAATCTTTAGTGCAAATTACTAAAACAACTATGTTTCACATAAATTAGAATCACGCTATAAAGTTAAGATGCAAATTACTAAAACAACTATATATATATATAAATATAAAGCCAACTCTTCAAAAATGAAAATCATTAACTAAACCACACTCCAAACTAATTATCCGACCAAGATACACTGAATGACCCAAGAGATCAATAGGAAACCACGATTGAACTTTTCACATATACCATACAAAAACAAGAGTGGTAAGAGAATGTAACATAAGCCTGCCTCTAACATTTTTCCTTGTACAATTAAGATAATATATATATTTTTTTTTACTAAAATAAATACGCCAAAGCTTAAGAAGCTAATGGTTCGTGATTTTATGATTTAGCTAAGATATAACATAAGCTTGCTCATCACACTTTCCATTCTACAATTAAAAAAAAAATCCTAAAAAAAATATGCCAAAGCTTTAGAAACTAATGTTTACCTAACTTCCATCCTACCATGTCTGACTCTACTGCAGTCTATGAAGACATACTGTTTTCTCTTTTTCAAGACTCAAAAATTCTGAAACTACTGTCACCAATATAGATGTTTAGGTCAAAATTTACAATAGACAAGTAATAGAACAAAACATATATTTATAATATTTGAAGCAGATCTTAAAATCAAAACAAATTAAGAGATTAAATAATAAACCCAAAAGTTAAAAAAAAAAAGAAAAGGAAAACTTACAATATCCAGAAATCAACATGCATCTTACGGCGCAACAAAGTGGGGTCAAACTCGGAATGGGTTTGTGACACGAAATCTCTTGTTCTGCTTACCTTCTCCTTCACAGACAATGGATTTGAGAGGAGGATTGTGGTAAGAGAAAAGGAAAATAAAAAAAGAAGAGCGAAAATGTAGAGGAGAATAACAAGCCAAACAGAAGAGGGGGGAAGAGTCTGAGATATAAACATCTTATTTCATTAAGGGTATTTAAGACTTTACAGTTTCCTTAACAAGAATTTTTCATCTTTTCATTTCCTTTCTACAAATAATTTTAAAGTATTATACTCTTTAACAATAATATTACAGTTGACAGCATGTTTCTCATATTAACCCAAAACTTTTAGCCTGTGTTTGCAGGCTGCAGAGGGCTGACGGTAGCTGACGTGGATACTCTTAAAATAATAAAATTTTAATTTAATAATTACTATTTCTTTTTGAAATAAAATATACTCCTTTTCCGTCCATTATGTTCATCATATTGATTTTTTTTTTTTGTCAAACTAATTTAATTTTGATAATAATTATTTTTAATAAAATTATAAAATTGCAAATTTAAATGTCAAAATTTTGAAAACATATTTTTTAAAATTTTAATTCATATTTTAAAAATTATTTATCAAAGTTAAATTTATTTTAAAAAATTTAAATATGAAAAAAAATGAGGAGAAACCGAGAAAGAGTAGTGATAAGAGAAATGAGAAAAGTACCAATTCACCTACCTTACCTTTTAGTTTTAGGATTAGAACTGAGTCACTACTCAACTCAGAAACCAACTCACCAGGCCCAATGGGCCCAACTTACGTCAATAATATTTTTTTTTTTACAAAAGAGATGTAAAACCTGATAATTTTGAACAACATAAAAAAATATAACAAAATATTATACAAAATCCGACACATCACGAATAGACGAATATACTAAAATTTTTATAACACAAATTATTAACGTATTAAATTTTTTATAAGTATATAATACCTTAAAAATAATTATGACATGAAAAAATAACACAAACATAACACGAATATACAAATTGTCACTTCTAACATAACCTGAAAATAAAAGAAGAAATCACAAATGCTGAAATTTGAATCCTAAACCTACTACCTCTTTTTAAGAATGAATGCTTAAACCGATTGAACTAAACTCCGAGTTAATAATACTTAATTTTGATGAAACGTTAATTATGTTCCTAATTAAATGGCATTAGTAGTAGTAAATGAAAAATCACAAGCTATTGAGAAAAATATAATTTTTCGAAATAATTGATGTGATGAGTAAAAACTAACAACATCCATTAACAGAAGATCCTAATTTCCCACACCACACCATACCAGGCCTATAGACTTAAAACACCTAAAGCTGAAATATATCCGATTTTGTCAATCATATAAGCCATAAACCAACACAAGACACTCCCAATTAAACCTATCACATCACCCTATGAAACTAGGAATAATATCACAAACCAACTACTAAACAAACCCAAATCGGAAAAAAAAAAAAAAAAAAAAAAAAAACAAAGGATGGAGAAGCATTTACAAGTTTCGAACAAGATCCGAGTTAGTTAAAACCCTTGGCATATTTAGTTACTGCAAGGCAAATTGATCCCTTCCAAGTATATACTATTGACTTCTGCTATTCTGCAATACACCAAAAGAGTAATTACAAGGCTGCTTCTTAGCTTCTATCAAAATTTGACATGAGACTAGGACCCATGAGAGGAAAGAAAAGAGTACCTTTGCTTTGTGCAAAATGGTTAAACATAATTGGCAGCTCAAAAGAAACTTCTGTCTACTATAAATTCTACAACTTCTACTTTCACCTCATCCTCATTCCAATTTTCTCATTGTCATCGGGTTTGGGAGCAACATTTTCTTCAAGCTTCTGTTTTCTTTCGCTTCTTTCTTGACAAGTCTTCAATTGGCTAGAAAACAAAAAATTGCATGAACGGTGAACCTTAAGGAACAAAAAGACTGAAAAAGGAAACTAAGTTACGAGGCATATCAAATTAAAAAACATAAACAGCAATAAGATGGGCGACTTTGCTCTGACTAAAATGCCAAGGAACACTTCCTACTTGTTGAAGTTGCATAAATACCTGATCAACTTGTATACCTATTTTTATTATGAGAAAATTTATTAACTTGCTCATAAACAGGGAATGCTACTGTTAAAAAACTGGAGACACACCCTCGGTAAGGGGAAAAAGCAAAAAATTGACATTGTAAATACGAGTATAGTAAAATGTTGATACTGTCATCTGCATGAGACAAAAAGGAATTTTCAGATAGGTACAACCAGCCCTTACCTGACGGGGATTGGGAACTTGAGAAACATTCCCAAAATGTGCTTCTTGCACCGTTACTGGTTCCCCAGATCCACCATTCTCTCCTGTAACACTTGCATGACTACACATTCCTCCACTTTGAGAAATATCCTGCACTGGTTCTGCTAGAATATCCTGCAAATGGTCTATATTTTCTAGATTGGAAGAATCATCATTTACAGTCTTTTTTTCATAGGTTACTTCTTGAATCTTGATTATTTTATCAACAATCAGCACATTGGTCTCATCAGCCCTTCCTTGACCTTCACTGTATGACATTAATGCAGGCTGATCCAGCAACGCATTTGTTTCAGTTGAATTCACACTGAAAAAAAAAAATGTCCTTTTATACAAAACTGGGCTATGTGCATCAAGAAATAATCAGAATAGTATAAGGTTAAATAACATGCTAAAACAACAAATTTTCAATATAAGGACAGAACTGGATACCTGTGAGTACTATCCTCGTCTTCAATTACAGAAGCATCTTTCTTTTGCCTCCTTTTCTTAGTGCCATGTGAAGGTGAGTCAACTCTTCTTTTCCTTCCAGCTTGAATCCCTTGTTCAGAAACTAATAAAGACTTTTCAGCATCATTTTTATCGATTTCAGATTCCAAATCATGAATTCCTTTGACCACCTCACCTTCAGAGGGCACTTCCAGTATCACTTTTGGGTCCCCATCAAATCCAAAAGGCTTTCTCCCATACCGCTTGTATTTTTGCCCATCACACTCAATGCCTGAAACTAACTTTCCAGCAGAAGTCAAACACACATCTTCATGGTCAGATATCAAAGATCTTTTTTCTTCAGACTTCTTTTGGGCCTTGTCAGGGGTATGTTTGAATATCAATTGGCTGCAGTGCTTGATCCAAGAGAAACGGGCAGAGCTAGGAGGAGAAGCACTATCTGGTTTTGACATTGGAGAGTTGAACCCATTGCCATTGTCAGCAACAATCCTATTTTTATCTGAATCAGATCCAGCATTTTGCACGAAAATTTGCTGTTTCAGATTCTTTCTTTCAGATGCCTTCTGCCTGCTAAGCTCTACAATAGAACGTTGCATTTGGGCCACCGCCATATTATCCACAACAGCTTTCAAGTCACCCAACTTTTTTAGCTCTTCAATCTCAGCGTGTATCTCTTTTCTATCAGCATGCAATAGTTCCCTCTGTTGCTTCAATTTGTGCCTTTGCACCTTAAGCTCCTCGATAGACTTGTTCAACTCTGCCCATTCCCTTTCCCTTCGCTCACGATCCAACTTGATCTCTTTTCTCTCAGCATCAAGCCTTTTCATTTCTAAATTAGCTTGTTCCAACTCTTTCTCTGCACTTTCCTTCAGTGCATTAATATGCTGAAGTTGATTTTTCTTTTCTTGCTCAAAAGCTTCCTCTCTTTCCTTCAAAGAACTTTCTAATTCTTCACGCCTTTTCTCAATACAATTCTCCAACTCCCTCTTTTGGATTTCAATTCCCAACAAGAAATCAGCACGCTCTTGTTGAATCTTGTTGAACCAATCAGAATGCTCAATCACCATCTTTTTCATGAAGTCTTCTCTCTCACGATTCAATGATTCAACATCCTTGTTATGCTGCTCTCGCATCACATCGCGCTCTCTTCTCAAGCTATCACGCTCATCCTTGAGAAACTTCAAAACTGCTTCTCTCTCCTCACAAACACGCACGGCTTCCTTCCGCAACTCTTCTCTTTTTTCATCAATCAACTCCCACTCAATTTCAAATTTTGCCTTCTCTACTTGTAACCTATCTGCATCAGTCATAAGCTCCAACTTTTGAGCCCTAACCAAATCAAGTTCTTCCTTGAGTTTTAATTCTAAAGTTGATAATTCATGTGTCTCACTTCTCATGGCTTCTAGTTTCTCCTTCGCACAATCAACTTGGTTTCTTTTATCTTCCAATGAAGACAATGACTTCTGAAGCTCTAGTTTCATTTTACTTGTCTCTTCCTTTTCTTTTTCTGAAAGAGCTTTCTTCAATTCAAGTTCCTTTTCAAAAGCACTCAAATTTTTTTCTCTTTCATCTAAGAGATTTGACTTGTCAGCCACATCCTTCTCCTTCTCTGCTAACATCCTTGATTGAACCTCAAAATCATGTTCTCTTTCACAAATTAGGTTCTCCCTATGATTGATATCCATCTCCTTCAACTCCCATGCCCGTCTCTTCATTTCAATCTCATCTTCTGCAATTTTGCGCTTGATCTCAAGCTCAGCCTCAAACTCAGATTTTCTGTTTCTCAGTACAGTTTCGTGACTAGCAATGGCCTTGCGAATTTCACCCTACATCATTCATTGAAAAGAATAAATTTTCCATAAAAGAAAGATGAACAAAATTGAAAATCCTAAAGCATGTTCGACAAAGTAACTTACAGATTCATTGTTTGCAAGTTTCTCTTGAGAAACAAGCAGCTGTTGCTCTTTCTTGCTAAGCAAAGCTTCTCGTTCAATGACAGCCTGCATGCACAAAAGAAGAATTCAATTTAAATGAATTTCCGTGAGGTAAATCCAAGTCAGAACTGTTATAGGCAAATGAAATATGCAACCTCCTCTCTTTTTGACAGAGAAGCTAAAGTCAACTCAAGGTTGGATTTCCCATCCTTCAAAGCTTGACGCTCCTTTTCAATATCCACTCTTGAAGCGTCCAACTCCTTCTCAAGTTGATTTAGTTCTTGATTTTTACTAAAAATATACTCCTCTCTCTGATTCAAGGAAGCTTGTCCATCAAGTAGTTTGTCATGTTCTTGCTGTAAAATCCTCTGCCTTTCACTCAGCAATTGCCGTTCAAGAATGATCTCTTTCTCTTTTGCATCACAACTAAAACATGAATCCAAATAATTAACAGACTCCTTGAACCGAAATTTTAAATCAAATTTATAGACTCATGATTGCACCATATGATATCATGGTAAAAACTATTATATGAATTATATTATCATCAGCAAAATGCAAAAATGCAGCCAAGCAAGCATGTCTATCCAGTGCTCCACACACTACCACCCTGACCAATAAGTCTTATTTATAGAAACTTTTCAATGCAAGACCTAATTCATATTGCAACCCAGTAATGTGAAGACTACATCATATGAATACAGAGAGATATACAAGGCACAAGTACTTCCTCTTGGGAAATAAGGGCATGTCCAAAAACTGCAAACTGATAGAAGAAAAACAGAGAAATAATCAAAAAAGAAAATGATGGTAAAAACATCATAAAGAAGAAAAAAACAGTCTACATGACATACTCATTTTTGAACAACACAACACGTCTACTAAGGTCATCTTCGCGTACTTCAACTTCTTGGAGCTTTCTCTCAGCAGTGCGTTGAAAGAGGCTAGCTTCTATTTGTAAGGAATTTGCAGCACGAAACTTTGTCTCAGCCTCTGCAAACTTCTTTTGAGCATCCTCTATCATAACACGCGCTTCAGCTAATCTATTTTCAGCTGCAACCTTAGTTTCAGCAGATTCTGCACGCATCTCATGCAAAGCCTTCTCAATCTATAAAACCCACCACAAATTCCTAAGAAACGTTTAATTGTGAAAGAGAAGTGAAAAGAAAAATAACTACAATTAAAGAGAGACTTTAAATGATAATCATACACTTGCTATGCATTCTTTCTCAACCCCTAAAGCTTTCTTCAAACTATCCTCTCGCTTTTTTGCTTCTGCAAGACCAGATATATGTGCAGCTTGATCCTGTTTATGCATTATCTCACTTGCTTCAGCAGAGGCTTTAATTTGTTTATACTTGGAAGCCAACTCCTTTCTTTCCATTATAAGAAGGCCCATGTGGTGTTGGTGTTCAAAGAGCTATACACAAGAATAAATAAATATATAAATAAAATGCTAGTAAGCTATGTGGAAAGAAGCAGAAAATGAATGACGCTTTACAACATGAACTTATGGCAACATGTAAATGATGCATAGATCATCAGATGCTAGACCAAGACTGCCATCATTCCTCACTCTTATCGTTTGTGTAAAGCATTCATTTAACTTTCATTCATGCACCAAGGCAGGCAAAGATCACTGCTCAATAATTTGCCACCTTGGAACTAGAATGTTCAAAAACTCGGAAGAAAAAATATACACATAGAATAGCAATTAAAAAAAGAATAGCATTCAATCCCCAAATAATGGCAGAAATCGCAAAAACTGTCATAACAATAAATAAAAAATCATAGAAGCCACAAAACAAACAAACAATAAATGCTCTTAAGTGCTCTAATAAACCTATAAAGCTATCAACTAAATGGTGCCATTTGCATGCCCACAAAAGTCAACCACCTAATGGGTACCAGAAGGGGAAACAATGCCTCAACCAAATCGTGCAAACAGATAGTTAGGTAAAAAATCAAAATTTTTCCATGAAAGTTCATACAAGGACATATTATTCAACTAGAATGGCATTTAAGTGAAGTACAGAACTTTTAACCAAAAACGAAATTCAAGAATCAAGACTTAAGTTGATAGCTTGGCATTGAAAATTGACGTTATAAATCACATGGTCACGTATATTAAATATTAAAACAAATCTATATACAACAGACTAAAATCTTTCCAAAGACCGAAACCATTACCCTTTTATGTTGAAATCTGTTAAAGATCACCTCCATTACCTATCTTTTTTATATATACTTATATCTTTTCTTTTCTTTTTCATTTTAAGATTTAAAACCCAAACTGAAACTAACAATTCAAATTTTCAATATATTACCTAGTGCAAAGCCTCACAAAAAAAAAAAAAAAAAAAAAAGCAAAGAAAAACCATGAAAAAAATCTGAGAAAAGCAGTTTAAAGATTTGAAGCAAACCTCAGCTTCAAGCTTTGCAATATACGCAATCAGAGCAGCTTTATCTCTCTTCTTGATTGATTCCTCATCGAATCCAGCTTCCTTGAATCGCTTCCAGATAGTTTCGTCACTAAGAGGACTCTTCAAAACCCTAGACCCCGGCATTATCGACAACGCCCTACTAGTACCCGGCGTGACCGGACTCGCCATCTTCCAAGCCCGAAAACCGGCGACAAAACCCTAGATTTCCGTACCCTTTTAGCTACTTTTGATCGTATATTTCACTTTTTTCTTTCTTCGCTGGAAAAAAAAAAAAAAAAAAAAACAAGACTCAAAATACTGAGTTACCAGCACACCGGTGACTCGGGTTTTGTTCTAGAGAGTTGAAATCGCTATGAAATATAACTTTTTTATTGGGGGTGAAGTGGAAACCATGTCGTATTTTTAGGCCGCCATTTTGTGTGAAAAAAAGGATGGAAATTGAAATTTTAAACGAGATTAGACCGAAGAGTTAAAGAGTTAAGAGTGACAGTTCCACGTCAGCTATAGCCTATATTTGAAATAAAAAAAATAAAAAAAAAAATTAATGTCTGTATTTCGTTGGAAATATGCTGTTTGTAGGCTGAAGCCTACCCCATTGGGATTTTGTAATTTGCACACAAAAAATCCCTCTTGATTTATGTTGCGGGCGTGGAAACGCCTATCGTCACTGGAGAGAAGCTTCAAAGTACTGCTTGTTGGACCCGTGAAAGAGGAATAAAACGGATAAAAGGGCGCTAAAGTTGAGATTATGAGACAAATTTTGATGTTTAAACCAGTAAATATTAAAAAAGAAAAGTTGAAATTGCCAAAAAGAAAATGAATAAAGAATATTTTACTTAGGATTATGAGTCTTAATTCATTCTTTTTATACTTTAAATCATAGGTGTATAAGGTTGACGATTGTATCTATCAACTGTAATAATTAACCGTCATTGGTTGGTCAATAAATTCGATCTAGTTTGGATATGTATTAATCGAGTTTTAGAATCATCATATGTCTTTTCCTTTTTTGAGTCTCGTGAACTTAGTTTTACATTGAACTTTAGGCCTTGAAAAATCTATAAGCATATCAATTGTAGCAATCATTTTTAGCCCAAGTCAGATTCGAATCCGACCCGAACAATCTGCAATAGGGCCAGCTACCTAGCAGGCCCAATCCCCCAACTACTCTCGGGCCCAATGCTAGGCCCCTCCCAGGGCCCGCTTGGGCCTGCTAGCATAATAGGCCTACCTAGGCAGCCATGCCACCAGTCCTACTGCTTGGCCCAACAAGGCCTGGTACCTAGCAAACCCATTTCATCAGGCCATCCACTAGCACCTGCAAACCCTAGCTGCTGCCCTAGCCCCCTGCAGCAGCCACCAACGGCTACCTTCCCAAGGCCACCACCCAATACTCAACCTCTCAGCCAACACGCCTCCCCAAAGCAGCCCCTGCCTGCTAGCCTCTCTCCACACGCAACCCTAGCCACCCCCAACCCATGCTGCCAGGCAGCCACAACCCAAGCCCCACGCCACCGTGGATCACTTCTCGAAACCCCCACTCCACCCACAAGCAACATCCCAACCCCAAAATTCTGGGACCCGGATCTCGAATCCTGGGATTTTGAAGCCAAAAATCCTTCAAAAAGAGAGAGATCCCAACAACCTAGAGGACCTGGTTTTTTTGAAAGAAAAAACTCCCAAATAGAAAGGAACCATTCGGTTCCCTCCGCAAACAACCATCAACTCCCCAGCAAACCCAAACTCCCCAACCATCACTCACGAAAAACCCACCACATCGACCCCAAAAAGAAAACCCTAAACTAACCCCACCCCGATCGATACTCTTGCCCCGAGCCAACAAAACCCACGCCACAAAACATTAAAAAAAAAAAAGAACACAAAAAAAAAAAAACAAACCACAACCAGAAGAGAAATGGATATGGGTTTCAAAATCCAGATCTAGGGGTTTAGGCTGCGATTTGGGCAAAACGGAGCCCAAATCCGTGTAAAGGGGGGTCAGAAATAGTCAAAAAAGGAGTTTTGGTTGAAAATAGGGTCTGACCACGGCGGTGAACGACGACGGACGGTGGAGGCACCGCGGAGCACGATGGCTGACCGGTCGGATACTGGGTTTTTTCTAGGTTTCGGGTTGAAGGTGAAGAACTAGAGAGAGAGAGGATTTTGAAAATTCTGAAAAATATATTTTTTTTTTGTTTTTATAACGGTCCAAAACGCAACGTTTCATTAAAGCCAAGAAGATCCGCGCGTTGACCCGCCCCGGGTCGAAACCCCCGCAGCCGACCCGTTTGCAGGCCACAAAAAAAAGAGAAAGAATTCGGGTCTGCCCATCAGACCCGACCCAATCACCGACCCGACCCGTGCCCAGAAGGCTTGACCCGAGTGTCCAACAGGAGCGACCGATTTCACTGGTTTTGGGCCAAGCATGGAAGAAAAAAGAAAGAAAAAGAAAAAAGCAAAAAGAAAGAATTTGGGCCCAAGCCCTCCGTGCCATCTTTTGGACATCCTAGCCCACCCAACCCAGGTCCAAACACCATCAAACTCGGGCCCGACTTCAGGCCCAATTAGGTAAAATTTGTTTTTTAATTTTATTTATTTATTTATTTATCAAATTATATTTAGTTTTTTATGTTTTTGTTAAATATTATAATATATGTTAATAGGTTTCATTTTGTGTATTTTAATGTCATAGCATATTTTAACATGTTCGGTCACTTTTGTTATTTTTAAATACGGTAGCATATTTTAATAATATTATTATATTAGTATTTAAGTATCATAATATGTTTTAATATATTTTGTTATTTTAAATATGGTAGTATATTTTAATAATATTATTATATTAGTATTTAAGTATCATAACATGTTTTAATATATTTTGTTATTTTTAATATGGTAGTATATTTTGATAATATGTTTAATGTAGTAACATGTTCAAATAGTATATTATTTTAAATATTGCGTTATTTTAGCATATTATATTATTAGTGTTTCTGAATATCATATTTTTAATATATTATATCATTCGGATTTTAGTGTTGTAGTATCTTTCAATATATCTTATTATTTGTGGTTATTATTTATTATCCTATTTTAAATATGTCTTGTTATTGGTATTTACAATTTGTTCAAATATAGTGATGTCACGAAATACGAGTTTGTAGTAGAAGGCTTGAAGCATTATGACTAGAAAATTTTTAATCAATAAACATAAAGGGGTGAATACGGATTTACGATGACGGAATTCGAAGAATGTCACAGTTGTGATTCCTAAGATATCCCGAGGTGAGAGAATCTCGTTAAATATCACCACGAGTGGTGGGAGTATTTAGCGATATGCTCGACACAAAAATTCGTTTTCAAAAAAAAAAAAAAGATGGGAATAATCAAAGTAAAAAAATGAATAAATAATGAATGTTACGTACCGGATATTTTGTCATGCTCGTGTTTTTTTTAATATTATGATTCGTATGTTTCGTATAATAATGTATTTAATCATATGTCTTATATGCTTAATCGTGTGCACTCCATGTTTAAATATTTACATCATACGCATTTAAATAAAAATGGATGTAAATTGCCGACGACGGAATTTGAAAGAAATCACAGTTGTGATTCCTAAGATATCTTGAGGTGAAAGGATCTCGTTAAATACCAGCAAGAGTGTTGGGAATATTTAATGAGTATTCTCGATAATAGATTTACGTTCACTTTCATTTTTCAAAAAAAAAAATCTAAAAAAGGAGAATAAACATGTTTTAAAAAAAATAAAAATAAAAATAGAATTATTTTTAAATACCGATGTCAAGTCCATTAAATCGAGATTTAAGATAACACGTGATTAAATGGTACCATTTTCTAGGCGGGCGTCGCGGGGGTGCTAATCCTTCCCTGCACGTAACTGACTCCCGAACTTGATTTCGTTTTCTCTTTGGTTCAAAACGCAGACTTAAAAATTGGTTTTAAAATGTTTTAATTAATTTTAAAATATTTCACTAAAACCAATTTTAATAGGTGGCCAATCACACCTAACAAAAAAGATTGGTGGTGACTCCATTTGTGTTTTGAAAATTGTCTAGTGGTCGAAAAACCATTATGACAGCTTGACGACTCCACTGGAGACCTTTGAGAGTCGAGCCATAAACTAATCATGTGTTATCTTAAAATCTCGATTTAATGGATTTAATTGGCCTTTAATTTTAACTCTCTCATTTTTTATTTTCTTTCTTTCTTTATTCATTTATTTAGTTATTTATTATTATTATTTTTTTATCTTTATTTTGCTTGCATTTATGTCTTGATATTTGTTAATTATTTATTCTTGTTTTTTAATTATGTCCTTTATTTATTATTATTTTTTTAATTATAATAATTATGGGATGTTTGTAATAAGGGTTCGTAGATAGATAGTCGAAGGTTTGTTTGTTCCTTCTCACACACGAACACGTGCATTTCATACATAAGCTCTATACCCGAGCTATATCCCTTTAGGAAAAGTAAAATACCTACGCTCTCGTGAGGTAATAACCTCCGCATGGGCTAGCGAAACGCTTTTAGAGAAAGGAAGTACCTATGCTCTCGTGAGATAATAATCTCCGCATGGGCTAGCGAAAAATCTCTCGCTCGAATTGAACCCTTTCCGTTGGAAGCCTATAACGGGTGAGGATCGGGGTGCCTTGCTAGCCTTTGCAGGCGACAGTGAGGAACAATTTGAGGACCTTTAGATTATGAATCCGAACCTCATGTTAGAACGCCATAAGAAACTCACCCTAAGTAGTGCCTTTCCTACCCGATATCTAGAAATTCACCCGAAATTAGGATACATGAAGGAACGCCTCTTACCTTTCACTACTTTTGTTTATTTTCGAACCACGAAGTGGGTAGTGACCGGAATGGGCCAAATGCCCGCATTGGTTCATTTCGCGACCCTTAGGGTGAACGAACACCCGAACTAGGTCCTTTGTAGGCAAAGACCAAAATTTTTCCTAAAATGAGTTTTTCTCAAAATATTTGTTATTTTATGTAATTAAATAATGCCGAACTTCTTTATTCATTTATTTATTTGATTTTTGAATTCTTTCATGTGAATATACTGACGAATTTTCCTCTTATGTTGTTTTGCATAACTTATATTGGCATCACATAGCATTCTACTTCGAGGTATTATTCTCAAAAGTATCTTTCAGCAAGTTAATTTCTCATGGAACCCCCCGAGCGTCAGATTACCTCATCGTCCGTAAGCGTCATGTGTGAGTCGCTTGCAAGAATGGGCAAGAAATATGCAACAGAAAGAGAGGGATTGTTTGATAGAAGGTTATGTCCCGAGTCTACCCGAAAGGATAAACTTGGAACTTACAGAGAATAACTTGATCGAGTTGGCCGATATTTGGGAACGAATGACTTGGAAGAGGAAGAAGAAATTTTTTGAAAAATATGGCCAGATTGCTTTGCTCATCCCGATAGTAACTGAGGAGTCAATGATTAGAGCAACCATTCAGTTTTGGGACCCTTCTTGTAGTGTTTTGCTTTTAACAAAGAGGATTTGACACCGACCATAGAGGAGTACTCAATTCTTGTCGGGTTAAAGCTTCGATTCCCGGATAAGGTATACGTCAGAAAGCCAAAATTGGGTTTTCGTAAAAAAATGAAGAAGCTCATCAGGATAGAAGTAGGAGACCCAGATTTGAAACAAAAAAGGAAACATGTCTGCATCCCTTGGAATTTTTTTTCGAAAATTTATTGAGGGGCACCTCGATGACGAGCAAGGGATCACTGCTTTTGCTCTAGCTATTTATGGGATGGTAAAATTTTGGGGCATATTGAGGTGGCAGTGATAGATTTCTTCGAGCAAGTTGAGAACCACTCTAATCCCTCACCGGCAATCCTTGCTGAAACTATAAGATCATTGAACTTTTGCCGCAAGAAAGGGGAGGGTCGTTTTGTGGGATATGTGCCACTACTACATATATGGCTTAAGCGTGTGTGAAAATAATACCTTCTCCAAGCCTTATTTGAGGAATAATGCCCCTATTCAAGAATTCGACGAAAGCAAATCACCAAAACCCAAATCCAAGAAAGAATGGGTAACATTTCTACGGTCATTGACTAGTAAGCAACTAAGATGGATGGCGCCATGGATGCCTCATGGAACAATGTTATACCGATGTGGAGAACCGTGGGTACAGCTTTTGGGACCATGGGAAACAGTAAGTTACGCTGCACTGATGGTACTGAGACAGTATGGGGTAAAGCAATTCGTCCCGGCTACGCACAGACTCGATCAGGTAGAATTTTCTTATGGGGATTCGAATAAATTAAAGAGAGTGGAGCCAATAGTCCGAGCTTGGAAAGAGAACCAAAGAACGAGGTTAGGGTCCCTCATTGAGAGTGTCACTCCGAGGTACCAAGTGTGGAGAGCAAATCGGGTTAACAATATGGTTCTTCCCAAAGAAGAGGTCACGTATCAGCCAGTTCCCGCTCCACCAAAGAGAATATCAGAGCTCGAAATCGCTGAGCAAGCTTTCAGCATTGAAAGAAAGAATATGAAGCAGAAAAGTCAGAAGTTCCAAGAGGAGACCGAGAATTGGAAAGATAAGACCGAAATACAAGGGATCAGGATTCAAAAAATGATGAAGGAACGTGACACTGCATATGCCGACTTGAAAGATTTGCACTTGGAAAACAAGAAACTAAGGACACAATTGAAGGTCGGAAGTATACTCGGACCAACTTATAGATGGGAAAGGGAACTTAGTCAACTTCAGGAGGAAGTAGACCAGTGGAAGAGAAAGGCACAAGAAAATGAAGCTAAAGCCGCTCGAATGTCTCGTGATAAGCAGAAATATAAAGACATGTATTCCCAGGCTTCCGTGAGTTTAGCTGAGTCTCTGCATACAAACAAGAAGCTAAAGGCAAAACTCGAGAACAAGAGAGAGAGTTGTTCTCGGATGCAAGAAGAGAGAAGTTCCCTACACCAAGTAATCTGAGACCTAGAGCGATAGCTATATAGCCAGAAAAATCACATCGACGAGATTGTGAGGGAATGGAGGGATAGAGAAAGTGATTGAATTTATACATGTGATTTGGCTATGGATGCTAGCAAGAGATGGGAAGCCAAAAGTTTGGGAAGGCAGTAGTACATAGAACATTTGGGTGCAGAAATCGGCAAAGCCATGAGAAAAGCCGATGGGATGATCGAGAAAGTGAAAGCTCTGAGGCAAAGAATTCAGCCAACTGGGGAATACGGACAGCAGTTGCTTAACTTCTTGAACGAAGCCAGAAATCAGTATAAGCAGATTAGTTGTTTCTATGGACACGATTCTAAGAAATTATCTTGATGTAATGAGAACTATATTTGGGATCAATGAAAAATCAACTTCCTGAAATTTCCCTTTGAGTATTTATACCTCGGATGCACCTTTCCATTTATTTGTTTGCTCATTCATTCATTCATTCTTTCATGCACTCAATAAAGAATAAAGAAATAATATGGCATGAAATTCTAACTCGAGGTGTTTAAAATAAGGTATAAAATTGAGCACCGACTAAAGTACCCGGACAAAAGTGCTCTGCACTCGTATAAAACACGAGCACACGCAAAGACTATGGACAAGGAACAAGCAACAAGGATTGAGAGAATGGAAAGGGCACAGAAAGAATTGCAAGAACATCTAAGCAGATCTCAACAGGAAGTACAGGAACAGATAGCAAGGTCCCAGAAAGAGTCGCGAGAGCAAATGGCCAAGATGATGGAAATGATGATGAGTCTGACAAGAGGAAAAAAGACAGCCGAAAGCTCAGTAGTGAGGGAAGAACCCCGACCCCGAGAAAGCAACAACGGAGATCCTCAATACCCACTAGGTTTTACTCCAACCCACGCCCAAGGGGCACAAGGCGGGCACCTACAAGGAGAACCTCCAATGGGAGGACAACCTTATGTCTATATCGACACACCAAGTCCCACAAGACAGCAAGGTCAAGGACAATTCGCATCAGACCCAGGGACTAATATTTTGAACCAGTCCATATCCCGAACTTGGATGACCCCCTAGAGCAGGAAAAGTTGAGACAAAGTGTGACGTAATAAGTGGAAGACATCGAAGCAAAATATAAATATGAGATGCTAGAATAAAGACTCAAGGCAATAGAAGGGATGGACACCTTTGGGAAAGTTGATGCAAGTGAACTAAGTTTGGTCTAGGATTTGGTAGTACCGTCGAAATTCGAAGTCCCAGAATTTGAAAAGTACAATGGGACCAAATGCCCTTCGTTTCACATCACCATGTTCTATCGCAAAATTGCTGGGCACACTCATAATGACAAACTATTAATCCACTATTTTCAAGACAGCTTGCAAGGATCAGTCGCAAGATGGTATAACCAACTAGATCGCAGTTGCATTCATACTTGGACAGATCTGGCGAGGGCCTTTTTGGTCCAATACAAGCATATGGCTGACATAGCGTCGGATTGGCTATCCCTCCAAAACATGGAGAAGAAAACAGGAGAAGAATTTAAAGAGTACGCCCAAAAATGGAAGGACTTGGCTGATCAAGTACAATAGCCTCTCACAGAAAAAGAAACCACTATATTGTTTATCAATACATTGTGAGGTCCATATTACGACAGGTTGGTCAGCAGTGCTACCAAGAATTTTACTGATATGGTCATTTCTGGCGAGATGATAGACAACGCCATAAAAAGCGGTAAGATCAAGGGAAGCAAAACTGCCAACAGTAAAAAGGTGAGGGCGACCAAGAAGAAAGAAGGAGAAGTGAAAGCGACCTCATATGAAAACCAATCACCACAAAGCTATACCCAGTATCCTACAAATCAACCATACAGTTACTCACCTAACCCATACTTCTACCGTTCTACACAACCCCAATACCCAATGAGTTATCGACCACCAGCGCCAGTGTATACACCATCACCCATGCCAGCACCTGTATACACGGCACCTATACTTGCTCCCAACATGACCAGTCCAGTAAATAATGTGAATGCTAATGACAGAGCACCTCAGCCAACTCAACAAAGACCCCTGTTCGACCCGATTCCTATGATATACATCCACCTTTTCCCCAAATTAGTTCAAAACCATCTAGTGGAACCCATGTTCTTGGAACCCATGAAACCCCCATACCGAAGGTGGTACGACCCAAACGTGAACTGTGATTACGATGAAGGCAACCCGGGTCACTCTACGGAGAAGTGTATCGCACTTAAGCACAAAGTGCAACACCTAATCAGGGTCGATTATTTGAGTTTCACAACCAAATGGGAGCCTAACGTCACTGCAAATCCGATACCGACCATGGGAAAACAGGAGCAAACGCGATAACGGAGGGAAAAGGGTACAAGGTGATATCCAGGATTGAGGATGCCCAGACTCATATGGGAAAAGTATTGGATGCTATGATTGAGGCCGAGCTATTTAAACCAGTCAGCATGGGGCAAAAACCCTCAGGGCTAGAACCGGATTTTGAACGCTTCTGCAGGTATCACGGAGGTTTGGTGGGATACATTATCAACCAATGCTCCGACTTTCAAGCCAAAATTCAAGAATTGATGGATATCGACATAGCAGAATTCTCCACATAATGGAATGAAGAATCTGTGGATGTAATAATTGAAGAAACCCCGAAAGCCCCTGAAAGATGGGTTAAGCCGAAACCATTGGTTATCTGCTGTAGGAAAAGCCAGAACTCGCCGGTAAGGAAAACACCAAGGGTGCCAAGGTCGATGGTGACTATTGAAGTGCCGAGCCCGTTCCCCTACAAGAATGATAAGGCTGTGCCTTGGAGGTACGAATGCAAATTTGCGTCACCAGAGCCTGTTAACGTCGCACCAATTTTCAATGCTTCTGCGGCTGCCGTAGACATAACCGGTGTTGGGGGTTTCACTAGGAGTGGGAGATGCTATAGACCGAAAGCATCAAGAAAGGTCAGAAAAGGGAAAGCTAAGGCCGATAAAGAGGAAAACAACCTAGAAAACGCAGTTGAGCGAAAAATGAGCAAGCCTGTAATGGAGGAGAAAACTTGTGAATTCCTCAAATTTATCAAGCACAGTGAATACAGTGTCATTGAACAATTAAAGCGCTCGCCGGCTCACATATCCATCTTGGAATTATTGATGAATTCAGAGACCCATCGAAAGGTGCTCTTGAAGGTGCTGAATGAGGCATACGTGGCTCATGACGTACCTGTAGAGAAATTTGACCAAGTAATGGGGAATGTGGCTATTAACAACTTCATAGCTTTCAGCGATGACGAGATCATGTCTAAGGGGACAGGTAGTACCAAAGCCCTTCACATCACTGCCCGCTGCAAGGGCCATATCATTGCGAAAGTCTTCATTGATAACGGCTCCGCGCTAAACGTCATACACCTATGACTACACTGGCCAAGCTGCCCGTCGACGGGTCCTACATGAAGAACAGTCATATGGTAGTGCGAGCATTCGATGGAACCCATAGACAGGTGGTGGGGCAAATCGAGTTGCCAATGCAAATTGGTCCTTGCACATTTGACATTGTCTTCCAGGTTATGGATATCGTTCCTTCGTACAATGTCTTGTTGGGAAGGCCCTGGATCCACATGGCTGGTGCCATTCCATCTACTCTGCATCAGAAGGTGAAGTTCAGAGTCGAAGAGCAATTGATAATCTTCGACGGAGAAGAGGATCTCCTTGTATCAAAGCCCTCGAATATTCCCTACATAGAAGTCACTGAGAAAGCGGGGGAATGCTCTTTTTGAACCTTGGAGTTTGTAAATGCTACATTTGTAGGAGAAGGTTCTAAGATGCCTATACCTTAGTTGTCCTATGCTACTCAAAGCGACCTTGCTTAGGTCGTAGGGAAGGGTTGCCGGGCCAGGACAGGTTTGGGAAGAAACCTACAAGGAATTCGAAAGTGCATAAGCGTGATCGAAAAGGAAGACAAGTTTGGGATAGGATACAAGCCGACCAGGGAAGACAGGGAGAGACTGATAAGAGAAAGGAAATAGCAAAGGCTCGCAAGGCTCAGGGTGTCATAACGATTTTTTCGACCGTTACGACGAATTTTATGAAAACACAAAAAATGGAGTCGCCACCAATTTTTTTTGCTAGGTGTGATTGGCCACCTATTAAAACCGGTTTTAGAAAAGTATTTTAAAATTAATTAAAACATTTTGTAAAACCAATTTCGAAGTCCGCGCTTTGAACCAGAGAGAAAAACATAATTGGGTTCGGGAGTCGGTTACGTGCGGGGAAGGATTAGCACCCCCGCAACGCCCGTTTAAAAAACGGTACCACTTGGTCACGTGTTATCTTAAATCTCGGTTTAATGGATTTAACTGGTGTTTAAAACTAATTCTCTTTTATTTTCATTTTTATTTTATTTTAAAAAAACATGTTTGTTATTTTTTGAATTTTTTTTGAACTGTTTTTTATTTTTTTTTAAAATCGAAAGTGAACATAAATTTGTTATCGAAAATACTCATTAAATATTCCCGACACTCTCGGTGGTATTTAACGAGATCTTCTCACCTCAAGACATCTTAGGAATCACAACCGTGATATCCTCTGAATTCCGTCGTCGGCAATTTATATTCATTTTTTATTTAAATGCGTATGATGCGAATATTTAAATATCGGATGCATACGGCTTAACATATAACTATAAAATTAAACATGCGACTCATAATATTAAAAACACGTGCATGGAAAAATATCGAGCGCAATAAACATTCGCTCTTTATTCATTTTTTATTTAGATTATTTCCATTTTTTTTAAACGAAAACGAATTTTTGTATCGAGCATGTCGCTAAATACTCCCACCACTCGTGGTGATATTTAACGAAATTCTCGCACCTCAAGATATCTTAGGAATCACTACCGTGACGTCCTTCGAATTCCGTCATCGGTTATTCGCATTTATTAAGAAATCTTTTATTTTGAAAGTTAAAATGCTTTTAATAAATTTTTAAAATCGAAACCGAGTAATAAAAAATACGTCGAATACTGAGCAAAAATAAATAAACAAAAATAGTAATAAGTAAAGAAATTAAAATCATACAAAAAATGTCGAGAATCCGAAAATTAAAATGTCGGACTTGATCTTCGTAAAACTCTTTGCTCGCACTCGACCACCTGGTTTCTTTGAATCAGGGGGGGCTTCATCCCTTTCCCTTTTTTTTTGTTTTGATTTCGGGGGGGGTTTTATGGTGGGTTAAAGGTTGAGTGTGGGGGGGGGCTGCCGTGTAGGGGTGGCTGTGGCAGGGGATAGGGTTTCAGGGTTAGGTTGTGGGGGCAGTTTAGGATTGGTAGAGGCGGCAGGGGGCTGTCAGGTTTTGGGAAATGGGGGAGGCGGCTGGGACTGGGGAGGGTGGCTGGTGGCAGGGGATAGGGTTTCAGGGTTAGGTTAGGGTAGGGTAGGGTTTGGGGAAATGGGCCAGTGGGCTTGGGCTCGGGCCTGGGATTGGGTTTTTCTGGGTTTGGGGAAATGGGCCAGGGTTTGTAGATTGGGCCTGCTGAATAGCAGGCCCAGTTCGCACTTGGTCCGGGTCGGATCCGAATCCGACCCTGACGAAAATTTGTTATTACAGCTGCCCCTCTTTGCACATTGCTGAGAATCAGGAATAGGGCAAAGACAGTATAACCAATTTTGTCTGTTTATTGAGATCCATTCTTAGCGAGGCTCTATCATTTGGATAATAAATTGTTCCTCTAATCAGAGGCTCTATCACTTAGAAAAATAAATTGCTCCTCTAATCAGAGGCTCTATCACTTGGAAAATAAATTGCTCCTCTCATCAGAGGCTCTACAACTTTGAAAATAAATTGCTCCTCTCAACAGAGGCTCCACAACTTTGAAAATAAATTGCTCCTCTAATCAGAGGCTCTATCACTTGGAAAATAAATTGCTCCTCTCATCAGAGGCTCCACGACTTTGAAAATAAATTGCTCCTCTCATCAGAGGCTTTATCACTTGGAAAATAAATTGCTCCTCTCATCAGAGGCTCCACGACTTTGAAAATAAATTGCTCCTCTCATCAGAGGCTCCACAACTTTGAAAATAAATTGCTCCTCTCATCAGAGGCTTCACCACTTTGAAAATAAATTGCTCATCTAATCAGAGGCTCGACAACTTTGAAATTTAAATTGCTCCTCTCATCAGAGGCTCCACAACTTTGAAAATAAATTGCTCCTCTCATCAGAGGCTCCACAACTTTGAAATTTAAATTGCTCCTCTCATCAGAGGCTCTACCACTTGGAAAAATAAATTGCTCCTCTCATCAGAGGCTCCATAACTTTAAAAATAAATCGGTTCTCTCATCAGAGGCTCCACAACTTTGAAAATAAATTGCTCCTCTTATCAGAGGCTCCACAACTTTGAAAATAAATTGCTCCTCTCAACAGAGGCTCCACAACTTTGAAAATAAATTGCTCCTCTCATCAGAGGCTCTATCACTTGGAAAATAAATTGCTCCTCTTATCAGAGGCTCCACGACTTTGAAAATAAATTGCTCCTCTCATCAGAGGCTTTATCACTTGGAAAATAAATTGCTCCTCTCATCAGAGGCTCCACGACTTTGAAAATAAATTGCTCCTCTCATCAGAGGCTCCACAACTTTGAAAATAAATTGCTCCTCTCATCAGAGGCTTCACCACTTTGAAAATAAATTGCTCATCTAATCAGAAGCTCCACAACTTTGAAAATAAATTGCTCCTCTTATCAGAGGCTCCACAACTTTGAAAATAAATTGCTCCTCTCATCAGAGGCTCCACAACTTTGAAAATAAATTGCTCCTCTTATCAGAGGCTCCACAACTTTGAAAATAAATTCTTTTCCTGTGCCCGGAGGACTTAAAAGATGTAACCCGGAGGTTTTTTTTTTTTGAAAGAGGTGCCCGGAGGTCTTTTTTTTTTTAATTTTCTATCACTTTGAAAAATAAATTGCTCCTCTAATCAGAGGCTCCACAACTTTGAAAAATAAACCGCTCCTCTCATCAGAGGCTCTACGACTTTGAAAATAAATTGCTCCTCTCATCAGAGGCTCCAGAACTTTGAAATTAAATTCTTTTCCTGTGCCCGGAGGACTTAAAAGAGGTAACCCAGAGGTTTTAAAAGAGGTGCCCGGAGGTCTTGGTGATCGTACCTGAAGATCATATCTTGGAAGAAAATCTCACTGGATGTTCGAATTCAAATGTCAAAATTTCAAATAGTCAATGTCATGCATGAAATGCGAATGTCATGCGATGTCAATGCGTATGCCCCTGATGATGCATGTGCAAGTACCTTCGGATACTGTACACATTTTACGACACGATGCAGATGCAAAACTTAATAAATATGCGAATGTTCATGAATGATGCGAATGTTCCCAATTGTTTTTCTTGATCTCGGTTTAGCTTTTCAAATTGTTCTTCCTCTTTGAAACAGAGTGTATCCTGAAACGCTCGTGCCTCGTAAGAGATCAACCCTTTTCTTCACTGGAACTATCTCCTTGCCTCGATAGTTTTTCAAATTTTCATCAACTGGAGTCCAAGCCAAATGTTCATTTCTTTTACCTCAATAGTTCCATACCTCTGGGCCAGAAGAACCTTCGTCTTATGCCAACATCGGAAATGGTTTCTTCCAAAAATATTTTCATTTATCTGCTTTTGCTTGCTTCCTTTTTTTTGAAAAAATGTTTGCTTATTTACTGAAAACTTTTGAGTTGAAAATGTCATCCTCATGTTGTGACATCCAAATCTCTTGAAGATTGATGATCACTGTTTAAAAGTTTTTCTGAGTGTCAATTCGAATTTTTCAAATTGAGTCGGAAGGCTTGGTACCACAAGATTTTGGTTGATCCAACGGAGACTTTGCAACAAAAAAAATGTATATCCTTTCTAGATTCACAAATGGAACAGATTTTATAGAACATGATTTTTTTTTTGGACTCAAACAAATTCAACCTTCTTTTAGTTTCCAAATTATGGCGCTTTGACAAACGTCAAGACTAGCTGGGAGGTTCAAACTGGAAAGTTAATTCTGGAAAGAATACGGTCTCAGCTTTTAAAGTCAAACCTCCAAACGAGAGTTGACAGTTTTGGGATATTTTGGAATTCTCAGATGTTCCTCGATTTCTTCAAAATGACCTCTTCTCTTGTTATGGCCTCGACAATACCATAAGCAACACCGAAATTCTCCCATTTTACTCTAGACTGCCCATGTCGGGTTTTCACCCTAGAGTCTCCTTCTTTCCATTTTTCATTTTTTTTTTCTTAAATGTTTCACCATGCATTCAAGAAATCAAGACTTATCCAAAAAAATATTTTTAACCAGAAAGGAGACCGAAGTCTCATGCATTTCTCTAAGAATAGACTCATCAATTTAAATGACCATGCTCGATCGAAATGGTCTTTTCCAGGTACGTAATGTAGGCCGAGGTTCGAGGTACTGAAAGAAAGATAGATAGGCCCAAACATGTGTTTAAGGTGATCAAATCAAGGATCATTTCATGAGGAGGATTCTCTTCGAAACACTTGTCTTTTCTGAGCTTTTCTCTTTATTCGATGATTTTCATCCGTTCTTTTCTTCCTCTTCTGTTTTTGCTTTCATCTTTCTTTTTATCTCCTTTTTTTTGCATCTCTATTTTGACCAGGTGAGCCCGTAGTTGTTTGGAAGCTCAGATTTCTCTTTGATTCACGGCTTTTTTTTTTCGTCTTTGAACCAAGACTTCACTATATGTGACCTTCGAAGAGATCCTTCCCCGCATTTGCCTCCTAGCGTGGAGGGTGATCCTTGATCGGGGTTGAAAGAACGAAAGTATTCATTAGGCTCAAAAGGGGTAGCAAAAGGATATTTTTTATTTTGTGAAAGGATGATGAAAGATGGCCATTTTTCATCTCGAACACAAGCACGTAAATCGAAGAGTCATTCCCTAGAGGAAAATAATGAAAATGTTTTTTCTTTCTTGAAACCATCTTGAACTTCATAAATGCATGATGTCACACTCATTTTTTCATTTTTCATTTTTTCATTTTTTTTTTCATTTTTTCTTTTTTTTTTTTGTTGCATGCTTCGAAAATTACTCCATCTTTATCCACCACGCGTCTTTCGTATCTACAAATGATGCACCATTTGATTGATCATACAAATGAGACTTCGTATCCTGAAGAGGAATACCTCGAGTCTTTTTTGCTCTCCGAAGGGACAAGAAAGAATATGGCTCGAAAATAGCTTTTTTCTAGAAACACGAGAAAATCAGGTTTAATCATTGTTACACGAGACGTTAATCATGAAGTGACGTCTGGGCAACTCTGTTTGTGGTTACGGAAAGGGATGTGAATGGTTTTGGCATAACCTTGACACACATCAATTTACCATGATCTAGATTCTTGAAAGAGGTTTCACTTGTTTGAGACACCAAAAAGCTCGGATTTTTTTTCAAAAAGTTTGTTCCATTGCTCATAATTTAAATTAGGATCTGCATTTTTCTTATTGCACTGACTATGGTTTCTGAAATTCAACAATATGTTCCTGGAAGCATTGACTGTTTCAACTCAAAGGATTCAAGCATAGGCAAGTCCGAAAGAGAGATGGAAGGGTGTTGGGTCATTTCTAACATTGATCATCAATAATCTCAAGACTCCTCATCATTTCCTAAGAACGCGCTCTTCAAAATCAAGAATTTCAAATTATCATTAAAACACAATAAACACAAAGCATTTGAAATTTGAAATTTATTTATTTCATGTGGATACCAACATAAGACAAGTGCTTTCATGATGAGGCATAGAACTACATGCATATTCCTCAATGCTTGCCGACATGCTTTTAAAGGTAACCATTCTCATCTTCCAAACCCGTGGCGAAGAAACCGATTTATGGCAATGCGGATTTCCACTGTTCGACTAGCTCTGGAGTCAAAATGCCATCGTGGACAAAACCTTCAATCTTTTCCTTCAGTTGTCTGCATGCTTCAGTTGTCTGCATCTTTCAGTTTTCAAAACTAAACCGACTTTTTTTTTTTTATTCCTCAAGTGTGCTTCATGATGCATGAGCTATGAATGCCGCTAATGTAACACGATGCCCATATGATGCATGTAAAGAATAAACAAATTAATGCATGAGTATGTACAATGAGTGACCATGTATGTCACGAATGCATGACCTTATTGTTATGACTGCAATCACGATGTCGATATGATGCATGTAAAGAATAAACAAATTAATGCATGAGCATGTACAATGAGTGACCATGTATGTCACGAATGCATGACCTTATTGTTATGACTGCAATCACGATGTCGATATGATGCATGTAAAGAATAAACAAATTAATGCATGAGCATGTACAATGAGTGACCATGTATGTCACGAATGCATGACCTTATTGTTATGACTGCAATCACGATGTCGATATGATGCATGTAAAGAATAAACAAATTAATGCATGAGCATGTACAATGAGTGACCATGTATGTCACGAATGCATGACCTTATTGTTATGACTGCAATCACGATGTCGATATGATGCATGTAAAGAATAAACAAATTAATGCATGAGCATGTACAATGAGTGACCATGTATGTCACGAATGCATGACCTTATTGTTATGACTGCAATCACGATGTCGATATGATGCATGTAAAGAATAAACAAATTAATGCATGAGTATATATAATGAATGACCATGTATATCACGAATGCATTCTACAATGAATGACCATGCATGTTATGATTGCAATATGATGCGAACTTGATTTGTCTAAAGAATAAACAAATTAATGCATGAATATATACAGAAAACTATTCATGATTTGGACTGAACTTGATCATTCAACAATTTTATTGCACAAACTTTGCCCCCAAATTCAATCCGCAAAATTTTGTTTTTTGTTTGTTTTTTTTTTTTTGAAACATTTTTTTTCGTAAAAATAAAAATATTATAAAAAAAAAAAACCAATTTTTATCAAAAACTTTTGTGGTAGTGGGTCTTATTATGGCACAAATGTCCGAGTATTTATTCAACACTACCGGTTTGCAATTCTCATTTAATCAACAACAAGTGTTTATGCAATTTATCAAATGAGATTATTATCACCGTGAAATCAAAAAATACAATTATAAAGGTAAATGCTTTATTTACAAGTGCATCAATGCATGAAATGTATGAGATGTATGAAAAGAAAAATTTTCATATTTACAAACTCAAAAAGTCAACGAACATTTGCTCCGACAGTATCAACTTATTTAAGCATCACGGTGCCTTCGGAGCGAAAAATGAAACTTATTGCGGGTAGCACGATGTACGTTCATCATTACCCGATTTACAGTGCTTGTTCGGAATGTAAACAAATAGCGAAAGATCACCATGTTCCTTCCAAATTTCGAGGATATCCGATCGGAAATTCGATATGGCTCTACTCAAGTTCACTACATGAGGTTGAGTTAGGTTCTAAAAGGCTCCAAATTGCTCCTTACTGTCGCCCGTGAAGGCTAGTAAGGCATCCCGATTTAAAACGGGTTCAATTTGTTGGAGTATATTTTCCAGGCTTATGCGGAGGTTATTGCCTCACGAAAGCGTAGGTACTTTATTACTCCGAAAGTGTTTCGCTAGCCCATGCGGAGGTTATTGCCTCACGAGAGCGTAGGTACTTTACTTTCACCTAAAGGGATAAAGCTCGGGTACAGAGCTTATGTATGAAATGTACGTGCACGTGTGTGAGAAGGAGCAAGCAAACCTTCGACTATTTGTCTACGACTCTTTATTTTAAACATTCCACGATTTAAAAAATAAACGACATAAAAAAAAATGAATCAAGAATTAACAAATATCAAAGTGTAATTGCAAGCAAAATAAAAATAAAGAAAGAAAGTAAAGAGAATTAAAATTAAATACCGATTAAATTCATTAATTCGAGATTTTAAAACAACACATGATCAATTTGTGGCTCGACTCTCAAGGCTTCCCCAGTGGAGTCGCCAAGCTGTCATAACGATTTTTTCGACCGTTACGACGAATTTTATGAAAACACAAAAAATGGAGTCGCCACCAATTTTTTTTGCTAGGTGTGATTGGCCACCTATTAAAACCGGTTTTAGAAAAGTATTTTAAAATTAATTAAAACATTTTGTAAAACCAATTTCGAAGTCCGCGCTTTGAACCAGAGAGAAAAACATAATTGGGTTCGGGAGTCGGTTACGTGCGGGGAAGGATTAGCACCCCCGCAACGCCCGTTTAAAAAACGGTACCACTTGGTCACGTGTTATCTTAAATCTCGGTTTAATGGATTTAACTGGTGTTTAAAACTAATTCTCTTTTATTTTCATTTTTATTTTATTTTAAAAAAACATGTTTGTTATTTTTTGAATTTTTTTTGAACTGTTTTTTATTTTTTTTTAAAATCGAAAGTGAACATAAATTTGTTATCGAAAATACTCATTAAATATTCCCGACACTCTCGGTGGTATTTAACGAGATCTTCTCACCTCAAGACATCTTAGGAATCACAACCGTGATATCCTCTGAATTCCGTCGTCGGCAATTTATATTCATTTTTTATTTAAATGCGTATGATGCGAATATTTAAATATCGGATGCATACGGCTTAACATATAACTATAAAATTAAACATGCGACTCATAATATTAAAAACACGTGCATGGAAAAATATCGAGCGCAATAAACATTCGCTCTTTATTCATTTTTTATTTAGATTATTTCCATTTTTTTTAAACGAAAACGAATTTTTGTATCGAGCATGTCGCTAAATACTCCCACCACTCGTGGTGATATTTAACGAAATTCTCGCACCTCAAGATATCTTAGGAATCACTACCGTGACGTCCTTCGAATTCCGTCATCGGTTATTCGCATTTATTAAGAAATCTTTTTTTTTTTTTGAAAGTTAAAATGCTTTTAATAAATTTTTAAAACCGAAACCGAGTAATAAAAAATACGTCGAATACTGAGCAAAAATAAATAAACAAAAATAGTAATAAGTAAAGAAATTAAAATCATACAAAAAATGTCGAGAATCCGAAAATTAAAATGTCGGACTTGATCTTCGTAAAACTCTTTGCTCGCACTCGACCACCTGGTTTCTTTGAATCAGGGGGGGCTTCCTCCCTTTCCCTTTTTTTTTTGTTTTGATTTCGGGGGGGGGGGGGTTTA
Source organism: Fremontodendron californicum (assembly GCA_030761205.1). NCBI lineage: Eukaryota > Viridiplantae > Streptophyta > Magnoliopsida > Malvales > Malvaceae > Fremontodendron > Fremontodendron californicum. The sequence continues at coordinate 3,486,450 of JAULJL010000020.1, forward strand.
TGGTGGGTTAAAGGTTGAGTGTGGGGGGGGGCTACCGTGTAGGGGTGGCTGTGGCAGGGGATAGGGTTTCAGGGTTAGGTTGTGGGGGCAGTTTAGGGTTGGTAGAGGCGGCAGGGGGCTGTCAGGTTTTGGGAAATGGGGGAGGCGGCTGGGACTGGGGAGGGTGGCTGGTGGCAGGGGATAGGGTTTCAGGGTTAGGTTAGGGTAGGGTAGGGTAGGGTTTGGGGAAATGGGCCAGTGGGCTTGGGCTCGGGCCTGGGATTGGGTTTTTCTGGGTTTGGGGAAATGGGCCAGGGTTTGTAGATTGGGCCTGCTGAATAGCAGGCCCAGTTCGCACTTGGTCCGGGTCGGATCCGAATCCGACCCGGACAAAAATTGGTTATTACACAGGGTATATGAGATAGAGACCCCGATGATGTACATCCTCCATCTCTATGAGACATTTAGGTCGGCGGGTTTTATTTTCCCTGATTCACCAATTTGGACCAAACCTGTCGTGACTTTGGTAGAAATATTTGCAGGTTTTTGAATCCAGATGATGGAACGAGAGGAAGAAGAGGGGAAACAAAACCGAAGAAGGGACGATCTACCCGTGCTCTTCAAGATTTGAATTGAAGAATTGGCATGTCGTAGATTTACCTGCTGTATTTAGGTCTCTTTCTGGTTAACAAACAAAGTTTCAAACACTTCTACCCAAGAGTGTTATGAGAGTTTCTTTTGTGCACGGGCTCCTTTTATGAAGTTATCATTCTAATAAATGACAATTATGATGCATTATGTCTCGGTCCATTTGCCATTTCTTTTATAACTCATCTTTTATTTTGTCTTCCTATTCGACTATCTATATTATTTTTGCTTACGCCTTTCCAGGTCTCCTAATAATAAATGCGAAAACAATCTCATCAATGATTTGAAAATTGATTTTGAGAAATGTATTGACATTGGTGAAATTTACGATGAAGAGACTGCAGAAAACTACGACTTACCACCTGATTTGCTAATATTGATAGAGTCAGAAGAAAAGCAAATTATGCCTCATCAGGAGACAACGAAAGTTGTTAATCTCGGAAATGAGGATAATAAGAAGGAAGTAAAAATCGGCACTTCACTACCATTGGCAAAGAAACAAGAATTGATAGAGCTGCTCCACGAATACTCGGATGTGTTTGCATGGTCCTATCAAGACATGCCGGGGCTCGATACGGATATTGTGATGCATCGTTTGTCTTTGAAACCAGAATGTAAACATGTGAAACAAAAGTTGAGACGAATGAAGCCTGAAATATTGCTGAAAGTCAAGGAGAAAGTGAAAAAACAGTTCCACGCCGGATTTTTGAAAGTCGCCAAGTATCCTGAATGGGTGGCAAATATAGTCCTAGTCCCGAAGAAAGATGGGAAAGTACGAATGTGTGTTGATTATCGGGACCTAAACATGGCTAGTTCAAAAGACAGCTTTTTCGTACCCCATATCGATACTTAGGTTGATAATACCGCCAAACACTCACTGTTCTCATTTATGGATGGATTTTCAGGCTACAACCAAATCAAGATGGCACAAGAAGATATGGTAAAGACCACTTTCGTGATGATGTGGGGAATATTTTGTTACAAGGTTATGTCGTTTGGGTTAAAAAATACTGATGCAACTTATCAAAGAGTGATGGTGACCCACTTTCATGATATAATACACAAAGAGGTGGAGGTTTATGTTGATGATATGATTGCAAAGTCGCGTGAAGATGAAGACCATGTGGTTAATCTAAGAAAGTTGTTCGAGCGATTAAGGAAGTTCCAGCTTAAGCTCAACCTAGCCAAGTGCACTTTTAGTGTAACATCTGGCAAACTACTGGGTTTCATTGTCAATGAGAAAGGAATTGAAGTAGACCCCGACAAGATACGTGCTATCTAGAATTTATCTCCACCTCGGACACAGAAAGAAGTGCGAGGATTTCTGGGAAGATTGAATTACATTGCCTGTTTTATTTCCCAGCTCACCGCTAAGTGTGATCCGATTTTCAGACTCCTCAGAAAGTGTGATTCGGGTGAATGGGACGAGGATTTCCAGGAGGCATTCGACAAGGTGAAAGAGTATCTTACCAATCCACCAGTAGTGGTACCACTGACACCAGGAAGACTGCTCATTTTGTACTTGGTAGTACATGAGAAGTCTATGGGGTGTGTTTTGGTACAACAAGATGAGACAAGTAAGAAAGAACATGCCTTTTACTATCTAAGTAAAAAGCTTACAGATTACGAGACCAAGTACTGGACAGTGGAAAAGATGTGTTGCGCGCTGGCCTGGGCTACTCATAGAGTCCGACAGTATATGTTATACCATACCATGTTTCTTGTTTCTAAATTGGACCCCATCAAGTACATTTTTTAGAAACCCTCATTATCAGGAAGATTATCAAGATGGCAAGTTCTGCTCTTTGAATATGACATCACCTATGTCTCGTAGAAAGCCATAAAAGGGAGTGCAGTGGCCGAATTCCTGGCAGATAGAGCCACAAAAAATTATGAGCCGGTGAAGTTTGACTTCCCTGATGAGGACTTGATGGCTATTTCTCAAGAAGATGAAGACGAGGAATCAAAGAAAGATGTATGGAAGATGTATTTCGATGGTGCATCGAATGCTCTAGGGCATGGCGTGGGAGCGATTTTGCTATCACCAGAAGGGACTTACTGCCCAATCGCTGCAAGATTGACCTTCAAATGCACCAACAATGTGGCAGAGTATGAGGCCTGTGTCATGGGACTTCAAGCGGCTATTGCAAAGAAGATAAGCGAGTTAGAGGTGTATGAGGACTCTGCTCTAGTTATTTGTCAGTTAAAAGGAGAATGGGAAACAAAGGACTCAAAGTTGGTTCTCTACCACAAGTTCATAGTCGAATTGGTTTAGCAATTAGAAAAGATTGAATTCAACTATCTACCCCGAGAGAAAAATCAAATGGCTGACGCCCTTGCTACGTTAGCCTCAATGTTCAAGATAAATACCAGCGCTGATGTCCAGCCCATTAAGATGAGCATACGAGAGTCGCCCGCACACTGTATGCATGTCGAGGAAGAGCCGGATGGGAGACCATGGTACCATGACATCCTACAATACGTAAAACATCAACAGTACCCGAAACATGCCACCGAAAATGACAAAAAAACTTTGAGAAGATTGGCGATAGGATTCTTCCTGGATAAAGAAGTGTTGTATAAAATGAGTAGAGATCATACATTGCTAAGGTGTGTGGAAGCGAATGAAGCTAAAAGAATACTCGATGAGGTTCACGAAGGGGTTTGTGGAACACAGGCGAACGACAACATGATGGCCAAGCAGATTATGAGAGCAGGTTATTATTGGATGACCGTGGAGAGAGATTGAATCAAGTATGTCCGAAAATGCCATAAGTGCCAGATATACGTGGATAAGGTACATGCTCATCCGACAGCTCTACATGTCATGACAACGCCATGGGCTTTTTCTATGTGGAGAATGGATGTGATTGGGCCAATTACCCTTAAGGCCTCAAACGGGCATCGCTTCATTTTGGTGGTGATCGATTATTTCACGAAGTGGGTTGACGCTGCTTCTTAGCTATTGTGACCAAGTCTGTGGTGTGTAGGTTCCTAAAGAAGGAAGTGATCTGCCGATACGGTCTCCCGGAGATAATCATTACGGATAATGCTCTCAATCTAAACAATACCATGATGAAAAAAATTTGCACTGAGTTTAAAGTCAAACATCACAACTCGACGCCTTACCGTCCCAAGATGAATGGAGAAGTGGAAGATGCTAACAAGAATATAAAGAATATCGTGGCCAAAATGACTGATAAGTACAAAGATTGGCACGAAAAACTCACATTTGCTCTGCACGCTTACAGAATGTCGGTGCATACTTCTACTGGGGCCACTCCTTATTCCTTGGTATACGGGATGGAAACTGTTTTTCCAATTGAGGTTGAGATCCCTTCTTTGAGAATTTTGATGGAAGTCGAGTTGGAAGAAGCAGAATGGGTTCGAGCCCGCTATGAGCAACTTAATTTGATCGAGAAAAAAAGCTGTGTCATGGCCAGTTATACCAAAGAAAGATGATAAGGGCACATAATAAAAAGGATCGCCCAAGAGAGTTTCGAGAAGGCGATTTGGTTTTGAAGAAGATCCTTCCTAATCAGCAAGATCCAAGGGGAAAATGGACACCGAATTGGGAAGGTCCGTACGTGGTGAAAATAGTATTTTCAGAAGGGGCAATGATTTTAGCTGAATGGACGGAGCAGATTTTTCAAGTCCAATCAATGCCGATGCAGTGAAGAAATATTATGCATAAAAAAATCAAACTGAAAACCCGACAGAGTGGTTTGAGTCAAAAAAGAAAAAAGGAGAGGTTCAGACTGAAAACCCGAAATGACGGTTCGAATCAAAGGAAGGATCTAGGTCGAAAACCCTAAAAGATGGCCTAGATGAAGAATAAACAAGAGTTGGGCAACAGGCAATAACCTGTCTGAAGTAATTGCATGGGGCAAAGGATTAAGGCAGGATAGAAAATTTGAGCGAGCAGCAAAGTGCGACATGATTGAATTGTACAAGACAAGGAGGGTAATTCGTGGTTTGACACTCTCGAAGAAGTCAAGGACATTGATGGATATTCTTTCTCGAAAGAGAAATCTGGATTAGATCGATTGAGTTCGTTTGAGTATTCATTATGGAGGAATCTATCCCTATCCCTATTCTGTTTCTTTCCTTTTTGATTAATGCCAATATGTTTCTTTTTTGCTAAAATGAAAATACTTATCCCAATTCATAAAGTTTTGTCATTGAGTTATCTTTATTTCTTTGAAATTTTCTTTAAATAATGCATTATGTTGGCATGAAATTTGAATGATGATAAATAAATGAACACTGCATAAACGGAGCTTTCACGATTACTCTAGGGAAATTTGAGAATTAGAAAATTAGAAAGAGAGAAAGAGATGATGAGAAGATAATGGGGCAGTATGAGATATTGATTTATTTATACACTCTGGAAGTAAAAAAAAAAAATGATTGAAATAATGGTTGATGTGAGAAGTTATTTTGAGGAAAATGTGCAAACCATTGACTCCTACCAAGAAAGGATCATGAGGAAGTAAGTTGCAGATAGCTAGCCAACTTGAAGAGGGAGAAGAGAGGGAATTGAAAAAATAGAAAAAAAAAAGTTTATAAAGAACGGGATAAGAAGCTTAATCAGGTCAAGTTTTAGAAGAATCACAGGTTGATATAATACACACAGGGGCATCAAGCCTTGATTCGAGCTTTAGGTTATGCATTCCATTATCATAAACATGCATTGCAATTCCATGACATTGCAAACAATTAGGAATTATCATATGAATGATAGGTGGACAGAGAAAGATGGAACTCGACTATGGCGGGAAAGTGAAAGTCACCATGATAACCAGAGAAAAATATCAATTTATTTTTCAAGTGATAGAGCCTCTGATGAGAGAAGCAATTTATTTTTCAAGTGATAGAGCCTCTGATGAGAGGAGCAATTTATTTTTCAAGTGATAGAGCCTCTGATGAGAAGAGCAATTTATTTTTCAAGTAATAGAGCCTCTGATGAAAGGAGCAATTTATTTTCCAAGTAAAAGAGCTTCTGATGAGAGGAGCAATTTATTTTCCAAGTGATAGAGCCTCTGATGAGAGGAGCAATTTATTTTTCAAGTGATAGAGCCTCTGATGAGAGGAGCAATTTATTTTCTAAGTGATAGAGCCTCCGATGAGAGGAGCAATTTGTTTTTCAAGTGATAGAGCCTCCGATGAGAGGAGCAATTTATTTTCCAAGTGATAGAGCCTCCGATGAGAGGAGCAATTTATTTTTCAAGTGATAGAGCCTCTAATGAGATGAGCAATTTATTTTTCAAGTGATAGAGCCTCTGATGAGATGAGCAATTTATTTCCCAAGTGATAGAGTCTCTGATGAGAGGAGCAATTTATTTTTCAAGTGATAGAGCCTCTGATGAGAGGAGCAATTTATTTTCCAAGTGATAGAGCCTCTGATGAGAGGGGCAATTTATTTTTCAAATGACAAAACCTCCAAGGGAGAAATACTTTTAGAAGGCGCACATACATAATCCCAAATAAAAACGTTGCTCGTGTCTTTGTTATTTTCTTGATTCTCAGCAATGTGCAAAGAGGGGCAGCTGTAGCAACCGTTTTTAGCCCGGGTCGGATTTGAATCCGACCCATGCCATCTGCAACAGGGCCAGCTACCCAGCAGGCCCAATCCCCCAACCAATCCCGAGCCCAATGTCAAGCCCCTCCCAGGGCTCGCTTGGTTCTGCTGGCCTACCAGGCCCACCCAGGCAGCCATGCCACCAGGCCTGCTGCCTGGCCCAACAAGGCCTACTACCTAGCAGGCCCATTTCATCAGCCCCCCCACTAGCACCTGCAAACCCTAGTTGCTGCCCTAGCCCCCTGCAACAGCAACCAACGGCCACCTTCCCCAGGCCACCACCCAACACTCAATCTCCCAACCAACACGCCTCCCCAAAAGAGACCCTGCCTGCTAGCCTCTCCCCACACGCATCCTTAGCCACCCCTAACCATGCTGTCAGGCAGCTACAAACCCAGCCTCACGCCATCGTGGATCACTGCCCGAAACCCCCACTCCGTCCACAAGCAACATCCCAACCCCAAAATTCGAGGACTCGGATCCCGAATCCTGGGATTTTGAAGCCAAAAGTCCTTCAAAAGAGAGAGAGATTCCAACAGCCTAGAGGACCTGGTTTTTTTGAAAGAAAAATCTCCCGAAGAGAAAGAAACCATTCGGTTCCCTCTCCAAACAACCATTAACTCCCCAGAAAACCCAAACTCCCCAACCATCACTGACGAAAAACCCACCACATCGACCCCAAGAAAAAAACCAAAAAGAAAACCCTAAACTAACCACACCCTGATCGATATTCTTACCCCGAGCCAACAGAACCCACGCCATAGAACACAAAAAAAAAAAAAAAAAAGCCAAACCACAACTAGAAGAGAAATGGATATGGGTTTCGAAACCCAGATCTAGGGGTTTAGGCTGCGATCTGGGCAAAACGGAGCCCAAATCAGTGTAGAGGGGGTTACAAATAGTCAAAAGAGGAGTTTTGGTTGAAAATAGAGTCCGACCATCGGCGGTGAATGACGGAGGATGGTGGCGGCGCGGCGAAACACGATGGCTGACTGACCGAATACTGGGTTTTTCTGGGTTTCGGGTTGAAGTTGAAGAAATAGAGAGAGAGAGAGGGTTTTGAAAATTCTAAAAAAAAAAATTGTTTTTCTAACATTGCAAAACGCACCATTTCATTAAAGCCAAGAAGATCCGCGCGTTGACCTGCCCCGGGTCCGAAATCCGCATAGTCGACCCGTTTGCAGGCCAAAAAAAAAAAGAAGAAGGGAAAGAATTCGGGTCTGCCCACCAAACCCGACCCAATCACCGACCCGACCTGTGCCCAGAAGGCCTGAACCGCGTGTCCAGCAAGCCCCTGCCCAGGCCCAGCGACCCATTTCACTGGTTTTGGGCCAAGCAGGGAAGAAAAGAGGGAAAAAAAAAACAAAAAAAAAAGAATTTGGGCCCAAGCCCTCCTTGCCATCTTTGGGACATCCTAGCCCACCCAGCCCAAGTCCAAACACCATCAAACTCGGGCCGACTTCAGGCCCAATTAGGTAAAATTTAGTTTTTATTTTTATTTATTTATTTATCAAAGTATATTTTAGTTTTTTGTTTTTGTTTTATATATTATTATAATATATGTTAATAGGTTTCATTTTGTGTATTTTAATGTCATAGCATATTTTAACATGTTCGGTCACTTTTGTTATTTTTAAATACGGTAGCATATTTTAATAATATTATTATATTAGTATTTAAGTATCATAATATGTTTTAATATATTTTGTTATATTTTGTTATTTTAAATATGGTAGTATATTTTAATAATATTATTATATTAGTATTTAAGTATCATAACATGTTTTAATATATTTTTTTATTTTTAATATGGTAGTATATTTTGATAAAATGTTTAATGTAGTAACATGTTCAAATAGTATATTATTTTAAATATTGCGTTATTTTAGCATATTATATTATTAGTGTTTCTGAATATCATATTTTTAATATATTATATCATTCGGATTTTAGTGTTGTAGTATCTTTCAATATATCTTATTATTTGTGGTTATTATTTATTATCCTATTTTAAATATGTCTTGTTATTGGCATTTACAATTAGTTCAAATATAGTGATGTCACGAAATACGAGTTTGTAGTAGAAGACTTGAAGCATTATGGCTAGAAAATTTTTAATCAATAAACATAAAGGGGTGAATACAGATTTACGGACGACGGAATTCGAAGGATGTCACAGTTGTGATTCCTAAGATATCCCGAGGTGAGAGAATCTCATTAAGTATCACCACGAGTGGTGGAAATATTTAGCTATATGCTTGACATAAAAATTCGTTTAAAAAAAATGGGAATAATCAAAGTAAAAAAATGAATAAATAATGAATGTTACGTACCGGATATTTTTCCAAGCTCGTGTTTTTTTTAATATTATGATTCGTATGTTTTGTATAGTTATGTATTTAATCATATGTCTTATATGCTTAATCGTTTGCACTCCATGTTTAAATATTTGCATCATACGCATTTAAATAAAAATGGATGTAAATTGCCGACGACGGAATTCGAAGAATATCACAGTTGTGATTCCTAAGATATCTTGAGGTGAGAGGATCTCGTTAAATACCCCCAAGAGTGTTGGGAATATTTAATGAGTATTCTCGAATAGATTTACGTTCACTTTCATTTTTTTTAAATAATAAAAATTCTAAAAAAAAGAGAATAAACATGTTTTGGAAAAAAATAAAAATAAAAAGAGAATTATTTTTAAGTACCGATGTCAAGTCCATTAAATCGAGATTTAAGATAACACGTGATTAAATGGTACCATTTTCTAAACGGGCGTCGCGGGGATGCTAATCCTTCCCCGCACGTAACCGACTTCCGAACCTTATTTCGTTTTCTCTCTGGTTCAAAAAGTAGATTTCAAAATTGGTTTTAAAATGTTTTAATTAATTTTAAAATATTTTACTAAAACCGATTTTAATAAGTGGCCAATCACACCTAACAAAAAAGATTGGTGGCGACTCCATTTGTATTTTAAAAATCATCTAACGGTCGAAAAACCGTTATGACATCAATATTTTTAAATTTTTAAATACATGTACTTATTTACTACATATTTACAACATTCAAATTTAGAACTCAAATTCGATTCCAAGTGTTAAATTCCTTTAAAAAAAATCGATGATAATTAAATTGAGCCAAAACAATCACGTTTGAAATAGTTAAAACTAGTGTTTGGACCTCGCGATGTTTCGGTTATATATTGTACTGAATGTTGATCTAGATGTTAAGATAGTTATATTAAGTACATATCAAAATAAAAGTTTTTGTACAATGGTTGAAGTTAAGAAAACAGTATCAGAGTCCGAAAAGTGTGCAAAAGTAAATCAAATATCGATTAGAGATTCAATGTTCTGTTTAGATTTTTTCGTATTCGATTCAAACCATAAAAAGTTTATTTGACTCGGTTTCATTATTTTCCATTTGGTTTTTTATATATTTTATAAAATAAAAATATAATTTATTTATAAATTTAAAATAATATTAAAAAATAAAGATTTTTAAATTTAAAAAATTGATGTCAAACCGTATTGAATTTTTAAAATTTGATTAGAGATCGATTAAATTTTTATGCTAATTAGGTTTGATTTAAAAAAAAAAACAATTCATTAACCAAAATTTATTTTTTTGAAATCAAATTGAGTCCAATTAAATAATTATCTATTATTATTCAATATTTTAATTTTTATCGATAATTTATCTATACAATAATTTTTTATTCAATAATATAAAAATTAAAAAATTAATATGACTTTATTTTTCAAAAAAAATAAAGAACCAATCTTTATACAACAGGTGACACAAAATTATGAGTTATTTAAATATTGTCACGAACGAACATGACATGGAAAAATAACTAAAATACGACATGACACGAAAAAATAACATGACCACGATCACGAATACACGAATGTGTCGAAATTTATATAAAACGAACTTGACACAAAATTGAGAATTATTTGAATAATGCTAATTAGACCTGACAATATCAGACACGAAAAAATAACTAAAATACAATTAAACACGAAAAAAATAACACTAATACAACACGAATGTTTCAAAATCTATCAACACGACAAAAAAATAAATAATGGGACACAAAATTAGGAATTATTTGATAAGTGCTAATTGAACCTGACAATTTCGAACCCGATACGAACACGAAAAATAACTAAAACATAATACAACATGAAAAAACAACATAAACACAACATGAAAACACGAATGTATCAAAATTTATACATAACGTATCAAAAAATTTATATATGTCATACCGTTAATATGATTATAATACAAAAAATTTAAATATAATATAAAAAAAATTTAAAAATTGAGCTGCTTGCCAATTGAAGGATCGATTGATCCCTCGAGGGATAATTTTAATATGTTTTATATAGATATTATTTTTTGGAGTCAAACTGGAATAATAAAAATAAATCTCCACTAAGCTCAAGCTTCAAGAATCATTGAATCAAGATTTATAGTCAAGCTAGATCTTGAGCTTTGCACAAATTGATTCACCTCAATTTGATTTTTACATCTATATTTTAGATGAATGTTATGCCATTTTTTTTTCTTTTTATTTAACATGGATCCCTTTTAAATTTTAAATACAAAAATATAGCATGTTTAAATTATTATTTTTTTGCATAAAAGTTTAGGAGAAGAGAAACTACCTAAATTCAGAGTCATAATATGTCACATGCTTTAAAGATGACTAACATGTTTAAATTATTTATATCAATTAAACACTCTCAAAGTTTACTTATCACCTACTAGGCAATTCAAATGTAACACATGTCTTTGTTAGGAAATTTAAGAACATCCTTTCATCATAATTAACTTCATGTTTGGCACATATCTTTTGTTAGAATTTAGAACAAGAAAACGACAAGGCCAACTTCAAGGTAATATAGTGAGAATAAATATGATAATTTTAAACACGATATAAAAATAATAATTAAAATACACAAATGTATCATATAAAATGAATTATTAACATATCAAATTTTATATAAATATAATTATGACACGAAAAAATAGCACTGATATTCGTAACTGGATCTAACTGAAAATAATATATTTTTTATAAAAAAATATTAATCTTGGGAAACGTGATAAGTAAGACCCAAGAGCTGATCAAGTCAAATTCAGTATTCAATTTTTTATGAGTAAACCCATAAATAAGATGGGGGCCTTAAGGAGCCTTATTGGAGAAATGGGTAATCATGGATTTCAACTTCCAACCATCAATAGTTCGAATATGGGCTTTATAAAGTGACATAGACCCATAACAAATTATAGCAATTAATTAGCATATTCTACACAAACCCATACTAATCCAACCAATGAAATTTGTGGGTCTTTTTTGACATTTTTGCGTTATTATTTGAGAGAATTTAAATACTATTAAAGATATGTGAGATTTTGTTAAAAATAAAGGGAGTGGAAACTAGAAAGGATAAAAAGGCTGGAAATTATAAATAAAGAAAATGATGGGGGGAGGGGGGGGATTTGATGTATTGTGGGGTGGATAAGAGGCAAAATGAATAAGAATTTACATCATTACATGTTTTAGACCGAATCTAATTAAAAAATTGAAGGAAACATCTTTACTCCCCTTGGAAAGTTTATTTCCAAGTGAGCAAAAATAACATAAAATTCCATCTTCTACAATTCTGTTCCAACACCAAAGGGTACAAAGCATCTTATTTTAAGGGTAGTGAATTCCCATCATAAACTCCAAAGTCTAAAACTCATTATCATAGCTTTACTTGATTGATAGGAAAAAAAGAAGAAGAAAAGTAATCAACTCATAATAAGATCGATCCCAAATTTGCTGGATTTATTTTTTGGATTAAATGTAGAACTTAATCTTTCATTTAAAAATCTTGGGTTCCAGTTTTAGGAGAAAATTATATTTATGAGATAAAAGAGAGTTTAACAAAAAAAAAAAACCATAAATTTTTACATAAATAGTTACTTGAAATTTACTAACATTCACATCGAGACTTTTCAAATGCTAGAGAATGTTGTTGTCAGAGAGTGAAAGTTTGGATAAACTTAATAAAATTGGAGTTGTAATACATTAATACAACTTCCTTGTATTGCATTAAAAAAAAATCTTTCTAATTAATGAAAATCCCATAAGAAATTCTTTTATAACCAAAATGAAATAAAATCATATCTTTAAAGGAAATGTCCCAAATAATTACACAACATGAAAGCATAATCTTGAAGTTCATTTTTAGTTTGTCAATATATATATATAAAGATAAGGCAGCTCATCTTCATCTTAATCAATTGCTGACTTTAATAAGAACTAAAAGACAATTAATTGATATAAAATATATATGGGGAAATTTGATAATCTCCTCTATCAGTTTTAAGCTTGCCTTGAATGGCAAAAGGATTGGATGGGGGGTCGTCCAAAGCTCACATGGGCATGTTTTTGTCTTTAGCAGCCCTTTGCGTGCCGCCCTCTGCTTTTTTCAAGTTCAGGGTTCATAGCAACAAGCTTTTGGCATAAAGTGGTATGACTAATTAAGACATGTTAAAATTTTACAATTAGCATGCATATATCTTGTTAGCTTTATCTCTTTATTTCTTTACCAAGGTTAGGTGGAATATCCAATTTTCCATCCAAATTTTGGGATCTTAGTACATGAAGGAAGAAGCTTCACACATCTTATATTAGTTGCAATATTGGATGTAAAAGGAGACTAAAGAGTTTAAAACCATTGCAACCACAATCTCTTTTTTTTTTTTTTTTTTTTTTGTTGTATTAAAAGCGAAAACACATTTATACAATACAGGATTTAGGCTAAGTTACTCCCCATAAATTATCTTGCAAAAGGCTAATTACAGTAAGAAGGGAAGAGTTCAATTTATGAATATCAAAAAGTCTTTCATGAATTAAATTAGCTAATCGATCAGCACAAGAATTAACTTCTCTATAAATGTGAATCAAAGAACAATTCCAATCCCTTTGATTGTGGAGGATATGACATTTTTGGCTAAAGAATGAAGTCACTCTAGATTCCAAATATTAAGGTTCTATGTTGTGAAAATGATGCAAAGTAATGAGAGTATAGTGGAAATTGAACTATACTAAAGGAAATAATAATTTTACCTTTAGATAAATCAAATTTCCTTAGATAATTAATGATCCAAAGAAGAGTGAAAAAAATTAAATCAAGTTTTTGTGTATTAAAAGAGAAATGAATACGATAAAATGATTACTCCACATCAATATATGTCTTTTATTCAAATCATGTTACGTAATTTCATTTCTGAGAGAAATTAATCATATACTAAAATTTGATATACTCATTATGTGGGTGATTTTTTTTTTGTATTTTTTTAAATAATATGTAAAAAAAAAATTGATATACTCATTATGTGGGTGAATTTTTTTTTTTGTATTTTTTTAAATAATATGTAAAAAAAAATTGGTGTATAGTTTTTTGGCCATCTACTGGACGAGTGCTTTGAAAAAAATTATGTTTTTAAAACGAACATAAAGTTATTTGAGTAAAAGTGAGGAAGATTTTTTTAAAGATGGGTAAAAAACAAAATTAATTCTAATTTTACTTTATTATTAAAATTGTATTTGGGCTTTTAAGTAAATTTTTTAATTGAATTGGTGTTTCTTGACTCGTAACATCAACTCAGTCAAAGATTTTATAATAAGTATAAATTACACATCACATATGATAATTAAATAGCAAAATTTTTTTTTTTTGTTGAGAAAAATTAACTATTTGTTACACATCACGTGTGATAATTATAGAACGAATATTTATTTCGGCACACTCATTAATAATTTTTATAATAAATAGATGACTTTATAAAAATAGAAATATGTGATTATCTATGACATAATTTAAACAGAATAGACATATACTGATATAAAATAATTATTAAACTAGAGACAAATTCAATTTGAGTGTGCAATTAATTGATTAATTAAGGTGTATGTCCTTCATGTTAAAATTGTCGGCATACAATAATGAAGTTTAGTGGTAAATGGTAGTAATAAATTCGACAACTACCATGCATCATTCCTAAAATAGAAATCTAAATCTAGTTAGGTGAGCAAATTGGTGGTGGGAAGGTAGTAATTAAACCTTACAATCCCCATTAATATTTCCTTTTGGTACAATCAAAACTTCTAATTTGCCTCCACTCATATTGGTTAGATTAGACAATATTTTTTGCACTTTGATTTTTTTCCCTTCCCCTAACATTGCCAATAAACATTTTTTTTTTTAACAATAAAACTCCATTTGTATTATTAATTTATTATATGTTAATAGCATCTGTCATTACAATTTGGTGTATTGATTCCATATATTCTTCTAACCAAAATAATTCTTCTGAAAGGGATAAACTAAGCTTGGCAAGGGCATGTGCTGCCTGATTTTCTTATCTTCTAATGTGTTGTATTTTACATTCTGCAAACTCTCGCATTCTGCTTCTCCTTTTGTCAATAAACATCTTTACTTCTTGATATGTTGGTTAAATTCATCTATGCTATGTTTAGGAACATAAATTTGAAAATTTAGATTTGGATTTCATTTGTTATATAAATTGTGAGAATGAAATGCATAAATTATGTATAAATTAGTTAAGACTCAATATGATTATATATTTGAAAGGTATAAAAACATGAATTTCAAATTCACAAATAGCTATAGGTATTTCAAATTCACCACTAAATAGGCATCCAACAAATCCATGGATTTGAAACACAATCATCAATGTTACTTTTACATGTGTTTTATTCATAATTTACATTATTTTTGAAATTCAAATTCATTTTTTGAAATTCAAGTTCTCAAACGCAATCCTATAGTAATCTAGTAATTTTATTTTAATTTGAAAAAGAAAGCTACTGCATTGAAAGTTGCTATTGGTCACTTGAGTTTTAATTATATATCTTCATTAATTTCATGAAATTAAGTATAACAAAGTTATTTTTGGGCAGGAGAAAATGTCCAAAGAAACTATTTAGCATAAGAAGGACAATATGTCACCATTTCACATGGAAGAAAAGAACAAAATACTAAATATGATTTGTTTTAAAAAAGGAAAAAAAGTTCATCATATTTTTGTTGAATTATAGGTGAAGGCCAAAGTCCTTAAGAAAATGATTTATGTTTGGATGTTTCAATACTTCCTGTATGAAGATTATAATGGAAAATGCACTTCAATGATCAATGAGAAACTTGCAAATGAAATTACGAACAATATTCGTAAGTGATTTTATTTTTGATCAGTGAATCAAGTCAATTTCTTTTACAATACAATCCTATAAATGTTTATGCTAATTTTCGCATTTATATTGTTGATAGTAACATTTCTTTCCAATGTAAATGACAATTAGGTGAAGCATTGTTTTGGACTATATCTGCATTCATTATTTCATGATTAACTTTGGTGGGGAAGAGATAAGTAAGATTGTTTGCCCCAAAGGCCCAAATAAAGGAAAAAGAGTAAGAGTAAATTGATGGACTTTTCCTAGAAATTTTCTATTTTATTCCATATTAACTTACTTTTACTTTATTTTTAAAAACAAAAAAATAGCAGAAATGTTACAAAGTACTATATATGTTTCTAGTAAGTAAAAAATAACAAAGCATAAACTATTGAAATGTCCATTCACTTTCTTAAAAGTTAAAGTTAAAGTAAAATGAAGTTGAAAATTTATTTTGGACTGTGAATTAATATATATATATATATATATATTATCATGTTCATCATTTGAAATTTTTAGATTTTATAAACGAAATTAACAAGATGATATATACCTTTTAAGATATATTTAAAAATAATAAAAAATTTAAAAAAATAATACATATGTCAATCTTTTAATTTAACTTGTGAAATTAAAAAATTCTATTACTAATTTATAAAAAAAAAAACCTCATATATATATATATATATAGGAAATAGAAATACTGATGTACTAACTTTTTTCCTTGAGAAGAAATATATGAGTAGGAACTAAAAATTATAGTTGAATAAGGGTTCATTTGGATATCATTGTACTTCCGGTGTGGTGGGATCCATGCAGTTTTGTGGAGAGATTTCCCCCTCCCCCACTAATTGCTTGGGGTGCATTTGGATGCACCTTCAATAGGGTTTCTATTGGACTAAAGCTCCAGTCACCAGTGGAGGGAGGAAATATCCCTTTTACCTTCTCTATTATTTTTTTTTATTTTTTTAATAAAAATATAATTTTAATAGTTTTTAATTATTATTATTCAACATATATATAATTTTAATATATATTTTATTATAAAATATAAATATAATATAAACATTTTTTAATTAATTATTATATATATACACATTTTAATATAATATCTTTAATGATCATTTTTTTTCTTGTTATAATTTACTTCACCAATATCATCGCTACGTTTGAATTTAAACACATATCCCATCACTGATTTTAAGCTCACCACTACAATAATCAATTTCATTGCCACCACTTTTTTTAATCTCACCATTCGTCCAAATAAAACCTAAATTCTATTTCAGTTGAACATTAAGGCCATTTCACATTAATGAATAGTGATTAACATTATCTCATCTAAAAAGTTTGGCCAAACCCCATTACATCCATTTATTATTACTGTTTGAAATACTATGTTTATAATTTAGCATGTGATGTATTCCATTCCCATGATGATAATAAATCTATTGTTATTTGGAAATAAGGAGGTTTTTGGCTCAAAATATGAAATATTATCAATCTCACTTAAACGAGAAATACAATTATGACACAAAAAATAATTTTTTTTTACAAAGAAGACTTAAATTGATAACTTTAATTTATGTTATATTCGAGTTTGATGAAGAGCGTTGGATAAAAGTATGTATCTGATATAGATATGTTTAGTTTTTAAATTTTTTTTTTAAATTTTTTGAATGATCATATTCTAATACGTATATTTAAATATGTGTCAAACACAAATATAAAAAATGAATATTTGAACCCAAAGCTTAACTCAATTGGTTCATACAGCCACCCTTAAAAAGTGATATTCAACAGATCTGGACAATCTTTTTTTTTATTTTCAAACTGAAACCTCTTTTGTAAAAAAAAAATCTCATATATTCTAATTCCAAGAACTTAATAATATCCAAAGATATCATTCCATGGCCCCTGGTCAAGTGGTCAAGTGGCCATGTCCATGCCCATGCCCATGCCCATGTGGCTGAGCTATGGCTTCTTGGCACCCACAATCACAGCATCACTGCAGCCATGTTCCACCCCACCAACAAATCTGCCCATTTGTAAACCAATGAGCCTGAAGCATAACCCTCTTATTCCTTTTCATGGATGGACCACGGGGGGGCCATATTGCCTTAACTTTGTGCCACAATGCAGCCCGTAATTTCTCAACTGTTTCTGCCTCCCCCCTAAGGTCCTTAGCCCCTCCTAACCAACAAGTCAAATTTTGGTGTTCCCTTCCAAAGTATTTAATGTGGGGTCCTTCTTCTTTGTGGGGTTTCCCTAAATCTCTCATCTCTTTCTTTTATGGGAACAAACAATCAAAATTGATAATTCTTGTATTTATATTATTTTTGTATATTTTATTATGTTATAATCGTATTTAAAGTATTTTATATTTATATTAATTTTGATACATTAATAATTCGTATTATATATATTTTAAAACATTCATATCATATCTTGTTTTATACGATATTTTAATTTTTTTTTATATCATATTCATATTGTGTTTAATATTATCATGTTTACAAACAACAATGACAAAGAAGTCTCCATTTCACTACTTTTAAACACAAGCAATGATGCTTTTTGTTTGTGAAAAAGCTTTCATCCCAACAAGTCTTATTTAGAAGAGAGAGATAGAGAGAGTTGTAGTGGGGCAAGCCAAAGCTTTTGCTATAGTGAAAGTCGGTGGATTTGTTGATGCTTGCTCCCCTCTCTTGACAAAGGAAATAAAAAACCAAGAAAAAAAAATCGAAAGTCAAACAAAGTTTAATATATTACTATGACTAGATTGATAGTTTTGTTTTCCAATGCCAAATGATTCTACCTCTATAAAAATTCAAACTCATTGATCTTGCATGATTTATTTTCATTTTTTTTTTAAAATTTACAAATTCAACCCAAACTCTTTTTCCCCTCATCATCAACTCAAATGATTCTTCCCTTTTTATTATTTTATTTTTCCTTTTTTGCTTGAGGTAATATTATATAGATTTGATAATTTTGGATAAGATATAAATATATAATACGAATACGACACATTTAACAAATATAAAAATATTATAATAAAAACGATACGTTATATTTAAACGTAATTAACATAATTAATTTAGTCGTCTATTATATTCATATTTAAAATTTTAATGCATTTAATAATTTATATTGTATGTATATTTAAACGACTAACATAAAAAAAATATATATATAAAATACAATAAGCATACACATATTATCAAATCTAATTATTTCATATTTCTATAAATAATTTATTTTTTCCAATAAAAAAAAAAAAACATGGGATGAGACTAGTCCATCCCCACGATGGGATAAATACTTTTTTGTACTATAATAAAGGGGAAATTTTCAATTCCCTACTGCCCCCTTTACAAAGATTCACTCTTACAATAATTATTATCCGAGTCCGGTTCCACTTCATTATTTTTTTAATTTATTTTTTAAAAATATTTTAATAACCATTCACAAGTGAGACTTTCACAATTAATGAGTGGGTTCTACACATGTCAATGATAATAATAAATGTATTGAAAAATAATGAACAAAAAAATAATGATCCTAACCCTTATTATAACAAAAAAAATTAAAGTAGGTCTCCTAATATACAATAATATATAATTAATAAAGTTTACGTATAAAGGGGATTTGATATCCACACGTGCATGGTACGGTATTTGTTCTTTAATTTGTGAAAGTATGTGGGAAATGGGAATAATTATAATACTGCAAAATTTTCTAAACATGTGGTTGGAAAACTCCATATATTTTACTAGCTCTATTTCCTTCCTCTTATAATAATAAGAAGACTCAATTCAATTGCATTTGAGCAAATTTTTTATTCAAAAAGCAGGGTTTAGATTTCTTTCTTTTTTTCAACTCAAAATAATAATAATAATAATAAAACTCAATCTATCAAAAATAATAATAATAAGACTCGAGTTGAAATCAATTTTCTTTTGAATTATCAAATTAAATAAATATATATTTTATGTATTTTTTTAGCAAAATATTTTTTTAAAGTCTTACATCCACTTTACTTTTTACTCATATGTGGGGGAAAAAAGTCTTTATTATTCATGAAAAAAATTAAAATATTGAACTTCAAATTTAAAGCATTCAAATAAAAGAAGTTATCTTGATAGATTTCACAAGTGAAGTTAATAGAATTAGAGTATATTAAAAATTAAAAAAAATTGGGACATGTGACAATATCCTAACACCGCTTGTAGAATTAAAAATTCTACTGTCAATTTATCAAAAACGAATTCTTCAAACAAAAAATCAATAGATTATTATTAGTAATTTTTTCAACTTATCCCATTTGTTGTCTATAATTTTTTTTTTTTTAAATACCATTTGCTTTTATATATATATATTTTTTTAATTTTTTACTTGTAAATGTAAAAGGTCAATATACAGTAAACATAACAATCAATCTAACCATGAATATCTTCTTCACTTTTTGGATTAGTTTTTAGAAAACTACTTGACATGTAGCATATAAAATATAAAATATATAGGTTATATCAATATCCATACATTTTAGATTTATTAAAATTAGTCCCACATCAATTATTCAATTTAACAAGACTAAAATCGTACATAAATAATACCTTAGTCTTAATTCCATACCATTTCAAATTATATTCTTTAAGATGATGAATGACTTTTCTTGAATGTGAAAAAAAATTATATTTCTCGTTATTCTTTATTCGACTCAAAATTCTTATCTTATAAAAAACGTTAATATTAAATAAGAGTGTTCTGAATTATTGTCGTACCATTTAGAAACTACAATAAATGCGAAGGAAAAAAAAAACTTATCCTAAATTCTTAACATCATCATTGCCAACTCCTACGCTCCAAAATCATCAAACCCCGACGGAATCAAATGCAAATCATACCAAATCATGGGTGGCCCCCACCGTATCTTAAAATCTCTTCCTCTCAACAAGCCAGCCATCCGTGTTTATTATTTTAATTAATTAATAATTAAAAATCAAAACAGTTCGATTTAGTATAATTTTTTAATTTAATAAATTAAAAGATTATCTCTTATTTTTTTTAAAATTAAAAATTTTAAATGTATTTTATAAATATATGTTATTTTATTAATTCAATTTGTGAAATTTAAAAATTTCACTTACGATTTATTTGATAATTTTTCAAGCCAACAAATTATCTTATTTTGTTTGTTCTGTATTAAAATTGAATCCAATTGGATGGAGGAAATTCTGAGGTCATACTAATTAGTAGTATTAATAATTAATACATTTAGCTAACAAATGTTTTAAACTATTTTTTAAGATTAGTTAATATATTATTTATAATAATAATATTATATTAAATATAATAATTAATAAATTTTTTTCATTATTCTTAATATATTAGATAAAAAATATTATTACATATAATAATTTTAAAAAATATTATTAAAATACTCATTAATAAAATCTATAATTAATTAATTAATTTTTAAAGTAAATTTGTGGATTTTTTTTAATAATGAGTGTGTAGTTATTTGGAATCATATATACCCCTCAAAAGTGAAGGTTGGGATTGGGATTGGGATACTGGGGGAACCATATTTAATTAATTAATAATAAATTAAGCTTTTTTTTTTTTGTGTCTAACTTGTCAAAGTCAATGTCTATCTAATTGGGTCCAAAAATAATGGCTAATAATCTGATTGCATTTGGTATTCAGCCACTAGCTGATTCCATCTTTGGATAAACCACATTTCAAAAATCTCATTACACATATCTTTTGCTCTATAAAATCAGGTCTTGTTCCCACTCATTTTCCCTTTTCTTCATTTTTTTTTTAAATTGAGATTTATTGTTCCAATTATATTTTAAATTCTACAAATAAAATTAAAATATTATCCTGTGTTCTCTTACATATCAAATTAATTTATTAATTATTTAAGATACACTCATATAAAACATAGGTAAGTCACTTAATATCATTTTTGGAATTTAAAAATTCAACTCATGTATAAGATTTTTTTTTTTTTTTTTTTGTAAATTAGTTTCTTTGTTTATATATATGGAAGGTCCACTTATATCAATGTAAAATTTATTAATTTTACACTTTTTTTTTTTAAATTATTAGATTAAAATTAAATCTATGAATGAGATTAAAAACTTCTTTACACATTTTGCTTTCTCTCTCTCTCTCTCTCACGTTTCTTCTCTCTTTCCCCTATTTCACCTTCTTTCATAATTCTTATCAATTCTCCCTTTTCAAAGCTCAAATATAAAGTTTAACATTACAGAGCTGTTTAGGCCTTTGATTTTGGGAGTCGCAATTCGATTTATACCAAAAATCGAGAATCGGTTATAAACATTAAGGTCATTTTTGTGTCAACATAAGTTTGCCAAAATCTAATTTTGTGTCATGATTTTTGTTTATTCTTTAAATTAAAATTAATTTATTGAAATTCAATCTTAAAGATTACAAAATTCACCGCTTACAACCATTTAAATCTCGATTTGATCAAACTCATGATCAAGACGATAAATAAACCCGAGAATACTTCTGATATTTGCATCTTGGATTGTTAGCTAGTTCAATCATGAGGTTTAGTTTTGAACAATCCATGGATATAACACTTGATGGTGGAAAGTTAAATTTCTTTCTATTTAGAACGAGGCCAATTTAATATATATATATATATATATATAATTTCCCTAAAAATGTTTATCAATATTTTATCTTTGGCTTTTCTTTTTGTTTTTTTGGGTTTTTTTTCTTCTTCTTTCAAACACATCATAATTTGTGCAAAATTTTAATTTTTCCTATGCATCAATAATGTATGAGAAAGTATAATATCTAACTAGGTGGGGGCCTAAGCCCATGGATGAAGGTAATTGTAGTTGGTTGGTTGTATATATAATAATTAAGCTTATAGTGTGGGTGAAGGGAAGAAGATGTATGGCAAATGTCAACTACACCATTCCTCTCACATCCTTTTAATCCCTATGAAAAAAATTCTATCCGGTAGCATAACAAGAAAAAAGAACAGCAAATATTAATGCTGCCTTTATGAAGTCTAACATTATATATAGCTTTTCTCTTTTTTTTTTTTTCATTAATAATGTCTTCTATTAGATTTGATAATTTTGAATATGACATATATAATTATAGGATACGAAAATGAAACATAAAAATAATTAAAATATGACACGATATAAAAAAATAACACGAAAGCACGAATATCTCAAAATTTATATAATACTAATTATTAACGTGTTAAAATTTATTTATTTTTTGTATAAAAAAAGTCACCGTCTAAAATAAGAGAATTAAGAAATTACAGATGCTGAGATTTGAACTCTAAAATTATTGAATGCCACATCTTAAAAGTAACTGTATGAATCAACTAAATTAAATTTCAAATTTAACATATTAAAATTTATATAAATATATAATATTTTAAACACAATTATTATAAAAAATACAATATAAATATATAAATTATCAGATATAATTTCCACTAGTTATCTTGAAGCTGAGGACAGTCATTCCATTGGCGACTTTTCGTTGGCTGATTCTACCTTTTCAAAAATGCGCAGTCACCGTACACATACACACATACCAAATTCAGCCCAATCGAAGATCACCAAAGAAAAAGCATAATCAAACTGACTAATCAGACAACAGAATTCCTTTCAAATTCCAATTGATTAGTGAAAATAAAAATTATAATAATACTACAACTTTTTGCTCCAAATTTCAAATTTGATCAGCTGAAAATTAATTTTTTTTAAAAAAATCGAAACCATAGAGAAAAGAAGTGCACCACACCTTTCTGATAAATGACTGGTCCAGGGGAGACCAACCATCGAAGTCCCTGAATGAAAGCCAAATTCCCATCATTTTTATGTCTTAATTATTGTTTTCTTTTATAATATTCTTTTTTTTGGGTTTAAGAACTTACAAAAGCTTCATGATTTTGTATAAACATGTTCAAGAATCAAGTTATTCGTTTAAATTCAAAAATTCATTCATATTTAAAAAAATTTAAATACAAATATTAAATTTAACAAATAAATTAAAAAAAAAACTATTTAAAAAATGAACTAGAGCAATTTGCATTTGTTTATTGTATTATTTTAAGTGGTTTATCATGTTTTATGGCTGACCTAACTTCTGATAAGTATAGCCGACAAAACATTATTGGGAAGTGCTTAACGATGTGTAGGATCATAGGAAGGCAGTAGGCCCCAAAGTCTCCACATCAACTTCTAGTTGAGCAAAAGATCCGGATTCCTGCTGATGAATCATATTCTGCCACCATTATAAAATATAAACTCTTTGAAACTCCCACCCTCAAATGGTGTCTTCTACCTACTTTTACTTTACTTTACTTTCTTTTCTTTTCTTTTTTATTTTATTTTTTTATTTATTATTTTTTATATAAAAAAAAATCATAACCTAAAAATAGAAAAATATCATAAATATTAAAACTCAAATCCAAAATTTACTTATTTATTTTCCTACTCAACAAACAAGAAAACAAAGAAACTATCGTTGAAACTATAAGAGAGATAGTGGATATCCTTTTCTAATCTCCACATTCATAATTATTAAGCAAGGGAAAAACTGCCCACCAGCTTTCTTTAAATAAAAAAGCCAATTTTTTTTTTTGAAAAAATGGAATGGATATTCAAGTGCAATATTTGGTCAGTAAGGTGACATGGTACCCATCTCTAACCAGTTAAACCAGGCATGGAGTGGGAGACAGTTCATGTGGTCTGTTGTAAAGGGAACTTGTTAATATCCAATGATGTCCCCGCTTGATATCATAATTTCAAATTAAGGCAAGCTTTAATAATAATCCAAATTAATACTATTATATACATCATGAAAATTTATAGCATAAGTAATCTTTAAATGGGTACAAAAACAGGCAATATATAAATTAATGGGTATTGTTTGGGAAAGAGTGAACAAAAAAGAATATCATAGTAATATAAAAAAAAAAATTAATTAATGTCTAGTAGTACTGGTTAAGATGATATATATATAAAAAGAAAAGTGTAATTAATGACTTATTTTTTATTAAATTTAATAAAAATAATATATTAAATATAAAAAAAATTTAAAATTAATAATTAAATAATTTATATCCGAAGTTTATAGATATCGATTAAGTGAAGTCTAAAAAAAAAAACAAAAAGAAGAAGAAGTTTGGGGACATAAGTTAAACAAAGTAAAAGTAGGCTAATAATTGAAACATGCAAAGTGAAAACAATATACATACAAAAAAAAAAAAACAGGCACATAGGAAAAAAAGAAAAAAGTGGAAGTAGTAGAGTAGTAGTAATAGTTAAATTTGGTATACGTTAACGAGTGGCAAAGTGCTGATGAATCATTCTCTTGATGTGTCAACAGCAGCCATGTGAATTGTGGGTATTTTTCTATAGCTTTTGAGAGAGAAAGAGTGAGGAAATTGCCTTTCTTTATTTGTTAAAGATAATGGTGATAAATGTAGTGGGGGTTTCAAATTGGTCAACCTTTGCATAGAGAGAAAGAGGAGCTTTCATAATTTCTCATATAGTCATATACCCAGATTCGTTTCTCTACTCAAATTCATTCCTTTGATTAATAATCATAGCCACCCACCCACCCACCCAACTTCCCTTCTTAAGACCCCTTTTGCACCCTCATATCCTTTCAAACCACTCCCCCCCCCCCCTCCCCCTCTCTCTTTCCTTCATATTTCCTCCTCCATCTCCAATTCCATTGGGAAATTAACAAAATTTTCAGCTTAATGGGTTTTGATGATGCATGTAATACAGGTCTTGTTCTAGGGTTAGGCTTCTCATCGTCGTCGACCCTGGAAACTCCATCCAAGGCCAACAATCAAACACCCAAGAAGTCATCATGTCTCAAGTTTGAACAGCAAACAGCCGCGGCGGCGGCAGCAACAAGTTTTGAATTACCGTCGCTGACGTTGGGTCTTTCTGGTGAGAGTTACCAAGTTACAGCTGCTGCTACCAAAAAGATTGATGTGAATAAAGGTGGTTATGTTGTTCATCATCACCACCATGAGGAACCTGCCGCCGGTGATTTGTATCGTCAAGCTTCTCCTCATAGTGCTGTTTCTTCGTTTTCTAGTGGTAGAGTGAAGAGGGAAAGAGAGCTTAGCAGCGATGAAGTAGAGTTAGAAAAAAATTCCTCTAGAGTTAGTGATGAAGACGAAGACGGTGTTAATGCAAGAAAGAAACTCAGGCTCACCAAGGAACAATCTGCTCTTCTCGAGGAAAGCTTCAAACAGCATAGCACTCTTAATCCTGTAAGCTCTCGCGAGTCTCGCCTCTAATTTCCAAATCTTTTATCTGATATATATTAATCACTATCAGCTTTATTAATTAATCTTTGGTTATATTTTATGCTAACAGAAGCAAAAGCAAGCTTTAGCAAGGCAATTAAACCTGAGGCCTAGACAAGTTGAAGTATGGTTCCAGAACAGGAGAGCCAGGTAAATTAATCATCTTTTATCTTTATATATAGTGATTAAAACCATAACCCAGAAAGTTTACATAACTGGTAAAATTTTCCGAAAGGCCCACGAAAAGGAAAAGCTTCTCTGTACCCCAAAAGAAACATTATCATTAATTGTCAACAACATTTGCAGCCAAAATTAAGGAAACAAAGTACTTCAAAGAAGCTGGTTTTCTCTCCTTTACTTTTTAATTATCGAACAAATCATGAATTTTTTTGGTTTCTTTACTTGACAGGACAAAGCTTAAGCAAACTGAGGTAGATTGTGAGTTCTTGAAGAAGTGTTGTGAGACACTGACAGATGAAAACAGGAGACTGCAAAGGGAGCTACAAGAACTCAAGGCACTGAAACTGGCTCAACCTTTTTACATGCACATGCCAGCAGCTACTCTCACCATGTGCCCATCTTGTGAAAGAATTGGCGGCGTTGGCGATGGCAATGGCAATTCCAAGAACCCATTTTCAATGGCTTCAAAGCCTCATTTCTATAATCCCTTCACCAATCCTTCTGCAGCATGTTGATTAAGTTCGTTAGAACTTAGTAGCAAAAGAAAGGAAAGACCCCCCCCCCCCCACAACCCATTTTTTGGTTAAAGGGCTTGTAGTGAATTAAAATTAGGGGAATTAATTAATTTGTAGAAAAACAATAGTATAATTACTGATCAATCTCCTCATCTTTTTAAATATATATATGTTTGTAAATGATCATTAGAAAGATATAGTATCTATGAAGGGATTACTGTTATTATTTATTATTGATTCTTTTGTTCCATGTCTAATGATAGACTTCTTGTTTTGATCAATTTCCCCTTTAAATTTTTATTGATGGACAATGAATAAAAAAAAGTTGATTTAAAATTTGTCTTATAACAACATTTCTTTGATCTTTTTTATTTTTCAATTTGACATTGGTTTTTTGACTGTCTAAAAAATTTTGCCCTGATATTTGTTACAAAGTTCTAATTAAAAAAAAAATAGAAGAAAATAATTGTGTTCACATTGACTTTCTTTTCAAGCTTTTCCAAATGAAAAGTTGGAAATCTTGTTGGACATGTTAGTTGAAAATCAACCATGTTTGTACATATACACTTGCTCCGAAACTTCTTCTTAACACACTTGTCAAAACATTGGTTCTAGCTAGTTATTACAATGAACAATTCAACTTGTAATAACTCAAAATTTAATTCAATTATTTCATACAATCATTCAATAAATTTGACATTTGAATCTCAACATTTGTTATTCATTTTTTTATTTTTAAATCGTGATCTTCTTTATATTAAAAAAATATCAATAATCAAATTAATATCTATCTATCTTTGTTGGAATAGATTAAGAAGGTAATTCTTGAATGTATAGTAGAAATGGGTCATCCCACTTTCATGGTGGAATAGTGTCCACCTTTTTGGGTGTCTCAATTGAAGAAGAAACTGGGATAATGATCACAAATCAGTTGGAGCTTATGATTAAGTGAGAGAGGAAAAGGGTGTGGGGTGAAGGAGGTTAGCTCACGTGTATCTGTCTCTAATTTCAGCTGTTTTCATACATGAGATAAGAGAAAAGCTAGAAATTAGCAAGAAAAAAAAAAGGGTGGTGAGAGGCGTCTAGATAAAGAAAGGAATGGATGATTCACTTGATAAAAAACCCACACAAAAAAAAAAAGGTAAGGGAAAAGTGGAGGGTTAGCCATAGGGTATAGTCTCGTGAGATGCTCTCTCTTTAAGGGAACTTGTGGGTCATATCCCATGTGATGTCCCAAATGGCTGGCTCACCCCTTTTATTTTTTCTCACAATCTCATTATGTAGATTTTCCATGGAGTTCAGACTAGGGCTGTAATCGAGTCGAGCCGAGCTCGAATAGTGAGCTGTTCGAGCTCGAGCTCGACTCGAAACTCGCTGCTCGAAACTCGGCTCGAGCTCGACCGAATACCATTTTTCAAGCTCGAGCTCGGCTCGAGATATAATCGAACTATTCGAGCTCGGCTCGATAAAGCTCGTTTACTCAATTTATGTACTCGAGCTCGAGCTCGAGCTCGTTTCATATACAATTTTTTTACATTTAAATAATAAGGGTAATATAGTAAATTATTATAAAAATATATATTATAAAATCAAAAGCTCGATTAGGCTCGCGAGCCGCTCGAATCGAGTATTGAGATATTCGAATTCGGCTCGCTCGATAGCTCGAGCTGCTCGAGCTCGAGCTCGGCTCGATAATGACCGAATCGAATTCGAATTTTTTTCGAGCCGAACTCGAATAGCTTGCGAGCACCAGTGTCTCATTTACACCCCTAGTTCAGACAGACGACCCTTCTATTAGATGGGCCCCAAGGAGGCAAAGACCACCCTTTACTTTCCCTCAGCTTCCCCTTCCCCCTCAATTCTCAAATCCCCTTTTGATTAAAATTCCAAATCTCATCCCAAAAGCTAGATATTCCACTTTACAACAATGGAACCTATTTTAGGTTTCAATAATTCATCAATTGATAAAGTGGACGGTCTTGAGTCATTGGGTTCCTTTGCAACTTTGCAAGTAATATACATGTATTCCTTATAGGCACGCTATCATGATTATTGGTGTGGACAGTAACATGAATGATCAAAAATTTCTCTACTTATCAAATACTACTAAAGTAGTATGTCCCGAATTAAAATGAGAAAATGTATTTTTAAAATCATTCGAGAAAAAAATTAAATCAAAATAAAGTTAATCTGAAAATATCTCATTTTAAAAAATACTATTATTGTTAAGTAAGTATTAATTTAGATAGCATGCAGGTTGAGTAGATTTTTGAAGATTACGAGTTTGAGAGAACTTAAGCACATAATGTTCTCTTCAAACGTGTTAAATAAATAAAGATTGGGTCCGATGAAAAGATTAAGATGGATTAGAAACTAAAAAAACTACTACTATTTTCTTTTTCATTTATTCTTTGGGTTTTTAATTGATGGCCTGAAATTATGGTATGTACCAATAAAATAATGAGAGCACTTTCCTGGAAAAGAAGGTGACTTTCCAGGAAACTACTCTAGGCTACCTCATTCTCCTCATTAATTATCATTATCATCATCACTTTCATCACCAATATTTTACCATCACCATCATCATTATATGAACTCTTCAACCCTCTTTTGAACTTCAAACATAAAAATAATTATTCATTGGACGTTTGTCAAAGGATTATTATTTGTTATTCCTACTCCTTTTGGCTCTTTCAAAGAGTAGTTTCTTGTCTTCGGGTGATAAACAAGAGGGGGAAAGAGCAAAGTTCTAGAGTGGGAAAATTGACGTATCTCCTTTAATTTAATTATAAAAAGTTTCTCAAAATTCTAATAGTAATAATTTAATCAATAATCTCCTCTTTTTCATATGATTAAAGATTTTGCCTTACTTGTGTGCCAACGTTATTTTACCTAAAAAAACCAGAAACACCAATAGACATGTGTCTTGTGTTAGCTAATTTGTCGGTCCATGAAGCTTTTTTTTATATATACCAAAGAGTTGGATATGGCATTATAGGACAGATCTTTGCATTATTTATTTTGTATTCTTTTTCGTCAATTAAGGTTTGATAGCAACTAAGCTGTTTTTTAATGCAAACAAGATCCGGTTCAAATGAAACAGCAAAGCATATATTAAAAACAACCTACGTGTTGTTTTGTATTAAATGACACCACCCTCCAATTATGGATATCTTGAGTGCAATTTCATGCCTGCACCAATCAAGCTTTTTCATCAGCCATTTAAAAAAAAAAAAGACATTGTCAAGATCAAATTATATATATTTAGTTTGATTTAGACCAATTGGATTATTCGTCTAATTCAACAGGTTTAATTCGAATTGGATTGAGTTTGAGATAGTTTTTTGTAATTTAGATTTACTTGTCTCAATTCGAAACTCCGAATTATTATTTAATTAATAAAAAATATTTTTATTTAAATTTAATTATAAAATATATAATATTAATATATATAAAATAAATATTTCGAGCCTAATAGGTTGAGTCGGACCGAACCTTAGACTAACAAATTTTTATTATTTGAGTTTGACTCGACCCGACCTGTGAATAGGTTTAATTTGATTGATATGCTTGAAAAAATGGGTGTCAAACGATGAGTTATGTAGAGCTTTGGTGAATTACAAATGCTAGACTTTAACTGTAAACCGACTTGGTAGTTGGGTTTGATTAAT
Organism: Fremontodendron californicum; assembly: GCA_030761205.1. Lineage (NCBI taxonomy): Eukaryota > Viridiplantae > Streptophyta > Magnoliopsida > Malvales > Malvaceae > Fremontodendron > Fremontodendron californicum. The sequence continues at coordinate 3,516,631 of JAULJL010000020.1, forward strand.
AGGTTCAGATCTTGATTAGGGTTAGGCAGGGGATTAGCTCATGATTATTATTTGATTAAACTAGCTAGACCATGACTACTCCGTGATTAAAAAGTGGGATTGAGAATTTGAGAGCTCTTTCAAATAGGGGGGGAAAGAGCCGACCTAGGAGACTAAGAGTAAGATAAAAGCAAAAAATAATTGAAGGCTAAAATGACTTACGGCCAAACTTAGACAAAGTCCTATTTATGGAGTATAAGATTGCACAATAAAGTCAAAAGGAAATCGGGGGACGGTCCATGTTGCTTCAACAATGATGCCCTACTTAAATTAACTCAATGATATCAACAACATGTGATTTGTTGTCTTTCTTCAAGACATGACGGATTTGCTTTTGAAAGCCTCTATCTAACTATTTTAAATGTAGTTAACGTCGTCGGCAGATATAAATATGTAATTCGATTAACGAATATCTATAAGTATCAATTAAAAATTATTTAATTATTATTTTCACATTTAATACTTTATTTTTATTGAATTAAAAAAAAATACATTAATTAATTTTTTTCTTTTTAAATATCATCCTAATCAATATTACTAAACACGGATTAACATTTCCCATAAATATATTGTGTTATATCTTTCCAACTTATTTATTTGTTAAATTTACTACGGTTTTAACCAAATTATATCCTTAAAACTAAAGTGACATATCTTAAACAAGAGAGAGTTGGTATATTGTTAGCCTAGCTTAAAAAGCTAGAAGAATATTATGTTAGGTTTTGGCCCATGTATTTATGGCATAGGTTTTCATAGCAAAAAGATTGCTTCTGTTTTCCCAACTCAAAAAAAAAAAAAAAAACCTTTGTTGTGGATATAATAAGGTATCTTTTAGGGACTATCTCTTCCAATTTGGGCACTTTCAAGGGGTCATTTCTCTTACTATCAAAGGGAAGGACAACAAAAAGAAAAAAAAACATAATAACTAAGCTTTTTGGCTGAATTGCTTCAATAATTTGTTCCATCAATATCAATTATATTCATGATTACAGCAGAAGATATTATAGATTGAAAGCTGTCGTTCTTCGAAAATAGCATATGGCTACTGTCTTGATTTTCATGTTTTCTGTTCTTTAGCTATGAAATTTCCATATTCTTACATAACCCGTAAAAGAAGTAAACCAGAGAGAAACTCAGTCATTCAAACCTAACCTAAATTTTCCTGCATTAAGAATGGAAAAACATGCACTGAGCTACAAAAAATGAGAAAATCAAGAAGAGAGCATGGCATGTGAGCATTCCAAATCAAGTCATGAACATGGGGCCCTGTTAGAGTAAAGTTCAACAAGCTGACCCCATCAAACACATGACAGCCAAAAGACTGGTGGGGAACTATGGCATTGCCATGCATGTTTCATATATTATCAATGCCATCATCCAAAGCGAAACCAAATCATACATATGAAATATTGCATTTGGATGGCCCCCAGACTCGCCTTGCGCCAAGATCGGAACAGACAGAAAAAAGAAAACAAAAAAACAGAAGAAACTTATCTAATTAACATATCTTGAATCAATCTTAATCAGGCATTTAAATAATTTGTGATTTCGTTACGTCCACAACTATAATAAATATGATGTAATTAAAAATGTATCCTCACCGTAATTTAAATTTTTTTGTTCTAATGAAAGGACCACAATTCCCCCCATTACAAAGAAAATTAAAATTAATGTAAACGGAAGAATGAGAACTTGATAAGGCAGTTTGTCAAACCTTAGATAAAGACCTTTCATGGTTATGTAGTCTTTATAGACAGTTTCAATCAGATCTAATCAGGAAATCACGCCTGGGACCATTTCCATTATCCAATTATCTTTAATGGGTCCCCATAATCTTTTTAGCTTATTTTTTTTTTCTTTCTTTTCTGGTAATTGAAATTATTAAAATCAGTAAACATGGGTGAGATTGAGATGAGACAATTCAAAATACTAAATTATTATGGCATGGATTTAGAAGTATCAAAACAGGAATTACATCACCATTATGCAAGTGAGATGCAACTTTCTAATCATTTTCTTTTCCTTGGTATTTTTATTAGAAATGAGCAATCGATTATTAAATTGATTGAATCAAAAATTAAATTAATTGATCTTATTTTAAAAATATAATCGAATCTATCCATTTAATATCGTTTCGGTTATTGAAATTGGTAATCAAAGCCGATGAAATTAGTTGAAAAAATATGTCTTTAATCGATTATTATCGAAATCGAATTAATCAAATTTAATTCATTTCGATTGAGCCGGTTGTAACATACTTCTTCTCACCCCAATTTTTATTATGGGTCCGGATTTTTTTTTCTTCTTTTGACTGGTTTTAGTTTTCAAACCTTTTGGCCCAATGTAAAAAGGAAACTTTGCATTGCAGATGAAAAAAAAAAAAAAAAAAACTTTGAAAAAGTATGTTCAAAGGAAATTAGATTTGGGGGAGATTTGGTCAAAAAATCAAACATTGGCTTTTAAAAAGAACCAATAATTAAGCTGATAAAACCTTTCGAATGTCATTTATCTACTAAATATATAATCATTTAATTTATGAGCAATAAGCTCTAAAAGTCTCCATGCATGTGCTGCTCGACTCTCTTTTTTTCCCACTCCATTTCTAAAGTCTTGCCTCGTTTATACACAGAATTTCTGCTTTGCTTTGCATTGCATTGCATGGTATATGGGCATTTTCCCCAATTTTGGATTACATTAGGAATACTTAGAAAGGTAAATATTGGTGGATTTGGTATGGGCATGGTAAGAAGCTCAAGGTCGCGCAGCCCAATTCGTTTCTTTCACCTCAAACGGGCTAGAGTGGGACGACAGAGGCCTGATTGCGGTCTCCACAAATTTCGTACGTTAAATCTTGGGCCAACGGCTCGATAGTCTATACTTTATTATTAGATATGAAAAAGAGGATTATTTTTTATTAAAATATTAAAAAAATTTTGAACTATATTATTTTTTTAAAATAAAATGTTATCCTTTTATTGTACCTAGATAAGTTCTTATTTCAAATGAAAGGTTGATTTATGTTAAGGGTTTATTTAGGTATAAATTAAAGGTTAAGAGCTTATTTGGATACATATTAAAGGTTAATGGCTTATTTGAGTACAAATTAAAAGTTAAGAATTTATTTGAGTGTAATAAAAGTATAATGATTTATCTAAATAAAGTAATAAATTTCAAGAACTTTTTTATTAATTTTTGATAGTTAATTTCATCAAGATTGTTTAAAAGAGGTCTAAATATATAAGTTGTCTTTAGTTTGAATTGAAATAATAACAAAGATATGATTTATGTTAAAATTGAAAAAAAAAAATTTGACTTCCAATTAACTATATATTACAAATTCAAACCATTTGCTCTTCTAATTTTGTAGGCAATTAAGTGCTAGTGCAACTTCCAGGGTTAGTCTTATGAGTCATGATAGTGTCCTTCGATTTTTCCACAAACCAATATTGCTATCCAGTTTGCTGATGTCTTTAATTATTCTTAAAATATCAATTACTAGCTGTTTTGTTCTCCTTCATTGTTAATTATCAAAGCTTGTGGCATTTCCTGCTTCTGACATTGGGCTACCTATCTGTCCGAATGATCAATCAGGCAAACAAGTCGGGTCACTTAATCCTTCTTCATGCCCTTGTTTATTGTTGTCGATTTTCACCACGTAAATGCACGTATCGTAACAAGTACTATAGTTTATGTAAACATCGGATTTTATCCGAGTTACTTGTAGATAATTTTAATTAACTAATTAATTTTAATATAATTTTTATTTTCGAATTTAAACAAAAAATAAAAAGTTAAAAACAAAAAATGAAAAATGAAAAAGATTCAGATAATTCAAAAATAAAAAAAATGATAAACCCAGTTTAGGTTGGACTTGATCTCTTTCTTTGGATTAGACTTGGACTCTAAGAAGTATGATTAGAATAAACTCCTATCTTGATCAGATTAGGACTCCAGATGACAATAAAACTCTAATTTCTTTTCCTATATAAACAAGTTAAATCAGCAACCCTAAACACACAATTTTGGAAGAACACACAGAGGCAAAGGAGAGTATTTTTTCGAGTAGAACACAAAGGAAAATTTTATTTCTTTAGAGTTTGGATTTCGAAAATTTGAGGGTTCTTAGTTTTAGTGGTTGTTTTGAAAGGTTTTAATAGTGGGGATCTCGGATTTAATTAGAGGAAGCTTAGGTCGGAGTTTGGTGACCATTCGGAAAACAACGGAGGAGATCAAAGGGGTTGAAGTTGCGGCATTCAAACTCAGATCTAGGATTTTCTAGGTTGATTCGGGTAGAACTAGGTTGGTTTTTGAGTTGGGGAGATCGAAAGGATTTTTTTGGTGATTTTTGGGATTTTTTTGGGCTCCTGCGACGACGGCAATCGAAGGCGGACGACAGCGGATCAGCGACAGGGGGTGGCTGTTTTCTGGGTTCTCAAGAACAGCCCTGGGTGTTATTCACAAGGGAGAGTTGAGAGAAAAGGAAGACATTTTTTTTTAAAGGGTGAGAAATCTGATAAAAAAATTTTGGTTTTAAACTAGCATCCGGGTCGGGTCAGACGACCCGTGCCTAGGGTCCGACCGGATGCTGGTTGGTTCTTTTTTGTTATTTGTTTTTATTTCTTTTATGGTTGTCACAACCTAAAAAATAACGAGTCTCATCGCAAGACTTTATTATTCGTTAAGCGTGACATTAAAAAAAACCGAGGAAAAGTCGACTTAATTCCTCTAGAAAATGAAGGTTTTGAAAATGACCTTAAAAAAGACATGGAGTCGCCACCAATCTTTTTTAGCTAGGTGTGATCGGCCACCTATTAAAACCGGTTTTATAAAATATTTTAAAAATTAATTAAAACATTTTAAAAACCAATTTCAAGTCTGCGTTTTGAAATCAGAGAAATCAAAGAAACGGGTTCGGGAGTCGGTTACGTGCGGGGAAGGATTAGCACCCCCACAACGCCCGTATAAATCGGTACCTTATTAACCGTGTGTTATCTCAAGTCTCGGTAAAAAATCGGTTTTAAATTTAGTATTTCAAGTTAATTCCCAATTTAAAGAAAAATAATTCCATTTTTATTTGAAAATGATCCGGAATTTATAAATTCAAAATTTTCCTATATTCCCCAACAAACGTGGCAAAATATAGAAATTTTTATTAATTTTGGAAAATTTTCCGAATCATTCTATTTTTAAAGAAGATATTCCGTTATTAATAATAATTGATGATATCCTCCCCAGCAAACCCGGCAGAGAACTCATGAATTATTTTAACTCGGGAATATCTTTATTTTATTGAAAACCATTATCTTTTTTGAAAACATTTAAAATAAATGAATATGTATATGCATGACAAAAATATAATGACATAGCAAAGTCTAAATAATATAATGCAACCTAAATGACATGACATGATTTGAATGCCTTAGCATATTCTAAATGAAATGGAATATCCTAAGTTATATAATATATTCTAAATAAAATGAAATGACCTAGGTAACATAGTATATTCTATATGAGATGCAATATTCTAAGTCATATGATATAATCTAAATGAAATAGAATAACCTAAGTAACATAACATATTCTATATGAAATGAAATAACCTAAGTAACATGATATTTTCTAAATGAAATGAAATGATTTAAATGACATGAAAAATATGAATGGTATGGCATATAATTTAAATGACATGGAATAAAATAATGCTATCATATAATATGCATGAAAATAATAATGCATGAACATAGTATATGCTAAATAAAAATAACTAAATAAAAGCATAGGATATCATGAAATATTCAAAACTATATAATAAACCATATAACATCAAAAAATATAAATCAAAATAATAACAATATCATAGAAATTATTATGGCAAGAATCACATATTATATAAAATGCATGAATATAAAAATGCAATGCATGAAATGTATTTTTTCCTTTAATTAAGGAAATCCGTATATCTAAAAAGATATCCGGCTACCTTAGGAAAATATGTCAAATTAAATATTCTAAAACCAAAATACTTTGTGATTGTTTGAAAACAATTTTGAGAAGCTTGAATTAAAAATAAAAACTGGGCTAAATTTTTTAAAATGGCTCTAATTTCCTAAGTTTAAAAAATCCGGACTTGACTACCCTTAACCCGGGACTTGAAAAACCATTTTTAGAGTTTAAAAAGGCTTAGAAATTACCCTAAGTCAGTAGCTAACCCTCCTAATCAGCCCACTCTAAGTAGATTAATCAAAACAGAAAAATAGTTTCTCTTTAAATTCAATTCTGACTCCACTGTCCAGTTTTAATCCACGATTTTTTACGCTATTTTTAAAAATTCCAAAAATTCTAAAAAAAATACTGGAGACTCAAGACATGTAAAACTACACGAGAAAAAATTGTCTTAATTTTCATATCAAATATGAATTCCCAGAAAAATCAAAGATGTACGAGTTTTTGGAGGAGAAAAAACTGCTTTGTTTATCTTTAAATTCAATTCTGATTCCACTGTCCAGTTTTAATCCACGATTTTTTACCCTATTTTAAAAATTCCAAAAATTCTGAAAAAAATACTGGAGACTCAAGACATGTAAAACTACACGAGAAAAAATTGGATTAATTTTCTGATCAAAGATGAATTCCCAGAAAAATCAGAGATGTACGAGTTTTTGGAGGAGAAAAAAAAACTGCTTTGCCAACACATTTTTTTGTCTTTGATAAAATCATTTAAAAATCAAAGTAAGAATATTTGAAACTCATAAAATGATTTGCAAACAGTAGCTAAGACTTTTTGAAAGTTAGATAAAAATTGGCTAAGTAAAAAAAATCACAAAGGTAGAATAGTCAACTTGACAAACTTAATTTTCCACAAGTGTGCTCAAGAGAGCATGACTTTGAACCATTAATTGGCTCAAGTCATTATTCAAGTGGCATGAACATGAAATGCATGAAATAATGCAGCAAACATAATGCATGAAATGCATGGATTTAAACCTAAATGTCATGAAAAAATGCATGGCATTCATAAAGTGACCTAGACCTAAATGAACTTGCATGGCATTTAATGCAACCTAGACCTAAATGCATGGCATTTTCACAAACACAAGGCATGCTTAATTCAAAAATCCAACCAAATATCATGCAAATGCAAAAACCTAACAACTAGCATGACAAAAAATGCAACACAAAATGCAAAACACATAGAGTAGCCAAATGACCTCAAGCTCCAACAAGCATGGCATTTTCACAAACACTTGGCATACTAGCATGAAAAACTAAGTCATAACACTTAAATCATGCAAAAATCACACAAACATTTTCACAAACACTTAATATACTAAATCTAAAACATGCTCAACTAAGATATAAAACAAGAATCATGCAAAGAATCACACAAGCATTTTCACAAACACTTAATATGCTAACTCTAAAACATGCTCAAATTTAAACAACATGAAAACAGAAAATTAAAAATGCTAAAACATGATATCTAAGACATAAATGGCAACAAACAAAGCAACAAAATTAAAATATAACTCAAGAACATGAAGTAACATAACATTTAAAACATCAAAATCAAAAAAAAAATAGCATAAACAATATGGTAAAATGAACTCAAAACAGCAACTCAAAATAAATAATGTAGGCCATTTGGCCATGGTGAGTTTATTGTAAAAACAAAATGTAAAAAAAAATATACTTAAGAAAGGAGATGAAGGAAGAACAAAAAACATTATTTTAAAATGAAAACTCACCAAGTAGAGATTAAAATAGAAAAAACAAGAATAGAAAATGAAGAAAGTGCAAGAGTTTGTGCTCAAGAGCAACCTCAAGAAGCTAATATTTCAAGCTTTTCTCTTCAAACTTTCCTTTTTTTTTTCTAAACTTTTCTTTTTTGCTCTCAACCAAGAAGATAAAAACTAAGAGAAACTAAGAGATATCAGCCAAAATGCACCTCAAATTCGAAATTCTGCCCTCTCCTTAATGTTGGCAGAATTTTACCTCTCTCCTCCCCTAGGATGTTGTCATTTTTTGTGTAACCAATTTTCCATCAAATGGCTAATAATTCAAGGTGAAAAATCATGAAATTACCACCTTTAGATTAGCATCTCAGCTCTCTCAAATTACAGCTGTTAAAGAATAATGTTGACATCTCTCTTGGCCTATGTGGCTTAATCACCATGGCTTGATCAAAGAGAATCTCTAACTAACTCTTGATTTTTAGCCATTTGATTGAAAATCAGAAGCTTCCTCCTTCCTTTGGGCTTGGGCAGGCCAGCACTTCTCTTTTCCAGCCCAACTCTGATTTTTTTGAAAGGCCCAAAGAAGCCCTTTTCGGTTGCTTGGGTGAAATGACCATTTTGCCCCCCCGGATGCAAATAAATATCAAACGGACTCCAAATTCAATTTTTATTTTTTTTAATACTTCCAAAATAATAAAATATTGAGTTCTGGAAGTTTTCAAAATTATCCGAGTCCGTTTGCTTTTTATTTGGAATTTTTCTTCCCAAAATGCCCTTTTATGCCCCTACATTTTACCATTTTTTAAACGAGCTCCAAATCAAGATTTTTCTTCACCAATCTCTTCAAAATAATTAAAAAGTGTGATCTGAAAGTTTTCATAATTTTTGGAGCTCATTTGGTATTTTTTCGGGATTTATCGGCTTGAATTACTGCATAGGAGGCCCGAGATTTGGCCATTTTGCAAACGAACTCCGAATCAAGATTTTATTTCGCCAATATATTCCAAATAATTTAAAAATGAGATTTGCCAAATTTCAGAATTTTTGGAGTCCATTTGCTATTTTTCTAGGATTTATCTTTTTGAATTATTGCATAGGATACCCGGGATTTGGCCATTTTGCAAACGAACCCGGAATCAAGATTTTCTTTCGCCAATCTCTTCCAAATAATTTAAAAATGAGATCTGCAAAATTTCAAAATATTTGGAGCTCGTTTGCTATTTTTCTGGGATTTTCCTTTTTGAATTACTACATAAGAAGCCCGGGATTTGGCCATTTTGCAAACGAACTCCGAATCAAGATTTTCTTTTACCAATCTCTTTCAAATGATTTAAGAATGAGATTGACAAATTTTTCAGAATTTTCGGAGTCCATTTGCTATTTTTCCCAAATTTTCCAATTTTGCCCTTTTACCTCCGTAACCCGGTTTTGCTCAAAACAAGTCCGATTTTCAAATTTTCTTCAATCTGAGCCTTGGGCCATCCTTTTTAATCATTCTTCATCCATTGGGGGCTTTGGTCTTACCAAGTCGGGCCATTTCTGTGATTCTTCCCGATTTCACCGAAATCCACTAAAAACCCTAATTCTCGGTTTTCTCCCGGATTGACTTTTCTTTCGATTTTTCTTGCAAGTGACTTCTCCATTACCCGTAGTCAGTGCTTATCTTTCATTTGGAACCTTCAATTTCGATCAATTTGATCGTTTAAGCACTTTTTCCCAAATTTCTCGGATTAGGGTTTCTTTTCTACTGAATCTCCAAATCCCAACTTCCGAACTCCATATCTTTCAATATAGACCTCGGATTATCAAAATTCTTTCGCCATTTTTCAATTGAACTTAAAATCTTGATTTTGAAAGTGGGTTGACTTTTTCAGTAGTTGACTTTTTGGGGTTGACTTTTTCGAGGTTGGCTTTTTTTGAGGTTGACTTTTTTCAAGTTTGACTTTTTGTGCTCGCCCTCTTAAACTAAGACTCGGAGTACCACCTGCAGGATGAAAACAGTCTTTTTACACTCGGAAACATCAATATAGGAAGAAAACATACCTGTTTAGTGGTGTGGACAAAATTAGGTGTCTACAATGGTATCTACTCATTTAATTTGATTACATTTATTTATTTATTTTGGACTAATTTTTTATTTAGTTTTGTTTGATTGCAGGTGGATTGTTAGGATTAATTAATAATATTATTATTTATTATTATTTACTAATTAATTAATCATTAACTATTATTTATTATTTATTAATTTTGATTTTAATTAGTTTTTATTAATTATTATTATTATTATTAACTATTAATATTTATTATTGTTAACTATTATTATTAACTCTTATTACTATCTTTTAATTATTATTTATTAATTATTATTAATTTTATTATTAGTAAGATAATTTTTTTTATTTAAGTTAATCAATTTTTAAATTGATGATTAATTAAATTAAAATAATAAATGGAGATCTTTTCCGATGATGAAATTCAAAGGGATCACGATTGGTTGATTTTCGAAAAAAATTTAGGTGAGAGAACTCTCTTAAAAATTCTCCAGATTGATGAAAAAGTTTTCAAGGGATGATTTTCGATACAAAGAGGTTAAAACTTATTTGTTTTAAAATAGTTAATTCTCAATGAATTTTTGAGTCATGATTTTCATAATTGATGCTTAATTAAAAATCAAAATTAAATTAAGTTTTCTTCTGAGGATGAAATTTAAGGAAGTCGCGATTGGTTGATTTGTAAGAAATTTCTAGGTGAGAAAAAGTCTCTTAAAAATTCTCCAGATCGATGGAAAGGTTTTTAAGAAATAATTTTCGATATTGAGATCAAAATTTATTTTTGAACAAATATAAATAAAAATATAAGTTTTTTTAATTATGAAAATTAGACTTAGGTGTAAAGAAATTTGGCATAAAATTTAACTTTTCCGACAATGGAGCCTCTTCAATGGAAAGATCGATTTCTTTTGAATACTCTCGAGGTGAGGAAACCCTTTTTAGCAATTCCTCCAGATTGATGGAAGGGAGACCTAAAAAGTGATTTTCGATATTTCTAACTTGAAAATTTTAAAATGAAGATAGGATAGATAAGACCATTTAATTAAGACTTTTAAGTATCACAAGACTAATTAGGTACTATCTTTTAGATAGGCGTTGTGAGGGTGCTAATCCTTCCTAACACGTAACCGTACTCCCGAACCTAGTTCTGATAAGTAGAACAGAACCTATTCTTTTTAAGATGCCTTAGTCAAGCTTAGGATTATTTTAAATAGGGCTGATTCGTATAAGTGACTAATCACACCTAGATTAGATGATTAGTGGCGACTCCATGATTTGTGTCTAGCATGTTGAATTCGTATTTGGCATGTTATGACAGTTTGGTGACTCCACTGGGACATGAGAGAGTCGAGCCATAAATTAGTCTTGTGATACCTTAGGTTTTAATAATTGGTCTTAAAAAGTGTTTAATCTTTTATTCTTATCTTATTTTTAATTTTTATTTTGTTATTTGTGCTAACACCTCTTGTTTCTTGTACATTGATGGGAAAAAGAAGGTTTGAATGTTGCTTCGCACACACTACACGATGCATATCATAAGCCCTATACCCGAGCTCGTCCCTTTTAGGAGGAGGTAAAGTACCTACGCGTTCGTGAGGTGATAACCTCCGCAACGGCTAGCGAAATACTCTCAGAGTGTAAAGTACCAAAGCTTTCCTGAGGTAATAACCTCCGCAGTGGCTTTGGAAAATACTCTCACCCAAATTGAACCCTTTCGATTGGAGCCTATAATGGGTGAGAAATGTGGTGCCTTACTCATCCTACATAAATGAAGTTAAGGAGCAATTTGGGGACCTTTTTAGCTTGGTCAAGTATCCTAAACCCAGCATATAAACAACACTTAAGTGGCCAACTTTAGGATAGAGCCATGCCAACCTTGTATGGAGAATTACCCGAAATAGGACATATGATGGAACGTCATTGTATTTTTATTTCACATTTTCTTGTTAAATTTTTTTGTGAATATCACTTGTGTTTTTCTTTGACGTAATTTGTACTTAATTTTTGTGTGTCAAGTTTTGTAAAATCATTGTCTATGTCATAACTCCATCATTTGCAGCATTTAGATATTTTTCATCATGCAGTCATCGTGTACATTTTAATAATGCTAATGCATTTATCATGTACATATTTTTCATAATGCTCATGCATTCATCATGTACATTTTTTAATAATGCTCATGTATTCATCATGTACATTTTTCATAATGCTCATGCATTTATCATGTACATATTTTTCATAATGCTCATGCATTTATCATGTACATTTTTTTTATAATGCTCATACATTTACCATGTACATTTTTCATAATGCTCATGCATCATGTACATTTTTCATAATGCTCATGCATTTATCATGTACATATTTTTCATAATGCTCATGCATTCATCATGTACATTTTTTAATAATGCTCATGCATTCATCGTGTACATTTTTTATAATGCATTCATTGTGTATGTCATAACTCCATCATTTGCAGCATTTAGATATTTTCATCATGCATTTATCATGTACATATTTTTCATAATGCTTATGCATTTATCTGTACATTTTTTAATAATGCTCATGCATTTACCATGTACATATTTCATAATGCTCATGCATTTATCATGTACATTTTTTTATAATGCTCATGCATTTACCGTGTACATTTTTTATAATGCTCATGCATCATGTACATTTTTTCATAATACTCATGCATTTATCATGTACATATTTTTCATAATGCTCATGCATTCATCATGTACATTTTTTTAATAATGCTCATGCATTCATCATGTACATTTTTCATAATGCTCATGCATTTACCATGTACATTTTTCATAATGCTCATGCATTCATCATGTACATATTTTCATAATGCTCATGCATTCATCATGTATATTTTTTTAATAATTCTCATGCATTTATCATGTACATATTTTTCATAATGCTCATGCATTTATCATGTACATTTTTTTAATAACGCTCATGCATTCATCGTGTACATTTTTCATAATGCTTATGCATTTATCATGTACATATTTTTCATAACGCCCATGCATTCATCATGTACATTTTTTTTTAATAATTATCATGCATTTATCATGTACATATTTTTCATAATGCTCATGCATTTATCATGTACATATTTTTTAATAATGCTCATGCATTTATCGTGTACATTTTTCATAATGCTCATGCATTTATCATGTACATTTTTTTAATAATGTTCATGCATTCATTGTGTACATTTTCATAATGCTCATGCATTTATCATGTACATTTTTTAAAATAATGCTCATGCATTTATCGTGTACATATTAATAACGCTCATGCATTCATCATGTATATATCTACGTGTAAATAGTGCATACATACTTTATACTCATGCATTCATCACATGAAAGAGAGTGTAATGTTGGTGATTTCTTCTTGAGAAGATAGATTCAAGAGACATGAGCGATTAGTTAGAAGCACGGATTAATGCATTGGAGGAAAATCAGGAAGAATTTGAACATGATATCCGAGAAATAAAGGGGCAGCTTTCCAAATTGATGAAGATTGTTGAAGGTCTCGATCAAACCAAAGTGGTTCATCCTCAGGAATCTCCATCATCTTCAATCTAACCTCATAACAAGCAATCATTGTGCCAAGATCAACAAAACTTTCATGCTTGCCAAAGACAGAATAGTACATTTGGTGGTCCAAGTAAGGATCAAGAATAGGACAAGATCGAAAAAGCAATGGATAGATTGGATAGGCTTATGATTAAACTGAGAAGCCCGAAGTCTAAAGAATCTCCTGATTACACCCAATCGGCACAAGTCGCTCCACATCTAAACCCATATTATCATCCTGTTACCTCAAAAAGACCACAAGACAATCAAGAGAGAACCCGTATTGACCCAATTCCGATGACTTACACGGACTTACTCCCTCATCTCATACAAGCCCATCTTGTTGCACCGGTTTATCTGAAACCACTTAACCCTCCTTACCCAAAATGGTACGATGCCAATGCACGATGTGAATATCATTTCGGGAATGTAGGTCATTCTATAGAAACCTGTCTGGCTTTTAAGCATAAGGTGCAAAGCTTGATCGATGTTGGCCTTGAATTTTGATAAGTGAGGAGGATCAAACGTCAGTGATGGCCCATCCACACAGCGGTATCTTGACTTTGGATGTTTTGGAACATTGGAGATTTGGAGTTTGAATATGGGGAATGTCACCTCAAATACTCAGTCTGGATAATTTCAAATTTGTGATGTTTTCATTTTTTTTCTAGGCATGATATTTTAAGCATTATTTAGGTGTTTAGAGATTTGTTTCCTTTATTAGGAATTGCTTATGTTTGCATGATTTATTTTCAAGTTCAAATAAAAAATATCTTTTGGATCTTAAAGAAAATTGGTGATTATTCAGAGATGAACTTTGCAACCTATTCTCATGACCAGTTAGTTACAAATCAAAAGCTTGATTCCTTTGATGATATAAGTTTGAAAGTTTATGAACCTCACCTTCTTTTGACCAGGAAATGAATCCCAAAAGGTCAATGATCTTCGTCTAAGCAATGAGCAATGAAATGAACATTTGATTTGCAAAACATTTTTTTTAGAACCAATTTATGAGACACTCTCTTGAAAGAATCTAGATTTTGGTAATTTAATAAGTGTCAAGGCTATCTAGAGCTTCAAACACATCACTCCTAAGTTCCTTAACCATGCTCGAACTTTTCATTTCCTGAATGGTGTCTTTTATTCACATATTGGGGTGAAATTATCTTAAAGGTTGTATTTTCCCAACATCCTTGAATGCCTTGACTTGAGAAACATACATTTTCACTAAAGTTATCATTTGCCCACATCTCGGGGCAGAATTACCAAAAAGTCAAATTACCCGATGTTTCTAATATCCTGCACACCATTCCGACTTGTGCAAACTTTGTTTTCCTCTATGATTGAATGAAATTGCATGGATATCCTGAGAAGGCCATGAAAAGAAGAATTGATTGGGTTGGGCCTTCACTAAGTGGCACATTGAGATGATGTATTTTACAGAAAAAAAAGAAGAAAAGATTGTGACATCATGCATATGAGATATTCAAATGATTTTAAAGGCAAAATGAAATTCTTATTATCTACCTCACCTGGGATTTGCTCTTTAATGGAAATATTCATACTTGACATGAGAGATGACCATCTTTCATATTCCTTTCACAAAATGAGAAATTATCTTTTGCTACCCCCTTTAAGCCTATTGAATTCTTTTTTTGGACCTTAACTAAGGATCACCCTCCACACCAGGGGGCAAGAATGAAGAATTATCTTTCTATGGAGGAATGAAAGTTTGGATCATATTTCTACACCACGAAAAAAATGCCTTATGTCAGGGGGGAAATGTTGAAATGGATTGAGTTTCAAAATTTTAAACTCGCTTTGTGATAAGAAGGTCTGTGAAAAGAAAGAAGAAAAGGAAGAAAGAAAGAAGAAAAAAAAGAAGAAAAAAAATGAAAAAAAAAGTTCACAAGATGAAATCCTTATGAAGAGAAATGATCCATGGTTTGATTGCATTCAAAATGAAAAGAAAGATATGAGATATTTTGAGATGAAGAAATGATCCTTGGTTTAATTACCTTTAAACACGTTTTTAGGCTTGATTATCCTTTCTTTCATAACCCCAAACCTTGGCCTACATTACAAGCTTTAAAAGTCTATTTTGATCAAGTATGAATGTTTAAGTTGAAGAGTTTTTCCTCAATTTTGATCTCATCCTTTTGAATTGTCATTGAAGAAGTTTGAATTCTCAAATGCATGGTAGAACCAAAAAAAAAAAAGGAAAAAAAAAGAAAAGGATGAAGCTCTAGGGTGAAAACCCAAAAATGGGTAGTCTAGACCCAAAAAAAAATAAAAAATATGAAAGCAACTTTGGATGACTGTGCCAAGGCCCAACAAGAAGTATAAGAGAACTGATGTCTTGAACCCACTAGGGAGTATCGAACACTCTTGAGAAACTTAAGAAGGTCAACATCATTTGGATGACTTGGCCCGAATTTGAAAATCCTTTTCTTTTCTTATCCAAATTTTGAACCCATCATAGATAGTCTTGACATTTTTGAAATGCTATATAAACTAAGAGAGAGTGCTAAAATGGATTGTGTTTTCAAGACAAATTTTTTTGTGAAAACCTGATTATTGAAGAAAATTCTTTGTGAGTTTAGATGAAGAAATACTGATATTTCCTTATGTGATGAAGCCTCTCTTGATAACCAAAACCTTGACAAATTGAAATGCCCAATCCTTTTGAATGGGCCAATTTGTTATTCACCTTGTCTAGTCTTGGAAGTAATCATCAGTTTTTTTAAGAGATCTAAAGTTGCATTTTTGTTTAGCAAATAGGGATTTGATTTTTGAACATGGAAAATAGTGACGTTTCTGGGGGCAATTTCGATTTACCATGGGGCATGATTTGAAAATGAGAAAAGTTTTTTGGACAAATTCTTTCTTTTCAAAGAATTTTCAAAAACATAACATGAGAACATTCAGGTTTAGGATGATGCATATTTGAGTTTTGAACCAATACGATAAGAGTGAAATTTTTTAGGGGCAAAAAATGAGAAGACTTTTTACCATGGTGAGAAAATGGTTTTGAGGAATAAAATCTATTGAGTTGGTAAAGGCAGAATAGGCTATGTTGCATCATTGTCATTAAAGATTTTTCATTTGAAATTTGAATATGCTTGAAGATGACATTCCGGGAAGAAAGGAGAATGAGATGAGAACAATGAAAAAGACTGGAAATATGAATGTTCAAAGCCTTGGAATTAAAGAGATGTCCTTTTGAGAAAGAGAAGGTGATGCGATTGATTGATAAAATTGGTGGAGGTTAATCCAGTTCTAAGTTTGAGCATTTAGAAGATTAAAAGGTGATGAAATGATGAGCTTGAGTATTCCTTTGTCATAATTAAAATTCATGATATTCATGACATTCAGTGCATGCATTTAAAATATTTCAATAAGGGATAAGATTTTGTCATGAATTGCGAAAATGAACTTTTTCTTGAACCTCGATAGGAAAGAACTTTTAGTGAGATCTTAAGCCTCATTTGAGAAAAACCTTTCAAAATGAGATTTTTGGGCCTTAGTTGAGAAAAACAATTTCAAAATGGATTTGAATCTTGTTCGAAATGAGATGAGAATTTTTGTGATATGAGAATTTCTATGATGATATGTTAAGCCTAGTTAACCTGGTGTAAGATGAGACATGGATTGATTGGTGTTTTGAAAACCTTTGAGAAAGGAAACTACTCATATTCAGTAGATTTTGAAAAAAAAGAAAGAGACAGTAAGATTCGCTCTATCAGTTTGAAGCAGATGAAGGGATGAATAATGAGCTTGAGAACCTTCTATCTTGATTAGAGATTCAGGGAGTTGATATCGTTTATAGTATATTCATGACATCCATTGCATGGTATGCATATGCATTTTATTCATGGCATTCATGTATTGCATTGCATTCAAGAAAGATTATTGCAGATATTCAGTATGATTTAGACAGGAATTTCAATTTGGAATTTCAATTTGCAAGATTATCAACTTCTTTTGGGATTCAAGGTAAGATTCTAGAAATTTCTTTATTGTTTGTACGGATCTTATCCCTGACCTGGAAATGACAAAAGAGGGAAAGAGTTTGTCAAAACAAAAAAGGGAGAAAAAATGAGAAGAAAACAAAGTGAGATAATACTTTTTTAAGAAAAACAAGAAGAGAAAATGAAAGAATATGTTGAGAATTTTTGAGGATATTAGACTTTAAGCCCTGCTTAGCTGGCATTTTTAAGCCCAGTTAAGTTGGCATAAGATGAGAGAGTTTAAGCCATGCTTAGATGGCACTTTTAAGGCCAGTTAAGTTGGCATAAGATAAGAGAGTTTAAGCCCTGCTTAGCTGGCACTTTTAAGCCCAGTTAAGTTGGCATAAGATGAGAGAGTTTAAGCCCTGTTTAGCTGGCACTTTTGAAATATTTAAGCCCAGTTAAGTTGGCACAAGATGAGAGATTTTAAGCCTTGTTTAGCTAGCACGGTAAGGATTTCAAGCCCAGTTAAGTGGGCATTAAAAACTTATTCAAGCCCAATTTCTTTGGCACTCATAAATTTTAAATTTTTTTCGTCGTTTGGTATTTAAAGTTGATGCCTCGTAGGGAGGAGTTTTTCGTCGTTTGGTATTTAAAGTTGATGCCTTGTAGGGATGAGTTTTTTCGTCGTTGCATATTTAAAGTTGATGCCTCGTTAGGAGTTTTTCTTCGTTTGGATATTTAAAGTTGATGCCTCGTTGAGAGGAGTTTTTTCGTGTTTTGGTATTTAAAGTTGATGCCTCGTTAGGAGGAGTTTTTTCTCGTTTGGAATTTAAAGTTGATGACTCGTTGAGATGAGTTTTTCTTTGTTGGGATATTAAAGTTGATGCCTCGTTGAGAGGAGTTTTTCTTCGTTGGATATTTAAAGTTTATGCCTCGTTTAGAGGAGCATTTCTACGATGGGATTTTCTTTAAGTATTTAGTGTCTTTTAATGCTTAAGAACTTGTAAGGTGTCTACGTCTTTGCATATCCCCTGTTTCTTAGGGAATGCACAAAGAGGGGCAACTGTAGACACCGATTTTATCCGGGTTACTTGTAAATAATTTTAATTTTAATTAGCTAATTAATTTTAATATAATTTTATTTTAGAACTTAAACAAAAAAATAAAAATTGAAAAACAAAAAATGAAAAAGATTCAGATAATTCAAAAATAAAAAAAATGATAAACCCAGTTTAGGTTGGACTTGATCTCTTCTTTGGATCAGACTTGGACTCGAAGAAGTATGATTAGAATAAACTCCTATCTTGATCATAGTAGGACTCCAGATGAAAATAAAACTCTAATTTCTTTTCCTATATAAACAAGTTAAATCAGCAACCCTGAACACACAATTTTGGAAGAACACACAGAGGCAAGGGAGAGTATTTTTTCGAGTAGAACACAAAGGAAAATTTTATTTCTTTAGGGTTTGGATTTCGAAAATTTGAGGGTTCTTAGTTTTAGTGGTTGTTTCGAAAGGTTTTAATAGTGGGGATCTATGATTTAATTAGAAGAAGCTTAGGTCGGAGTTTGGTGACCATTTGGCAAACAACAGAGGAGATCGGAGGGGTTGAAGTCGCGGCATTCAAACTCAGTTCTAGGATTTTCTAAGTTGATTCGGGTAGAACTAGGTTGTTTTTTGAGTTGGGGAGATTGAAAGGTTTTTTTTTTTGATGATTTTTGGGATTTTTTTGGGCTCTTGCGGCGGCGGCAATCGACGACGGATCGACGATGGGCGGTGGCTATTTTTTGGGTTCTCAAGAACAGCCTTGGGTGTTCTTCACAAGGGAGAGTTGAGAGAAAAGGAAGACATTTTTTTTAAAAGGGTGAGAAATCTGATAAAAAAAAAATTTGGTTTTAAACCAGCATCCAGGCCGAGTCAGACGACCCGCGCCTAACGTCTGACCCGGATACTGGTTGGTTCTTTTTTGTTATTTGTTTTGTTTTGTTTTTTTTTTTATTTCTTTTATGGTATCTAGTCATTTAATTTGATTACATTTATTTAATATATTTTGGACTAATTTTTTATTTAGTTTTGTTTGATTGCAGGTGTATTGTTAGGATTAATTATTTTTAATTATTATTATTTACTAATTAATTATTTATTAACTATTATTTATTAATTATTAATTTTGATTTTAATTAGTTTTTATTTATTATTCTTATTCTTATTCTTTTTATTAACTATTATTATTTATTATTATTAACTCTTATTACTATCTTTTAATTATTAATTATTATTAATTTTATTAGTATTATTAGTAAGATAATTTTTTTTATTAAGTTAATCAATTTTTAAATTGATGATTAATTAAATTAAAATAATAAATAGAGATCTTTTCCGATGATGAAATTCAAAGAGATCACGATTGGTTGATTTTCGAAAAATTTCTAGGTGAGAGAATTATATTAAAAATTCTCCAGATTGATAGAAAAGTTTTCAAGGGATGATTTTCGATACAAAGAGGTTAAAATTTATTTGTTCTAAAATAATTAATTCTCAATGAATTTTTGAGTCATGATTTTCATAATTGATGTTTAATTAAAAATCAAGATTAAATTAAGATTTCTTCCGAGGATGAAATTCAAGAAAATCGAGATTGGTTGATTTCTAAAAAGTTCTAGGTGAGAAAAAGTCTCTTAAAAATTCTCCAGGTCGATGGAAAGGATTTTAAGAAATAATTTTCGATATTGAGATCAAGATTTATTTTTGAACAAATATAAAAAAAATATAAGTTTTTTTAATTATGAAAATTAGACTTAGGTGTAAAGAACTTTGGCATAAAATTTAACTTTTTCGACGACGGAGTCTCTTCAATGGAAAGATCGATTTCTTTTGAATACTCTCGAGGTGAGGAAATTTTTTTTAGCAATTCCTCCAGATTGATGGAAGGGAGACCTAAAAAGTGATTTTCGATATTTCTAACTTGAAAATTTTAAAATAAAGATAGGATAGATAAGACCATTTAATTAAGACTTTTAAGTATCACAAGACTAATTAGGTACTATCTTTTAGATAGGCGTTGTGAGGGTGCTAATCGTTCCTCACACGTAACCGTACTCCCGAACCTAATTCTGATAAGTAGACCAGAACCTATTCTTTTTAAGGTGCCTTAGTCAAGCTTAAGATTACTTTAAATAGGATAGATTCGTATAGGTGACTAATCATACCTAGATTAGATGATTAGTGGCGACTCCATGATTTGTGTCTAGCATGCTGAATTCGTATTTGACACATTATGACAGTTTAAAGTAAAGAGTCTGTTAGCTATATTAGCTTTGAATTGATCTTAATTTTGAAATGACAAAACTCTTAAGCTTAATTAGCTTGAGATTAAATTATTCTTAATTTAGCATTTTTCATTTAATCATTTTAATAATACTTTGGAAAATACTAAAACATTTTAAACTCTTTTATTTTTCTCAAAAATACATGTTTATAAATATATATATGTTTAAAATATTTTTGAGACAAATTGACCTCTGTTCAAAAGCAAAAAGAACATGTTAAAGAAGAGGGGATCGATCCCCTAAGTATGGGATCGATCCCTCGAGAGTCAGTAGCTACTGATCTCTGGACGACAGTTAGGGATCGATCCCTCAAGGAAATGATTGATCCCGTGACTCCAACAGTCAAATTTTTTAAAGGAGAAAAAAGAGGGGATCGATCCCATACGTACTGCACTGACTTCCAAATACTACTTTTTGAGGAAACAACGGCTCTATTTTGCATTAAATGATCTAAATGACCATATTTGATATTGAAGGCATTAAAGGGTGTTTTCAACACTTCAACCATCAAGAGACTCTAAGAGAAGCAAATCAAAGCAAGAATTTCATATTCTCTCTAAGCTTTCAAGTGTTCATTGTGCTCAAGCTCAAATTCATATTGTATTCATTTTATCATTGTAATAGTCTCTTCATTTATTGTGCTTAAACTCAACAAATACTATCTTATTAGAGGATCTTTTTAGTTTGCAAACAAATCTTCATTCTCTAAAGGGGTTTGAGTTTTTGAGTGACTTGTTCTTAAGGATTTGAGTAGAATTCTTAAGATAGTGATTGTAAGGTTATACCTTAAACTCAAAGGTAATTTTTTACTAGTGGATTGGTGAAGCATCTTGGCAGAAAAGTGCCAAGAAGAGAGGACGTAGGCACAAAGTGGAAGTACCGAACCTCTATACATCGAGTGTTTGATTCTCCTTTCTTACTCTTTATTTTAATTACTTGTGTTGACCATTTATTTCATATTAAATTTGATTTCTTAATTTCCATAAATTAAAAATTCAAATTTATTACTGAAATTTTTAAAAACCAATTCACCCCCTCTTGGTAAATCTCTACACTTGAGCTAACAATTGGTATCAGAGTTATTGGTCTCTTTTGTAGGTCTAACAACCTTGAGAAAAGATCCTTCTAAGTTCAAAGATGTATCAAGTGTGGAAGAAAGTGAAAAATGATGAATTCCAACATGAAGCTTGTTTGATGGCTTTTGAATCCAATGCCTAATCCATGGGTCTTGAAGGTCACTCCACTATGAGACCTCCTCTCTTCAATGGTAAGAACTATTCCTATTGGAGAACTAGGATGAAGCTTTTTATTCAAGCAAATGATTATGAAGTTTGAAAGATCATCATGAATGGTCCACTCATTCCAAAGAAAAAAGTTGGAGAAACACAAGTGCCTAAGGATAAAGATGAATGGGATGAAGTAGACACCAAGATGGTTCAATTGAATGCCAAAGCAATGCACACTCTATTTTGTGCTTTAGGTCCAAGTGAATATAATATGGTTTCTCTTTGTGACAATGCTAAGCAAGTTTGGGACAAATTGGCAATCACTCATGAAGTAACAAACCAAGTGAAAGAATCAAATATTAGTATGCTCACTCTTGATTATGAACTATTCAAGATGAAATCTGTGGAAAGTATAAAAGATATGTCCGATTGATTTACGGATGTCACCAATGGCTTGAATGGTCTTGGAAAGACATATCCCAACAAAGAAATGGTGAAGAAGTTGTTAAATAGTCTTCCTAAATCTTGGGAAGCTAAAGTGACCGCCATTGAAGAATCTAAAGATCCTAATACTCTTTCCTTAGATGAATTCATTGGTTCTCTCTTAACCTATGAGATGAAGATCAAGCATGGGCAAGAGTCAACAAAGAAGTTTGGTGTTGCTTTCAAATCAACCATTCAAGAAGAAGATAATGAAGAAAATGACAAGGTTGATGAAAATGAAAAAATGGCTAAGTTTGCAAAAAGATTCAAAAAGTTCATGAGGATGAACAAACGAAGAAGACCTCAAAGAAGAGATATGGTGAGAGGTGAATCAAGTAAAAGGGAGAAAGACCAAATCATATGTTATGAATGTAAGAAACTGGGTCACATCAAGTTTGAATGTCCCTTATTGAAGAAACAAAACTCAAAGAAGCCAATGAAGAAAGCTATGGTGGCTACATGGAGACAGTGACACACATCCGACAATGATGAGTCATATGATGATGAAGTGGCCAACCTATGTCTCATGGCTTTTGAAGAGCCCAAGGTATCTTCTAACTATACCAATTTGAGTTCACATACTTTTGATGAATTGCAAAATGCCTTTGATGATTTAGCTTTTGAATTTGAGTCCATGAATCTAAGGTATAAGAAAATAATTTCAAAGTTGAAAGATGAAAATGACTTTTTGATTAAAATCAAGAATGATTGTGAAAACAAAGTTGATGATTTGGAAATTGAAATTGATGATTTGACAACAAAGAATGTAAACTTGCATAATTCCTTTTCTAAATTCTATATGGGACATCAAAAGCTTAATAACATGCTTGAAACACAAATGGTTTTCTTTAACAAAAATGGTTTGGGTTATGATGGTGATGAAAAGGAAACTCATTTAAAAAAAATTCTTTGTTAAACCAAGTAAGTCATATGAAGTATCTAGCTTGTGCACATATTGTCATAAATTGGGTCATTCAATCCAAACTTGCCCTTTGAAGGTTGTCACTTATAGAAGTAAGCTCACTAGAAGTGTGTGGATTCCTAAAGGAGTTTGCACATCTCAAGATGAGATTACTAAAATGAAGTGGATCCCTAAAGGCACAAGAATTGTGAAAAACCAATGCTCAAGGACCCAAGAAAATTTGGGTACCCAAAACCAAAACTTGACTTTGTGTTTGTAGGTGGATGAGCATTGTTTCAAGGTAGATTCAAAAAAAAAAAAAAAAACCTTGGTACCTTGATAGTGGATGCTCAAGACACATGACTGGAGACAAAAGTCAATTCTTGTATTTGAAGCCCAAAGGTGGTGGAGATGTTACCCTTGGAGACAATTCTAAAAGACAAATTGAAGGCATTGGCTCTATTGGTAATAACTCTTCAACTAATATTGAAAATGTTATCTTTGTTAAAGGTCTTAAGCATAATTTACTTAGCATTAGTTAATTGTGTGAGAAAGGTTTAAGGGTCATATTTGAATCTATACGTTGTCAAGTGATAAACATAAAGACAAATGAACTTGTCTTTATTGGTCATAGACAAGGAAATATTTATGTTGTTTATTTAAATGACTTGTCTTCACAAAATGTTTGTCTTATGGCTAAAGATGAAAATAACTCTTGGATTTGGCATAGAAGACTAGGTCATGCTAGTATGCATGTTATTTCAAAACTTTCTCAAAAAGACTTAGTTGTTGGTTTACCAAAATTGAAATTTGAAAATGACAAAGTATGTGATGCTTGTGCTAAAGGTAAACATAGGAGGGCTTCTTTTAAACCTAAAATGTTGTTTCAACTACTAGAGTATTGCAAATGATTCATATTGATATTTTTGGTCCAACAAGGACATTGAGCTTGGGTGGTAAACAATATGGTTTTGTATTGGTTGATGATTTCTCTAGGTACACATGGGTTCTCTTCTTAAATTCTAAAGATGAAGCCTTGGAAAAGTTCATCACTTTTTGTAAAATTGTGTAAAATGAAAAAGGTTATTCTATTTCTAGCATAAGAAGTGATCATGGAAAAGAATTTGAAAATCTTGGTTTTGACAAGTTTTGTAATAAAAATGGTATTAGTCATAACTTTTCGGCACCTAAAACTCCTCAAGAAAATGCAGTAGTAGAAAGGAAAAATAGAACCTTAGAGAAAATGGCTAGGACCATGCTTTCTGAAAATAACTTACCAAGATATCTTTGGGCAGAAGCCATTAATACTTCTTGTTATATCATAAATAGAGCTATGATTAGGCCAATTTTGAAAAAAACACCATACGAACTTTTTAAAGGTAGAAGGCCTAACATAAGCTACTTTCATTATTTTGGTTGCAAATATTTTGTTTTAAATAATGGAAAGGATAACCTTGGTAAATTTGATGCAAAAAGTGATGAAGCAATTTTTCTTGGTTATTCCATGTGTTCCAAAGCTTTTAGAGTCTTTAATAAGAGAACTCTAGTTGTGGAAGAATCTATTCATGTTATATTTGATGAAACTAATTCACCTTCGAGAAAGGTATCTTTTGATGATATTGATGTAGGCATATTTCAAGAGAATATGGATGATGCATCACTATCCAAGAAGCAAAATCAAGTTGAAGTAGATCAAGAACATACAAAAGAAGATGACTTTCTTGAACCCATACAAGTTGAAAGGGAGTCATGCCATCCAAGAGAATTTGGCTATGTCAAAGATGGTGAAATCTTTGGTGATCCAACTCAAGGGGTAATTACTAGATTTTCTCTTAGAGATACTTCTAATTATGTTGCTTTTCTTTCTCAAATTGAACCTAAGAACATTGATGAGGCCTTAGGAGATGATAATTGGATTATGGCTATGCAAGAAGAGTTAAATCAATTTGAAAGAAGCAAAGTTTGGAATTTAGTAAAAAGACCTAGTGATTATCCAACTATAAGCATCAAATGGCTCTTTAGAAACAAACTTGATGAAAATAGTAATATTGTTAGAAACAAGGCTAGGTTAGTTGCTCAAGGATATAGTCAAGAAGAATGAATTGATTATGATGAAACCTATGCCTCGGTAGCTAGATTAGAAGCTATTAGAATGCTTTTAGCTTTTGCTTGTTTTAAAGATTTCAAACTTTTTCAAATGGATGTTAAAAGTGCTTTTCTTAATGGCTTTATTGATGAGGAAGTATATGTTGAACAACCTCCTGGTTTTGAGAATCCTCATTTCCCTAATCATGTTTTTAAGTTATCAAAAGCTTTGTATGGTTTGAAACAAGCTCCTAGAGCTTGGTATGAGAGACTTTCAAAATTTTTTATTGAAAAAGGTTTTAATAGAGGTAAAGTTGATAATACTCTTTTTATCAAGGTTCAAGGTAAAGACATTATAATAATTCAAGTTTATGTTGATGATATAATATTTTTGTTCTACTAATGAATCTCTTTGTCAAGAATTTTCTAAGCTTATGCAAGGTGAATTTGAGATGAGCATGATGGGGGAACTTACTTTCTTTTTGGGATTACAAATTAAGCAAACTAAAGATGGCATCTTCATCAATCAAGCAAAATACGTAAGGGATTTGCTCAAGAGGTTTGGCATGGATGGCTCAAAACCCTACTCAACACCCATGAGCACTTCAACTAAGCTTGATAAAGATGAATGAGGTAAATGTGTTGACACTAAACTTTATAGGTCTATGATTGACTCTTTGCTTTATCTTATCGTAAGTAGACCCGATATTATGTTTACTGTATGCTTATGTGCTAGATTTCAATCATCACCTAGAGAGTCACATTTACTTGCCCTTAAGCGAATATTTCGTTACCTTAAGGACACACCTAGTCTAGGCTTATGGTACCCAAAAGGATCCTCATTTGTTTTGCATGCTTATTCAGATGCGGATTTTGGTGGTTGTAAAATTTATAGAAAAAGCACTTTCGGTACTTGTCAATTTCTTGGGAATATGCTCATATCATGGTTCTCCAAGAAACAAAATAGTGTTACTTTATCCATAACCAAGGCAGAATATGTATCCGCGAGTAGTTGTTGAGCTAAAATCTTGTGGATCAAACAACAAATGGAGGATTTTGGACTTATCATGGATCACATTCCTATTAAATGTGATAATACTAGTGCTATTAGTCTCACTAAAAATCCTATTCAACATTCAAGAACTAAGCATATAGAGATAAGACACCATTTCATTAGAGATCATGTTCAAAAAGGTGATATTGTACTTGAATTTGTTGATACCTTGCATCAATTAGCGAATATATTCACCAAGCCACTTGATAGAGATAGATTTTGCACTATTAGAGGTGAACTTGGATTAATGAATGCACCTTGATTATATTCAATGTTTTGTTCTTAATTGGTATGAGCAAGTTCAATGATATTGATTTTGTTTATAAACTTGTCTCAATGATGTTTGAACATTGAATGCATTGTTTGATGTTTCAAAGTTTGTTTTATTGTTGGAAATGATACACATGTTGGACTTAAACTAGTGCATGTGTGTTATATGTGTATTTGATGAGTATGCTTGATTGGTTCATTCATTTTGAACACTTTTAGATGCATTTAGAATTACAAAATTGCATAAATAATGTCCAAAATTTGAAAATTACAAGTTTTGAAATGAAAAATCACTAGTTTTCAAAGGTGTTTTTGCATGAAATTGCATATCGGATCGATCCTATAGCATGAAATAGATCTCTCTGCCAAAAATTGCAAAATCAATAGCTAAAACCCAGATTTTTCCAGGCAGGGATCGATCCACTTTGACTATGGGATCGATTCCATTTGAACATGGGATCGATCCCATAAAGAGAGGATCGATCCCCTCATGCCTGATGCCTATACGCGCGCGCGACCCCCCTTTTGGTCAGTTTCATTTTCTTCCCTCTTGCCATACTAGACTTTCTCACTCTCACAACCCCACATTTTCGAAACCCACATCATTTTTCCACATTTTTGCTTCAATCAAACACACTAATTCTACCAAATTTCATATTCTCTTCATCTTTCTCATCTTTTTCATTCCCAAATCACCCAATTTCTTCCAAAATTCGAAAATCCCAATCCAAACCCTAACTTATCATTTTTCAACTAATTTCGAAAATCCCTCCTCCATTCACGTTTTTCTTCGAATTTCTACACAAATTCATCATCTTTTTCACCTCTCTACATGTTTTCATCCAAAAACCAACTCAAAATCACTCAAATCACCTCCAAAAATCACCACCCACCAAGTGTTTGTCAAAATGCTTCATCCAAAACTCCTACTCTTCACAAATTCGGCCCTCTCTAAGAAAACCCATTAGAATCCGTTGTTTTTGAGTTCGGTCACCTCCAAACACCTCATTTCATCATTTGGCACGAATTCCTTTCAACAATTTTTGTCAAAATCTCCACCCAAATTCGATACCCGCCAAGTGTTTGACAAAAGTCCTCAAACACTATCCACTCTTTAAAATGACTCCTAAACCGAAAGTAACCGCTAAACGAAAATCAACCGTCGGAGCATCCTCCTCCAAGAGAGTCGCACCTTCCAACCCATAAGTTTTTGACTTGTGTTTTCCAAACCAATGGGCTTGAACCAAATACTATGTTTCGTTCGTTAAATTGCCTGTTAAACGGACTCGCGTGGTTGATATGAACTTCCTCCGGGTATTCAGTTTCGAATATCTCACAAACCTTGAGACATTCGATTGGATGCCTTTCATTTCATTAAACTATCCCGTGCATGAGAACCTAGTCAGAGCATTCTTTAGCAATGCCACGTTCAACCGTGAGGACAACGACACCAACTATGGGATCGTGTGCGAAATCAAGACCTATTTAATGGGTCAAGAAATAATCATCACATAAGAATCTTTGGCAAAGGTTCTTGAAATTCCAAACAAGGGAGAAACCCATGAGGAAGGTGATAACTCTAGGAAATATAGTTATTTTGTCACCTTTTATGCTTTTGAATCGGCTAAATCCTTGAGGATTTTATTAGGATTTGATTAGTTTTAGATTTTTTATATTTGTTTTAACTATCAATTTTATGTTTAAAAATAGTTATTTAGTTGTTATTTATGTGTTTTTATAGGTCCAAGGTGTTCTGGAGCTTCGTGGTGCAAAACAACAAAAATCGGTGCAAACCAATGACCAGGCAGATTCAACCTCCAAGGTTCTTTCAATAAAAACTCGGTCTTAAAGACTTCATATGAGAAAACTCCCTTCTTAACTTTTGAATATGACTTCTATACCTTTTCAACGGTATAAGGTACATCAAAATCGGACAAGATTTTCCTAGTAAAAACAGATCCCGAAGTTCAAACAGCGACAGAACCTGCAGGCAGTGGACAAAAAGTTGGGGCTGCGGCGCTGACTCGTGAACAGTACCCGCAAATCGTGAAAAAATGCAAAAAGCCTGATTTTTACTTGGTTGCTTGGGAATGAAGTTTGGGAATCCAGGAGATCTTGGACACTTTAAATAGGACTCTTTTAGATCAAAATAAAGAAGATTGGATACCTAGAAACCTAATTCTCTCTAAAAAAGATAGCCACTATCGACTTTTCTCAAGAAGATTGGAAGCTTGAAGATTGAAGACTCAAGAACTGACAACTCTTAGTTTCTTCTTTTCTCTTTTATCTTCTTTATTTTTCTTTTGTTGTTGATGATGGTGAAACTATTAGATTATTTGTTTTCATTAATTATCATGAACTAATTTTATTTTACTAGAATTTCAATGGAACTCAACACATAGTTTGAATTTACTTTCTCTCTCTAGCTTGATTTAATGGTTTGTTGAGTTGTTTGTTCATTCTTGTTCTTAATGCTTCTAGTTGATTGACCACCAATTAGATTGATTTGTTAACCTAAATACAACTTGGAAAAGGGAGTTTAGTGTTAGACATGGATTGAATGACACATGTTTCATATTCATTTATTAGGATGAATTGATCTGCAGGTAGGGTAAGAATACACTTACTTGTCATGTGTAACCATTGTTAGAGCCTAAGCTTAATGAGTTCTTCTTTAATTCAATTATCATAGGAATATAGTTAATTGGTTAAGAATGATATTTTTATGAGACCATCAGAAGATCTTTATAAATAAGATAGAACTCTAGGTTAACAACTCAGGATCATTAATCAAGTGAAGAGGTAGAGAGGGACTCAAGCGAAGTGTTGAGCAAAGTTGTAATCCTAGGCTTTTATTAATTAATTGAATTCATCTTTTTAATTTACTTGCTTTTATTTTTAGTTTCTTTTAAGTTTGATTACCATCTTTAATTATTTGTTTAGATAAGATTAGGTTGTGTTAATTTTAGTACTTAACAATTTTAATAACAATTCCTCGTGGGTTCGACACTCTACTTCTCATTATATTACTTGTTTGCGATACGTGCACTTGCGTAGTGAAATCTGACAATAGAAGGTTTCTTTCCCGATGATGTGCGCACACTAAAAAATGCTGCTTCACCTCCTTCCATTGCATGATCGGCTTCTCCACATCATCATCTCGCACGTTTTTCGACCGTTATTGGTGGCTCCACCAGTCCCGTTCAAATCAATGGCCAAACCTTGCACATTTTATCTTCATAGATCTCCTCCGTGGCATCAGTGGCTCGGCGCGCACATTAGTCTTTGGTACGGTCATAAGCTATTACATCAAGGCAATTGGGATTAATGTCTCATGTGATCCGAGAGTCCTGCCCTCCAAAAGCACCATGATTGGACTTTCAACGATTCCCAACATAGGCTATCGACAAAACGACCTTGGTGAATGGATTCGAGTTCATGTCAAACACGTAGACGACCATGATGGTGATGATGGTGATGCACCACTGGTTGATCCACAAGTGGAACCCGCGATTGGTGCCTCCTCCACCTCCTCCGTGCCCTTTGACTCCCAAGCGAGCATTGATGCTATTATGGGTAAGCTTGATTCTCTTCAGACTCATTTTGATACACAGCTGCACCATTTTGCTACGAGGATGGATGGGTTTGACGAACAAATTGTTTCTATTCGTCACCATGTCACCACCGAATTTGCCTCTCTTCGACAACATGTCGATTCAAGGATGGATTATATGGATACCCGATTTTCGGACATGTCTGCATTCTTTGCACCACCTCCACCCTCTGATCACGATGATCTATCTCACTAGGGTGTTTTCCGACTAAGGTTTAGATGCATTTAGGTGTGTTTAGGTTCTTAATGCGTTCGTATTTTCTATTTGGACTTTATCTATGTAGTTCGGATTTCTCATGTTTTTATCTTTGAACTTACAATTATCTTTCTCATAAATGTATGTTTATGCAATTGAGACTTTATGCATATGGTGGATATTACTTTATTGGCTATTGCTTTGGTGGATATTGCTTGATTAGCTCTTGCTTTGTTGGATATTGCTTTGTTGTTGTTGGGATGCCATTTTTTTGGGCTATATTGTTATGTTGGCATTGAATTGCAATATATTTTTTTTGACATATTGATATATTGCTCTTGGATTGCTATATTGTATACCCCTTAGCTTTGCATTGATGTTATTTTGATATTAAAAAAAGGGGGAGAAAATTCACATTACCAAATTTGCTTTAAGTGAACAAAAATGAAACATTTGATAAAAAACAATTTTTCATATGTGCTTAAATGTTTGTCTTGCTTGTCCCTTATTTGTCTTTTGAAAAGTTAAAAAGAATGCTTTAATTAAGGGAGAGTTTTTATTGAAAATCCTTATCTCTTTAATTAAGAGGGAGTTTTTACAAGCAAATTTTTCTTAGGTTTTGTCATATAAAAAATGGGCAGATTGTTAGCTATATTTGCTTTGCTTTGATCTTAATTTTGAAATGACAAACTCTTAAGCTTAATTAGCTTGAGATTAAGTTATTCTTAATTTAGCATTTTTCATTTAATCATTTTAATAATACTTTGGAAAATGCTAAAACATTTTAAACTCCTTTCTTTTTCTCAAAAATACATGTTCTTAAATATATATAGATATATGTTTAAAATATTTTTGAGACAAATTGACCTCTCTTCAAAAGCAAAGAAAACATTTTAAAGAAGAGGGGATCGATCCCAGGATCGATCCCTCGAGAGTCAGTAGCTACTGATCTCTGGACGACAGTTAGGGATCGATCCCTCAAGGAAATGATCGATCCCGTGACTCCAACGGTCAAATTTTTTAAAGGAGAAAAAGGAGGGGATCGATCCCTGCAATCATAGGATCGATCCCATGCGTACTGCACTGACTTTCAAGTATCATTTTTTGAGGAAACAACGGTTTTATTTCGTATTAAATGATCCAAACTACCATATTTGATATTGAAGGCATTAAAGGGTGTTTTCAACACTTCAACCATCAAGAGACTCTAAGAGAAGCAAATCAAAGCAAGAATTTTCATATTCTCTCTAAGCTTTCAAGTGTTCATTGTGCTCAAGCTCAAATTCATATTGCATTCATTTTATCATTGTAATAGTCTCTTCATTTATTGTGCTTAAACTCAGCAAACACATCCTATTAGAGGATTTTTTTAGTTTGCAAACAAATCTTCATTCTCCAAAGGGGTTTGAGTTTTTGAGTGACTTGTTCTTAAGGATTTGGGTAGAATTCTTAAGAGGTCAAGAGGGTTCTATCTTAGCCTCAAAAGATAGTGATTGTAAGGTTATACCTTAACCTCAAAGGTAATTTTTCACTAGCGGATTGGTGAAGCATCTTGGCAAGGAAGTGCCAAGAAGAGAGGACGTAGGCACAAAGTGGAAGTACCGAACCTCTATACATCGAGTGTTTGATTCTCCTTCCTTACTCTTTATTTTAATTACTTGTGTTGATCATTTATTTCATATTAAATTTGATTTCTTAATTTTCATATTTATTAGTGAAATTTTTAAAAACCAATTCTCCCCCTCTTGGTAAATCTATACACTTGAGCTAACAGAGTCGATTCCACGAGGAATTGTCACTAGATTTGCTAAGTACTAAAACTAAAACAACCTAATCTTATCTAAACAAATAATTAAAGATTGTAATCAAACTAACAAAAAGAAACTAAAAATAAAAAGATGGATTAAATCAAATGAGAAAAGCCTAGGATTACAATTTCCCTCAACACTTCGCTTGAACCTCTCTTACCCTTTTAACTTGATTAATGACATTGAGTTGTTAACCTAGAGTTCTAATTTATTTATAAGGATATTCCGATGGTCTTATAAAAATATCTCTCTTAACCAATTAACTGTATTCCTATGATAATTGAATTGAAGAGAAGCTCATTAAGGTTAAGCTCTAACATGGTTACACATGACATGTAAGTATATTTCTACCTTACATGTAGATCAATTCATCCTAATAAATGAATATGAAATATGTGTCATCAATTCATGTCTAACACTAAACTCCATTTTCCAAGTTGTATTTAGGTTACCAAATCAATCTAATTGGTGGCCAGTCAACTAGAAGTATTAAGAACAAGATTGAACAAACAACTCAAAAACCATTAAATCAAACTAGAGAGAGAAAGTAAATTCAAACTACATGTTGAGTTTCATTGCAATCCTAGAAAGATAAATTTAGTTCATAATAATTAAAGAAAACAAATATCCAAAGAATTTCACCATCATCATCAATACAAG
This sequence comes from Fremontodendron californicum, assembly GCA_030761205.1. Lineage (NCBI taxonomy): Eukaryota > Viridiplantae > Streptophyta > Magnoliopsida > Malvales > Malvaceae > Fremontodendron > Fremontodendron californicum. Next base: position 3,549,632 of record JAULJL010000020.1, read on the forward strand.
AAAAATAAAGAAAGAAAAGAGAAAACTAAGGGGTGTCCAGTCTTGAGTCTTCAATCTTCACAAATCTTCTTATCTTCTTGAAATATTTTGGTGGCTACTCTCCTCTCAAGAGAATTAGGTTTTTAGAACTCCAATCCCCCTTGTTTTAGCCTAAAACAGTCCTATTTAAAGTGTCCAAGACCCTTGGAGCTTGAAACTTCGCGTGCAAGCAAAACAGGTAAGAGAAGGTTTTTAATTTTTTTTCGTGTTTCGGCATCGCGGCGCCAACCTAATGACCCTCCAGCGCCGCGGCCTGGCTTCGCGGCACCGACTTTCTGGTTGGTCGCCTGCTGGTTTCGCCATTTTTGTGCACTTCTTCAACTGTTTTGGATAGGCAAATCTCGTCTGATTTTAACGAGTAAACTACCGTTGGAAAGGTATGGAAGTCAGCTTCAAAAGTCATGAAGAAGTTTTCTCAAATGAAAACGTTAAGATCATGTTTTCCTTGAAAAAAGCTCCGGAAGTCGAATCTGCCTACACGTTGCTTTGCACCATTTTTCGTCGTTTCGCACCACGAAGCTCCTTCTCACTTTGGACCTATAAAAACACATAAATACTAACTAAATAACTATTTTAAACATGAAATGGATAAATAGAATTAATCTAAAAACATCTAAAACTAACCAAATCCATATAAAAGCATCAAGGACTTAGCTGATTTAAATGCATAAAAGGTGGCAAAATAACTATATTTCATAGAGTTATCACACCCCCAAACTTAAGATTTTGTTGTTCCTCGAGAAAAACAAAACAAAACAAACGAAATAAACTGACTCAAACACAACTTAAGATAAATGCACTCAAACAATGATTCACTTAATTGTCCTCAAAAGTTATCTCAAAATCGCAACTCAAAGTAGAACACAGACATAATCCAAATTTATGATTCAATTCAATCGTAAACTTCATGCTTGAATGGATTTTTAATGTATGTGTGAATAATCTCTTGTCTAATCAATGCATGCAATCTAAATAAGTTTATATCAATGCAAAATATGAATTATAGTACTAGAATCTCATATGTTTGCTTTTCATCTCTCTCTCCACTAATGTAGACTAACACTTTATCAAGGATCAAGTAGGTCTTTATTAAGCTTATAATGTAAGGCTAGGGTCAAGGTAGGATAAAGATATATTTTGATTTAAGTCACCCATAGACACTTTACATTTTTTCAGGATTTTTGAGAGCCATAGTCTTTTCCTCAAATTACATACTCCATTCTTTGAATACACTTCATTTTTGCTTCACCAATTTTTTTCGTTGCTTCGTTTTCGAAGAACTGTAATCTTTTTTTTTCTTTTCACATCACCATTTCATCCAAAATTGACATGGCTCATAATTGTTTCCTGTAATATCATCACATGCCTATGTAGTGAGGGTTAATCATGATTTTTCTTATTAGGCTAGGTTAAAAGATGTGGCAATCAAAGAAAAGAGATATATCTATTAGGCACAAAGAGGTAGACTAAGGATATTAATATATAAAGGTAAGCTTGAAAGGCTCAAACGATCTAAAGATGGCCTAAATCACTTCCTCAACTTAGTGTTGTCTAGTATTTAGCCTCAAGAGAGAATCACAAAAATTCTAGGCTTCTTGACATAATTGCAATTCACATCAATATAACCAGTCTTTAAATAAGCAATGCAAATCTAAACAAGAAATCAAGTGCTCAAGTCGTGAAAATCACATCCTAACATGAAACTAACAAAAGAATTTAACACAAATTCTTCTCATGCTTATGTTTTTCCCAAAAATCAAGATAAATCAATAATTAATTCTCATCATTGGATAAGGATTCCATCATACTAAGTGCATCATATCTCAAGCAAAACCATTTTTTTTAGACTCCTAATAAAATTAGACAATCACACAAACTAAAATAAATCTAAAGACATACCCCCAAACTTAAAACAAACATTGTCCTCAACGTTTAGAAATAAAAAGAGTAAGAACAAGAAAAACTCCCTTATCGATGAAAGCAACACAGGAGAAGCTTTAGTTTTTCTCTTAGAACTCATGATGCTTGTCCAAGTCTAGTGAGTAGTCAATACAAAAGAAAACAAAGGAAAAAGAAATTAATAAAAATATCCTAAAAAATTAAAATTGAAAAAGAAAAGAAAATGTTTAAAACTTGGGTTGCCTTCCAAGAAGCGCTTGATTATAGTCGTCGGCTGGACTATCTCATGCCCATTAGTCGGCATCCTTCCACTTGAACCATTGCCCCCCTTTTTTCTTTGCTTTATGAGGCCTGGTATTCACATAATTGTAGCTTCCATGCATCTTAAAAGTAGAATGTGAACTTGTCTCAAGTGGTTTAGTGGAACAATTTTTTTTAATGCTTATTTGAAATCACTATTCACCACTTTGACTGCCAAACATTCATCAAATTCATTAGGAAACTTCACAGCTTTAAACACTTTAAAAGTTACCTCTTGGTCTAGAACCCTCATGGTAAGTTCTCCTTTTTGCACATCAATGAGAGTTCTATCGGTAGCTAGGAATGGTCTCCCAAGAATTATAGGTATTTCACTATCCTCCTCCATATCAAGCACAATAAAATCAGCACGAAAGAAAAATTTGTCTACCTTGACTAGCACATCTTCAACAATACCTCTTGGATGTTTGTAGGATCTATCGACTAGTTGCAACATCACTGTAGTAGGTTTTATTTCACCCAAACCAAGTTTGTGATAGATAGAAAGATGCATTAAATTGATACTCACCTCCAAATCACATAAAGCTTTACCAAAAACTTTATTACCAATGGCGCATGGAATGGCGAAGCTTCCCGGATCTTTGAGTTTGGGTGGGAGTTTCTTTTGAAGGATAGCACTACACTCTTCAGTAAGTGCAACTGTCTCAATTTCATCCAATTTCCTATTATTGGATAATATTTCTTTCATAAACTTGACATATTTAGGCATTTTTTCTAAAGCTTCAGCAAAAGGTATATTAATATGGAGCTTTTTAAATACCTCAAGAAACTGTTGGAACTGCTTGTCAAGCTTTGGCTTTTGCAAGCGCTGAGGAAAAGGTGGTGGTGGGTAGACTAGAGGCTTATTCACTTGAACATTTTTAGCTTCTTTTCCCCCATATCTTTGTCTTAAAGAGGCTTGGTTGGCAATTTTGACTTCTTGCTACATTCTTCTAATTCTTTCCCACTCCTTAATATGATGGCATTGCATTGTTCTTTCCCATGGCTCTTAGGATTGGTCACAATATTACTCGGAAGAGTTCCCATAGGATGATTGCTAATTGCATTAGCAAATTGGCCCATTTGTGTCTCAATATTTCTAAGTGACGCTGCTTGAGTTTGAAGCATGGCTGCCTAAGTCTGAATCAAAGCATCGGTTTTTGCCACATACTGCAATAATATTTCCTCAAATTGATGCCTTCTTTTCTTGGACAAGATCCCGGGATTGTGCTTGAAATGCAGGAGGGACTACTTGCTTAGCTGGATGATTTCTCCAACCTGAATTATATTCATTGGAATATGGATTGTTTTACTGTCTGTTATAGTTTCCAACATATTGAATAGATTCAGCCCTGGTTGGGCATCTATCACTGGTGTGTCATTCCCTACAAAATTCACATGTTACAAATGGGCTTTGGGCTGAATGTACACCCATAGTGTCCAATTTCTTGGACAAAGCAGCCACCTGTGCCGATAAGGTACTAATCTCATCCAACTGATAAACTCCTGCAGCTCTCTTTGGCATAATTCTCTCAGTGGACCATTGATAATTATTGGAAGCCATCTCCTCAATTAAATCATAAGCCTCATCAATTTCTTTTCCCATGAGTGCTCCACCTACTGCAGCATCGATAGTAGTTCTAGTAGGGCCTATTAACCAATTGTAGAAAATGTGCACTTGAAGTCATTTAGGTAACCCATGGTGAGGACATCTTCGGAGCAGATCTTTGTATATTTCCCAAGCTTCATATAATGATTCTGAGTCATACTGCATAAAAGATGTGATATCATTCCGCATCTTAGCTGTCTTGGCAGAAGAAAAATATTTGGCAAGAAATTTATGGGCCAGATTAGCCCAAGTAGTAATGGAGCCAGCAGGAAGGGAGTGCAACCAACTCTTGGCCTTATTTCGAAGTGAGAAATGGAAGAGTCTCAGTCTAATGGCATTGTCAGAAACGCCATTGTGTTTGAAAGTATCGCAAATTTCCAGGAAATTCACGATGTGTGCATTTGGATCATCGTTCGGTAGGCCCCCAAGTTGAACTGATGTTTGGATCATCTGAATGATGGCTGGCTTTATCTCAAAATTGTTTGCCTGGATGGCAGGCCTTCGGATACTAGTCTGAAGTTCTTGCATGAGAGCAACCGAATACTCTCGCAAAGTCTTTGTATCATTTGCTTCAGCCATTGTATGGTTGTGAGTCGAAGCTTGTAAATTCTCCCTTTAAAGTCGATGGAAAGTTCTTTTCGATTCTGGATCAAAAGGGACAAGTTCCAGACTTCGAGTTCTTCGCATACCACGATCAAGAGTACTTGAAAATAAGAAAGAAAAAGAAAGTTTAAATTAAGACTAAGGTTGCTTGGTATTAATATTAACAAAAATAATAAACAATTTTCCGGCAACGGTACCAAAATATTGTTGTCGATTTTCACCACGCAAGTGCACGTATCGTAACAAATAATATAGTTTAAAGTAAAGAGTCGATCCCACGAGGAATTGTCACTAGATTTTCTAAGTACTAAAATTAAACAATCTAATCTTATCTAAACAAATAATTAAAGATTGTAATCAAACTAATTAAAAGAAACTAAAAATAAAAGCAAGTAAATTAAAAAGATGGATTAAATCATATGAGAAAAGCCTAGGATTACAATTTCTCTCAACACTTCGCTTGAACCTCTCCTACCTTTTTAACTTGATTAATGACCTTGAGTTGTTAAGCTAGAGTTCTAATTTATTTATAAGGATCTTCCGATGGTCTTATAAAAATATCTCTCTTAACCAATTAACTATATTCTTATGATAATTGAATTGAAGAGAAACTCATTAAGCATAGGCTCTAACAATGGTTACACATAACACGTAAGTATATTTCTATCCTACATGCAGATCAATTCATCCTAATAAATGAATATGAAACATGTGTCATTCAATCCATGTCTAACACTAAACTCCCTTTTCCAAGTTGTATTTAGGTTACCAAATCAATCTGATTGGTGGCCAATCAACTAGAAGCATTAAGAACAACATTGAACAAACAACTCAAAAATCATTAAATCAAGCTAGAGAAAGAAAGTAAATTCAAATTACATGTTGAGTTCCATTGCAATCCTAGAAAGATAAATTTAGTTCATGATAATTAAAGAAAACAAATATCCAAGGAGTTTCACCATCATCATCAATACAAGAAAAATTAAGAAGAGAAAAGAAAAAACTAAGGGGTGTCAAGTCTTGAGTCTTCAATCTTCACAAATCTTCTTATCATCTTGAAATCTTTTGGTGGCTACTCTCTTTTCAAGAGAGTTAGGTTTTTAGAACTCCAACCCCCATTGTTTTAGCCTAAAAGAGTCCTATTTAAAGTGTCCAAGACCTCTGGAGCCTGAACTTCGCGTGCAAGCAAAACAGGTAAGAGCAGGTTTTTAATTTTTTTTTTCATGTTTCGGCATCGCGGCTCCAACTTACTGACCCTCCAGCGCCGCGGCCTGGCGCCGTCGAGCCGACCTTCTGGTTGGCTGCCTGCTGGTTCCTCCATTTTCGCGCATTTCTTCAGCTGTTTTGGATAGGAAAATCTCGTCCGATTTTGACAAGTAAACTATCGTTGGAAAGGTATGAAAGTCAGCTTCAAAAGTCATGAGGAATTTTTCTCAAATGAAGATGTTAAGATCATGTTTTCCTTGAAACAAGCTTCAGAGGTCGAATCTGCCTACACGTTGCTTTGCACCATTTTTCGTCGGTTCGCACCACAAAGCTCCTTCTCACTTTGGACCTATAAAAACACATAAATACTAACTAAATAACTATTTTAAACATAAAATGGATAAATAAAATTAATCTAAAAACATCTAAAACTAATCAAATCCAAATAAAAGTATCAAGGACTTAGCTGATTTAAATGCATAAAAGGTGGCAAAATAACTATATTTCATAAAGTTATCATTTATGTCTTAGTGATGTAGTACACTTAGAGGTCGGACCCACCCTAACTGACCTCTTGTTCAGTTTCAACTAGATATTGTAGCGTATGTTGCTTCGACTCTTTATTTTTCTTGAAATAGTCATGTTCGACACCGGTATTTGACGCATATTCTGACATGGGTATGGGGATATAATCCCTAAGAACCCTCCAAATATATGAAAAAACTTAGAATAAATAAAAAAAATACTTGTGTCTGATATTTACATCCGAATTCGAATAATATAGACGGTAGCACACTAGCACTACCTCTGATCAGAAGGGACCTACATGAAAGTTGAAGAGGCAATATAGATTGGATGTAATGTGGATGTCTTTTGGGTTTTGGATGCATCAAAAATGTTTACCAAGCTTTTAAAGGCACAAATACATGATCCAAAAACATTGTCCAATAAATTATTGGAGCTACTTTCACCCGTTAAATTGAATGGTGTTAAAGTTTGATAAGTTGATGGCATAGAGCATTTTTTGCTTTTTTATTTTTGTGTCATTTTACACATGGCTCTTTCAGTTATATGATTCAGGATACAGTCTTTTCATACATTGTAAATCGGATTGGCTTTGAATATGCCTCATTGCTTGTGCAAACCCCAGATTTTAATTAGCTGATTTGTATTATGTTGTTATATGTTTTCCCCCTTCCAAACGCTCAAACAAGTTTCCCAAGACATTGTCCAGATTTATCTCAACATTTTGATGCGTGAGATTATCTGCAATTAGTTTATGAAAAAAAATAGTAGCAGAAACTGATCTTCAATGCTGTTGAAAGGCTAAACTAGCACTAGGGGTCTTTTTCATCTCATATCAAACCATGTTTACCATGGGGTTCCTCTTTTTTTATTTTTTCTTGGCAACTTGTTGGCTTGATTTATGGTTGTGAATGCTTGTGTTGCGGACTATGTTGCTCCGATTTTTTTTTTTTTTATAGTACTCGTGTCCGGCACCCGTATCCGACACATATCCGGACATGAGTATGGACATATGATCCTTTAAGGACCATCCAAATACATGAAAAACTAAAAAAAATTGAACATATCCGTATCCAATATTAACATCCGAGTCCGAGTAACAAAGTTGCGGGTCATTCAATGTTCTGGTTGGCCATTGTCCGTACTGTTCAGAGCCAGTTGCAGTCAAAATCAATACCACAAAAAAATTAGAGATCTTATTAGTCCTAATCAAGGATCCCAAGCTGATTCATCCTGCCCGGATCACCTTTCATTGAGGAGAAGAGGCCTGTGAATTTCTTAACGGGCCAAAGCAGTAAAACTTCTGAGATCATATATACATTATAAACTCTGAAAGATTAAAGCTTCTGAAAACCCATTCCATTTTGCTGAAAGATTTAACCTTTGCCGATATCAAAAGCATTGAAATAAAGACTAACACAGCATCCAATGTAGGTTAGTGCCCACTTGTACCCTACTGTTTCATTTACTGTGACTTGTGACCAACAATGATTTGTGGCTTTCCCTTCATTATATATGTTTTGTCCTGACCTTATCTTATAGGCCCTATTGACTTTGATCAAAAGTGTTTCATTTTGATTGGTAGTCCTTAGATTTTTTTTTTCCCCAATTCATTCATTTCTTTGGTGTCGTATGTCCTATCCCAACATTATGTTGCCTCCATCAAATGAGTGTTTTAGTTGGAATATTAAGCATTTTTTTTACACATTTTTCCTGCATATTGGCTGCGTGAAAGAGCTGTCAGTCCAAACTTGGGACTTGACTGTAATAAATCCTAGTAAATTCACCTAAAAATGAAGATAGTTGGCTCTGCCCAAGTTGTTGATGTATTTGAGGATGTTAGTAGCAGCTCATATGAAACAACTCCTTGTTGATTGAATGGCCAAAAAGGAAGGATTTAACTCCTCTTTTTCTCTACCCATTTTTGTCCTCTTCTTTACCATGTATAAGCAAAAGGAAGGATTTAACTCCTCTTTTTCTCTACCCATTTTTGTCCTCTTCTTTACCATGTATAAGCATTAAACTATCAAATTAAGTATCCATGAATCTAGGTTTAATCTAGTTGAGTAATATAATTACTTTTAAAAGGTAACATTTGATAGATTTAAAGTTTGAATTTCAGTATTTATAATTTTTTATTATTATCAAATTCCGACTTCTTTTATAAAAAAAAATAAAATGGATCCACCTACATTAGTGTAAAACTAAATTAGTTTTACACATCTCCATAACTTTTTATAAAATTTATATTTGTTTAATCTGACCGTCGTATTTCATGTTCTATTCACATAAATCATGCACGTCGAGTTTCAAGTAAATTAAAATGTCTAACTATTTGTTTGATGTAAAAAAAATTAAACCGTTAAATATATATTAAAAAAGAAAGTATTCTCGATCGATATGATAGAGATATTGGATCGATTCGAAACTTTACCTGCATGACGAGTATAATTATACTTTTAAATCCAACGGTCGATTTGCTTAAATATAAATCTTATAAAAAATTATAAAAATATATAAAATTAATTTAATTTTACATTAGTGTAAATGAATTCTTCAAAGTGACCATGGATCTTTAAGCCAACGGCAGCGGATTTTATTTTTCTTTCTTGATCCATGTGTCATTAATGCAAAGCTTAATCAGCAGCAACATCTTTGGCTAGCTACTTTGAAGTTTCAACTATCGAATCATCTCTTTCCCGAATAATGAAAAAAAGAAAGAAAGAAAGAAAGGCCACAACCTCGCCCTCAAAAAGAAATGAAGTAGCTTCCAAAAAAATAATAATGGACGAGATCGATGAACCGACGACTAATCCTTCACCCAGGGACCGTGAATGTGGTGCACATGCTTAATCAAGCACCTGCTTTTATGCATTTCCGGGACCAAATAAATCAAATACTGGCCAAAATATTAAAGTGAAAAACAAGACATCTAAAACAGGGGACCATTCATAAATCAAATCAAAACATTTCAAACACTATTGAATTTCCAGCTTTCTGTCATTTCCTTCCAATAAATCTATTTTGTTGTTTTGCATCATTACAAAGAATCCATAAATATAAACCGACCATTTTTTTTTTTTTTGAAAGCCAGCTAGATTTTTGCCTTAGGCCATGAAAATTGAGAATTTGATGCTACAATAATGGAAAAAAAAACCCCATAAATGTTCAATTAATAAATTATCCTTTTGGCGAAAGCTTTTATTGGCACAAAATAATATGCACCAAATACAGACAAATACATGTCTACAAACAGAAATTGACTTTTCCCATTCCAGGAATCCCACCTTTCACTTCACAATTATATGCCACAAGAATAACTTATTTCCTTTATAACCCAAATTTTTGCATAGCTCTCTTAACATATATAGCTATCATTATACAAAGGGAGGCATGTACGTAAAGTATGACATGAAACGTATGGTATACCAATATTCTGGACAGTTGTGTTGGATATGGAACTTTGGATAGGATTTCAGATGCCGGCCAGGCACTCCGATGGGGTAACCGGGTATCGGGACTTATCGGTGCAGTAATCGTAGATCATGTGGTTCATACGAACCCACCTGTATCTTCTAGCTTCCATGGCATTGAGGGCTTGATAACCAGTGCCCTCCCACCAGTTCCTAGGGTTTGAGGCACAGTTTGCTGGCCCTGGCACACGACACCCTTCGATGTCAAAGTCCTTGTAGTAAGCTAAGAAAGGAGCTTTGCTCCAATCAATTTTCTCCAGGCCTCCCCTTGTTGCCCAATCATCAGCTTCCCACAGTGTTGAATAAACTCCCATAGGCTGCAACTTTGGATATGGGATACTTCTAGCTTCATTGTTCTTGTAAACTCTGATTGGCACTTCATCAACATAGAACCTGTAAAAACACCAACCAAACGTTAACAACCCATTAATGGTCAATTTAACTCAACTAATACTTGTATATCATTAATTAAAGTCATCTCAATTAATCATGCTTGCCTTTATATGTAAAACTTTATAGTGTCTTATAAAAAGTTGATATAACTTTTATTGATTTGATAGATATATTTTTTGGCTCTCCCTCGCTTTCCTCCTCTCAATCTATTACCAATTTATACCATACAAGTGTCGGCTATATATGTTTCTGATTTCTATAGCTATTGAGAAACTTACACAATATGGTGATGGTTACCATGCAAGTGTCGGCTATATATGTTTCTGATTTCTATAGCTATCGAGAAACTTACACAATATGGTGATGGTTCCACATAATTGTGTAAGTATGAAAATCTGCAGCAGGATCAAACCAAAGGTTAACCCTTTGTTCCCTATCACCCTTTCCATGAGCATAGATATTGGTTTGGACAGTATAAGGCTGCCCGGTTCGGTTTCCCAAGAACTCGAAATCTAATTCATCTCTTACAGCATCTGTATTAGAATTCATCTGCAATCCGAATTAAAATGATGAAAACCAATTAAGAAGCTGGAAAAAAAAACTTAGTACCATTTATTTTCAGTGTTTGAAAATATATATTAGAGAAATGAAGTATATATTGAAGATTATGTAGTGTACATAAAAGGCGGTGACTGTTCCGGCAGAGTCACCAGGGATGAGCTTGATCTTCATGCTGACACGTCCGAACAAATACTGCGTTTTGGAAGCAAATCCACAGCCTGAAAAAAAAAAAAAAAAAAAAAAAAGATTGAATAACAAAGATTATTAAGGGTAACATATGGTATTAGTTAATCATGATTATCCAATTTAAGGTTTTTTAAAAAAAGTTTGAGTTAAAATAATAAGTGACCCCAAGAAAAGTGTAACCTGAATTTTGGTCAAGAACAAGTTGGATGGCCCTTCCTCCATGGATTTGCCTAATATGGGAATCAGACCAAGTGATTCTAAAATCTTCAAGAAAAGTGGCTGGTCGTCCCGAAACTGAGAGGGAAATTGCAAGAATAAAAGAGAAAAGCAAAAGAAAAGCATTCCTTAAAGCCATCGTGATGTGTAAATTAAGAAAAAGAAAGAAAGATGAAGAGAATTATTATTATCAAAAGTTTGATTTAGAAATGAAATGGGAGAGTAGTGTATATATAGGTGGGAGATTAAGGAGAGAGGGTCCATGTAGACTGCGGCATTCAAATGGAAAGTGTCATCATCACCCGCTTAGCTTTCGATCCAGCTAATGGCAAAGCCAACATTAGGCCTACTACCCAACTGCTTTTATTTTGGCTTTGGGAACCTCATCTTATTCATAACAAAATCTCTTCATGGATCGAGTTACTCGTCTAAGTTCGAAGGTCTATTCGATATTTGAAAGAGTTTAGACAAAAATATTATGCTCAAAATATGAGTTTGAGTAAAAAAATAAAGCTTGTTTACAAAATAGGTTGGACATTTACTTCAACAATCAAAGTTCGAGTTCGGCCTGATTGTTTTTCATTTATATAATATTTTTATTTTTATATATATTATGTAATTTATATTATATAAAGAATAAATATATATAATATTATAGTGTAAACATTTAAAAATATGTTAAGTTATCTATGTTTTAAAACTTAATAAAAGAAAAAAAATATATAAAATTACTAAAAATTAAATAAAAAATAACATATTTATTTAAATTTTTTTAGAAAAAAAATATAGACGGACCTAAACAAACTTTGACTACCTATTTACAAATATGGACTCACTTGAGCAGAATTTGAAACTCATATTTCGGATCGAGTTGGGCTTGAACAAGTATATGCATTGATACCATATATAAATCCGGCCCGAACACAGTCTGGTCCGGCCCATGAACATCTCTATTCATAACTTATGCTTCTAGCTACTCCATAATGTTCCCTCTTTTTTATAAAAAAGATCGTAGTCTAGGGATAAAGAAAATAATTGCAGATGTTGGGATTCGAATTTTAAATCTACTAGATGTCACATTTTAAAAATGATTATATAAATCAATTAGATTAAATCCCGAATTCAAAATTTTCCTTCTTCTCATCCTTTAATTTTTTCATTCCAAACCTAAATTAACTTATTTTCTTCCTTGTAGGTATCATTTACCATGTGCCAACATCATAAAAAATATTTATGCATTTACCATGTGGCAACTTCTGCCCGACTTGTGACATCAGAGTCGGCCGATTCATGCCCCACCACCAATTTTTGGGGGTCTCATATTATAGTCAGGGCCGTGCAAGGGCTGAACTTATTTTTCATCTTAACTAGAAAAAACCCCGTTTCGCAGAGGTACTTTTAATTTTTTTAATATAAATTTTTAATTAATTAATAATAATAGTTTAATTTTAAATTATATTTTTTGAATAATAATTGTTTATTTAATTTTTTTATTTTAAAATTGTAATAATTTTAATATAATTATATTTTGTTAATTATGAAAATTAAATTTATAATAATTATTTATTTATAAATTACGTAATATAAATGAATTTTTTTTAATCAAAATATAGCTAAAAAAATTTATTTATCAAAATACCGTTCTTTTCATATTAATTCTCAAAATTCGCTGTTTTTAAATCAGTTGGGAAATCGCCATGGCCCATGGCGATTTCCCAACTGAAAATTTTAATTTTTTTTTAAAATACCAGTTGGGAAATCGCCATGGGCCATGACGATTTTTCAACTATAATTTTCAAATTTTACACTTTTTTACATTGGGAAATCGCCATCATGGGTGGCGATTTCCTAAGGTTCACTTTCCTTTTTTTTTTAAAAACAAATTTTAATAAATAATAAAATTTAAATAAAAATTATATAATTTATAAATTTAAAAAATAAAGATTTAATAATTTTAATATAAAATTTTTATCTCATGGTGGTAGAAGTGTCCATGAGCTGGGTCCATATATGGTATCAACACCACATTTGCTTGCCCAATCCACGGTGGCAATTTTTCAATCTTTATTTTTTATTTTTTTAATTTTATAAAATAATAAATTATATAAAAATTATATAATTTTTAATTTTAAAAAATAAAAATAAAAATATAACAATTTACCAAAAATTAAAAAATTATATTCGTAATTAGGCCTACTCATGGGCCGGGCCGCGACCCGGAATTTTTTAACTTCTTGCCAAGGCCCGGCTCGCGGGCCTGAATTTAATTATTTTAATATATAAATAGTGATTCAGGCCTGGCCGGACAGGCTACCCGGCCCATGAGCAGGTCTATCCTTAATGTCAATCGAATTCTTTCAACTTGTATTCGTAATAAATTGACCTCCAGGAGAAAGACCAACTAAAGTGTCGTATTAGCCCGGGCTTGGACAAGTGTTTTTGTAATTTTATTAAATAATAAATTTTAAATAAAAATTATATCATTTTTAATTTAAAAAAAAATTAAATAACAAAATTCAAAAATTTATAAAATATATAAAAATATTTTTTTAATAGTGAAATGGGCTTTCGAGTCTGCACGACTCGAAATGGGCTTGATCAAGGGAAAAACTTTCGGGTCGAGGCCCAGCCCATGAATAGGTCTAATTACAAATGTAATTTTTTAATTTTTGGTAAATTGTTATATTTTTATTTTTATTATTTTATAAAATTAAAAAAAAATTAAATAAAGGTTGAAAAATTTTCACCGTGGCTTGGGCAAGCAAATGTGGTGTTGATAACATACATGGACCCGGCCCGGCCCATGGACACTTCTACCACCATGGGATAAAAATTATATATTAAAATTATTAAATCTTTATCTTTTAAATTTATTAATTATATAATTTTTATTTAAATTTTATTACTTATTAAAATTTAAAAAAAAAAGTGAACCTTGAGAAATCGCCACCATGGGTGGCGGTTTCCCACTCAACAAAATTGAAAATTTTGAAAATTGTAGTTGGGAAATCGTCATGTTAAAAAAAAATTAAAATTTTCAGTTGGGAAATCGCCATGGGCCATGGCGATTTCCCAACTGGTTAAAAAAAAAACGGATTTTGGGAATTAATCTGAAAAGAACGGTATTTTGGTAAATAATTTTTTTTGGCTATATTAGGATAAAAAGACCAATACAAATGTATTTTTAAATGTTATTTATATATATATATTTTAAAAATATTTAAACTTTATTGAATACTGTGTATTTTTATTTATAGGAGGTAAAAATAAAAAGTAAAAAAATAAAATTGTGATTTATATTTTATTCTCTCGTAAGATCGATTTTCTCAGAATAGTAGCAAGTTCGTTTTTTCCTTTTTTTTTTTTTTTAGTTTTTTTCTCGAATGGTTCGGGTACGAATTCTAAATTGATCCCCAACTCAACACGCATACCTACGCCTTTAAATACATCATTTAAAATTTAAATAAAAATAATTAATAAAATATATTTTTTTTAACCTTTTCCCCTAGCCGGTTGGGTACGGATCCTAAACCGACTACCAAGTCAACGTGCGGACCAACCCCTTTAAAAGCATCATTTAAAATAAAAATAATTAATAAAATATATTTTTTAAACTTTTTCTCCAAGTAGATCGGGTATGGATCCTAAATCAACTCGCGAATCAACGTGCAGACCAGCCACTCTAAATTCATCATTTAAAATTAAAATAAAAATAATTAGTAAAATAAATTTATTTTTTAACTTTTTCTCCGAAGGGTCGATATCGGGGTACTTTTATTTTTTTTATAATTTTTTTAATTAATTAATAATAAAATTTAATTTTAGTTTATATTTTATTAAATAATAATAATTTATTTAAAATTTTATTTTTAAATTATAATAATATTAATATAATAATATTTTTAATTATAAAAATTAAATTTATGATAATTATTTATTTATAAATTACATAATACGAATGCATTTTCAAATGTTATTTATATGTATTTAAAAAAAATATTTAAACCTTATTGTACACGGTATATTTTTATTATAAGATATAAAAAAAATAAAATTATGATTTATATTTTATTCTCTCGTAGGATCGATTTTCTTACATAAGTTAACAGAAAGTTTATTATTATCTTTTTTTTTTTTTAAACTTTTTTCCCGAGCGAGTGGGTACGAATCCTAAATCGACTCGTGAGTCAACGTGCGAATCAACCACTTTAAATTCATTATTTAAAATTAAAATAATTAGTAAAATAAATTTCTTTTTTAATTTTTTTCCCGAGCGGGTCGAGAACTTAAATCGATCCGCAAGTCAACGTGCGAACTAACCCATTTAAATACATCATTTAAAATTAAAATAAATATAATTATTAAAATAAATTTCTTTTTTTATTTTTTTTACCCGAGCAAATCGGTACAAATCCTAAATCGACCTAACGAATTTTTTTTCTTCTAGAATATATATTCATTAATAATAATATATTTATTAATTTTTTGCCAAAAAAAATATTTTTGCCCCAAATAAAAAATAAAATAGGATAAATAAATTTTGAACATTTGAAGAAATACCCTTTAAATCCCTAAAGTTTTTTGTAAAATATCAAAAATATCCATAAAAGATGACAAAATAGAAAAAAAAATCTTTTATTAAAATTCAAAAATTCTCTATGTGTCTCTAAAGAATCAAATTTCATAATAGTAGAGTGATAGCTCTAATCAAAATTTGAAGATGCAACTTATTGAAATAAACTTTTTTGGTTTTGGAAATTCATTTAAAAACTTAAATATTCGACACATGGCAAATTGAATGCCAATCAATTACTGCTAGAATTTTAAGTAGCCTTTTAAATGTAGTAAGTACTATAGTTTTTTTTTTTTTATACCTGACCGATTGGAGCCAAATTATGCTTAAAAACTCAAAACTATAAGACAAAGAAATCATTCTTTCTCTCTTTGCATAATCGAAATAGAAACAAAAATATAAGGTTAAGGGTTTATTTAGATGTTATAAAAATATAAAGACTTAATTAAATAAAGTGATAAAGTTTAATTTTTTTTATTTTTATTTTAGTCATATTTTTTATGCAAGTCTATTTTGTTAATGTTGATGAAAGTAATTTATGAAAATTTTTATTAAATAATATGATACTAAATACTCCTAACTATTAGCTAGTAATACTAATAGTTTTTCTTCTTAAATGATCAATATGAAAAAAAAAATGTAAGAATAATGAAGAAAAAGTAATTTCCTTATCCAAATAAAAGAACAAAATAGGACAAATTTAGTTAGTACTATTATTTTGTGATTTTTATTCTATTTATTGGGGTATGTTATTATGATGATAAATATACGAGTTTGATTAACAGGTGCTTATAGATATCAATTCAGGATTCTTTAATTATTATTTTAGAATTTTTTTACATTTAATATATTATTTTTATTAAATTCAAAAAAATAATATATTAATTATATATATTTTTAATAAATATGATTTTAACTAATGTCACCGATTAATATTTTTTTAAATATATTATAAGTATTATTATTTTGTGGGGATGCATGCTTGGAGTCTGCCAATTTCATAATTAGGAAGGTTATAATTGTGGTCTGCTTTGGTATTGAATTTTGTCCATCATTTTCATTGTGTACCCTATTTTCAATTAAACTATTATAATATTTTAATTTAAACTCAAAACTGCTTTTTGGCTACAATATTAAAACTATTATATATTTCCATTACTAATTTTATCAACTAGATTAGTACATTTTCATAAAAATGATTTTGGTGGTGCCATTATAAGAACATGAAAATCACAACAAACTTTGGAGCATAACAGATTTTAATAGGAAAAAGTAACGCCGGAAATTAGTTGAAGGACTTAATTTTAATATATATTTATGAGAAAATTAATTTAATTTGATAATCAGTTACACCTGTTACACGGTTTTATGGTTAAAATAATTAGTATTTGTGCAATAAATTGTTGGGCTTTTTAATTGGAGCCTGATTTTCCTTTTTGTTTGTGTGGGACGACTCGGTTTGATAACTCAACCCGATAAAAATTATTACGGATTCAAAAAACAATTTATGGGAGCCTACCCCGAAAAAAGTTTTTGAAGTTTTTTATGGGTTATATATTGCACTTAGGGTTTCATAGTATTCTTGGAACCTATAACCGTTGTACATGTACTTTTTTCCTTTGAGTATTGAAAAATCTCTTTAATTTAGTGAATATAAACACAATTGATCGAAACACGTAAATTCTTATATTTTGTTTTTTTTTCCTTTTTTTCTTTTTCTCTATATGTATGTTCCCAACATAAATTTGGCTCCATTTGCTTCATTAAAATGAATAATCAATTTGATGCTAGATTTAATTCATTTGTAGAACTGTACGTCACTAATTAAAGCTTAAAAGATGAACTACTTCTTCAAAATGAGGTTTCCAATTTTGTTAGTTAAAAAAAAAAAATTTACCGAGTTGTAATGCCCTACAAACAACTGCCTTTGATTATTACCTAGTATGTTTCTTAAAATATATAACCTAACATCTTTAAAATTAAGAAATCTTGGTAACGGTTTGAAAATCAATCTAATTAATTAATATCCATCACTATCTTATCTCTTCTACAAGGTTCTTTTCTAATGAACAAGTTAATAAATTTCTAAGTAATGAGATGCCTATAATTAAAAACTATATAATAATTTCATTTTAAAATTTGTAAGTAATATCCTTCAAGAAATGCTGATCATGAAGTAAAATAATTAAGAAAAAGAAAAAATACATACAAATATATATATATATATATATATATATATAAGACAATAAGTTTGAAGGCACAAAAATATCATATAAATTGTCAAACTGAAAACTAATTAGGTCAGTCTTATTAAATATTAACGACAATATCCAAGAATGCAAATTAGGTTTTGGCAGCTCTTCTCTAAGGCAATTAAGGTTCTCATCCTCCCTTTAACTTAATACGTAATTTAATTTGGACCTTCTATAATGATTACACCAAAATTTTTAATGTCATAATTAGCAATTCAAGTAAAAGTAGGTATTTGGAAATGTCTTTGACCTTAACTCAAATTATTATAAGCATCTATTTTGATTTTTTTTTTTTGTCTTCATTAGATGTATTAATGAGTCAGGTTGAAATGAGTTTAGATTGAGCTTAAATCTCATACTAACAAATAAGGTTTAGATCGAAATATCAAAAAATTTTGCCCAAGCCATATATATATATATATATATATATATATATATATATATATATATATAAAAGCACCAACTCCAAAATTACAAATAGTGAATGACATATATACCCTTATTAATTTTTAAAATTAACTATTTTATCCTTATGTAGAATGAGAAAATTTTGGTCAATTATAAATTGACACATGTCAAATGAAATTTCTTTTAATTAAAGATTTTTTTTGTCTAATCAAAGCTCAACTATGAGCTATTCAATTAATCTTTAAATTAAATAAAAATAGTTTAAAGATAAATTCATACCAATCAAATTGCAAGGATTCATGTGTCATCCAATTAAAAATAATTTAGAACTCCTTTACAAAGAGTTTAAATCCTTTTAGAACTCTATCTCACGTAGCAGGCTAGCACTATAAATAGAGACATCCTCTAAGCCATTCAACACAATTCACAAGCATGAAGAGAAGAATAAGAAAATTTTGAAGATTCCAAGCCGCTCCAAAGTCCCAAGAATCAGGCTTGAAGAATTCAAGAAATTTTGAAGAACACCGTCTCTGTTTGTTCTCAAGAATTCTGAAAAAGTTGCTTTCGATCTTGTGTTGATTCAAGAAAGAATATAAATTTTGTTTACTCAAGATCAAATCTCGAAGATCCTTGAAGCAAATCACGTGTGTTCAAGATCAAGTCAACAAGACCCTTGAAGCACAATTTGGGTAACGAAAGCCTAAAAATATCTGAAAAACAAAGTTTACAAAATTTCATCAATCAAGTCTAAGAAAGAAGATCTGAAGATCTAAGCCTGAGATCCAAAAATCTCTAAATTGGGACCAAATTTCAACAATTTCAAGAATCCCTAAATTTGGGATCAAATTTCAAGATTTTCAAGATTCCCTCACTTTTGGAACAAATTGAAGCAAATTTCAAAATTAAGTCTCAAAAACCCTTGAAGCAAATTTTATTCAAGATCAAGTCTTTTAAGACCCTTGAAACAAATTTCAATATCAAGTCATCAAGACCCTTGAAACAAATTTCATTGATTCAAAAACAAGTCAAAAGATCTTTGAAGTAAAGTTTTCATTGATTTAAGAACAAGTTAAAAGACCTTGCAGCAAAGTTTCTTTGCGAAAAAAAAGAATCAAAAGATTTTTTTTATCTTTAAGAATTTCCAGGGATTATAACTTTCAACTTCTGATAAATAAAATTATCATTTGACTCCAAATTTTATTTGTCATTTTTTTGACATGAAATTTGTGTGTACACTTTGCTGAAATTTAATTATTTTGACATATATACCCTTGCTAATTTTTAAAATTAACTATTTTATCCTTAATACTAAAATTTATTTATTTTATCTTTAATAATGATTTTAACTATTTTATCCTTAATGTTGAAATTTAATTATTTTGACATATATTCCCTTGCTAATTTTTAAAATTAACTATTTTATCATTAATACTAAAATTTAATTATTTTATACTTAATAATGATTTATTAATTTTTTAAACTATTTTATCCTTGATAATGATTTATTATTTTTTTAATAAAAAATCTAATTTCTTATTGTCTACTACAAATCATTAATAATGATTTATTGATTTTCTTAATAGTTTTATCCTTGATAATAATTTATTAATTCTTTTAATAAAAATCTAATTTTCTAATAGGCTACTACAAATCATTAATCAATCCTAATTATAATTTTAAGCCTAATTATTATTTGCATTTTTCCGTTTTAGACCTATTTCTTATCATTGAATAGTTATGTCCAACATTTTTTGACAAATATATATTATTGAAGAGGCTGAAAAGAAAATCTAGTCCACATATTTCTTTGGTTGGCTGATGATCACTTGGTCAAAAAATGATTTTACGATTTGAAGTTCTTTGTGTTGAGACTTGAAATGGCTTCAATTAGTCTGTTTTTTTATATCAAAGAGGTCGTAATTTGAAATTAAAAAAGGAATTACAAATGTTGAGATTCGAACCATGAGATAATTGATGTTATATTATTTGTTTGTTTAAGTTTACAATCGTCATTAAATATCCATTTTTGATTCGTGGGTCTTTAATTTGAATTCATTCTCTTTATTTTCAAATAAAAAAATTAAATGAATAATATTACTATACCTTGCTAATTTTTAAAATTAATTATTTTATCCTTAATGCTAAAGCTTAATTATTTTATCCTTAATAATGATTTATTAGTTTTTTATAACTATTTTATCCTTGATAATGGTTTATTAAATTTTTTTTTAAAAAAATCTATTTTTTTAAGGCTACTACAAATCATTAATGAAACCTAATTAGTTTAGGCCTAATTATTATTTACATATTTCGTTTTAGGCCTAATTATTTAATTAATTATTATTATTATTTGCATTATAATCAAAGTAGAGTTAATAGAAAAACTCTAATTAAGTCTCCGTATATAAAGATTGAAGTCATGATTAATTTATTTTGTGAACTTTTGTCTGCATTAGCATTCTAATATTGCGGTATTGTTGTTTTTACACAGTGAGCTCATTATATTGCTTTTATGATCTATATCTAAGTTTTAATTTCTACTTTTTTTTAACCTTATTTGTAACATACTTCTTTTACACAATAAATTGATTCTATTGTTTTTATGGTCTATCTAAATTTTAATTTATATTAATTTTCTAACCTTATTTGTAACAACATATTATACTTTTTTTTATGGAATCATGCTAAAGAGATATATGCGTTTTTTTTTTTTTTTGTTCGCAAATACATATAATGCAAAACAAAAATCGAGACATTTTTTTTTTGACATGTTGCTTAGTCAATTTGCACTACTTGGATGGATAATTTATGGGCATATATACTGATCACATGCATAAAAAGGGAAGTTGATTTTCAAACCACACGAAACTTTAAAACTTAAATTTCGTTTTGTGGTTAACATTTATAAATTAATTGAAAGTGTGCAAAAAGTTTCAAACTTCCTCTATAATCGATGCAAATTTTTTTAAGAAACTAATATATATATTTATATATATGTGTGTGTATGTACTTTTTTTGTTTATGTTATAGGGTGAAAACAATTTCTCTTATGCTTTCCTTAAATATAAGTTGATTTAGAAGTTGAATTAGTCTAATTTTAAGCACAAGATTTCTAACGAGTTTTATTATGCTTTACTGCATGTATTGGAGGAGACTATTTGCTATAAATTGTAATATCAATACAATTACGTTCCTAAAATATATAGTTTGCTCATTTTGCTATTTGACTTGCATCCATGAAAATCTCAATTTCTTATCAACTCCATAAAAAATGTTAGCTATAGTGATCATATCATGTTAAGGCTTAGGATATAACTTCACGAACTTATAAATTAGCTAATTATGGGAGCATTACATTGGTTGGTGCTTTTCTAAGAGCAATTTTTTTTTTCGATTAACACATATTCAGCAAAGTTTCGATTGAGGAATTAGGCAAGATCTAAATTTAGTGTTATTAAAAATATTCTTAAGTTTCAATTTTTTTTTTAAATTTTCAAGTAAGATTTCAATAATATGTTTTATAAAATTTAATTTAATTTAATTTTTTTATAAAGGTAAAAATTTTATATTTTGATATATATAAATTACATGATTTATCACCCACGTGTAACTAATCCTAATAATAATAAAATGGATTAAGTCGAACAAAAAATACCATATTCCAAATTTGATTCATTTTTAAATGAATTTTATTTTTTTATTTAAATTTATTTTTGAATCTAAAATCTTTATTTAAATCTTTTCAAATATTTGAATCTTCGAACTAAAACAAGTAACCGGATTTTAGGTTGGGTAATTAAAAAACATACCATCAACAATATAATAATTATTAAATGATAGTAAGGATTATTTGAAAAAGAAAAATGAAAAAATTGTTAGAAAGAAAATTGTAAAGACAAAATTACCCTTGATAAAAAAAACTTATCTTCCCTTCTCCTCTTATTTTTTAATTAAAAATAAAATTTTTAAAATAATTTTTTTTTAATTTTAAAAAATAAATATTTAAATATTTTTATTTTTTAGTTTATATATTTTTAATTAAAAATTTTTAAAAAATAATAAATATAAGATTTCTAAAATTAAAATTAAAATTTTTATTTTTTAAAAATTTTAAAAAATAAATATTTAAATATTTAATTTTTAAATTTATTTTCAATTAAAATTTTTAAAAAATAATATTTTCTTAATGGGAAGAGAAAGGAAAAAGTGATTTTTCATTAAGGATAATTTTATCTTTACAATATCTTTCTTAATAATTTTTTTTTTAATTTTTTTAAATAATTCTAACATATTAGATTATTTAAGAATAAAGTGTTGTTTTTCAAATTAACCCTTTTAGTTTTAGCCTCCAAGCATTATATAATTTCCTCCTCGTCGTATGAATAAGAATAACCGTGTAAGGAAGGCTAAAGCTAGGCTCAGTTAAATTAATGGTCCATGGTAATTGCACGTGCAGGGCAGGCTGCAGGCATACGCATGCCCTGAAAAAGACTGCTCAATCATCTCTTACATGCAAAGACTTTTTGGCTTAAAATATTTGACCAATCATTTAGGACATTTCTCTCTCTCTCTTTTCTTCTTTTAGTTTGAAACCAGTCATTGGCCTATAATCAAATCCTTGAAGCTATTAAAAAAAAGTTTTAATACTAAATTAGTCCGATATTTTATATTTTTTATCTGTTTGATATCTGAATTTTTTTTTTTATCATTTTGATACTCAAACTTTTATGACATCATTCATATTGGTCATTTACCTTAACACCGTTAGTTAATGGCTGATTAAGTAAAAAAAAATCCAATCAAAACCTGACACGTGATAAAACAACCACATCATTAATGTCACGTCATCATATAAGAAACAAATTCAAAAAAATTGTAAAAATCAAAATTAAAAATTTGAAAATCTCATTTTTTTTAAATTATAAAAATTAAAATTAAAAACCAAAATTAAAAATAAATTATAAAAATTGAAAATTATATATATATATTTAAAAATCTATAAAAATTAAAAAATTAAAAAATAAGAAAAAAATCTGAAATATTTTAATAAAAATTAAAAAATTAAAAAAATTCTATTTTTAAATTTAAATTTTCTATTTTTTTAATTTCGAATTTTCATATATATTATAAAAATAAAAAACCAAAATTCAAAATAAATTATAAAATCAAAAATCGAAAATTATATATATATATTTAAAAATCTGTAAAAAAAAATTAAAAATTAAAAAATAAGAAAAATAAAATTGAATATTTTTAATAAAAATGAAAAAAATTTTAAAAAAAAATCTAATTCTAATTTTTAAATTTTAAATTTCTATTTTTTTAATTTAGAAATTATATATATTTTTAATTTGAAATTTCTATATTTTAAAAGATTGTTTTTTATTTTTATTTTTATTTTTAATTTTGAATATTTTAGATTTATCTTTTGAATTTTTATAATTTTTTAATTTTAAAATTTTAATAAAAAAATTAAAATTTTGATTTTTAAAAAAGAATGAGTTTTTTATTTTAGTTTTTTTGAATTTTTTTGAATTTTTTTTTGAATTTTTTTCATTCATGATGACGTAGCACTAATGATGTAGTAGGTTTGCCACGTGTCAGGTTTGTCACGTATCAGGCTCTGATTATTTTTTTTTTGGCCTAGTCAGTCATTAATTAATGGTGTTAGAGCAAATGGCCAATGAAATTGATGGCATGAAAGTTCGAGTATCAAAGTAACAATTTTTTTTTCAAGTACCAAACAGAAAAAAAAAATCTAAAATACAGTAACTAATTTAGTATTTAACCCATTAAAAAACCACCGATTAAGAGCTGACTTCCAAGTTCCAACTCAACCCTTCAAGCTGCTAGGGAAGTTTTTTTTTTTCATTGAACAAAAACTTGTCATAGTTTTTTTTTTTGGGTACGAATTAAAAGAAATAAAACCAAAAAATCTAGCTATATATATATATAATTCTTTTTGAAATTAAAACTTTTAACTAGAGCTGATCATTACCAAGTCGGGTCAAGATCCAATTTTTTTTATTTTCTTTATTTAGGGTTGGCTCGTCGGCCCAGTTTATTGTTTACATAATAATAAAACAATTACTTCTTATATTAATATTTTTATAATTAAATTTAAATAAAAAATATTTTTATTAATTAAACAATTATTTGGATTGAATCGAACCGACCTGAATCATAAATATCTCTATCTAAACTTGACTCAATACAAACCGAACCGAGTGGATTATGTGAGTGTCGCAACCTAAAAAAATAACGAGTCTCATCGCAAGACTTTATTATTCATTAAGCGTGACATTAAAAAAAACGAGGAAAAGTCGACTTAATTCCTCTAGAAAAATGAAGGTTTTGAAAATGACCTTAAAAAAGACATGGAGTCGCCACCAATCTTTTTTAGTTAGGTGTGATCGGCCACCTATTAAAACTGGTTTTATAAAATATTTTAAAAATTAATTAAAACATTTTAAAAACCAATTTCAAGTCTGCGTTTTAAACCAGAGAAATCAAAGAAGCGGGTTCGGGAGTCGGTTACGTGTGAGGAAGGATTAGCACCCCCACAACGCCCGTATAAATCGGTACCTTATTAATCGTGTGTTATCTCAAGTCTCGGTAAAAAAATTGGTTTTAAATTTAGTATTTCAAGTTAATTCCCAATTTAAAGAAAAATAATTCTATTTTTAATTGAAAATGATCCGGAATTTATAAATTCAAAATTTTCCTATATTCCCCAACAAACGTGGCAAAATATAGAAATTTTTATTAATTTTGGAAAACTTTCCGAATCATTCTCTTTTTTGAAAGAAAGATATTCCTTTATTAATGATAATTGATGATATTCCCTCCAGCAAACCCGGTAGAGAACTCATAAATTATTTTAACTCGGGAATATCTTTATTTTTATTGAAAAATCATTATCCTTTTGAAAACATTTTAAAAGATATGAATATGTATATGCATGACATAAATAAAATGACATGGCAAAATCTAAATAATATAATGCATCCTAAATGACATGACATGATTTGAATGCTTTAGCATATTCTAAATGAAATGAAATATCCTAAGTTATATGATATATTCTAAATGAAATTAAATGACCTAAGTAACATAGTATATTCAATATGAGATGCAATATCCTAAGTCATATGATATATTCTAAATGAAATAAAATAACCTAAGTAACATAACATATTCTATATGAAATGAAATAACCTAAGTAACAAGATATTTTCTAAATGAAATAAAATAACCTAAGTAACATAACATATTCTATATGAAATGAAATAATTTAAATGACATGGCAAACATGAATGATATGGCACATAAATTAAATGAGATGGAATATGAAATAATGCTATCATATAATATGCATGAAAATAAAAATGAAAATAATAATGCATGGACATAGTATATGGTAAATAATATGACCACAAAAAAAAACTAAATAAAAGCATAGGATATCATGAAATATTCCAAATCATATATCAAACCATATAACATTAAAAAATATAAATCAAAATAATAACAATATCATAGAAATTACCAAAACAAGAATCATATATTATATAAAATGCATGAATATGAAAAATGCAATGCATGAAATGTATCTTTTCCTTTCATTAAGGAAATCCGTATATCTAAAAAGATATCCGGCTACCTTAGGAAAATATGTCAAATTAAATATTCTAAAACCAAAATACTTTGTAATTGTTTGAAAACAATTTTGAAAAGCTTGAATTAAAAATAAAAACTGGGCTAAATCTTTTTTTTTTTTAAATGGCTCTAACTTCCTAAGTTTAAAAATCCGGACTTGACTACCCTTAACCCGAGACTTGAAAAACCATTTTTAGAGTTTAAAAAGGCTTAAAAACTACCCTAAGTCAGTAGATAACCCTCCTAATCAGCCCACTCTAAGTAACTTAACCAAAATAGAAAATTGATTTTTCTTTAAATTCAATTATGACTCCACTGTCCAGTTTTAAGCCACGATTTTTTACCCTTTTTTTAAAAATTCAAAAAATTCTGAAAAAACTACTGGAGACTCAGGACATGTGAAACTACACGGGAAACAATCGGCTTAATTTTCTGATCAAATATGAATTCCCAGAAAAATCAGAGATGTACGAGTTTTGGAAGAAGAAAAAACTGCTTTGCCAACACATTTTTGCCTTTGATAAAATCATTTAAAAATCAAAGTAAAAATATTTGAAACTCCTAAAATGACTTACAAACAGTAGCTAAGACTTTTTGAAAGTTAGATAAAAATTGGCTGAGTAAAAAAAAATCACAAAGGTAGAATAATCAACTTGACAAACTTAATTTTCCACAAGTGTGCTCAAGAGAGCATGACTTTGAACTATTAATTGGCTCAAGTCATTATTCAAGTGGCATGAACATGAAATGCATGAAATAATGCAGCAAACATAATGCATGAAATGCATGGATTTAAAACTTAATGTCATGAAAAAATGCATGGCATTCATAAAGTGACCTAGACCTAAATGAATTTGCATGGCATTTAATGCGACCTAGACCTAAAATGCATGAACATGCATGGAAAATAAACCTAGCTTAATAACTAAAATATGCATGGCATTTTCACAAACACAAAGCATGCTTAATCCAAAAACTCAATCAAATATCATGCAAATGCTAACCTATCAACTAACATGGCAAGAATGCACATAAAATGTAAAACTTCCAAGGGTGGCCGAATGGATAATGTAACAAGCAAACATGGCATTTTCACAAACACTTAGCATACTAGCATGAAAAAACTAAGTCAAATGACATGCAAATGCAAAAACCTACCAACTAACATGACAAAAAATGCAACACACAATGCAAAACACATGGAGTAGCCAAATGGCCTCAAGCTCCAACAAGCATGACATTTTCACAAACACTTGGTCTATTAACATGCTCAACTAAAATATAACACTTAAATCATGCAAAAATCACACAAGCATTTTCACAAACACTTAATATACTAAATCTAAAACATGCTCAACTAAGATATAAAACAAAAATCATGCAAAGACCACACAAGCATTTTCACAAACACTTGATATACTAAATCTAAAACATGCTCAAATTTAAATAACATGAAAACAGAAAATTAAAAATGCAAAAACATGATATCTAAAACATAAATAGCAACAAACAAAGCAACCAAATTAAAATATAACTCAAGAATATGAAATAACATAACATTTAAAACATCAAAATCAAAGAAAATAACATAAACAATATGGTAAAATGAACCCAAAACAGCAACTTAAAATAAATAATGTAGGCTATTTGGCCATGGTGAGTTTATTGTAAAAATAAAATATAAAAAATATACTTAAGAAGGAGATGAAGTAATAACTTAAAAGAACAATAAAAAAACATTTATTTAAAATGGAAACTCACAAAATAGAAATCAAAATAGCAAAAACAAGAATAGAAAATGAAGAAAGTGCAAGAGTTGGTGCTCAAGAGCAACCTCAAGAAGCTAATATTTCAAGCTTTTCTCTTCAAACTTTCCTTTTTTTTTCTTCTAAACTTTTCTTTTTTGCTCTCAACCAAGAAGAGAAAAACTAGTAAAAAATCAAAGAACTCAACCAAAATCAAGAAGAAAAAATGAAATTCTGCCCTCCAAAACCTGCTGGCCGAAACCCCCATAAATGGTACAAGGATGTTGTCATTTTTTTGTAACCAATTTTCCATCAAATGGCCAATAATTCAAGATGAAAAATCATGAAATTACCACCTTTAGATTAGCATCTCAGCTCTATCAAATTACAGCTGTTAAAGAATAATGTTGACATCTCTCTTGGCCTATGTGGCTTAATCACCATGGCTTGATCAAAGAGAATCTCTAACTAACTCTTGATTTTTAGCCATTTGATTGAAAAATCAGAAGCTTCCTCCTTCCTTTGGGCTTGGGCAGGCCAACACTTCTCTTTTCCAGCCCAACTCTGATTTTTTTGAAAGGCCCAAAGAAGCCCTTTTCGGTGGCTTGGGTGAAATGACCGTTTTGCCCCCCGGATGCAAATAAATATCAAACGGACTCCAAATTCAATTTTTCTTTTTTTAATACTTCATAAATAATAAAATATTGAGTTCTGGAAGTTTTCAAAATTATCCGAGTCCGTTTGCTATTTATTTGGATTTTTTCTTCCAAAAATGCCCTTTTATGCCCCTACATTTTACCATTTTTTAAACGAGCTCCAAATCAAGATTTTTCTTCACCAATATCTTCCAAATAATTTAAAAATGTGATCTGGAAGTTTTCATAATTTTTGGAGCTCATTTGGTATTTTTTCGGGATTTATCGGCTTGAATTACTGCATAGGAGGCCTGGGATTTGGCCATTTTGCAAACGAACTCCGAATCAAGATTTTCTTTCGCCAATATCTTACAAATAATTTAAAAATGATATTTTCCAAATTTTAGAATTTTTGGAGTCCATTTGCTATTTTTCCGGGATTTATCTTTTTGAATTATTGCATAGGAGGCCCGAGATTTGACCATTTGCAAACGAACTCCGAATAAAGATTTTCTTTCTCCAATCTCTTCCAAATAATTTAAAAATGAGATCTGAAAAATTTCAAAATATTTGGAGCTCATTTGCTATTTTTCTAGGATTTTCCTTTTTGAATTACTGCATAAGAAGCCCGGGATTTGGCCATTTTGCAAACGAACTCCGAATCAAGATTTTATTTCGCCAATATCTTTCAAATGATTTAAGAATGAGATTGACAAATTTTCAGAATTTTTGGAGTCCATTTGCTATTTTTCCCAAATTTTCCAATTTTGCCCTTTTGCCTCCGAAACCCGGTTTTGCTCAAAACAAGTTCGATTTTTAGATTTTCTTCAATCTGAGCCTTGGGCTATCCTTTTTAATCATTCTTCATCCATTGGGGGCTTTGGTCTTACCAAGTCGGGCCATTTCTGTGATTCTTCCCAATTTCACCGAAATCCACTAAAAACCCTAATTCTCGGTTTTCTCCCGGATTGACTTTTCTTTCGTTTTTCTTGCAAGTGACTTCTCCATTACCCGTAGTCAGTGCTTATCTTTCATTCGGAACCTTCAATTTTGATCAATTTGATCGTTTAAGCACTTTTCCCCAAATTTCTCGGAATAGGGTTTCTTTTCTACTGAATCTCCAAATCCCAACTTCTGAACTCCATATCGTTCAATGAAGACCTCGGATTATCAAAATTCTTTCGCCATGTTTCAATTGAACTTAAAATCTTGATTTTGAAAGTGGGTTGACTTTTTCAGTAGTTGACTTTCTGGGGTTGACTTTTTTGGGGTTGACTTTTTTTTCGGGGTTGACTTTTTTTAAGTTTGACTTTTTGTGCTCGCCCTCTTAAACTAAATCTCGGAGTACCACCTGCATGATGAAAACAGTCTTCTTACACTCGGAAACATCAATATAGGAAGAAAACATACCTGTTTAGTGGTCCGGACAAAATTAGGTGTCTACAGCTGCCCCTCTTTGGCTATTGCTGAGAATCAGGAATCAGGCAAAGATAAACCAACACTAATTTTGTACGGTCAGTGAAATCACATGTGAAGGAAAGGGAAGAGGGTTTTCTTTTTCATTCTTCTATCATTTTTTTCATTTTTCTTTTTTCATTATCATTTTTTTTTTTGAAAATAAGCTGTAAATTGAAGATTTGTTCTTAAATTGAATTCCCTGACTAATCAAGGCTCGATCCGTCTTAAGAAAGCGAATTCGATTTTCAAAAGAAAAAATTGTGCCAAAACCTTGACGACGATCTCAGGGTTCGATTCATTTGATAAAACATAATGAATTCGATTTAAAACAGAAAGAAATACCTCGATGGAGGTCTCAAGGCTCGACTCATTTGATAAAACAGAATGAATTCGATTTAAAACAAAAGGAAATACCTCGAAGGTGGTCTCAAGGCTCAACTCATTTGATAAAACAGAATGAATTCGATTTAAAAAAAAGGAAATACCTCGACGATAGTCTTAACGCTTGACTCATTTGATAAAACAGAATGAATTCGATTTAAAACAGAAAGGAATACCTCGACGGAGGTCTCAAGGCTCGACTCATTTGATAAAACGGAATGAATTCGATTTAAAACAAAAGGAAATACCTCGAGGGTGGTTTCAAGGCTCGACTCATTTGATAAAACAGAATGAATTTGATTTAAAACAAAAGGAAATACCTCGACGGTGGTCTCAAGGCTCGACTCATTTGACAAAACAGAATGAATTCGATTTAAAAACAAAAGGAAATACCTCAACGGTGGTCTCAAGGCTCGACTCATTTGACAAAACATAATGAATTTGATTTAAAAACAAAAGGAAATACCTCAACGATGGTCTCAAGGCTCGACTCATTTGATAAAACAGAATGAATTCGATTTAAAACAAAAGGAAATACCTCGACGGTGGTCTCAAAGCTCGAAATCTTTTGAGAAACAAAACGAGTTCTTTTTTTGGGGAAGTCCAAGCTTTCCTGATTTCTGCACTGTTAGCTAAATGCAATGATGAGAATGCCATGCTTTTGCAAATGCTTGTATGCTTCCTAAAATAAATGCAATCAAATGATTGTGCCATAATTTCTAATCCATGGTTTCTTTGAGGTTCACAGATTATATGACTTCAGGACAGAGTCTTCAACTGTTCATTGATGCCCCACTTGAGGAATCCTTCACTCAAGATATCTTGTCAATAGTCTCAACTTCTGTCTCTCGCTGAAGTTCACAGACTTTCTGACTTCGCGATGGAGTCTCCACCACGTTCACTGTTTTCTTTTCTTGGTGAACTTTCCAAACCTCCCCAGGAGTTAAATCTATTCCTTAGTAATACTTTGAAATCCTTTTATTTAAAGATTTTTATTACTAAACATCATTCAATTTAATAACAACCATAATGCATCTCAAAAGTATATGAAAGAGAATATGAATCAATCAAAAATTGTCATGAAAAGGATAACAAGAATTTATTGCAAGAAATGTTTTAAAATGGTAAAAATAAATATCAAGGATATAAGAAACAAATATAAGGTTATAGGCTATAGATGCCCCGGATGCGGAATATCTTGGACCCCCCCTTTTTCAAACCATCTGAAATTTCTCTTGAACGAGCAATTCACTTGGGTAACCTCTTAACTTCTGTAGTTACATCAGACTGCATTGTTCCCCCTTTTCTCTAATTGTCAGATGCTTTCTTCCCCATTACACAGAGCATTGATTCAAGCTTTGATTAGTACTTGAGCCGCCTTTTACAGGTTTTCAACTCAAGTTTCCTCCGTTCGGTATTAAGTCGCCCTTTGCGGATTTTCGACTTAAACCTCTTCTTTTCATTCTTTTATTTTTATTTTTTATTATTATATATTCTACCATACATCTGAGAATTCTAAATGCTTCCAAGGTAAAAATATCAATTCAAAAGATGGGATGGATCCTGAGAATAACCTTTCAAATTAAATATCCATGCTTGATCAAAATGGGCTTTTAAAGCATGTAATGTAGGCCAAGGTCTAGGTTTAGAAAGAAAGTATAAATAGGCCCAAAATGTGTTTAAGGGTGATTGGATCAAGGATCACTTCCTAAGGAGAACTCATTCTTGAAACATTTATCCCTCTTTGGACTTTCTTTTCTTTTTTGCTTTGTTGGCTTTCATTTGCCATATTTTCCGATGGCTTTCTTTTTGCCATGATTTTTGATTATCTTTCCTCGCATCTGCCTTCCAGTGTAGAGGGTGATCCTTGATCAAGGTTTAAATAAAGAAATAATTCTTAAGGCTCAACGGGGTGACTAAGGATAATTTCTTCTTAGTGGAAGGAGTATGAAAAACGGCCATTCATCATATCAAGCATAAATATTCTCTTTGAAAAGCAATTCTCAGTGGAAATAGATATATAGAATTTTTATTTTTACACTTGGAATCATTCGAATTTTCATGTGCACAGCATCACACTTTTTTTTTTCTTTTTTTTTTTCAAGCATAGTACTTCTTCAATTCATCAGCATTCACGGGATGTCTAAAATCATCTCCGTCCATCCCAGTTAGAATCAATGCTCCTCCAGAAAAAGCTCTCTTTACCATATAGGGTCCTTCCCAATTTGGAGCCCATTTTCCTCTCGGGTCCTTCACTATAGGGAGAATTTTCCTCAATACCAACTCCCCCTCTCGGAAATGTCTGGGACGAACTTTCTTGTTGTGGGCTCGAATCATCATTTTCTGATACAACTGCCCGTGACAAATTGCTTTCAATTTTTTCTCCTCGATGAGATTCAACTGTTCATAACGAGCTCTAACCCATTCTGCTTCCTCTAGGCCAACTTCCATCAGAACCCGGAGTGAAGGGATCTCAACTTCAAGAGGTAGCACTACTTCCATCCCGTATACCAGAGAAAATGGTGTTGCCCCTGTAGATGTGCGGACCGAAGTACGATATGCATGAAGAGCGAAAGGCAGGATCTCATGCCAATCTTTGTACACATTGGTCATCTTCTCAACAATCCTCTTGATGTTCTTATTAGCTGCTTCTACTGCGCCATTCATCTTCGGACGGTAAGGTGCCGAATTATGATGTGTGATCTTGAATTGAGTACACACTTCTCTCATCATCTTATTGTTCAAATTGAGAGCATTATCCGAAATAATTCTTGCTGGCAACCCATAACGGCATATGATTTCTTTCTTGACGAATCTGCATACCACCGACTTTGTTACATTTGCATAAGACACAGCTTCTACCCACTTTGTGAAATAATCTATGGCCACCAAGATGAAATGATGTCCATTTGAAGCTTTCGGGGTAATAGGCCCGATCATATCCATTCCCCATATTGAAAAAGGCCACGGTGCAATCATGACATGTAAAGGCGATGACGACACATGAATCTTATATGCATAAATCTGGCATTTATGACATTTTCGGGAATAACTGATACAATCTCCTTCCATGGTCAGCCAATAGTACCATGCCCTCATAATCTGTTTAGCAAGCATGTGACCATTAGCATGGGTGCCACATATCCCTTCATGGACCTCTTCTATGATTCTTCGAGCTTCGGCAGACCCGACACATTTCAACAAGACTTGATCTTTCCCTTTCTTGTAGAGAATCTCTCAATCTAGAACAAAACCCATTGCTAACCTTCTCAGAGTCCTCTTGTCATTCTCTGTTGCTTGTTCTGGATACTGTTGACTCTTGATGTACTGCAAGATGTCATTATACCAAAGGAGACATCTGCTTCTTCTTCGATACTCAAACAGTGGGCAGGAGACTCGTATATGCTTATCTTGATCGGCACAACTTCCGCCCTTTCATTCACTTTAAACATTGATGACAAAGTAGCCAAAGCACCCGCCATTCGGTTTTCTTCTCGAGGAAAGTTGTTGAAATTCACTTCTTCAAACTCCTCTAATAAACTCAGTATGAGTTCTCGGTATCGGATTAGCTTTGTATCTCGAGTTTCCCATTCTCCTCGTAACTGGTAAATCACTAAGGCTGAATCTCCGTAAACTTCCAATACTTTGATCTTTCTGTCCACTGCAGCACGAAGGCCCATAGTATATGCTTCATACTCGGCAGTATTGTTTGTACAATCAAAATCTAATCTAGCAGTGAAAGGATAATAGTCTTCATCTGGGGATATAAGCACTGCACCGATTCCATGCCCCATGGCATTAGATGCGCTATCAAAGTACATTTTCCATACTTTCTTCTTCAGAGGAATATCATTTGTTTGCGACACATACATCAAATCTTCATCCGGGAAGTCAAAGTTCAACGGCTCATAATCTTCCACTGCCCGACTTGCTAAGAATTCAGCCACTGCACTGCCTTTGATAGCTTTTTGACTTACATATACAATGTCGTATTCTGACAATAAAACTTGCCATCTTGCCGTCATCCCTGACAGAGAAGGTGCTTCCAACATGTACTTGATTGGATCCAGCTTGGCAATCAACCACGTTGTGTGGTACAACATATACTGTCTGAGTCTTCGAGCAGTCCAAGCTAAGGCGCAGCACAACTTTTCTACCGACGAATATTTCAACTCATAATCTGTGAACTTCTTGCTGAGATAGTAAACTGCTTGTTCTTTCTTTCCCGTTTCATCAAGCTGCCCCAAAACACAACCCATGGATCTTTCAAATACTGATAAATACAATATCATTGGTTTATCCGAAATAGGTGGCATTAATACTGGTGGGTTTGATAGATAATGCTTAACCTTTTCGAAAGCAATCTGACACCCTTCATCCCATTCTCCTGGATCACGTTTTCGAAGTAACTTAAATATTGGATCACATTTGTCGGTCAACTGTGAGATAAACCGAGCAATATAATTCAATCTCCCCAAAAAGCCTCTTACTTCCTTTTGAGTGCGAGGTGGTGGCAGATTCTGAATGGCCTTTACTTTATCTGGGTCAATCTCAATTCCTCTTTTACTGACGACAAAACCCAACAACTTCCCCGAGGTGACTCCAAAAATGCATTTTGTCGGATTTAGCTTGAGTCTAAATTTCCTTAATCGTTCAAAGAGCTTTTTAAGATGCGCAATATGCTCCTCTTCTCCTTGTGACTTTGCGATCATATCATCAACGTATACCTCAATTCCTTTATGCATCATATCATGAAACAAGGTCACCATGGCTCTCTG
This sequence comes from Fremontodendron californicum, assembly GCA_030761205.1. Taxonomy (NCBI): domain Eukaryota; kingdom Viridiplantae; phylum Streptophyta; class Magnoliopsida; order Malvales; family Malvaceae; genus Fremontodendron; species Fremontodendron californicum. Next base: position 3,584,528 of record JAULJL010000020.1, read on the forward strand.
GTATGTTGCCCCAGCATTCTTCAACCCAAATGGCATTACTTTATAGCAGAAGGTGCCCCACATTGTAACAAATGTGGTTTTCTCCATATCTTCCGGTGCCATCTTAATCTGATTATATCCTGAGAATCCGTCCATAAAAGAAAATAAAGAACTCTTCGCTGTATTATCCACTAGAGTATCAATATGGGGTAAAGGGAAATTATCTTTAGGGCTGGCCTTGTTCAAATCTCGATAATCAACGCACATCCGCACCTTGCCATCCTTCTTCGGTACTGGAACAATATTTGCCACCCATGGATATTTTGCCACCTCTAGGAATCCAGCATCAAATTGTTTCTTCACCTCCTCTTTTATCTTTAACAGCATATCAGGCCTCATTCTTCTCAACTTTTGCTGAATTGGCTTGCATTCTGGCCTCAAAGGGAGCTTATGAACCACAATATCCAGATCTAACCCTGGCATATCTTGGTAAGACCATGCAAATACATCCACATACTCCTGGAGCAAAGCTATTAATTCTCCTTTTATTGATGGTGACAATGAAGTTCCAATTTTGACTTCTTTTATCTCTTCACCATTTCCCAAATTTATTGTTTCCAATAATTCCTTATGAGGAATTACTTGTTTCTCCTCTTGTTCTATTTTCCTCAATAGATCCGGAGGTAGACCATAATCCTCAGTATCTTCATTAGCCTCAAAATCACCCGTGCAAATGGGTCTTTCAAAATCAATTTCAGAATTACTAACAGGAAGGTCCTCATATTCCGCATCCGTACACCTGTAAATAGGTGGAGAAAAAACAATATAGGAAAATATATATAGAAAACAAAATGAATAATAAAAATGAAAGAATATGGACACATCAATATGGATAATGCATTGTGCTTGTTATTTATTGAATGAAAATGTTTAAAAAGCCCATTACAGAAAAAACTCTTAATATCTCTGGGTAAAGATAATTAAGATTGCTTTTTAAAAGTATTACTTTGGAATAGACTTAAAGACTATGGGTAACTCAGTCACACTCCAATTGGTTAGTCTATATCCTGGTGGACAAGGTCGCACCATCCAGCTAGCACTTTCTCTTTCAATTCTGTCTTTCTCAGTCATGCAGATCTCCACATCATTCATCTGCTCATCACCATTCACCTGGAATCTCTTGAAGGCTTTCTCTATCATTACAAGTACATCATCAGAATTCTTTTCTCCGAACAGAGAACCAGCTGAGCGGAAGTTGTGAAGGATAGGTGGGAATGTCATAGGCTCCCACTCAATATCCATACCCGTAAGACGGGCCATCCTCCTTTGTCGATTCTTTTCAACTTGTCTTCTTTTCTCATGGGCCTTCGGAAGATATCCTAGGCCAAATCGGTCTTTCTTTCCTTTTACTTCTATGGCTCGAGCCATCCCCTGAAGATATTTCCCGAGACCCTTTCCTGCCCTACAGCCTTTTCCTACGGTGGTTCTTACCCCCAACCTTGTGTTCTTGGACAGGTTCGGTTTTGGAATTTTTTGTCCTTCAGCGACAAAAACTGCATTTACAAATTCCAAAGACCGAAAGGAACACTCCACGGCCTCTTCATTCGGCTCCACATAAGGAGATTCAGTGGATGCGGAGGCTATTATGTCTTTCTCCCCTGATACCGTGATCAACCGGCCCTCCATCACAAATTTTAGTTTCTGGTGAAGAGACGAGGGTACAGCCCCAGCTGAATGTATCCATGGTCTTCCCAACAAACAGTTATAAGAGGGATTGATATCCATAACCTGGAAATTCACTGTATATGTGCACGGGCCTATTTCCAGAGGAACTTCAATAGTTCCCATAACCTCCCTCCTGGTTCCGTCAAAAGCTCTGACCACCGTGCAACTTGGTATCATATAGGATAAATCCACTGGTAACTTGGATAAGGTTGCTAAAGGCATCACATTGAGTGAAGAACCGTTATCCAGAAGGACCCTCGGTAATATGTGCCCCTTATAAGTGGTGGTTATATGGAGATCTTTTGTTGATCCAATACCATTGGGTGGTATTTCCTCATAGCTGAAAAATATGTATTCATCAGCTGCGATGTTTCCCACCAACCTATCCAGCTTTTCCACTAATATATTATTGGCCACGTACGCTTGATTTAATACTCTTAATAAAGCATTTTTGTGTGGTTCTGAATTTAAAAGCAAGGATAAGACTGAAATCCTAGCTGGTTGACGTTGCAGTTGTTCAACCACGCTATATTCACTATGCTTTATAAATTTCAAGAACTCACAAGCTTCTTTCTCGCATACTGGCTCTTTGATTCTATTAACCGGGGCTGATCCCCTCTCTGTTTCCTCTGGCAAATCCATCTCAATATGGATTGGCTCGATGACCTTCTTCCCTTTGTCAATTCCTCTGTCTTTCCCTGCTACCCCTTGTTCAACGACCTCCGGAGCATAACACCTCCCACTTCGGGTTAAATGCCCCACACCTGTAATATTCTGCTGGCCTGAAGACCCGGGCATAACCATGCTGCAGTCATACTTCCATGGTGTAGCCTTGTTTTCCTTGTATGGAAAGGAAACAGGTAAATCAATGATTAATTTGGGCATATTTTCTTCCATGGCTGGCATAACTTTTTCCTCCGGTTCATCATAGTAGATGATTAGGGGTCTTCCTATCCCATAGCCACCTGTATTTTCAATGACTTCTATTTCCCCTTATATCTCCTCATAGAATTAGGCTACCCCACTATCCATCATTCTTTGGACTTTAACCCGAAAGTCCCCGCAGTTCTGTATGTCATGGCCTTCACTCTTATGGAACGGGCACCAATCATGCACCCTCTGTGCAACCATTCTTAGATCTTCCGTACCTTCTACCAATTCTGCCTTGACCATTTCAGCCCATATTGTCATCATCGGAGTCTTAACCTCCCCAATATCCCTCTTTAATCTTCTGTCCTCTCCGGTTAATATTGCATTCACCTGATTCCCAGCATGATTGGGCAATGGATTTCCAGCTACTTTCGGCCCATTTTTTGATCCAAATTTCACTACCCCAGCATTAATCAGGCTTTGGAATTTCTTTTTGAAGGCTAAACAATCTTCAATTGAGTGTCCTTGGATTCCTGCATGATATGCACAGTTGGTGTTTGCATTGTACCATCTTGGATATGGAGGTGTCAAAGGTTTTAGGTACACAGGTGCAACAAGTTGACCCTGCAACAGTTTTGGATATAGATCACCGTAGGTAGTGGGAATCGGATCAAATTAGGTTTTTTGATCGTTCCTTGGTGAACGTTGGTCATTACGCGCAGCCCCTTGTGTATTGGGAATAGTATTTCTAGGAAGGGTGATTTGAGGGGATATGCCAGTTGGGAATGGCTGTTGTGGTATATTGGTGTAGGGGAACAGGTTTTGGGTAAGGTGATTGATATTAGGGTAATAAGGATTATACCCCGGGTATGGTGTGTATGGTGTAGGAGGTGTATAAGGTGTGGTAGGGGTATAAGGCCTCGGTGGTGTGTATGGTGTAGGAGGTGTATAAGGGTATTGGTTGAAGCTTACTGCATGGGTTTCCTCCTTTTTCTTTGTAGGAAAAGCTCTCTTTGGGGTAGCAGACTCACCCCCTTCCATCTTTCCACTCTTAATGGCTGACTCAATCATTTCTCCAGATATTACCATATCCGCAAAATCTTTGGTAGCATTGCCCACCAATCTGTCATAATAAGGTGCTTTCAATGTGTTGATGAAAAGCACCGTGGTTTCTTTGTTGGTTAAAGGGGGTTGCACTTGTGTTGCCAGATCCCTCCACCTCTGTGAATACTCTTTGAAGGTCTCATTGGACCTCTTTTCCATGTTCTGTAATGACAGTCTATCTGGTACCATATTGGAAACGTGCTTATAATACTCCATAAAAGCCTTAGCCAAATCCGTCTATGAACGAATCTTGGTACGACTGAGTTGCTTGTACCATCGGGTGGCTGACCCTGTTAAGCTGTCCTGGAAGCAATGAATAAGCAATTTTTCATTATCCTCATGCCCTGTCATCCTTCTACAGTACATAGTCAGATGAGCCGATGGGTTGGTGGTCCCATTATACTTTTCAAAATCTGGTACTTTGAACTTCGGTGGAATTATTAGATCATGTACCAGGCTCATCTCTTTGGCATCTAGACTGCCAAACAACTCTGCTCCTTCCACTGCTCTTAGCCTTTCTTCCAACAACTGATATTTTTTCTCAGATTCAGCAGTTTCGACCCTCTTCAGTTCAGTCATTTTGGCCCTTTCCTTCTCTGCCATTTCTTCGAAGTCTGGAACCTCAACCTCAATTGGATCAACTCCAATGTTACCCCTTTTTGGACCGAAATTCTGTGCTTCGGCCGCCGGCTGGATGTAGATGTAAGATGCTGCCCCAGTTGGGATTTCATTTCCCACAGGGTGGGATGTCTGGTGATAACTCGTATAATTATATAGTTTTTAGTTATGTTTTATTATTGTTTTGTGTCAAATACGAGTTATTATTGCTTAGTCTACTTGTGTTTATGATCTTTTATATTTTTATGTAATTTAGTGTTTTTCATGAGTTTCTTTGAGTGATTTCAGATTACTAGGTTAAATCAAGAATTAAGGGCAAATCCAATTCAGTTCCAGTTCCGACACCTTTTTCCATATCAGCTATATCTGGAGTTTCACTGAAGCAATAAGGCTGAAATTTTAACCGTGCAAAGTTAAGAGGCATATCTATCTTTTTCATGTTTTACACTTCTTGAAACGGAGTCGTTTTCCCTACCGAAATCAACCATCAAGTTGGCTGATGTGCAATGACGTCTGTTCTGCACCGTTTTGGTATTTTGACCATATCTTCCGATCCACACGAGCAAATGATCTGATTCCAACGGCTATGGATCCGTAACTGATAGGGCCATATTTTTCTAGAAGACCATTTGATTAGATCGAGCTTCCAACATTGACAAAATCGACTATCAAGCTGGCTGATCAGAATTGTCATACAACATGACGAAAATTGTTAGAAAAATGCACCCACCTATTATACCTACCTTTGAAATTTATAAAGCTTGTCTCTTGTCATTTAGCTCTCCAAAATGTGTATAAATAGAGGGCATTGGATGAGTATTAGGATACATTATACATTGGTAGGATATTAGCCATTGTAAAAAATTTCTCTAAGTTTTCTTCTTTTTTCCTTTCTCTAGTTTTCTTTTTCTTTATTTACTTATGCTTCTTACATTTCTTTTCATTTTTAGTATGTGTTGCTAATCATATTGTTGAGGTGATGAGGTGAAGCTCTTGGTAAATGCTAAGGTTAGTCTCTTAAACATGAGCTAAAATGAATCATCATTTATAAACACTAGTATAGATAATATTTTCTTTTGGTTTAAAATCATACTTGCAAAGTAGAGATCTTGATTCATTATTGACAATGAAAATGGCACAGTAAATGCTTGGTTTCATAACCTTGATTTGTTGTAGACATATACCTTGGCATAAGGAATGCTTGGACTCTTTTTATGAGTTTTGAGGACACCAAATGAACATAATATCATATGCTATGGACGTTGGACAATTTGGACTGAATTGCTAAACCTTCCGATTGGAACCTCCTTTATGTGTGGATTTCAATTGTGTAATAAAACAAGATTAATCTTAGCATAACACCAAGAGTGGATTCTCTAACCTCAACATCTTTTCTTATTGTTTTTTTTTATATCTTGTTTAATTTCTTTTATATTTTGTTTATTTTGTTCTCTAATATCTTGTTTATCTTATTTTGTTGTTGATTCCCTAATATCTTGTTTACTTTCTTTGTCTTATATATTTATAAACTTATACTTATTAATATGCTTCCCTGTGGTTCGACCTCGGACACCCGAGAATTTATTACTTGAACATAACCTGCACTTGGGTTTACAACTCTTAATTGAGTCTCCATCAAGTTTTTGGCGCCGTTGCCGGGGAGGCAATACTAAGTATATAAGTTTATAAGTATATTTATTTTTATTGGCTGGTTATACCGCCTATACTTATTTTTATTGGCTGGTTATACCGCCTAATTTTCTATATATTTATATTTATATTGTATATTAACTTTGTTTTATTTCTATTGGCTGGTTATACCGCCTAATCTGTATATTAACTTTGTTTTATGCTTGTTTGGCGACGTGATTTTAGATCTCGTCGTTTAGTTAGATTTTATTGTGAAACTTTTTCAGGTAATCTTTCTAATACAACTCCTACCATGGCTGACAATGAAAGTGTTCATGCTGAAGATGAGAACAGACAAGTACGCACCATGCGTGACTACTTGCAACCAACTCGAAGCTCATCACCCTCTTGTTTTATTTTTCCTCTCAATGCAAACAACTTTCGTTTTAAACCAGGTATGATAGCTTTGCTTCCAAATTTCCATGGGTTAGAATCGGAAAGTGCTTACTCGTTTCTAAAAGACTTCGAAGATGTATGTGTCACCTTTAATGACCAACAATGTACAAATGAAATTGTCAAGCTAAAATTATTTCCTTTTTCTTTAAAAGATAAAGCAAAAATTTGGCTTCATAATTTAAAACCAAGGTCAATTGGCACATGGCAAGAATTACAAACTGAGTTTCTAAATAAATTTTTCCCAGCACATAAAACTACTGCTTTGAAAAGACAGATTCAAAATTTCAATCAAAATCAAAATGAAGCATTTTTTCAGTGCTGGGAGCGTTTTAAAGATTTGTTAAGTTCTTGTCCACATCATGGTTTTGAAAAATGGCGTCTTATTAGTTTCTTTTATGAAAGTTTAACTCCCGAAACTAAACAATTTGTTGAAACAATGTGTAACGGTGAGTTTCTAGAAAAAGAACCTGAAGAAGCCTTTGACTACCTAGACCATTTGGCAGATAACTCTCAAGCCTGGCACACAGATAATTCCTCTGAAAGTTCCAATAGATCTAATCTTGTTTCTAACAGAGGTAAATATCATTTTAGTCAAGAAGATGAGATAAAAGCTAAAGTAGCTAATTTGGCTAGAAAGATTGAAGCCATGGAACTTAGAGAAGTAAAAGAAGTCAAAACGGTTAAAAATGAAGAAAGTTGTGGAATTTGTGAAATCATGGGACACCCCACTTCTGAATGTCCAAACATTCCCATTCTTAAAGAAGCGTTGCATGATCAAGTAAATTCCATAAACACATTTATAAAGCCTTTTCCTTCTCCTTACTCTGAAACGTATAACCCTGAATGGAGAAATCATCCCAACTTCAGTTGGCGGAATAATAATCATGTTCAGGTACCACAATCTCAAAAGTCGGGCAACACTTTTTCCTATCAACCTTCACTTGTACAAACCTTGGAAGAGACATTGCAAGCATTCATGCAAACACAAGCAAATGTGAATAACCAAACTTCACAGGACATCAATGAGATCAAAAACACCTTGTCCACATTGACAGCTTCATTACGCACTTAAGAAAAAGGTAAGTTTCCTGCTCAACCTCAGCCTAACCCTTCTACTCAATGTTTTGTTTCTTGCTCCAATGAAACTCAACAGGAAAATGCCAGTTCTATCACAACTCTTCGAAGTGGAAAGGCAATTGACAAAAACATTCCATCAAAAGACCAAGATCCTCCTTCCCCTCCGAAAAGTAACGGTAAGGATGATGGTAAGTCTGAACTTCTTGAAAATTTGGACAAAGAAAAAGGTATGCATCCTGCTCCTTTTCCTCAAAGGTTGCAAACAATAAAGAATTTGAATCAAAATGCAGAAATTTATGAACTTTTCAAACAAGTTAAGATTAACATTCCTTTATTGGATGCAATCAAACAAGTTCCATCTTATGCTAAATTTTTGAAGGACATGTGCACAGTTAAAATGAAACATAATGTACAAAAGAAAGCATTTCTGACGGAAAGTGTGAGCTCAATCATTCAGCACCTTACTCCACCAAAATTCAAAGATCCTGGATGTCCAACAATCTCATGCATCATTGGAAACACTAGAATAGAACGTGCATTGCTTGATCTTGGTGCTAGTGTTAATCTTTTGCCTTTTTCTGTTTATCAACAGTTAGGTTTAGGTGAACTCAAGGAAACACCTGTTACACTTCAACTAGCTGATCGTTCTGTAAAAATTCCTCGAGGGATAGTTGAAGATGTTTTGGTTCAAATTGATAATTTTTACTTCCCTGTTGATTTTATTGTTTTGGACACACATCCTGTTTCAAATCCAAATGTTCAAATTCCTGTTATATTAGGCCGTCCATTTCTTGCAACTTCTAATGCTCTGATAAATTGCAGGAATGGTATGTTGAACATTTCTTTTGGAAATATGACTTTAGAATTAAATGTGTTCAACACTTGCAAGCAACCTGGTGATGATTCAGAAGTACATGAAGTGGATTTCATTGAAGAACTTGTTCATGAACATCTCACCACTACCACATTCCATGATCCTTTAGAAGCTTATTTAATTGAATGTGAGTTTGATAATGCTTCAGAAATTTCACACACTGATTCTTTGTTAAATTCTTTTCAGGTTAAGCATTGTTGGAAACAAAAGTTTGAGGAACTTCCATCACTCACAAATGTCACTGTACCATCAACTATTGAACCACCCAAGCTGGATTTAGAACCATTGCCATCCGAGCTAAAATATTCCTTTTTGGGTAGAAGCACATTTGCAAAGAAGCGACGAGCAAAGCGCATGAGTTCAAATTGCCACAAATGTGCACGATGGACGTGTAATGGTAAATGTCGTTCTATTGGGATTCCGTCCTCTAATCGAGATGATAAAATTGAATTCATTAAGGATGGACTGAGTAAGGAGAATTTGGGTAATATCCAACTTTCTCTTGAGACGCATCCTAGTGGAGACGTACAAAGAGAAATTCTTGATTTATGGCCGCAATTCCAAAAGGAATGGCAACATCTTGGGAATCTGATATTAAAAGACCCTGTTTGCCAGCTTGTAAGAAAACTGGATGGGAAGCATATCCTCGACTCATAGAAGGCGTTTAAGCCGTTTCTGGACGTAAAACCAGAGGAAGATGTGAGCCACAATCACAACTACAATAAATGACTTCTCAGCTTTTGGTTTGATTTGCAATAACTTCATTTCGGTTTAATTTACGTGTTGTTAGATTTGTGTAATTATTCTCGTTTTTTTTTTTGCATTGGTCTTTTACGGTTGATTTTTCTCCTCTTTTTGATTTTCTTCCTGAAATCACGCAAAAATCTTTTGTTAGGTTAACATTTTCTTCTGACAGGTCAAATACACTTTCGGCGACATTATTACTCTTGTCTGATTCATTACTCAGTCCTCTATATATTACACCATGTACTCATTCTCTTTCAGGCACTTGAAAAAAAAAATGGAAAGTACTTCGTCCCAGCGCATTAAAAAAAATTGTGTCTTTGGAGGTGCTTATCCAGGGAAAAATAACATATTCGCTGATGAAGCCATAAGAGTTGGAGTAATACTTGCCCAACAAAAGATCCAGTTGATTTATGGAGGCGGTAGTACGGGTTTAATGGGAGCAGTCGCTACATCAGCACACGCCGGAGGAAGTCCAGTTCTAGGAATCGTGCCAAAACTATTCACAGGTTTTTGTGGACCTACCGTAGGTAAGGAAATACAAGTCTGGAGTATCCCTGAACGGATAACAATCATGTACCATTCTGCCGATGCATTCATTGCTTTACCAGGAGGTCTGGGTACATTGGAAGAAATAGCTTGCGTGGCTTCTTGGTCATCTTTGGTCACAAATAAGAAACCCATTGGTTTGCTTAATATTAATGGTTATTTTAGTAATTTGCTTTCATATTTAGATAATGCTGTGGATAATGGATTCATGTTTTCAGAGGCAAGGAGAACCATAATTTCTGCTACAACCATTGAAGATTTACTCAAAAAGCTCCAAGCTTATGAGTATTTATCTGCTACGGTTGTTTCGCAAAAGCTCGGAAAAAGAAAAAGAGATATGGACGAGCAAGGAGTGGATTGCACTCTGTCTTTGTGACATTATCTAACATTTTGTTTGTTGTGTCTCAGTTATAATAAGTGGTTAGCAACCTCTGCAGGTAATATCTCCTAAATTCTACCTTTAGTAGGGGGTAAGGGACATATTTTGCTAATTTAAAAAAAAAAAAATTTGATGTGTTTTAAGCCATTTAGAAGTATTCATTCTGAACAAGGTCTGAGTAAGGGAGACTTGAGACATACCTTGTCAGTTTGATTTCTTCTTTCAAAAAAAAAAAAAAAGTTTGTTGTGTTTTAAGCAATTTAGAAGTATTCATTCTGAACAAGGTCTGAGTAAGGGAGACTTGAGACATACCTTGTCAGTTTGATTTTAATCTTTTTATGTTTACTTGTTAATTTTTTTTAGTATTTTAGGATTATTTAGGTTGCATGAGTTTGTTTTGTTTTGAGTCTTAGTTATTCCTATTCTTATGTTATTAGTTCTTTTCTCTTACACATGATTCTTTCATTTGGGTTAATAGACTTACATTGAGGACAATGTAAGAATTAAGTGTGGGGGGAACGATTTAGGATTTCTTTTATTTTTGTCTACTATTTTTTTTATGAGTCTTTATTATTATTATTATTTTTTTAATGTGTTCTAGTTCCTTTTTAATACAATGATGAGATATGAATTGCATAAGTCTAAAACAGATTTATTAGTGAGAAGATTTTCATGAGAATTGAGCTTGATGTCAACCTTTTTATGAGCCAATGTTAATATGATATGTTGATTGAGAAAGAAGCATGTTTAGACTTAATCTGACTTGTATAATCATCCTTGTGAGTTTTTGAGCCTATAATGATTGATGCATTATACAAATCAATCTAATTTCTTTCTTGAGTGCTCTTATGATTACATGATTCTCTAGAACTTGCTTTAAACCGTTTGAGACTATATTGATACATGTGACAACATGAATATGATAGAGGCATTAGGATTATAACCAGAGCCAAACAGCCATCCATTATTAATGTTCTAAGAGAACATCCCCACTAGTGAGCCAATTTGAGCCTACATTAAATATGCTATTTTATTGGTAACCAGAACTTACACCTAGCCTAAATATACTTATATCCTTACCCTTGTTCTAAAGATGGATTATATATTTTGAGACATATTGCAAAAACAAGGGATACTTTTTGAAAATTTGGGTTAGAACGAAAGATAAGTGTGGGGGAGGAGAGAGGCAAAAGTCAAGAGAAAAAAGAAAGGGATCATTGTCAAATACATTCCCATATTAAAAAAAAAAAAATCTTCTCTTGAACTTCTAGTTAAAGTAAAGAAAAAGATGTTACAAAGTTGGTTAGAATGAAACAAATGCTCAACATGAATATTTAGCCTATGTTATTATGTGCTTTATAAGAGTTTTGAGAAGTTTTATTTGTATGATCTTATTATGTCTCTAAACTCTATGAACTCTTTGGAACCTTTGTGATATCTTTATCCTTTTGTTCTTTAACCACATTATAACCCTTTGGCCCCATTACAACCTTGAAAAAAGACCTCTTGATTTATGAAGTTGTATGATCTAAATAGTGGAGAATAGGTGGACAAGCAAGCATATGGTAGAACTGTTTTCATGAGATTGATTGAGTGTAAACACTTTACCACTACTTTAAAGAGTGAAAATCATGAGAGTATAGTGAGAAGTTGAGATTAAGTTGAATATGCACTATTTTGATTGAAATATGTTATGTTAATATTGGCTTAACTCATTTATTTACATTCAAGCATGAATTTTTGTGAAATTCTTTGAGCTATTGATTAGTTTATAAGACTTGTTCAAAGATTGTCTCTAATTTATATTGAAAGGATTAGGAGTAGATATTTTTAGAGTATGTAGTTTACTTATATTTTAGTTTTTCAATGTTTGTGGGTATCGTTCTAGCAAACCCTCACGAGACTAAACTCGTCCACTAGGGACACCTAGGGGTTTAAAGGCTTGTGTCACATGCTAAGTGCCACCGTGATTTCCAACGAAAATGGATTAGATTAGATTTTCTTATTTTATTTTTATTGAGTCGTTGCTAGGGACTAGCAACAATCTAAGTGTGGGGGTGTGATAACTCGTATAATTATATAGTTTTTAGTTATGTTTTATTATTGTTTTGTGTCAAATACGAGTTATTATTGCTTAGTCTAATTGTGTTTATGATATTTTATATTTTTATGTAATTTGGTGTTTTTCACGAGTTTCTTTGAGTGATTTCAGATTACTAGGTTAAATCAACAATTAAGGGCAAATCCAGTTCAGTTCCAGTTCCGACACCTTTTGCCATATCCGCTATATCTAGAGTTTCACTGAAGCAATAAGGCTGAAATTTTAACCGTGCAAAGTTAAGAGGCATATCTATCTTTTTCATGTTTTACACTTCTTGAAACGGAGTCGTTTTCCCTAGCGAAATCGACCATCAAGTTGGCTGATGTGCAATGACGTCTGTGCTGACCTGTTTTGGTATTTTGACCATATCTTCCGATACACATGAGAAAATGATCTGATTCCAACGGCTATGGATCCGTAACTGATAGGGGTATATTTTTCTAGAAGATCATTTTATCAGATCGAGCCTCCAACATTGAAAAAATCGACCATCAAGCTGGCTGATCAGAATTGTCATACAATATGACGAAAATTGTTAGAAAAATGTACCCACCTATTATACCTACCTTTGAAATTTGTAAAGCTTGTCTCTTGTCATTTAGCCCTCCAAAATGTGTATAAATAGAGGGCCTTGGATGAGTATTGGGATACATTGATACATTGGTAGGATATTATCCATTGTAAAAAAATTCTCTAAGTTTTCTTATTCTTTCCTTTCTCTAGTTTTCTTTTTTATTTACTTATGCTTCTTACATTTCTTTTCATTTTATTCATATCTAGTATGTGTTGCTAATCATATTGTTGAGGTGATGAGGTGAAGCTTTTGGTAAATGCTAAGGTTAGTCTCTTAAACATGAGCTAAAATGAATCATCATTTATAAACACTAGTATAGATAATATTTTCTTTTGGTTTAAAATCATACTTGCAAAGTAGGGATCTTGATTCATTATTGACAATGAAAATGGCACAGTAAATGCTTGGTTTCATAACCTTGATTTGTTGTAGACATATACCTTGGCATAAGGAATGCTTGGACTCTTTTTGTGAGTTTTGAGGACACCAAATGAACATAATATCATATGCTATGGACGTTGGACAATTTGGAATGAATTGCTAAACCTTCCGATTGGAATCTCCCTTATGTGTGAATTTCAATTGTGTAATAAAACAAGATTAATCTTAGCATAACACCAAGAGTGGATTCTCTAACCTCAACATCTTTTCTTATTGTTTTTATATCAACTCTTAATTTCTTTTATATTTTGTTTATTTTGTTCTCTAATATCTTGTTTATCTTATTTTGTTGTTGATTCCCTAATATCTTGTTTACTTTCTTTGTCTTATATATTTATAAACTTATATTTACTAATACGCTTCCCTGTGGTTCGACCTCGGACACCCGAGAATTTATTACTTGAACATAACCTGCACTTGGGTTTACAACTCTTAATTGAGTCTCCATCAGTCTCTTAAACATGAGCTAAAATGAATCATCATTTATAAACACTAGTATAGATAATATTTTCTTTTGGTTTAAAATCATACTTGCAAAGTAGAGATCTTGATTCATTATTGACAATGAAAATGGCACAGTAAATGCTTGGTTTCATAACCTTGATTTGTTGTAGACATATACCTTGGCATAAGGAATGCTTGGACTCTTTTTATGAGTTTTGAGGACACCAAATGAACATAATATCATATGCTATGGACGTTGGACAATTTGGACTGAATTGCTAAACCTTCCGATTGGAACCTCCTTTATGTGTGGATTTCAATTGTGTAATAAAACAAGATTAATCTTAGCATAACACCAAGAGTGGATTCTCTAACCTCAACATCTTTTCTTATTGTTTTTTTTTATATCTTGTTTAATTTCTTTTATATTTTGTTTATTTTGTTCTCTAATATCTTGTTTATCTTATTTTGTTGTTGATTCCCTAATATCTTGTTTACTTTCTTTGTCTTATATATTTATAAACTTATACTTATTAATACGCTTCTCTGTGGTTCGACCTCGGACACCCGAGAATTTATTACTTGAACATAACCTGCACTTGGGTTTACAACTCTTAATTGAGTCTCCATCATCTGGCTATTTCTCTGTACCACTTCTGGTCTATCCTCCTGATTCACTGCCCCCATTCCGGCAGCTGAATTCTCTCTGGGCAACTTCTGCTTCATCATATTGCTCATCATCTCCATGAGCTTTGTCATATGTTCTCGTGTCTCCTCCTGAGACTTAGTCAACTGTTCTTGTAATTCTTTCTGGATTCTTTCCATTCTCTCAATTCTGGCAAGCTGATCGTTTTCCATGGCTTTTGTTCGGAGACCGAGTATTGTAAGAGTGTTGGAAATCTGGTTCTTTCTGAGTGCGACCAATTGTACCTTTATTTTTTTGAAAACCATGGATTAGAATTTATTGACATATTTCTTATTTTATTTTATAAAAAAAATGAATAAATGAATGAATGAATGAATAAATGAATCAGTGTTAATAAATGAACAACTAAGTAAATGACTAAGTGTATGAACTTAGATGACTAATTATGAACAAATAAATAAATAGCTAAGTGTATGAACAATTTATAAAGAATAGATGAATGAATGATTATGAATATGAATATGAATATGAATATGAACAAATAAAATATATAAAAGAAAAAAGCTAGTGAATGATGAATGTATTTAAAGTATTGGCCCCGGGATAATTCCAACCAAACGGTCTTTCATTGATTTCCTGGAACTAAATACATCAAACAAAAGAACATGATAATCTGTCTCTCCTAAAAATTATTACAAGATACTAGTCCTATAATAACTCCCTCGGATCCTGGACCTTCTTCAATGCCCTCCTTTAACTGCCTTGCTCTTCCATCTGATCCCTACTTGTTCACGGCCCTTTGACGTGCTAGCAGAAGCATCACCCTGTAAGCTCTCCCTAGCTTGTTTCTCAAGTTGATTTGCTCGGGCTTCCTCGTGTTTTGCCTTTCTGCCCAATAGTTCTTCTCCTTTTTGAGGTTTCTGACTTCTTGTTCCCATTCCCCGGAAGTCTTGAGAGTCCCCTCAAATCTGATCTCAAAGCGATACCTCTTGTTCTCCAAATGTAATTCCCGAAGGTCGCCCTTAACGGTGTCCCTTTCTCTCTTAATCTGTTCCTTCTCTTTTTCCCGAGCTGATTCCCTATTTTTCATGTCCTCAAGCTCTTCTTGCAATCGGGCAATTTCCTTACTCATCCGGGCCTTTTCTTTTTCAAATTCCGCTCTTGCAATTTCTAATTCTGATGGCATTTCCCTCGGTGGCGGATTCATGAACTGGACCTCCTCCCCATCTGATATCACTAGTCTATCATTAACCCTTAATTCCCTCCATACCAAATAATTAGGTGTGACGGTGTCGGCATATCTGGCCACTTTTATCTTGTGAGTTTTCTTCCATGCTTTAATTGCTGCCCGCACTTTTCCAGAATATCCGTCTTCCCCACAGGTGCATAACTCACAGACCCCCAAATTCTGAGCAGTGGAACTCCCGAGTTGTCCCCACATTTGTACATAATCGGCATAGGAACCATCCATGGAGCTCTCCAAGTTACCATCTCCCCTTTTAGATTCCGGAACATGTTGACCCACTTCTCTTCATTCCCGTCCTTAGGCCAATCATTTTGAAGGAATTCCCTAATCGGAACTAAAGTCTTCATGTACGGTTTGAAGGAAATATTTTCTATCTTCCAAAAATGACTTTGAATCCAAATATAAAGGAGTTGTACACACCCCTTGATTCTCCTTTGTCCGGCCTTTTTACAAAAATTCAAGGATCGGATAGTTTCAGCTATGATGGCCGGAGATGGGTTGATCTTTTGTTCCAACTTTTCAAAGAAATCAAACACGGCTATATCTACATGACCCAATATCTTCGGGAATATGATTAAACCGTAGATGGCTAGAGCGAAGATGTCCCTGGCTTTTACTTTGTCGGAACAACCCAATATCAACTGTCGAAGAGTTTCCCACGGAATGCACCCATTTTTCTGCTTTGTGTCCACATAACTCTCAACCCATGTTGTATCCATTCCCGTGATCCTAGCCACTTTCTTCTTAAGACCTGAAGGCTTCATTTCCTTCAAATATATCCGATCAGGATTAGGACATTCAATACGTAACAGTGTCGAATATTCTTCGATCAGTGGTGTCATATCCTCCTTGTTAAAAGTGAAACATCTATAAGCAGGATTCCAAAACTGTACCATAGCCTGAATCAACCCACTATTGACTTGAATCAGAATTAAGAGTGCTATGTCTCCATATTTCTGAGTGAAGGCTTTTTTCTCTGATACATTCCACTGGTTCCAAATGTCGGCTAACCCTCGGAGATTATTCTGTCTAGGATCCACTTTGACCCTTTCTGGCAATATTGACACATAATCCTTTTTGAGGCAATCACCATCCTCCCTCTGATCTTTTTCCGACCGTGCCCTGACTACTGCATGATCTTCTATCACTGAAATAACCTGACCCTCCATGAAAGTCCTTTGGGTTGATAACTATCCCGAGGCCAATAAAGTTCAAGTGTATGATGATGTCTATGATGCATGTCAAAGAAAAGAAAACAGAAAGAAATAGATTAGTAAGGAAATGAATTCACAAATATAACATAAATAACAACATGCTTAAAAAAATGTCCCAAAATTTAAACAGAGCTACGGCATTACGACGCCTTTGGGATAAAATAATAATAATAATAAAAAAAATACGAGTGGTATGATGTTCATTCATCATCACCCAATTTGTATCTACCAGATGGTAAAAGGTTGGAAATGTTCGTCCATGTGTTCTTAAACTTCGGGTATCTAATAGAAATCCGGCATGGCTTCGCCTAAGTTCACTATATGAAGGTGAATCGGTTCTAAGGCCCCGAATTGTTCCTCACTGTCGCTGGTGAAGGCTAGTAAGGCACCCGATAAAAACGGGTTCAATTCGTTAGAGTATATTTTCCTATGCTCGTACGGAGGATTATCACGAAGGCATTAGGTACTTTATACTCCGGAAGTGTTTCACTAGCCCATACGGAGGATCAATCACGAAGGCGTAGTTACTTTACTTCCACTTAAAAGGACGGAACCCGGGTAGAGGATTCATGTTATGCAAATGCAAATACAGTGTGTGCGGAGGAACAAAACAAACCTGTCACCACCTATTCTACAACCCTTATTCTAAATACCCCACTAAAATCAAACAATGTAAAGCATCAGTCAAACAAACATATAAATATACGCAACAAAATAAACAGAGAACAACTAATAATATGAATGCACATGAATATGGACATATTAAAACATTTTTTATTTTCAAAATTCTCTTTTATTTAAAAAAATATGGGAATTAAAATTAAATACCAATTAAACCAACAAAACTGAGACTTTGATAACACACGACTAATTCTAGGCCTGAATCTCTAAAAACAATCCCCAGTGGAGTCGCCAAGCTGTCGCAACCTAAAAAAATAACGAGTCTCATCGCAAAACTTTATTATTCATTAAGCGTGACATTAAAAAAAATCGAGGAAAAGTCGACTTAATTCCTCTAGAAAAATGAAGGTTTTGAAAATGACATTAAAAAAAGACATGGAGTCGCCACCAATCTTTTTTAGCTAGGTGTGATCGGCCACCTATTAAAACCGGTTTTATAAAATATTTTAAAAATTAATTAAAATATTTTAAAAACCAATTTCAAGTCTGCGTTTTAAACCAGAGAAATCAAAGAAGCGGGTTCGGGAGTCAGTTACGTGTGGGGAAGGATTAGCACCCCCACAACGCCCATATAAATCGGTACCTTATTAATCGTGTGTTATCTCAAGTCTCGGTAAAAAGTTGGTTTTAAATTTAGTATTTCAAGTTAATTCCCAATTTAAAGAAAAATAATTCTATTTTTAATTGAAAATGATCCGGAATTTATAAATTCAAAATTTTCCTATATTCCCCAACAAACGTGGCAAAATATAGAAATTTTTATTAATTTTGGAAAACTTTCCGAATCATTCTCTTTTTTGAAAGAAAGATATTCCTTTATTAATGATAATTGATGATATTCCCTCCAGCAAACCCGGTAGAGAACTCATGAATTATTTTAACTCGGGAATATCTTTATTTTTTATTGAAAAATCATTATCCTTTTGAAAATATTTTAAAAGATATGAATATGTATATGCATGACATACATAAAATGACATGGCAAAATCTAAATAATATAATGCATCCTAAATGACATGACATGATTTGAATGCTTTAGCATATTCTAAATGAAATGAAATATCCTAAGTTATATGATATATTATAAATGAAATTAAATGACCTAGGTAACATAGTATATTCAATATGAGATGCAATATCCTAGGTCATATGATATATTCTAAATGAAATAAAATAACCTAAGTAACATAACATATTCTATATGAAATGAAATAACCTAAGTAACAAGATCTTTTCTAAATGAAATAAAATAACCTAAGTAACATAACATATTCTATATGAAATGAAATAATTTAAATGACATGGCAAACATTAATGATATGGCACATAAATTAAATGAGATGGAATATGAAATAATGCTATCATATAATATGTATGAAAATAAAAATGAAAATAATAATGCATGAACATAGTATATGCTAAATAATATGACCAAAAAAAAATAACTAAATAAAAGCATAGGATATCATGAAATATTCCAAATCATATATCAAACCATATAACATTAAAAAATATAAATCAAAATAATAACAATATCATAGAAATTATCATAACAAGAATCATATATTATATAAAATGCATGAATATGAAAAATGCAATGCATGAAATGTATCTTTTCCTTTTATTAAGGAAATCCGTATATCTAAAAAGATATCCGGCTACCTTAGGAAAATATGTCAAATTAAATATTCTAAAACCAAAATACTTTGTGATTGTTTGAAAACAATTTTGAAAAGCTTGAATTAAAAATAAAAACTGGGCTAAATCTTTTTTTTTTTAAATGGCTCTAACTTCCTAAGTTTAAAAATTCGGACTTGACTACCCTTAACCCGAGACTTGAAAAACCATTTTTAGAGTTTAAAAAGGCTTAGAAACTACCCTAAGTCAGTAGCTAACCCTCCTAATCAGCCCACTCTAAGTAACTTAACCAAAACAGAAAATTGATTTTTCTTTAAATTCAATTCTGACTCCACTGTCCAGTTTTAAGCCACGATTTTTTACCCTATTTTTAAAAATTCAAAAAATTCTGAAAAAAATACTGGAGACTCAGGACATATGAAACTACACGGGAAAAATAGGCTTAATTTTATGATCAAAGATGAATTCCCAGAAAAATCAGAGATGTACGAGTTTTGGAAGAAGAAAAAACTGCTTTGCCAACACATTTTTGCCTTTGATAAAATCATTTAAAAATCAAAGTAAAAATATTTGAAACTCCTAAAATGACTTACAAACAGTAGCTAAGACTTTTTGAAAGTTAGATAAAAATTGGCTAAGTAAAAAAAAAAATCACAAAGGTAGAATAATCAACTTGACAAACTTAATTTTCCACAAGTGTGCTCAAGAGAGCATGACTTTGAACCATTAATTGGCTCAAGTCATTATTCAAGTGGCATGAACATGAAATGCATGAAATAATGCAGCAAACATAATGCATGAAATGCATGGATTTAAACCTAAATGTCATGAAAAAATGCATGGCATTCATAAAGTGACCTAGACCTAAATGAATTTGCATGGCATTTAATGCGACCTAGACCTAAAATGCATGAACATGCATGGCAAATAAACCTAGCTTAATAACTAAAATATGCATGTCATTTTCACAAACACAAAGCATGCTTAATCCAAAAACTCAATCAAATATCATGCAAATGCTAACCTATCAACTAACATGGCAAGAATGCACATAAAATGTAAAACTTCCAAGGGTGGCCGAATGGATAATGTAACAAGCAAACATGGCATTTTCACAAACACTTAGCATACTAGCATGAAAACACTAAGTCAAATGACATGCAAATGCAAAAACCTACCAACTAACATGACAAAAAATGCAACACACAATGCAAAACACATGGAGTAGCCAAATGGCCTCAAGCTCCAACAAGCATGGCATTTTCACAAACACTTGGTCTACTAACATGCTCAACTAAAATATAACACTTAAATCATGCAAAAATCACACAAGCATTTTCACAAACACTTAATATACTAAATCTAAAACATGCTCAACTAAGATATAAAACAAAAATCATGCAAAGACCACACAAGCATTTTCACAAACACTTGATATACTAAATCTAAAACATGCTCAAATTTAAATAACATGAAAACAGAAAATTAAAAATGCAAAAACATGATATCTAAAACATAAATAGCAACAAACAAAGCAACCAAATTAAAATATAACTCAAGAATATGAAATAACATAACATTTAAAACATCAAAATCAAAGAAAATAACATAAACAATATGGTAAAATGAACCCAAAACAGCAACTTAAAATAAATAATGTAGGCCATTTGGCAATGGTGAGTTTATTGTAAAAATAAAATATAAAAAATATACTTAAGAAAGAGATGAAGTAAGAACTTAAAAAAACAATAAAAAAACATTTATTTAAAATGGAAACTCACCAAATAGAAATCAAAATAGCAAAAACAAGAATAGAAAATGAAGAAAGTGCAAGAGTTGGTGCTCAAGAGCAACCTCAAAAAGCTAATATTTCAAGCTTTTCTCTTCAAACTTTCCTTTTTTTTTTCTAAACTTTTCTTTTTTGCTCTCAACCAAGAAGAGAAAAACTAGTAAAAACTCAAAGAACTCAGCCAAAATTAAGAAGAAAAAATGAAATTCTGCCCTCCAAAACCTGCTGGCCGAAACCCCCATAAATGGTACAAGGATGTCATTTTTTTGTAACCAATTTTCCATCAAATGACCAATAATTCAAGATGAAAAATCATGAAATTACAACCTTTAGATTAGCATCTCAGCTCTCTCAAATTACAGCTGTTAAAGAAAAAAGTTGACATCTCTCTTGGCCTATGTGGCTTAATCACCATGGCTTGATCAAAGAGAATCTCTAACTAACTCTTGATTTTTAGCCATTTGATTGAAAAATCAGAAGCTTCCTCCTTCCTTTGGGCTTGGGCAGGCCAGCACTTCTCTTTTCCAGCCAAACTCTGATTTTTTTGAAAGGCCCAAAGAAGCCCTTTTCGGTTGCTTGGGTGAAATGACCGTTTTGCCCCCCGAATGCAAATAAATATCAAACGGACTCCAAATTCAATTTTTATTTTTTTAATACTTTCAAAATAATAAAATATTGAGTTCTGGAAGTTTTCAAAATTATCCGAGTCCGTTTGCTATTTATTTGGATTTTTTCTTCCAAAAATGCCTTTTTATGCCCCAACATTTTACCTTTTTTAAACGAGCTCCAAATCAAGATTTTTCTTCACCAATCTCTTCAAAATAATTTAAAAATGTGATCTGGAAGTTTTCATAATTTTTGGAGCTCATTTGGTATTTTTTCGGGATTTATCGGCTTGAATTACTACATAAGAGGCCCGAGTTTTGGCCATTTTGCAAACGAACTCCGAATCAAGATTTTATTTCTCAAATATCTTCCAAGTAATTTAAAAATGATATTTTCCAAATTTCAGAATTTTTGGAGCCCATTTGCTATTTTTTCGGGATTTAACTTTTTGAATTATTGCATAGGAGGCCCGGGATTTGGCCATTTTGCAAACGAACTCCGAATCAAGATTTTTTTTCGCCAATATCTTCCAAATAATTTAAATATGAGATCTGAAAAATTTCAAAAGATTTGGAGCTCATTTGCTATTTTTCCGAGATTTTCCTTTTTGAATTACTGCAAATAATTTAAATAAGAAGCCCGGGATTTGATCATTTTGCAAACGAACTCCAAATCAAGATTTTCTTTCGCCAATCTCTTTAAAATAATTTAATAATGAGATTGACAAATTTTCATAATTTTCGGAGTCCATTTTCTATTTTTCCCAAAATTTCCAATTTTGCCCTTTTGCCTCCGAAACCCGGTTTTGCTCAAAACAAGTCCGATTTTCAGATTTTCTTCAATCTGAGCCTTGGGCTATCCTTTTTAATCATTCTTCATCCATTGGGGGCTTTGGTCTTACCAAGTCGGGCCATTTCTGTGATTCTTCCCAATTTCACCGAAATCCACTAAAAACCCTAATTCTCGGTTTTCTCCCGGATTGACTTTTCTTTCGGTTTTTCTTGCAAGTGACTTCTCCATTTCCCGTATTCAGTGCTTATCTTTCATTTGGAACCTTCAATTTTGATCAATTTGATCGTTTAAGCACTTTTCCTCAAATTTCTCGGATTAGGGTTTTCTTTCTACTGAATCTCCAAATCCCAACTTCCGAACTCCATATCTTTCAATGTAGACCTCGGATTATCAAAATTCTTTCGCCATTTTTCAATTGAAATTAAAATCTTGATTTTGAAAGTGGGTTGACTTTTTCAGTAGTTGACTTTCTGAGGTTGACTTTTTTGGGGTTGACTTTTTTTCGGGGTTGACTTTTTTCAAGTTTGACTTTTTGTGCTCGCCCTCTTAAACTAAGTCTCGGAGTACCACCTGCATGATGAAAATAGTCTTCTTACACTCGGAAACATCAATATAGGAAGAAAACATACCTGTTTAGTGGTCCGGACAAAATTAGGTGTCTACATTGAGTTTTAAACAGGTCTACTTTTAACCTAATTCTTCAAATACCATTTCTTTGAAAAGTATACATATACATATATAAAATCCAACTTTTTAGACATCGAAGGGATGAGGGGGGATTTATGTTTCTTCTTTTAATCTTTTCTTTTCCTTTCCTATGCTATATATGTTACTCTTTGTCAAAGGGTTATTTTTCCAAAATAAATAAATAGGCAAACCCAAAAAAAAAAAATACTACTCCTGTTTTGTTTTATATGTTGAAGAGGATTATCCACTGTCCTTTCAAGGTTTCAATCTCCCTAAGAAAGGGCCATTAGCAACTTGGATTTCAACTTCAACTTTCTTTTCACTTTGGAAACCAACGGCAACAATGTACTTTTCCAAATTATACAGACCATTTCCTTTTCTAAAATAGACCTCACAATTTCAGAATATATATTTTTTTATTTAAAATATCATATCTTGATGAAATATAAAAAATAAATCATGTATGTATGTTGATTCACTTTTTTCGTTATAATTACTTAATAGAGTTAGCATAAATGACCTAATTTATTAACAATAAAAGTTCAGTGATGTAATTTGATAAAATTAAAAATTTGTGACCTATATGAAAATTTATGCTAAATTCATTGACTCAGAATGTAAATCATCCATTTTATTAAGAGGTAAACTAGTATTTTCTAAAAACCGCATTCTTCTCCTTTTGAACTTCAACTTAATTATTTGTTTAGATAGAATGATAGTAAAAAAAATTTAACTAAAACTTTTCCAAAACACTAAACTATTTCTATCAAAAGATTTCGTTTTATATATTAATAGTGGAGTTTTTTAATTGCATAAAAGGGATTAAAAACTATTATATATCCAATTTAATTTTTAAATTAATTTTTTATTTTTAAAATATATTTTAAAAGGTATGTGTTAATCTACAATCCCATTTATGAAGTCTAAAAACTCTTCCACGGACAATGAATAAAATAATTTTTCATTTTATCAATTTTATCGAGATTGTAAATTTGTAATATGTACCTTTTCACATGCATGATTAGTTTACTAGGTGAGAGTGAAATTCAGTACTATGATTCCTAAATTGACATTTCAACTATTAATTACTAAAATTTAAGATTTTGCAAAGGGCAAAAGCAAAAGTAAACTACTAAAATTTGAGATTTCGACTTGAAAATTTCAACTTCAAATTCTAATAAGAGATTTGGAAAATTTTACAAAATAAAAGAGGAATAACTATTTTTATAGTTTTAAACTTATGACTTTTCATGTATACCAAAAATAAAATCACCTTAATTTAACAAAGACGGAAAAATAGTCATAATTAAAAATAAAATATGCTGGTATTCCCACCGAGGCACCGACGAAGTAGAATTATGCAAAAATAAGCCAAATCTAAAATGGAAGAAGAGTGTGAGATCATTTTCTTGGCATTTCACATACAAAAAAATAAAATTAAAAAATTAATTAAAAATTTGAAACATGTAAAAGTCTCTTAATCTCATTTGAAAATTAAAAAATTTTACTACAGTGTATAGAAAACGAACTCTTATTTTAAACCTCGAATTTAAAGTTTTATTAGATAATTCAAAGTGCAAAAAAAAAATATATATATATATATATATATATATCAATATAGCTATTTGGATAAGTAATTTATAAGACAAGGAAAGGAATAACATAAGCATCTCTTTAAAGCTATTAACATCAATGTCTTTCTCTGAAAATTATATATGTACTTTCATGACCTGATCATAACCACACAATGAAGATGAAACAGAAGAATCTGATCAGCAATTTGATGCCTACTATTTATCACCATTATTATTATTATGTCTATTTCCCACCTTACATTGTCATTCTCGTTTCCTTTGTCTAAGCTTTCAATTTTCAGCATAAAAACATATATAGGCATGCATGTCAAGCTCAATATTCCAATGGAAAATTGATTTCGAGACACTTTTTCAGTCGCTTCTTACCTCAATTGTTTTACATAGGCATTCAAAACAAGCATGTCATGATCAAATTATGAAAGCTTAAATCAATTCTTTTTCCATAAAGAAGATGACAATTTGCACTCCCATCTATCTATAGTTTTGTTGAACCCAATCGGCCTACTAAGAGTAGGCCCAGTCCGCCAAACACAAGGCCCAGCTGAACAGCCCAACCAGACAAGCCCAGCAGACATCAGCAGCAGAGGCTTGGGATATGTGGCCGTCCCCCCTCTTCCCAAAAGTCACATCTCTTGTCACCTCAGCTCCCACTTAGGGTAGTGCGAGGCATTAAATGCTGTCGTCTCCTCGACAAGGCCCACCGAGGCCGCTTACATCAAACGACCTACCAGACTCGGGCACGTGGAACTAGTGATCCCCCAACTTCCCTTATATATGGCCTTTCTCAAGGCTATTCACGATTAAGCTCTCTTTCTCTCTCTTAAGACTACCTTCTTTCTCTACACTCCTCTCCATTCTCCAAACACTGACTTAACCATCGGAGCGCGTCCCGGAGCTCAACCTCCGATGCCCTCTGACCTATTTCTCCTCCTTTTCAGGACCTCAGATCATCAAGGACCTCAAGAGCACCATCACAACACAAAAAGACATCAATATTTTGGCACCGTCTGTGGGAAACGACAAGCCATGTCTTTGCCACCACCCATCCTAACAACCTCCTCACTGGGGGACCAGGGGACCATCCCCCCTATCACCAACCCTTCCATACCCTTGGTCATACCAACCACCCTTTATGCCCAACTTCTGGTCCCAACAACCCTTCTACCACCAGCCTTACTACCAGAACTTACTCACAGCCCCCTCTCCAGTGTTCTCAACCCTCATAACTCCGTTGTGAGATGTACCTCCAACCACCCAACAAACCACTCACACAGCCCTCTCCAACCCCTTGGAAGCTCAGTTTAACACCGCGAGACAAACGAGTATTTCCTTTGTCCCCGGAGCAGACCCCCCACCAGTTGGCCATCAGAACTCGCCAGTCACGCTACCGTCAAATACCGCCACTGGGCCTCTACCAGCAACCAACCCTACACTCCAAACACTTGATACCATTTTTTAACCCCCCATGCTACCTTACGTCAACCCAATGTACCAGATGCTCGTGAGCCAAATACAAACCCTCCAGGCTCAATTGGCTGAGCAACAACGTGCCGTCCGCCAGGCCCATCAGAAGGCAGGTCCAAAATAACGCGGCAACCATGACAATCAAGCTGAAAATAGCGCTACATCGTCTTATCGAGGCAGTCATCGAACAGTCGCCAGTAGGGCCCACCGACAAACCAGGGGGCAACGCTCCGAGAAGACACTCCAGAGCCAAGACGTCATGCCCGCCAATAAGACTGCTGCTTGCACTATAGAGGCCCAGATGGCGGCCCTAAGAAAAGAAGTCCACGATTTGGTGAAGGACAAAACTGAGGAGGTAGAATAGATGACTGATGACAACAGCCCTCTGACCCCAGAAATTCGACAGGAACTGGTGCCCAAGACAACCAAGCTCCCCAAAGAAACCTACGATGGCACCAAAGATCCCACGGACCACCTCGTCCAGTACAAAAACTACATGGACGTGTTAGGGGCCACGGAAGCCCATAAATACTGAGTGTTTCCTATGACACTCAGGGTGCATGCAAGAACCTGGTATTATTCACTGCCGGCGAGGTCCATCGATATCTTTCAAAATCTAGGTAGAACCTTCATCGTCCACTCTCTCGCCAACAAGGCGACCTTCAAAACGACGGCCAGCCTCCTCGCTGTAAGGCAAAGGGAAAACAAGACCCTTTGACAATACATCCGCAGGTTCAATTCTGCCACCATGGAGATTAAGGACCTTCATGATGACTGGGCCATACAAGCGTTTATTTGTGAGGTCCGCCACGAACACCTACGATACTCCCTAACGGACAAAAAACCTGAAAAACTCTA
Organism: Fremontodendron californicum; assembly: GCA_030761205.1. Classification (NCBI taxonomy): domain Eukaryota; kingdom Viridiplantae; phylum Streptophyta; class Magnoliopsida; order Malvales; family Malvaceae; genus Fremontodendron; species Fremontodendron californicum. The sequence goes on from JAULJL010000020.1 coordinate 3,611,308, forward strand.
TAGTCTGTATGAGAAAGCCCAGAGGTACACCGAAGCAGAAGAGATGAAACTAGCCGAGGGGCCCGAAGAAAGAACGAATTACCAACGGGACCAGGGACGTCCACCAAAAAATAAACAAGGATACTAAGATAGCAGAAGACAGTTGGATCTAGACTCACACCACCATAGATCCATGTCACCCAAAAGATTAATCCGATAGAGTAACATAGATAGAGGAGCCCAGGGCAGAGGGCGGAGAGGGGAAAAAGCCCCGTACTCTAAGTTCGATGAGTACACCCCTCTCAATGCTTCAAAGGCGTACATCTTGAATGTTGTGGCCCACGAGGGCATCTTGGCAACGCCCTACCCAATGAAAGATAACTCTCTGCGACTTAACTCCAAGGAAAAGTGCAATTGCCACAACGATATGGGGCACAGCACGGAAGACTGCAGGTCTCTGAAAGACGCAATCGAGATCGCAATTAGAAAAGGGCAGATTAAACAGTTTGTGAGAAAGGCAGAGGCCCAACACGGCCAATTGTCGGCGAATAATCAAAGAAATTCGGGCAGGACAGAATTGAAAAAACCGATACAGGGGGTGATAAATATGATAGTGGGGGGCACAGAAGAATGGACAACCAGTAACTCCAAAAGAAAGGCTCATTTAAGAAGCATAATGGCAATCGATGCAACTCTCAAGCGAGTAAAGCAAAATGAAGACTGGATAGTAGACTTCACCGTAGATTCACAAGAACCACGAAGCCTCGCTTTTCAATAAAAAAAGTGAAACTTTTAGTTCTCGAATTTTTTTTAGCCCATTCTATTTTGGTAGTTCGACCGCGAAATTTATTTGTTTTTGTTTTTCCAGAATATGAGTGTGTGACTTGTTATAATTGATCCTATTGATAGTACAAAAAATGGGTCTGTCATCTTGATCGAGATAGTTTTATCCCGTCGGATAGTCATTCTAGTACATGTTGTAATTATAAGAAATCTCTCCCCTCTTATTTACTTGTAATGGTGATCCATAAGTATATGAGTCCCTCTTATCTTGATAATTAATATATTTATATGATAAAAAATCATATCCATAGTGTTTTTTAAAATTATATTTTTTATATTTTTGTTCTTGATTCAGTAATGAATTCACTTGAAAATCATTTTTTTCGTAATGAATTAATCTTTCTTTTTCATCTGAATCCCATTTTGTTAAATCTTTATTTTGAGCCAGATAAAAAGGGTCCTTATCAACAGTGGCAGTGCAGTGGAAGTTATTCAGTGGGAGGCCTTCAAGAAGATGGGCATCCTTGAAAAAGTGTTGAAACCAGCAAGCCTGATCTTTGGCATTGCGAACCAGCCAATCACAGTCAAAGGGTCGATCACCTTACCAGTAACAATGGGAGACGGTTGTGATGAGAAAGGTAAGAATGATGGTCATCGTTTACTATTTGACAGTGAAATTTCCAACACCGATGGGGATCGGTTACATGAAAACATACCAGCAAACAGCGCGGCAGTGTCACGTGTTGTACATACAGATCGCAAACAAACATAAAAATGTCGAGCACGATGACGACATGGCAGAGGCAGAGGGGCAAAAGAAAGAAACAGGGGGGCAACTAATAGAGACCCATGTCAACTTGATTGACAAAATGATGTTCACCCTGAAAAGCTTGGATAACAGGGCAGAAACAAGTCAGTATAAGGCGGAGCCTGCAAAGCAAACAAAGACAGTCCTTTTGGACCTAGAAAACCCATCTAAAACAACCAAGGTCAGGTCCTCCCTGGGAAGTGAGGAAAGTCGACCACTGGCAGCCATGCTGTAAGAAAACACCGACATCTTTGCATGGTTGGCGGCTAACATGCATGGACCCCAGTATTATCACCCACTCCCTCAATATGAACCTTGCAACAAGAACAGTTAGACAAAAGAAGCGCCAGTTCGCCCCCGAAAGAATCCAGGCAGTTAGAGAAGAAGTTCAGAAACTGCTCGCCGCTGACTTTATCAAGGAAGTGGTCTACCCTGACTGGCTCGCCAACGTAGTAATGGTGAAAAAGGCCAATGGTAAATGGCGATTGTGTGTTGACTTCACAGATCTGAATAAGGCCTGCCCTTAAGACAACTCCCCCCTATCAGCCATAGATCGATTGGTCGACTCCTCGGCAGGCCACAAATACCTGAGTTTCATGGATGCTTTCTTCGAATACAACCAGATCAAAATGAATCTTGTAGACCAAGATAATACATCCTTTGTAACGGAAGACGGTCTATTCTGCTATCAAGTTATGCCTTTCGGATTAAAGAACGCAGGAGCCACCTATCAGAGATTGGTCAACAGGCTTTTCAAGGACCAAATCGAGCGGAGTATGGAGGTATATGCGGATGACATGCTGGTCAAAAGCTCCTCGATAGACCAACACGTCCGGGACCTGGAAGAAGCCTTCGGCATCATCAGAAAATACAGCATAAGGTTGAATCCCAAAAAATGTGCATTCGTAGTTGGAGCAGGAAAGTTTCTCGGATTTATGGTCTCAGACAAATGAATAGAAGCAAATCCGGAGAAGATTCAAGCAATCTTGGGCATGTGTCCTCCAAGAAGTACCAAAGAGATGCAAAGGCTTACCGGTAGGGTGGTCGCCCTCAATAGGTTCGTCTCCAAGCTCGCCGATAAATGCTTACCTTTCTTCAAAGTGCTTGGAGGATCCTCCAGGTATCAACGGACCGCAGAGTGCCAAAAGGCTTTTGAGGAACTAAAAAAGTATTTGTGCTCACCACCCCTACTCACCAGCCTTTTACCAAGATATCAGTTGTATATCTACCTTACAGCTTCAGAAGAAACTGTAGCAGCCGTACTCTTTAGAGAGGAAGAAGGCCAACAAATGCTAGTTTATCATGTCAGTCGAGCCCTGCAGAATGGAGAAATTAATTATACTCGGCTGGAAAAAACCATCTACGCCCTGATACTGGCCGCCAGACGCCAGAGGCAATATTTTCAGGCTATCCCATCACAGTATTTACGGATCAACCACTAAGGGAGGTTTTGCAAAAAGTAGATACGGCGGGTAGAATGGCCAAATGGAGTATTGAACTCAGTGAGTTTGGTTTGGAGTATAAGCCAAGGATGGCCATCAAGGCCCAGGCTTTGGTGGACTTCATAGCTGAGTGCTCTTTTGACAACACTATCACGGCACCAATCCACTACCCCAAAGAGCCACCACCAAATCCTGACGAGGCAACACAGCCAACACCCCCAGAACCAACCTTGATACAAAAACCCCAGCGGCGGGAAGTCGCCCCAACTGCAATGTGGACCTTGTATGTGGAAGGATCCTTAGGGAAAGAGGGATCGGGGGTTGGAATCCTACTGACTGACCCTCAAGGAAGTGAATGGCAGTACGGCTTGTCCTTCGATTTTCCTGCCTCGAACATTGCAGCAGAATATGAAGCCTTCCTGGCAGGGCTCGAGCTGGCCCTCAAGCTCGGGGCCGTAAGGTTATCTGTGTCTACCAATTCCCAGCTAGTGGCAAAACAAGTAAATGGGGAGTATGAAGTAAGAGAGCCCGCTTTAATAAAGTATCACAAAAAGATGATGGACCTAAAGCAACGTTTTAGCCAGTTGATAATCCAGCAGATCGCCAGAGAGGAAAATGTCTCCGACATCGAAATAAGACAAAGAGGAAAGATCCTTCTCGAACACTGTCCTCTGCCAAGCCATCAAGAAGGCGAAAAGGTCTTCCCAATAACTAATTAACAAAGCTGGTCAACAAGCATCATAGACTTCCTTACAAACGGGACCCTGTCAGCCGGTCCTAAAGAGCAACTTAGGCTAAGAAGAAGAGCTGCCAGATATACTATAATAGGAGAAACTCTTTACAGGAAGTCATTCAGCGAACCCTTGTTGAGATGCCTAGAGCACGCAGAAGCTGAATACGTCCTCCGAGAAATCCACGAAGGGGTATGTAGAAATCACTCGGGGGCAGGTCTTTGGCACAGAAAGCACTTACACAAGGTTTTTATTGGCCGACAATGAAGAAGGACGCCATAGAAATGGTAAAGAAGTGTGACAAATGCCAAAAGTTCGCCACCGTCCCAAGGCAACCAGCAGAATTGCTTAACAAGTTGTCGAGCCAATGGCCCTTCGTAATGTGGGGGATCGATATCCTTGTGCCATTCCCGGTTGCCATAGGGCAGAAGAAGTTCGTGGTGGTAGCCTGCGAGTACTTTACCAAATGGGTAGAAGCAGAGGTCGTGGCGAACATCACAGAGAGGGTAATCGAGAACTTTGTCTGGAAGTCCATGGTATACAGATACGGGGTCCCCAACACCATCGTGGCAGACAATGGCGCATAGTTCCAGGGGCAAGCTAAAGAAATTTTGTGAAAACTTCAAAATCTTGCTCACACATAGCTCAGTCAAACACCCCCAGACAAACGGATAGGTGGAGGCGATGAACAAGAAAATCCTCCAAGGCTTAAAAAAGAAGCTTGACGATGCCAATGGGGCATGGCTAAAAGAAATGTTAGGAATACTCTGGGCCATCAGAACCACGTCCCACTCCGGCAAGGGCGAGAACTCCTTCAACTTGATGTATAGAACAGAGGCTGTAATACCAGCTGAGATTGGCATCAATTTTTTTAGAACAACCTACTACGACCCCGCCACCAACGAAAAAGTACTTAGAAGAAATCTCGACCTATTGGAAGAAACCAGAGACTGGGCACAAGTCAGACAGGCAGCCAGATCACATCAGGTCGTATAGTACTACAACTCGAAGGTCAACCAAGTGGGCGACCTTGTCCTCAGAAGTTGCAAAGCCACCAGGCCCACGGGCGAACAGGGCAAGATGGCTCTGAACTGGGAAGGCCCTTACAAAGTAATAAAGAAGATTGGCTTTGGAGCTTACGCGCTAGAACGAATGGACGGAAGCCTTGTACCAAGGAACCTCAAAAAATATTTCCTGTAATCTCACATACAAGTTGTATTTTCCTTCATAAGAATAAAAAGATAACTTGCCTTTTGCAGGAAAAATAACAAAAAGACATCAATATTTTGCCATGTGCACTCGCAATAAGATGCCATGTTGCACGCCCAATGGCCTTAACTGGCCCATCCATCCATCACGTCCACCATGTGTGTAGACACCTAATTTTGTCCGGACTACTAAAACATGTATGTTTTCTTCCTAAATTGATGTTTCAGAATGTAAAAAGACTTTTTTCATCCTGCAGGTGGTACTCCGAGACTTACTTTAAGAGGGCGAGCATAAAAAGTCAAACTCAAAAAAAAATCAACCCTGAAAAAAGTCAACCTCGAAAAAGTCAACCTCAACAAGTCAACTACTGAAAAGTCAACCCACTTTCAAAATCAAGATTTGAAGTTCAATTGAAAAATGGCAAAATAATTTTGTTAATCCGAGGTCTACATCGAAAGATATGGAGTTCGAAAGTTGGGTTATGGAGATTCAATAGAAAGAAAACCCTAATCTTGGAAATTTGGGGAAAAGTGCTTAAACGATCGAATTGGTCGAAATTAAAGGTTCCAAATGAAAGATAAGCACTGAATACGGGTAATGGAGAAGCCACTTGAAAGAAAAACTGAAAAAAAAAAGTCAATCCGAGAGAAAATCGAGAATTAGGGTTTTTGGTGGATTTCGGTGAAATCGGAAATAATTACAGAAATGGCCGGACTTGGTAAGACTAAAACCCCCAATGAATGAGGAATTATTAAAAAGGGATAGCCCAAGGCTCAGTTTGAAGAAAATCTGAAAATCAAACTTGTTTTGAGCAAAACCGGGTTTTAGAGACAAAAGGGCAAAATTGGAAAATTTGGGAAAAATAAAAAATGGACTCCAAAAATTTTGAAAATTTGCAAATCTCATTATTAAATCATTTGGAAAAGATTGGAGAAAGAAAATATTGATTCGGAGTTCGTTTATAAAATGGCCAAATCATGGCTCTCTTATGCAGTAATTCAAGAAGATAAATCCCGAAAAAATAGCAAATGAACTCCAAATATTTTGAAAATTTTCAAATCTCATTTTTAAATTATTTGGAAGATATTGGCGAAATAAAATCTTGATTCGAAATTCTTTTGCAAAAAGGCCAAATCCCGGGCCTCCTATGCAATAATTCAAGAAGATAAATCCCGGGAAAATAGCAAAGGGACTCCAAAAATTCTGAAAATTTAAAAATCTCATTTTTAAATTATTTGGAAGATATTGGCGAAATAAAATCTTGATTCGGAGTTCGTTTGCAAAATGGCCAAATCCTGGGCCCTTTATGTAGTAATTCAAGCAGATAAATCCCGTAAAAATACCAAATGAGTTCCAAAAATTATGAAAACTTCCAGATAACACTTTTAAATTATTTTTAAGAGATTGGTGAAGAAAAATCTTGATTTGGAGCTCGATTAAAAAATGGTAAAATGTAGGGGCATAAAAAGGCTTTTTTGGAAGAAAAAATCCAAATAAATAGCAAACGGACTCGAAAAATTTTGAAAACTTCCAAAATTCAATATTTTATTATTTTGAAAGTATTAAAAAATAAAATTTGAATTTGGAGTCCTTTTGCCATTTATTTGCATCCGGGGGGGCAAAACGGTCATTTTACCCAAGCAACCGAAAAGGGCTTTTCTTGCCTTTCAAAAAAATCAGACTTGGGCTGAAAAAGAGAGTGCTGGCCAGCCAAGGCCCAAAGAAGGGAAGAAGCTTCTGATTTTTTAATCAAAAGGCCAAGAATTAAGAGTGAGTTAGTGATTTTTTTTATCAAGCCATTGCAAATAAGCCACATGGGCCAATGCATGAAGAGGGAGAGTGTCAACATTATTCTTGAACAGCTGTAATTATGGACAGCTGATGGCCTAATATAAGGGTGATAATTTCATGATTTTCACCTTGAATCACTAGCCTTTGGATGGAAATTGGTTAGAACAAAAATGACAACATCCTAGGAGGAGAGAGGTAGAATTCGGCCAGCCTAAAGGGGGGAGGGGAGTTTTCATTTTTCTTCACTTCATTTTTCAGATTTCTTCTTGGTTTTGCTTAGTTTTTCTCTCTTTGGTTGAAAGCAAAAAGAAAAAGTTTAGAAAAGAAAGGAAAGGAAAGTTTGAAAAGATAAAGCTTGAAAGATAGCTTCTTAAGGTTGCTTTTAGAACCAACTCTTGCACTTTCTTGATTTTCCATTCTTTTTTTGCTATTTTGATTATTATTTGGTGAGTTTTCTTTTTAAATAAGTGTTTTTTTTATATTCTTTTTAAGTTTTTTCTTCATATTTTTCTTAAACAAGTTTTTACAATTTTGTTTCTTATTTTTCTTGCTATGGCCGAATGGCCTATTTTTTTTTTATTATTGTTGCTATTTTGGCTTTGATTTGTCATGTTATTTTTGTTCTTTTCTTTAGTCTTGATGCTTTAAGTGTTCTTCTACTTCATATACTTGAAGCATGTTTTAATTTGGTTGCTTGTTTGTTGTCATTTATGAGTTTATTATCATATTCTTGCATTTTCAATTTTTTGTTTTCATAATGTTTAAATTTGTTGATGTTTTATATTTAGTATATCAAGTGTTTGTGAAAATGCTTGTTAGTTTTAATATCTCTACTTTGTGTTTGCATGATTTGAGTGTTATATTTTTGTTGAGCATGTTAGTATATCAAGTGTTTGTGAAAATGCTTGCTAGTTTTAGTATCTCTACTTTGTGTTTGCATGATTTGAGTGTTATATTTTAGTTGAGCATGTTAGTATACCAAGTGTTTGTGAAAATGCCATGCTTGTTCGGAACGGCCATTCGGTCACTTCATGTATCTTGCATTGTGTGTGCATTTTTGCCATGTTAGTTGATAGGCTTGCATTTGCATGACATTTGATTGAGTATTTAGTTTAAGTATACTAAGTGTTTGTGAAAATGCCATGCTTGTTTGGAACCTTAGGCCATTCGGCTACCTCATTATTTTGCCTTGTGTTTGCATTTTTGACATGTTAGATGATAGGTTTGCATTTTCATGACATTTGGTTGAGTTTTTGGTTTAAGCATGCCTTGTTTTTGTGTTATTGCCATGCATATTTTAGTTGTTAGGTTTGGTTTATTTTGCCATGCATGTCCATGCATTTTAGACCTAGGTTGCATTAAATGCCGTGCAAGTTCATTTAGGTCTATGTCACTATATTAATGCCATGCATTTTTTCATGATATTTAGGTTTAAAACCATGCATTTCATGCATCATATTTGCTGTATTTTTCATGCATTTCATGTCCGTGCCACTTGACTAATGACTTAGGCCAATTAATGGATCAAAGTCATGCTCTCTTGAGCACACTTGTGGAAAATTAAGGTTTGTCAAATTGATCATTCTACCTTTATGATTTTTTTTACTTAGCTAATTTTTATCTAACTTTTAAAAAAGGTCCTAGCTACTGTTTGTGAGTCATTTTGTGAGTCTTAAATATTTTTACTTTGATTTTTAAATGATTTTATCAAAGGCAAAATTGTATTTTGGCAAAACAGTTTTTTCACCCAGTACTCGTACTTTCCCGATTTTTCTGGGCATTCATCTTTAATCAAAAAATTAAGATGATTTTTTATCGTGTAGTTTTACATGTCCTGAGTCTCCAGTATGTTTTTTAGATTTGTTTGAATTTTTAAAAATAGGGTAAAAAATCGTGGCTTAAAACTGGACAGTGGAGTCAGAATTGAATTTGGAGGAAAATCATTTTTCTGTTTTGGTTAAGTTACTTAGAGGGGGCTGATTAGGAAGTTTAGCTACTGACTTAGCGTAGTTTCTAAGCCTTTTTAAACTCAAAAAATGATTTTTTAAGTCTCGTGTTAGGGGTGGTCAAGTCCGGGATTTTAAACTTAGGAAATTAGAGCCATTTAAAAAAGGGTTTGGCTAAGTTTCTTTTTTTTTTTAATCTAAGCGTTTCAAAATTGTTTTCAAACAATCACAAAATATTTTGGTTTTAGAATATTTAATTTGACATATTTTCCTAAGGTAGCCGGATATCTTTTTAGATATACAGATTTCCTTAATTAAAGGAAAAAATACATTTTCATGCATTGCATTTTCCATATTCATGCATTTTATATAATATATGATTTTTGCTATGATAATTCCTATGGTATTGTTATTATTTTGATTTATATGTTATATTGTTTATTATATGGTTTTGAATATTTCATGATATCCTATGCTTTTTACTTAGTTATTTTTTGTTATATTATTTAGCATATACTATGTTCATGCATTATTATTTTCATTTTTATTTCCATGCATATTATATGATAGCATTATTTTATATTCCATGTCATTTAAATTATATGCCATATCATTCATATTTGCCATGTCATTCAAATTATTTTATTTCATTTAGAATATATCATATGACTTAGGATATTACATTTCATATAGAATATATTATGTTACCTAGGTCATTTCATTTCATGTAGAATATATCATATAACTTAGGATATTTCATTTCATTTAGAATATGCTAAGGTATTTAAATTATATCATATCATTTAGGTTGCATTATATTATTTAGATTTTGCTATGTCATTTTATTTATGTCATGCATATACATATTCATTTCTTTTAAATGTTTTCAGAAAAAGGTAATGATTATCAATAAAATAAAGATATTCCCGAATTAAAATAATTCATGAGTTCTCTGTCGGGTTTGCTGGGGAGGAGATCATGAATTATCATTAATAACGAAATATCTTCTTTAAAATGAGAATGATTCGGAAAGTTTTTTTAAAACTAATAAAAATTTCTATATTTTGCCACGTTTGTTGGGGAATATAGAAAAATTTTAAATTTATAAATTTCGGATCATTTTCAATTAAAAATGAAATTATTTTTATTTAAATTGGAATTAACTTGAAATACTAAATTTAAAACCGACTTTTTTACTGAGACTTGAGATAATACATGATTAATAAGGTACCGTTTTATACGGGCGTTATGGGAGTGCTAATCCTTCCCCGCATGTAATAGAGTCTCGAACCCGTTTCTTTGATTTCTCTGGTTTAAAACACAGACTTGAAATTGGTTTTTAAATGTTTTAATTAATTTTAAAATATTTTATAAAACCGGTTATAATAGGTGGTCGATCACACCTAGCTAAAAAAAGATTGGTGGCGACTCCATGTATTTTTCAAGGTCATTTTCAAAACCTTCATTTTTCTAGAGGAATTAAGTCGGCTTTTCCTCGGTTTTTTTAATGTTACGCTTAACGAATAATAAAAACTTGCGATGAGACTTGTTATTTTTTTCAGGTTGTGACAATGTGCGCTCGCAATAAGACGCCATGCTGCACTCCCAACGATCTCTAACTGGCCCATCCATCCATCGCGTCCACCATGTGCGCTCGTAATAAGACGCCATGCTGCACGCCCAATGGCCTTAACTGGCCCATCCATCCATCGCGTCCACCATGTGCGCTCGCAATGAGACGCCAAGCTGCACGCCCAATGGCCTCTAACTGGCCCATCCATCCATCGCATCCACCATGTGAGCTCGCAATACGACGCCATGTTGTACGCACAACGGCCTTTAACTGGCTCATCCATCGCGCCCACCATGTGCGCTCGCAATAAGACGCCATGCTGCACGCCTAATGGCCTTAACTGGCCCATCCATCCATCGCGTCCACCATGTGCGCTCGCAATAAGACGCCATGCTGTACACCCAATGGCCTTAACTGGCTCATCCATCCATCACATCCACCATGTGCGCTCGCAATAAGAAGCCATGCTACACGCCCAACGGCCTTTAACTGGCCCATCCATCCATCACGTCCACCATGTGCGCTCGTAATAAGACGCCATGCTGCATGCCCAATGGCCTTAACTGGCCCATCCATCCATCGCGTCCACCATGTGCGCTCGCAATAAGACGCCATGCTGCAAGACCAACGACCTCTAACTGGCCCTTCCATCACGTCCACCATGTGCGCTCGCAATAAGACGCCATGTTGCACACACAACGGCCTTTAACTGGCCCATCCATCCATCGCGTCCGCCATGTGCGCTCGCAATAAGACGTCATGCTGCACGCCCAATGTCTTCTAATTGGCTCATACATCCACTCGTCCACGAACAATACGATGCCAGCATGAGTTTCTTGTCTCCATCCAACCCTCGCTCTCACACAAAAAATCAGCCAAGGTAGCAACCTGCAACAAGTCCAATAGCCTACAAACGTACCTGCAATATTCACAAAGGAAAATTCCAAGACAAACAACTAAGGCAAACCAAGTAATATGCACAAAGGAGGCAAATTAACGAAAACCAAACAAGTTGTTCATTGATGAAAGAAAGATTACAAATTTCTAGTTAATATGTACAAGGTCCTCGCCTACAGGACCACTACCCAACCCAGTTACAGAATCCCTCACAGCTACAACAGCTGGGTCCCTAACTTCACCAACTTCGAGAGGATCCACAACAAGGACATTAGTAACGCGGATCTCTTCTGTGACCACAGCAAGCGGAGGTAGCTCATTTTGCGTGGCAAGGAGTATAAATTCCTTCGGCTGAGGAGAGAGGACGCTTTCAACCTGGGGCGTGGTAGGAACGCCAGACCTTGGAGCAATCTCATAAACCACCCTCAAGTTTTCCAACGAGAGCATCTCGGGACACCGAGGGTCAAAATCTGCAGGAGGGTTCTCAATGGCCCTAAAATCAATTTCCCTGCAGTCAAAGGTCCAGTGAAACAACTGGACAGCACTGAGGGTGGTCGTTGGAAACTCCTCCACCATCCCAAGGGCCACATCGACCACCTCACCCTCCTTGGCCTCCAAGGCTTGCTTCAGCTCCATGCATACTTTTTTCTCTTAGCTTCCACAGCCTCAGCAGTGGCGGCCTCCACAGCTTTGAACACAGCTTTGACAATAGCTGCCTCCCTCTCCTTGTCCTTAGCAGCCAAATCCTGCTTCAGCCATTGAATCTCTGACTGCCTGGCCTTAACGCTATCCTCTACTTGGTGAGCTTCTCGCGCAACAGCGTAGCCTGCTTCTCAGACTCTGTCACCTTGGCCATGCATGACTACTCGGTGGAAGCCACCTTATCCTCAGCAGCCTTGTTGAAGTCTTCTCAGCTTTCAAAATGACCTACAGCTCTTTCACGTAGGAGGCCTTGAGCTGAAGATCTGCCTTCACGTCACAAAGACGGGCGTCCGTTTCCCCAACCCGGATATATATGGCCAATATCGCGGCCAAATTTTGAAAGAAGACAACAAATCACGTTAGAAAGAATAGCTGACTATAACTCACTAAAGAGTTTGAAGAATGAAGCTCACCTCCACCATATGAGAAATGACCCCGCGTTGTACAACGCGAAGACCAAAGTTTTCAATGATTTTCACAACCTGGAAGAGAAGATGGCTACGAGCCCAGCTGAGCACGAGTCGACATCGCCAAGTAAGGACCCGACGAGCATACAGCTTTGATACTCGAAGTATGAGTGAGACCTTTGGCGCGCATCCCAAAGGCTGCCCATGTGGGGTGAAGGTGAAGAACGTGCAGAAAGCTCCGCGACGTTGTCGTGGGTGGAAGAGGACCCATCCCTACCCGACGAGGCAGGTATGAGGGGCAGAGTCTTACCACCTCTAGAAGCATTTGAGGTCCTCTTAGATGGAGGAGCCACATCAGTTGGGGCAACCTCTGTTCCCGTCCCAGATAATGGCTGTTGAGAGCCTTGACCCGCTTTCTGCGGGCCAACGCTAAGGCCTGTTTGCTTCACAGACAAGGAAGGGATAGACTTCTGCTTTTTTGGGTCTTCGACGACCCTCATCTTCTTAGGATCAAGTTTGACGGGTAGACTGTCCCGCTTATGCCTTTTAGCAAGAGGATCCTGAGCAGGTGCTACGACAGGCCCCGTGCTCAAACCCGGGGCTTTATTCTTCTTCGCTGCTTGACGAATCCTCTCAACAATAGCACCACTTGACATCCCCGCACAGAAGACAATGATCAAGATGAGAACTCATCACAAAGTCTACAAAGGAAGCACACTAAATATACCAGCTCGCCAAAGGTCTAAAAATAATTCTGTCGTGGTAGAACTATCACACCAAGCACCATCTCCATCGACAGAGCTATCAGAACTATCAGATCTCATGAAATCCCCCACGTCGAACTCCATCTTCTCATCACTGTCATCATCCACAACAATAACTTCAACTGGCTTTTGTCTAGCCCTTACACCATCACCACCTTTATTCTCAAGCAAACTAGGGAAGGGTGGCAGTTCTATCACAACGGGGTTTGAAGCAAGGGGGTAGGTTCAGGATCCCAAGGCACCAAAGCAAGCGTATGGCTGGACGATCCAGGACCATTACCTTCATCAATGCCAACCGCTTCTTCAGAAACCTCCTCGCCAAGAAAGGCAACACTTGTCTTTCCAGATGGAGCAGCCCCACGGCGAGGAGAGGTGTCCGCCTTCCTGCGCCTTTTCTTCTTCTTCTTAGGCTCAATAAGACCCATCAAAACCTCGACGTAATAATCAATACCACCCACGGGCCAGTCTTTTCCTTTGGAATAAGGGACGAGACCAGTGAACTGGTTTTTCTCCAGATCGTCCATTGGAAACGCCGCCTTCTGTTGATCCTTCGGGGGTTCACACCACTTCACGGGGAAGCCCTAATCATCCTCCAATTTTAACTTCACAACAAAAAACTACGACCTCCTAATGTGGTTATTGCAAGGAGCTTTCTCCACGACCACTCGATGTCGAGGACTAAGATAGCAGAACTTGTCTTTCCTTACTTTCAGATGATACAGATTATGAAAAGCGTCGAACAGAGGCTCCACTTTCCTATCCTTACAATCTAAGAAGTACGCCACTATAACAGGCCAGGAAGAACCTGTCAGCTGAGCAGCAGCAATACCAAACCCCTCGAGGCAAGTGGCGAAGAAAGGGTGCAACGACAGGTGAAACCCCCCTGAACATATGCTTGAAGAAGATCATATCTTTCCCACCTCACCTAAACTGACTAGGACGCCGTCCTACTTCGGGCACATAGAAGTCGTAGCGATAATTGGAGATGAAGATACCACGGGTCAGCATCAAGGTGCCAACCTGCTCGTCGGTCATAATGCAGCGAATATTGTCGTAAAACTGGACGCCAGCAACCCCCTCATTCTCCTCACCTTCCTCACTCTCCCCAAAAGACGTTTGGTCTACCTCTAAGGCACCACCACCAACAACTCCACCATCACCACTAGTCCCGGCCCTAGAACCAGTAGCCACCCTAGCCCCCTTCTCGATCTCACGATCCAAGTCAGCACACACCTCATCAATGCTCCAACCACCGACGTAGGATAGACCCTCCATCCTCTCCAGTGCATTGGAGTCGCCGCTATCACTCTAACCCATCCCACCAACCACCACAAACAACAAAAAATCAAACAAAAAGTCAAAAGAAGCTCCGAAAATACCTCTCTCGACACGAATCAACCTCTTCGAACTGACAAAACAAGCACAACGGAGCAATCCACCACCAGAACGGAGCACAATGCAAGCAGATCGGACCTTCGACAGCAAAACGGGCAGCACTTCGATAGCAGAAACGATAAGCCAACAGAGGAAACCGACCCGGGCACCCCTATTTATAGCCAAAGAAGAATCTCGAAGGCCGTCCAACGCACCACACAACGCTCGACACATGTATTTTCTCGAACAGCCTGCTCAGCTTTTAAGGCTGTCATTAAGAGGCAGGCACGTCAAACGCCACTTCGTACCAACCAAAGGATAGCAGCAAAAACAGAGCATCTCCTCGCCCAACCTCACCTTCACCACGGTCCTTTCAACGTACCACTCTCCGATACACATCAACATTAGCCTTTTGCAGGCTTTCACTCTCCGACACACATCAACCATAGTACAAAGATTAAAATGCACTTTGACTATATAGTAAAGGGACTACCTAGATACTTTTACCCATGATCAAACTACCTCGATGGACTCCGACTCTTCATTTTTCTTGAAGTATCCGTGTCCGACACCCGTATCCGACGTATATTCGGATATGGGTATGGGGATATGATCCTCCAAAAACCCTCAAATACATGAAAATCTTGGAAAAAATTGAACATACCCATGTCCGACACTCACACTCGAGTATGAGTAAAATAGGTCAAAATTGTATAAACATTGTGACAGGGCGACCATGCATCCTAAACGATATCCATACACAGTGTACCATCTTTGTAAAGTGTATTATAAGCCATTTATTGAGCAGGAGAGAACAAGTGAGGAAACTGAAGAAATCAAACAGTAAATGTAATTCAACGTTTGAGCTTTAATAGTGAGATAATTACCAAAGCTAAAATCAAAGAAGTCCAGATTATGTTTCTAATCTCAAGGATATGGAAAGCTATTTAAAGTCCTTCAAGTTCATTAACTTTCTTAGTTCATGTCAATGAATAAATTAGTCAGGCACACCCTCTACTCTTCTTGGTAAATTGATTAATTCTACAAAAGTCTTTAGAGTCAAGGAATTAAATCAAGAAAGTCCAATTATAAAACAACATCCGAATGCGGTAGATGCCTCAACAAATAAAAAATTTCTGTTTGTAGACTTAGATTATTGTTGGCTCCTTCTCCTTTCTAAATATCAAAATATTTTCCCAAAATCACTCTGTTACAAGGCCAAAAGAGAGACAGCCATCACATTAATGAAAATCTGTTTGTAGCCACTGTTCTTTTTTTATCTTTCCATAATATTCCAAAATCTTCGTCATTTCCACACATATCCTCAATTCCACCTCTACTTAATTATCTCCTCTAGCTAAAATCAAATAAATGTTGACAGCAATGATCTTTGACCTGAATTTCTTGAATTTTCTTGCATGAGATTAATAGAGAAAACCAAAGAAAAATGTATTCTACATAAAGTTCAATCCTACTTGGCAAACAAACTTCACTGTTGAGATTCATCGCAATTAACCGTGATAACATCTGTTACATCCGCAATCGCGATAAACATGACGCGATCGAAAGTACGGACGCGACCGGTGCAATAGAAAATTAAACAACAAAAAAACAAAGTGGGGAGGCAAAAGTTGGTGAACTGTTAGACAAAAGGAAAACGATAATATTGTATTCAAGGGGGAACACTGAACTCTGAACACCAATTTCCAAAGACTCGGAAGAATTAAAGGTACGCGTGAAATTAAACAAAAATCAGCTTAAATGAAAGAAATCCTGCTGGATATAGTTTACTCTATCCCCTCTCTGTATCCTTGGACATTGAATAATTACATAAATGTTTTGGCATTGAAATTAAGCAAAAGAGTAATCTTGAGCTTAACATACAGGTTTACTAACTCCCAGCTTAACAATCCTTGTACTGATATATCAAATTGAAAGAAATCAATATTGTGCAATGATAATACAAATAATAGAAATAATTTGTAATTTCTACCATTACAAAGGGATTTGCCATCATGTCAGTAGCTTTCTTTTGGTGAGGCCATAAGATAAATTTTACTCTCTCCGTCTCATAAATAATGTCTTGTTTGCATATATTGAGATGGCGCTAGGGGTGTAATCGAGCCGAGTCGAGTTCAAGCTGTAAGAAGCTCGAACTTCACTTGAAATTCGAGGCTCAAAGCTCGACTCGAGCTCGATTGAGTTTTATTTTTAAAGTACGAGCTCGGTTCGAGATAAAAATCGAATTGTTCGAGCTCGCTCGATTAAGCTCGTTTACTTAGTAAAAAATGAACTTGATTTTCATGCTCAACTTCAAATTTGATTATTTGTGCTCGAGTTCAAGTTCGAATTGCAATTTTTCAATACTAATTAAAAATAAAGATATATATATATTAAAAATAAAAAAGATCGATTAAGCTCGCGAGTTATTTGAGTCAAGTATTAGGATATTCGAATTCAACTCGCTTGATAGCTCGAGCTGCTCGAGCTCAACAATGACCAAACGAATTTGAATGTTTTTCAAGCTAAACTCGAATAGTTTGCGAGCACAAGTGTCTCGTTTATCTTTCTAGTTGGCGCTTCAAACGCACAAGTTTTCATCACATAAAATTGTTTATCATACACAATACTTTTCACTTCAACTTCATAATAATACATAGATTAAAAGAAAATACATTTTATAGTAATTTTTTAATACTGCTTGTGAAATTTAAAAACGTTAACATGTATTAATTAAAAACAAACTTTAGTTTCAATTATGCATTATTTAATTCTTACCAAATAAATAATAGTATAAATCAAAATTCAAACACAAAACGATTAATGCTGCATGGTTATCTGTATATACACATACCAAAAGAAGAAAAAAAATCCAAGAAGTTGCTGATAAGTGATAGACAAAAAGAAAGAAAAATAGCAATAACATTCACATGTATGTACTATCATTTATCAGGGGACCAGAAAAAGACTATGGAAAAGAAATGGAAAAAGATGATCAATCAAAGAAAAAAAAGAAAATCACATCGGATTGTGCACAAGACATGAGCTCATCGCATGTGATTAAACCATATCATGAATGCAGACAAGAGAGATACGAGGAGAGAATATATATTTAGATTTTGTTCTTCTCTTTTTTCTGAAACATATATATATATATATATATATGTATGGTGTGATGAGGTGAAATTTTTAGATAAATATGATAATTTGTATATTTATATTATATTTTTTTATTATAATTATGATTAATTTGTTATATATTAATATAAATTTTAATAAATTGTATATTAATGTCATTTTTTTTATATTATATCGTGTAATTATATTATGTCCAAAATTATTAGATTTGCGGTTAAGAAACCAACCACCCACCATAAGAAATTCCCAAAAAAACATAAACAATTTGTAAATTTTTTTAAATCAATATATCAAAGGAAAAAGAAATTACCCAATTTCCCACAGCTGTTATTTTCATGTCCGTTTGTGGGAACTCGGTGGCGTTTCTGGTGTTGTTTCTTTGCTGTTTTTGTTCTTAGTTGTCTTCTTTTTTCTTGAATTCCCTTCTCTTCTTAAAGGCTTCTGTCTTTACTGTCGTTTTGCCGCTATCTTCTATTAACTCGTCTGTGTATGAAAATCTTTGTTGGTCTTGTAGCTTAACAGGTCGGAAAAGGGCTCAAGAAACGAGGTTAATAAGGTTCTTCCCTTTTCTGGGTTCTTTTTTTTTTTTTTCGTTTGATTTCTGCTTAACTTATTATTTGTCTTTCCACCACGTTCCATCATTTAAACAGAGAGCGAGATAACGCTTATATTATGCTGTCAATTCATTCACTGAAACCACTCTCTTGTTCTGTTATAAACTTATCATTATCTCTTTATTCTAATCTTCTCCTTACCCTTTTGCCTCTTTGGCTTCCTTATATTATTCTCTTCATCAAAATGGTTTGTAGCCACAGTTTCATATTTTGCCAGAGATATTGCTACTTTGTCCTTCTTTTTCTCTTCATTTTAAGCACAACCCAAGTGAGATACAAAGCTGAAGGTACGTTTTTAATCATCTTTTCATCACAGATGGTTGAATTTTGATAAGTTTTTAAGTACTTGGTACAATTAATTCGAATTGAATTTTCTTGTTCTTACTTGTTCTTTTCAGGTCGACGACCAAATCACAAATCTGATAGCTTTTCCAAGGTGAGCTAGCAGTCAATTTTCATAAATCAAAACAAAAAACTATATTTCTTTTTGATAATTATTATACAATGAATTAATGCTAAGAATATTTATTTTTCCCTCTTACGTTGGATATATATAGACAGTAAATGAAGAAAAGGAAATGTTGAGAGCTCAGGTAGGTTCAAGGCCGCCAAGGTGTGAGAGAAGGTGCAGCTCATGCGGGCATTGTGAAGCCATTCAAGTGCCTACAAATCCCCAACTCAGAAATAAGAACAAGAATTCTTCAACATCAATCTTTGATGTTGTTGCCTATGCAAGAGGAGATGGCAACTCCAACTACAAGCCCATGAGTTGGAAATGCAAATGTGGGAACTTCATCTTCAACCCCTGAAAATATAGTTTGCCAGAACAGAATTTTAGGTTGTTGAATACCCATTTTTGAACCCATGTAAATCAGTGTAAGAGAGATATTAGTTTTTTTTTTTTTTTTGCTTTAGCCTATTGTTCTCTTGCTTGTGAGAATCGGATATTATAATGCTGCTGCACCCTCTTACTACTATTCTCTTTTGCTGCTCCAAGATATATTGTAATTTCTTGATTATCAGAATCTTAATCTT